>JAOYRR010000319.1:955000-1664349 GCA_038994665.1 Podotricha telesiphe | reverse complement strand
AGACAAGACAAGACAAGACAAGACAAGACAAGACAAGACAAGACAAGACAAGACAAGACAAGACAAGACAAGACAAGACAAGACAAGACAAGACAAGACAAGACAAGACAAGACAAGACAAGACAAGACAAGACAAGACAAGACAAGACAAGACAAGACAAGACAAGACAAGACAATACAACATTTTGTGCAAATAGTTTTGTTGTTTGTTAAAATTAAGAAAAAAAGCATTTACAATACATATAGCGAGCACATACGTAAATAACATTAGTCAGTTAAGTTGCCACTTATAAATTTAACAGGAAGTAAAAAATATAAAAAAATTGAAAGTATTAGATATTAGGTTAACATTTTAAATATTTGTAACATGAAAATAAGTCGTCTCAATAAATTTAGATATATTATGATGGGAGATATACAGGTGTGTATGGCACATATGAAAAATTTATTAATTGTGTTTTGTCACTCACTTTTTCAATTTACTTATAGTCCCCGTATTTGCAGACGGAACTCATCGCTTTATTATGTGTAGACCTACACTTTTCTTTTGCTTCCTTTTAATATTACAAAATAAAAAAAAATTGTAATAAGCTTATAAGAATTTTGACGTAGCCCGATGTAAAAAAATATAAAATAAAAAGAAAATCTAAATTATTGTAAATATAGATTTAGAAATAAATATAATACTAGTACCAGAAACAAAATTTGGCGGAGTTTATTTATGTTTCAGTTAAATCGCTTGAAGCGTTTTGACCCAACAAAAACAAATTGTGCTATTTGTTTGCTCCTGCAAATATTGTCCGACCTCGCCCTCTTCAACACTCGTATGCCGAGAACGACGTTATAAACCATACTATTTAAATAAATCGTATTTCAGGAGGAAATTTAATGTTGCCAAATTGCAAACGCTATTGGTTGTAGGTTCAATCTTCAGAAAGCATGTTCTTATTTAAAATTATTTTAATTTCTCCGCTCTTTTAAGAAAAAGCACGTCGTCGAGCTGCACTACTCAACACACATACGACTCGTAATGTTTTGTTTTTGGACGGAAAATGGAGAATGGAGTGTTTGGACACAATGTTCTCTTTGACTCCCCTGCCTTGCAGAAAAATGGAGAAAAAATAAAGAATTCTGGTCGAAATTTTAAATTACTATTTCAGGGTTGGGTAATACATATAAAGCTTGTTATTGATAATACTACTGTTCCAATGAATTGGCCTGTCCGTTTGAATGTAGTCTTGTAAGTTCACTTTCAGCTTTCATATACTTATAACGTAGTTGATGACAATGAAATATACCACAGGTGGGTAAAGACTGGGTAAAGTGTAGACTAATTAACGAGTTATTATTTAAATTTTAAGATCCATCGTAGCAATGAGGCAATGTCTCACAGTAAACCCGATGGTTGTGGGTTCGATTAACATTCGGATAGAATTCATATAATTGATTCTTTACGTCGCCAGCTATGCAAGAAAATAGTAAATCTATATTTTTTTTAGCTATAGGTGACAAAGTTTATATATTTTCCGCCTAAGTAAAGGAGATTACTTCAGGTAAAAGTTAGATGTAAAAAAGTAATGATCTAGACATATTTAGAGAACGTATAAAAATTTGTACGCAGCGGGATTTGAACCTGCGCCTCTTGAAAACCGTTCAAGCGCTCTGACCGCGAAGTCGCAGCCGCTAAGACGCGCTAAGAACGCAGCTACGTTGAAATTCTTATACGCTTATTACAACTTATATTTGTTGTTAGCATCTCTGTAGAGAATTTCTGCTACCCAAAGATTATTCTACGAACAATCGTTTGGCAAGAGAGAATGCTATTTATTAAATATATATATTTTTATCATTTTTTAAATCTTTTCTATTTGCTAAAGTTTTTTCAATTTCCTAAGTGTGCGAATAACACTTTAAAAAATGTTAAAAAAATAAGTAAAGATCTATACCAATTAATAAAATTGCAGTTTCTATTTCTAATATTAAAAAAAAACCGTTTTTTACTAAATGCATATATGTACATACACGGGACATATACCAAAATACCCTTTTTTACAAATTTTGCCTACCTGTTTGTATTTTTTTATTTTTTTTTGTTCGATTTCGTCGGAACGAGTAAGTTAGCCTTTTAATTTAGAATTTCTCGTGGCGGAAGTCGCGGGTACAACTAGGTGCATTATAGATATACAAAATATTACATTACTGAAGTTCAACTACCAATCGCAAATTTTCTAATAACCGAATAGTGAAAAAAAAAGGATTTCAAAAGGTTCCGGACGGTCGCGTCGCGGCTCAAAGAGCGTATATTACGTTATCCCGTAAAGATGCGGATGCTGAGTGACATACAGCAACCTTCATATTTCCCCTCTCTGCTTGCCATAGTGTCCGTTATTATGGAGATTCTAGGATAAGCTAATTAAATTTTGTATATTAGGCGCCAAATTTCAGTCTTCAACGTCCAGTAGTTTCTGTATATATATAGTATAGAATACAGTATTTGTATAGGTGTATTGTTTTGCATTGTTTCATTGTCTTACAAAAATTATAATGTCTTACACAAAATCGAAATCGTTTTGCTGCATCGTAAAAAAGTGCAAGTGTTAACCTTCTTTAAGTCGATACAATTTTATACTAAAAAATATATTATTTTTTTGGGGTATTGTATAAAACTATATTTAAAACATATATTAGAAAACGTATGAAAATTTGAACTTGTGGGACTGGAACCCGCGCCTCTCTTAATCCATCCAAGCACTCTGACCGCTAAGCCATACGAAGAATTTCTAAGAGGCACGGGTTGGAACCTCATTTCGTTTAAATTTTTTTATTCGCTTTCTAAAAATATTTTTATATTATAAATGTATGAATAATACATTAAAAATGTTAAAAAAAATAAACCAACTTAATTTACATTAATCCTGAAATTTCCAATCTGCTGGTAACCGCGTTACAATGGGTGAAACTATGTATTAATGCATATTAGCTCTTATACCAAGGTAGCAAAGGTTAGGTTTTTTCAGTAACGTACTCGTCGTAAATCGTAGATCCCTTAAAATATTGCTCCTGGGTATATATCGTGGAATATCGGTGTTACAAATTCGGGTACTGTGAGCTTCTTAGATATCTATTACAGTTTCAGCGTTATTCAATAAGTCTACATTTCGTATCGTATTGTATAACAAAAATAAGATTATATAATAACATGGCTGTAAACGCGATTGATAGTGGGTTCAATACCCACTTGGGGAATGATTATATATTTCTACGCTCTAGTCAACAAGAAAAAGCGCGTTGCTCATGTTGAGCAAAAAAGTAGTCTCTATTTCCTTACTGAGTGTACCTTAGAGAGTGGGAATCGAACCCACAACCATCTCGTTTAGAGTCAGATACTGTCCCTTTGCGCCATGATGGCCTCCTTTTTAATAAGGTGACTTTTCCATTCGCCTTTATAAGGCAGAGACAACCTAGAAAGCGTTTCCCAACAACAAAATCCACGTTGTTTACATCTTGAAAGCTAGCTGTGCTTTCGAAAGTTCTCTGTAAGCATAAACTTTTGGAAAACTTTTTCTCATTTGTGAGAGAACTGTTACAACTCGAAAACATTTCAGTTTCAGCGAAAAGCCACAGTTTATGTATTTCTTTATTTTTGACTTTATTCTAAATGCCGTTTTTGTAGACGTTACTGCAATCATTGTGGGTTTTCGTTTAGTTTGAGAACTGTAGGTTTTTACTATTAGCTATGGCATCAATAATGATACAAAGACAGAAACAATGGTTATTATGATTAAATCAAATTCAAATGAAGGACTTTAGTAGTTGAAAAAGACATATTTTGAACGCAGCGGGATTTGAACCCGCGACTCTTGAAAACCGTTCAATTTTTTTATACGTTTTCTAAAAAAAAAAGACTTTTTCTAAAAAAAAGACATATTTAGAAAACGTATCAAATCCGAAAATTTTGAAAAGAATTTTGTACGTTTTTTAAATATGTCTTTTTTTTAGATTTTACCTGTTTATAATTTTTTGTCTAAAGCTGCAATATGTGATGGAATATTCACCATATGTTATATTTGAATTCAAATACATTGAGTGGTTATAGCCAGTCGTGTTGTTCTAATATCTAGATATAACAAGTTAAGGGCTTATTTTATTATTTTTTCCCACATTTCCTGTTTTTCATAAATCAGGTAGTCAAAAAAAGTCATTCAGGGAATTCAACGTTACTTACTGTTTCAAATATAAATATTGTGAACAGGTTGACATGTTACAACTTCGTCTAATATCATATTTCATGTCAGCATAAAGATGTAGTCAGAGAGACCCAAGTGCCAAGACACTCCGTTCTCCACTATCTGCCTGAAATCGACACGCTGCATGTTGAGTGGCCGAACTCTACGCTGCGCTTTGTTTTATAATCATTCCTGTGAGTGGGAATGGAACCCACAACCAATCGCGTTTACATGCGGACGCTGTGCCGCTGTGGTACGATGAGCTTAAAATAGTAATAATATATAAATTTAACCCACAAAAAACCTTACACACCAAACTCCCAACCAAATTCAATTACTTCCAAACAATATATGTGTAATAATTTATAAAAGTTAACGCAAAAAGTGACAAAGCAAAGGCCGTTGAATAACGTACTGTATACGCGGTATACCGGAACTACAATGCATGGGCAGTTTCAATTATAACGGTTTTTGTCATCGCCGTAAAGCTTTGTTCTTGTTGCCTGTTGGGTTCACGGGATCGTTAATTTTTTACGCCAAATTTGTTACCAACATATTGGTGATATTTTTTTAAAGTTTAATATATTTATTGTCCAAAAATGTATATTCAGAGTTTATTTTATATAGAGTATTCAAGTCAAGAAAATTAATTTAACGTTGGGTCCAAAGGCACAAAACATGAACGCGGGATCGATAAGACTTTCAATTATGATAGAGTTTTCATTGCCGTAAAGACTTTTTGTTGCCTTTTGGGATAACGCGATGAATACTTTTTTACATCCCATATGTGACTAATGAGGGCCACGCTGAGAGGGGTGGTGACCTGCGTTCGTGGGAGGACTTTAGACGCTACGTTTGCCGCTGTAGTGTGCCACGTTGAGGCAGTCTCGTTATTAACCACTATGATTTGCGCTAGCTCACAAGTGTCACTAACAATAAAATACGTTTAAATCTAGTTTTTAAGTATGTCTTTTGCGCAGGATATGATGCAAATTAAAATAGGGGTTCATGAATTACATAAACATGGCTAGCATTGTAGAGACCGACTAACAAACTTTCGTTAATTTATCCGTATCTATATATATTTTCTTTTTTAAAACTTTTTTAAAGTTGTTATTCGCACAATAAGGAAATTGAAAAAAGACATATTGAAACGTATAAAAATTTGAATGCAGCGGGATTTGAACCCGCGCCTTTTCAAATCCCGCTGCGTTAAATATGTTTTTATCCGTATCTATATTTTGCATAATTATGAAAATGTACACAATTGGCAAAATGTACAAGAAGTGCGAAGAGGGCCACAGCCTCATCCGCTGGTCTAGCGGTCGCCTTGTGCTGGATGCGCTAACGTGGCGTCCCTAACTTGTCGCCTTTTATTCTTTGTACCGCTCTCTCTCCGCACTGTTCATGTGGCCAGCACTACAAGCAAATTTCTCAATACGCACGCTTACGGAAACGGGAGAAAACGGAAAGGTCTACATTACCAACACAGCACCTGCACATATTATATCTGACGAAAGAAAAATATGTCAAATGGTATAAAAATTGGAACGTAGAAGAATTCAGCTTCACGCTTTTTCCCATAAAGTGTCAAGTCACGCCTTTGTCCACTTTCCGTCCAAATCCAAGACATTGTTAGAGTGACAGAGCTCTACGCCGCGCTTTGTCTTTTTACTAGAACGGGGGGTTCAACCCTCGTCTCTTGCGAACCTTCCAACAAGGTGTGTGAATAACACTTAAAAATAATGTCATACTTGTTATTTTTGTTCGTAAATAAATATATTAATTAAAAAGCATATATTATTATTAAGTAACAACAGAAAAAGCTTAAGCAAAACATAATTAAAATTATTCTAGGGTCGTTTAAAACATGTTAGAACCTTTGACCGTCGTAATTACTGGGTCGCTTTCTACGAGTGAAGTTAAAAAAATACATGTAACATTTCCCTGATAGGGGAGCATTCTAAGAACGATATTTGTGTGAGCTTTTATTAATTAAATTTACGTTTTGAAGCTTAATTAAACTGAAGAACTTGTATGGCCTGAATGAGATGGTCTCGAGTTCGGATATCGCTTAAATTCAAAAATTTTCAAACAGAACGTAGTGTCAAGGCACGCCGTTGCGCATTTTCCAGTTGCCCAAATTCGAGACATTTCATGTTAAGTGGCTGACCTCACCGTCCCGCTTTGTCCTATTCACACCAGAGCGAGAAAATGAAAATAATTAAATTATAATTGTTCCTCCAAGTAAGATTAAACCTACTACCGATCGCGTTCACAGATAGATGTTGTTCCACTACACCACGATGGCCTCATTAGTTTTAATGTTTTCAAATTAATTAAAAGTGGAGAACGTAGTAGCACTAGGTTTTCTTTTTATTTCATACTGGCGACACGCTCGCGCCTTCTATTTAAAATCCAGGAAAAACTAAAAGAAATGCTAGAAATAAGTAACCTATGCTCATTTCAAGACCCACAAGTATTTCTATATAATATTTTATCACAATCGGATCACACAGACAGACAACGGACAAGTTTCGAATCTTAGATGATATGATACTGTGCAGGATTCAGGTAAGGTTAGCCCTAGCTATTGATCGAAGAATAACGACAGTCGTTACGTACAGTTAGATGTCTGTATAATTTTGACATTATGGTTCTCCAAGGGCATATGCGACCACATGCCTTGCTGTTTAAGACACAGAAATTTATTCTTAAAACGAGGAGTATTGAAAATTTTATGTTTGATCTTAATGTATTATGATTACTTGTTGATTAATGTTCTAGAATAATAGTTTTTTGTGAAATTACTTTCCAATTCAATTTATTTGTTAGTTTGTAAATTTATTATATTTAAATTTTTAAATAATTATACTTTCATAATTTTAATTTTCATTTACTAAAAGAATACTAAGGTTCTTGTGGCACAGTAGGGTTCACCACTTAGTGGAATATTGTTAGGACAGTAGGAGAGCGTGTAACTGTAAACGCCTTGGGATGTGGGTTCAATCACTACTTGGGGGAATTAATGTATATATAAAATATTTTTATTTCTCCACTCTGGTGCCTAACACAAAGCGCGGGGTTTAGTTTCACTACGCAGCACGCAATGTCTCGAATTCAGGCGGAAAGTGGAGAACGGAGTGTCTTAATATTACGTTATCTCGAACTATCCTCTTATGCGGGAAAAAGTATGAAGCTGAAATATCTCAATAGTGTTTCTCAAAGAGCAGGTCTTAAGATAAATGCCAGGAAGTTCACGGAAGCTTGTAGTCCCTGTGGCCCTGGCCAGTGGCGGTGGAGGAGCACCGTGAAGTTTTAGTGGGTAAACGGACGGCCCACATCTGCCAATCCGGTGTCCCACATAACCTCGTCCGAGTCCCCAATCGGGCGGTTTTTCGTAAAGGATTTCCTCACGTTAAAAAAAAAAAGTCTTAAGATGAATTTGGACCAAACAAAAAGCTAATTCAAAGAAATATCCATGTTTTATATATGGACATTGGGTACCATATATAGAAAAGTTAAAATATTATTTATTATATCAACCCTCTCATAGTTGCCTATAAATATTTAATATCTAACAAGTGTTACAATTCTAACACTTAGAGATAAGCTTTATTATTTGGGATCTTGTTATTATCGTAAACATGTCTCCATGAGTAACGCGTAAACTAACAATACTAGCTAACTTGGGTGTTATTGTATATTATTTTACCAAATATACTAATTTGTTATAACTGTTTGGATTAAGGCAATCGTGGTTTAGTGGGATAGTATTTGGCTGTACGCGATGGTTTTGGGTACAATTTCTATTGGAATAAATTATTATATTTAAGTATGTAATTTTTATACTTCATCTCTGGTCAGGCAAAGTGCAGCGTTGAGTTTCATCACTTAATGTTCAAGAGAGACGTGCGTTTGTATCCCGCTACGTTTAAAATTTTTATGTTTTCCAAAAAACATTTTACTTTATAACTAACATCTTTAGTATTCGCATTTTTTACATATTTGAAATGAAACTGTTAGTCGAAAATAGATTTTAGAAAACCCGACGTTTCGACCAATTTATAGTATACTATACAGTATAGTCCGTGGTCAAAGGTACACCGAGGTAGCATTTGTCTGTCAGCTGATGCAATGAGAAGAAACTTCTTAGCATTCCATGGATTCACCGTGCGGGTGCTGGGCCCAGCGCGTTGCAGAAAAAGGAGCTCGAAACGGTGCCTGGGACTTGCGACTCAAGTAATAATTTATCTCTTTCTACCAAATCAAATTTCAAAAGAAGCTACAATATATTAAACTACCAGCAACGATTTTTTAGTTTCCTTGCGTACTCCCTTTTTTGTTATTTAGTAAGTATGTGAATGACACTTGAAAATATTAAAAGGCATTTAACGCTATCTTCATGTATGATTGATGGTAGTCGCTTCAATTCTTACCCTGGTAAATGTAGGTGTTCCTTGTTACTTGTCAGTGAGTTCATCAGAACTCGGTTTAAATTTTGCCATCTACGAGTTTCAAAATAGGCAGAAAAACGCATAAAGGAATGTTATTGTGGATTTTAATAAATCTATAAAAAAATCTTTTGAAAATATATTCATCATGAATAGAATGTTTAATAAAATAAAATTAAAAAAGCCTTTCATATATTTGAACCCGTGATTTTTTAATATCTTCGTCCCCCCTTGTAGTGGGTCTTATTCTGCCTCTTTTTCCTAGAGACCCTCTCCTTATAGCAGTCTGTAATAGAATATTTATGAAACCTATAAAATGTTTCTTTTGAGATGTACATATATTATATTTTAGGGTCGAAAATAATTTATTCATTTGCGTAAGATGTAGCTAAATTATTGCAATAGAAAAGTATTATACAAGCATTGTTCGTCTACTTTAGCGTTAGCTTTCAAATTTTAGGTAAAAAAAAGTAAATTTGAAAATTTTTCTCCAATGACGAACAAAATAGGCAAAAAGGCCCCTGAAAATGTGCCTCCATATTCCGTAATAAAGACAGTTCATAATCTGGCATTCTCGAAATGCGGTTAGGTTGGCTTTGAAATTAATTTGACCAAGAATGACCTTAATAAACAAACAGTTGGTTCTGTATATCAAGTATATATTAATTACACATATTAATTAAAAATAAATATTTTTTTCAGCTCTACACTTATTCCCTCATAGCAGGGTAGTTAGAAAACACCTAGTGACAAAACACTTTTTCCGTCTGATTTCCATAATCCAATCATCTAATCAATAACAAGAATTTGTACAAAATATGAATTTATGTTGAAGATCAACACAGCTAAAACCAATTATGTCGTCAAAATTTGACCTACGGTCTTAGAAAGTTAAACAAATTAAGCAGTGATTACATTGGCGAAGTGATCTGTTATGAACAGACAAACTCGATATATAGATATATATATATATTGTCAAAATTTACTTACACTTCTGACATTACCCCATTACACACCACATTATATATATATTACATTACCACATTAACAGAAAGAAGCAAAACGAACATCAAATGATATTAAGATGCGTTTATCACTAAACTAAAACAGCAGAAAACATAAATAATGATAATAAATCTTCATATATTTATATATATATGGATTATCATTGTATCAGGTGCGGAACGCTAAGCAAGGTCCGCTATAGCAAAAGAACGTTGGCGTACAATTTTCCAATTTCAACCGTGAAGCACACCCGGTGAATACGGGCCAATACCGATGCCGATGCCGTTATCGGTAAGCCTCATACTGAGGCACCTAGCAATTGAAAATCTATATGGAAACAAATTTCCTGTGTATTCTCTTTAAGGCAGATACTTAAGAAAATTAAAAAAAACGAAATGGCGCCATAATGAGTAGTTACGGCCATCGTGACGCAGGGGAGCGCGTTTGGTTGTGGGTTCGATTCCCGATCATAACTTAATTATTTTCATTTTCTTTGTTCTGGTGAACAAGAAGAGTGTTGAGCTCCACCAATCAAGACAAGAAAGTGCTGTGCTTCAAAAGTAGAGAACGGATTGTCTTGACACTAGTTTCTCTCTGGGTAACCTAACCTGCTATACGGAAGAAAGTGTGAAGTAGAAAAAGTAAAAAAAATACAATAAAGCAGAATCAAATTGTAACTAAGTACATGTTTAATAGCCATTTATATTATCATCAATGGCTTTGTCGGTAAACGACGGTATGTTTATATTAAAAAAACTGATTTTTCAATCTTCTTAGACTTAATCTGATATTGAGTACCAACACGTAAGTTCTGTAAATGCAACGGAAAGTTTGCCCTGAAAAATACGTTAATTTTTTTATCTGTGAAAATAAAAAAACGGCAAATAATTATAATTACGAATGAAAATTGCGGCGCGTTAAAGGAAGTGGGGTGTGATTTGGTTATCTATCCTTGTCTTTTCTCCCCAAAGGAAGAAGGAAGGAAGGAAGGGGGTGTTGGGTAAGTAAAAATATATAAAAACTGAGTGCCCACAAAAAAACTCAAGTCATTATCACTCGTTTAAGTATTCGGCTTCTCATCAAACTTTGTCTCTTGATATTATTAATGAAAAAAATCTAACTTCTAAATCAAACTTAATAAAAAAAGGCTATGAAAAATTCTTTGGGTAATACTTTCTTGTTTTAATGAAAAAGACAATTGAGTTAGGTCAAATTGGTGGCTTCCGGTCTTGAAAACTTTAAATAGCTTTACTTTATATCAAAAAGTGTTAAAAAATTTAATTGGTTGATATATATAAATAGTTAAATATAGAATATAGTCGATATCCTTAACACAATATATAAAATAAATATATTTTTATACAAAAATTTAGATTGGGAATTATATTTTTATTATTATATTATTATTATATTTTTATTATTTATATATTTTTAAGCATGTGTTTTTAATCGTATAGAGTAGTAGCAATAGGAAAGGAAACATATTGAAAAATATTTCTCTATTCTGCACCTGCATATATACAGTTCAGTTCTTCTTGCTAAATCATCACGTAGTAGAACCTGAGTTTATACTTTGTGTATCTAGAACGATCTACAAACTTATATACTTGGAAAACTTATATACTTGGAAAACTTATATACTTGGAAAAAAAAAACTTATATACTTGGAAAACTTATATACTTGGAAAACTTATATACTTGGAAAACGTACAAAATACGGTGACATATTTGAAATAAGTTTTAAAATCAAACTTAAGACAGTAATCGAAGCTACACTTATAGAATACAACCACGCACTATACAAATGCGTTGCAAAGGTATTTTATAAAAAAGAATAAAAAACTTTATATATCACATAACGATCTTTATCATATCTTTTTTGGTTAAAATTTTGGATAGTGACGAATCACTACGCTGCAAGATTAATTCCAACATAATATATAGCGGAAATTCACTTGTGGTTTCTCCGTGTGCCACAAATGGTACAAACGCCATATAATCTTATACGTAAATCAGTATAGTCGTTTCCCATGAGATGCATAAAGGACGCTGCGGTGAAACTGTCGTAGTATAACTGTCGTGTCGTAGTGTCGTAGAGGCTTGGTAACGTTATATTAGAATAGGTTGCTTCCTCTAACAGGAAATGTTGAGATAATTAAAGCATTTGGAATTAATTTTCTAAAGAATATTACTATTCGATTGAATATTACTTATGGTAAGACAGCGCTGTGTTGAGTTCCGTCACACAACACGACTCAATTTCGGGCGGAAAGTGGAGAATCGTGTGTTTTCACGTTAGGTTCTCGCTGATCATGCAATTCGGGATAAAAAGTCTTTATTTGATATATTATATCATTTAAATGTGATATTCGATTATTTTGACACTGCTGCAACCTAAAGCGGAAATGAGAAGTGTCTCATGTTCATGAAAACGAAAATATTATGATAAAATTTCGTTTATGTATAAGATAGAGACACTTTTGTATTTATTTTTACACTTTCAAAGTGTTATTCGCACACTTAGGAAATTGGAAATCATTTTTAGAAAACGTAAAAATTGAACGCAGCGGCATTCGATCCCGCGCCGCTTGGTAACCGTTCTGACCGCTAAGCCATGCGTTCTACGTCCGGGTACTTCCAAATCCATAAACGCTTATTACAATTTCATTTTGTTGTTAGCATTTGCTTTGTATTTGGTTATTGTTTTCTCACAATAACATGTTTGTCTAGAATCGATTAGCCCTCTCCAGGGCTAAGTTTAGTTTTGTATCATAAAATCGGATGTGCCTGTTTTAGTGTTCTTTATAGTAATGACTCTTAGATACTTCAGCTTTCACGTTTAAGGCTAAACATTTGCTAATTAAAAAAAAATATATTAAAATATTTTATTTAGCTTCACGAATGGGATATTCGTACATAAAGGGATAGCCAGAGAGCAAGAGTGAATATAGTGCTAAATTTTTTGGCTTTCAATGTCCAGTCATTAAGTGTTGGGTCATCACTCACTCATTGAGTGTCGCACTCAATAAATAATTGAATATACATTTTAAGTGATATGAGAAGTACACACTTTTTTCCGTATAGCAGTAATCAGAAAAAAAAACTAATATCAAGACACTCCTTTCTCTTCATCTTGCCGCAGCGAATCGATCGAACCCACACTCAATCGACATTACATATTATTAACATATTATAATATTTTATACATTCATTAAAAAGTCATAAAGGACTCTAATTTACGATCTACCACAAATTATCTAATTATTGATAGTAGCATTAATCCATCTCGCTAATTGGTTTCAACCTGGATTTAACGATGCACTCATTATGTATATAGCTCTAGCTAATTCCCTATAAAATGTATAAATATACATACAAATGTATAAATATATATTACAAATGTATGAAAAGTGTCGGTTCAAATTTCTTCTCGCATATTGATTTGAATTATAAAATGGAGAGCAGAGTGTTCAGTAACTAACTATTCTTCATACCTCTAAAACCTAGTTATTTTCATAAAACTCAATACTTGAATTCACCTGAATATCAATTAACCTGAATATACTAATAGACTTGTTTTATTATATATTTTTATACTAATATAACTTTTTCAATTTCCTTAGTGTGCGAATAACACTTTAAAAAATGTTAAAAAATATACTTTTCAATTTGTTTTATACCATTTGATTCTGTAAAACGTACACTAAGGAAATTGAAAAAGACATATTTAGAAAACGTATAAAAATTTGAACGCAGCGGGATTTGAACCCGCGCCTCTTGAAAACCGTTTTTTATACGTTTTCTAAATATGTATATTTCAAATTGAAAAGTAATTTAAAAATAATAAATATAAGAACTTATCAAGCAGCGATATAGTAACGCTGTAAAACTGTCAAAGCTTGTATAATTAATACTAAAATTAAATTGATAATTTACTTAACTAGAGTCAGTTAGTGTTATTACGTTATATTCGAAAAATGTATTGGTTCCAATTTTTCCTACGAATATTAAAATTATTATCATTTCTCCGCTGTGGTACCGTAAAGCGCAGTGTTGATTTCCGCCACTCAGTACGGAATGTCTCGATTTAGCGGAGAATGGAGAATGCAGTGTCTTGATTTTAGTATCATGCATATAGTTTCGAACTAAAAAAGTTTAAAAAAAAATTATCTTCGCGCTTTTTTCCACATAACAGGGAACCCCGAAGTCAGAGAGAACCTACTATCTCTGTGTGTTGAGTGGCGGAACTCAAAGCCGTGCTTTTTTGTCTATCATATATTATATATTTTTCTATTATATACGATTAATTTTAATATATTTTCATTTAAAATATATTTGTATCTTACAGTTATAAACACTCGGCGTTCCGCCCATATTAATGCACCATGACAAACATCTGGTCACAAGTCATCCGTTACGTCGTCTTTTAAGAGATCATCATTTGCTATGTTAGAAATACATTTATATTCTCAGCTTAACATGGTTTAGAGAATAGCTTTTATTCTAGAAATTAATGGAATGAAAGATGAAAGCATATGAACTTTCGTTTAGCAGCTTCACGCTTTTTCCCGTTTGTCTTTCAAAAGAGCGGAGAAATAAGAATAGTTTGAATATAATTCCTTGGTAATTACTGAAATGGACTGATAAGATGACAAAGAGTAATTTAGCTTATCAATGTAAGTTGTAAAACTTTTAAAATAACTAAGTTTCCAAATGTTGTGTAATGAAATAGCCTAGATGTCGCTTTAAAAAGATCCTTTCCTCACACGTAAGTTGTAGTGCGACCACAGATAATTATAATAAAACTCTTCAATATTCACAGTAGGTCGATTATTGCAAGAATTAATCGAGTGTGCTTTAAAATATTACAAGTAAACACCAGCCAGTTACACATTTGTATCAATATAATTGTAATTAAACAATTAATTAAATGTACAGAATATTGAAAATTTATAATTAAAATGACGTCATCAGTGGGGTGACAGCGTCTGACTGTGTACTTCAGGGTGAGATTGGCACTCGGGGGGATGATTTTATATTTAAATTATTTACATTTCATTTCATTGTATATAAAGAGGTATGCCCGTAAAGCCTAGTCTAAATTACTCCTTATTAAATCAGCTATCTGCCAGTGAAACTACTGTCAAAATTGATTCAGCCGTTCCATAGATAAGCCGGAACAAGAAGATATACAAAAAAAGTTTCATTAAGTTTCATTCGAAGACATTTAAATTTTATACATAAAGAAATATCTTGACATATTTTCTAAGTTCTTTGATTTTCACGATTATTACACATTTTAAAATGAAACTATTTTAACCGGATTAATCGCGTATAATTTTGGTATTCGAAAATACATTTTAGAACCCGACGTTTCCAACACTTTACAGTAGTCCGTGGTCACAGGTGAGTCTACCGGTGACCACGGACTACAAAACATTTACAAAATATTTTCTAAATTATATAGCCTAGTGTCAGTTTACAGTCTTAGTGAGATTGTGTTACTAGACTAGAGTAAAAAGAAACAGAAATATATCGAATATTATCGTTATAATGGCTCTATTTAATATATTTAGTTCCCAGTAACTAAGCTACAATATAATCAGTGCTATTGGAATACAGATTATGTATGGAACGTGAGTCCGCGGTCAGAACATTTCACGCCGAATGAATACCGCCTATTAGGGCTGCGTTATATGCCCGTTATAGTAACGTACATAGATTTGGTTTAAAATGGTGTCATATTTATTAAACATTTTAGAATTTTGCATATAATAATGATATATAAATTAGGTTTTCTTAAATACACTAATCTCTCTAATATGCTGCTGAGTAGAGAGTGTAGTGTTTTAACATTCCTTTTCCACTTTTAGCCCAACTTTGAGTATTATTAGTTTGAAATACTATATATATCTACCCACAAACATCGTGTCTACAACAAGACTAACTCCACTAAGAAATAAAGAAAATGTATTATCCATACTAATACTATAAATTGCAAAGTAACTCTTGTCTCTCGGCCTGTCGGTGACGTCCAAACCGTTATACCGATTGTAATAAAACTCATATAGATATACTTAATTGTCAATTGTATTGTCTTTGGATGAACTTGCCTTCCATTATTTTTGCCCAGCCTTGACATATTATATAATGTACTATTTCAAAGGTATCATTGTCAATAATATATATGTAAATAATTGATTGAAAAAAAAAAGTTGTCCCGCTAAGTTGCGTCGATTCTTTTTCGGTCTGAGGCATTAACTTCAGCGAACCGGTGGTTAATTAAATTGTTTGACGTTTAAAAAATGAAGCATGTTCTTATTTTAAATAAAATTATTTGACTTTGATGAAGCTAATCATGTTAAGCTAAGCAAATATATCAAGGAGCTTACCAATTTTGAACTACGGTTGTATAATTGATTACGATATGAAGAGAAATGTTCAATAATTTAGTGCACACCTAAGTTCCTCTCTACATATATCATAACTAATCCTGTATTAATACTGGCAACTTATTGTCATGTTAGTGTCTGAATTAGTGATCAGTGACTACTAATTAAATTACTAACACTCACTAGAGTGAACGTGTATCACTCTAGTGAGTGTTAGTGATTTAATTAGTGAAGTGTAGTGAGGGGATATCACTGACAGAATAGAATCGAAAACAAATATTTAAATTAAAGTATTCAACTTTGTATACGAATATATTCTCATTGCAGAACAAGTTGCGCTACGATGTCATCAATAAGGATAATTTAAAAATACCTCATTAAGTAGAAATATGTTTTTTTTTAACATTTTTTAAAGTGTTATTCGCACAATAAGGAAATTGAAAAAGACATTTAGAAAACGTATAAAAATTTTAAAGCAGCGAGATTTGACCCCGCGCCTCTTGAAAACCGTTCAAGCGCTCTGACCTAGACACATCATATCACTCTGACATAGAAATATCTATCGTTCAATCAACATCAATCAGGATAAACAGAAAATAATCTATTTCCTTTTTTAAATTATCTAAATCTTATACAACTTTATAATAATAGTTTAGTTGGACGGTTTTAGACACTCCAATTACCCCGCGAGAGTTTTCTATAAATACGTATATGCCAAAGTTGTAAGACAGTATAAACTACTGTACTTACAGCACAAATACGTCAGGCACATGCGATGCTAGAGTCGACTCAAGTAGACTTTAAGTCTCTATACAATGGCGTTTATGTAAATTAATCTCATTTATTATAATGAAGACAAATTTGGCGCATATGGGAATTATTTAATTGTATACGATGGTCGTAGGTTCGTGACCCATTCAGGGGGAATACTTATGTTTTATCGTTTCGGGGTTAGACCACGAGGTTTTAGAATTTGAAGCGCAATATGCAATTTCTGCGTTTCAAATTACAGGTGTATTTTTTTAAACATTTTTTTAAGTGTTATTCGCACACTAAGGAAATTGAAAAAGACATATTTAGAAAACGTATACAAATTTGAACGCAGCGGGATTTGAACCCGCGCCTCTTGATATCCGTTCAAGCGCTCTGATCGCTAAGCCATGCGTTCCATGCGTATAAGAATTTGGACACAGCCGGTTGTAGAATGCATAGCTTAGTGGATTCGAATCGTTAAATAAATATCAAAATGGACCTAAAATATGTGACCTTTGGCTTCTTAACATTATTTAAGAATGAAAAAATATATAGATATTTCTATATTAAATAAACAGAGCGAACAGAGTTTTTCTAATTTCTAAGTTGAATAATCATTAAGTCCTGAAAGCTGTTATCTTTCAGAGCTTACGAGCGGCTGAAAGATTCATTTTCTCCCGAGTAGATCATAATGGAAAAATGCGAACGCAGCAAGTGTAGTGCTAATTATTACAAACTTTTCCTGCCTTTAATGAAAGAATACCATTTATATTATAAAGTTATAAATATTATATTACAGCATTCTATTCAAAACTTTTTTAATATTTGTTGATTGATATATATATATATTTATGTCTGGTCAAACTTGTTCCAATAGTACAATTCTGTGAAAAAGTCGTGAAAATGAGCCTTAATATTATTTTAAAATATATATCATCAAACAACAAATATTAAAAAAAGTTTTGAATAGAATGTTGTAATATTATATATATATATTTAAAGTAATATTACGTTTCATTTTCACGATTTTTTCACAGAATTGTACTATTGAAGCTAATTCGACCAGACGTGTACCCTCATAGTTTTCATATTGGATTATTATTACATATATTAAATGAAACGTTTCGCTTTTAACTGGACACTGGTCACTGGACAGAGACTGCGGATTTCCGCAAAGTGTTAGAAGTGTTGGTTTTATAAAAGTTTTACCAAATGCCAAGGTACATGGATCCGGTGAAAATAGTTTAATTTTAACGTAAATTGTTCGTGACAAACACGTCTGGTCTTTCTATTTACATTGTGATAGAACTGAAAGAGATAAGAACTGTACTTTTCAATAATGTACAAAAATTCTCCCTTTAATTTTTCAGGCTGCCAAGAATCGTAAATAAAAATTGCTATAATCTAATATTTTAATTAGTTTTAGCATGGTTTTCTAATATAGCAACGATTTTATTATCACTACACTACATTTTTTTTTAGTTTTTTGTATATATTGAATACAGTTTTTTCAGCTTGTCACATTGTTTAAAAACAGTAAGGTGAGGCATTAGGAAATAATGAAGCGGATTTCTGTCTGCCGAATATCGACGGATTGCGTGCCTAATGGCGGATTCTAATGTTAAACTAAAGAAATAAACTAAAAATATTTTATAATATCCTGAGTATTAAACCCACAAACATCGTTTACAGTCAGACACTGTCCCACTGCGCCACGATGATAAATTTGGTTTTGCAGTAAAATACCCACGGTGTCACTGATAATATATCGTGTAAATATCTAAGGGTCGAGGGTCAAAACCAATATTTGCTCACTTTTCCCTTCGAAATAGAAATGAGTAAAGTTGTTTTTGCGCGTTCGAAGCGATGCCGGAAGTGATTTAACGGCAAAATAAACTTCAATAAGCTTAAGTTTAAATTTGACTACAGGTCCCTTTGATTTGCTTCGTGCTAATTATTTGCCTATTAATCTTTCTCAGTCAAATATATTGTTATTTTGATTGGCATTGTGCTGATATTTAATTGATATATTTATTATTGCACAAAAAGACTATTCTTGTTTCTTTACATATATACTTTAATATACCAGACGATGCCCCACAGAGCCATGATGGCCTCTCAATATATCTCTATATAACTTTATTTAATACTAGCGACCCGCTCACGACTTCGCCTACACAAACTAAAACCTTTCGTTTATTTTCGGCATTCTTACTAAAATCTCAAATTTTGCTCAAATTTATAATTTAGATAGTTGCAACTTATTTATTTATGAACCGATTGAAATGAAATAAAAAAAAAATGTTAAGGGAAGTTTACCAAAATACGTTTACAAAATAAGATTTTCGAGAAGATGATTCTGAGATGTAAGTGCACAAACGCACATACAAACAAATAAATAAAACAGACAATAAATTTAATCATCATAGTTTTGGGTTCTGTTGCATTTATAAATGCACCCAATAATATATATTTTTATATAAGGTATATATGTACCGACATTGATCAGTTACATTTCTATTATATGTATAGTTGTGCACGCGACTTCATACGCGTGGAATTTTAAAATAAAAATAGCTTAAGTTACTCCTTATTACATCAGTTATCCAGTCCAGTCTAAATCGGTCCAGCCGTTTCTAAAATTAGCACAAACATTAATATTTTATTACATTATTACAAAATAATATACTAAAATATTTTTTTCTTATATGTATCGTGTATATATATATATATATATATATATATGTATTTCTTAAAAAAAGTTATTTAAATATTACAAACAGACACTCCAATTTTATTTATTTGTACTCCATACTCTTCGGTTTACCCAATTCTCATTAAAAAGGAAGGTTGAAAGTTTTTCGTTTGCATAAATGACACGTCATTAGGTTCTCATATAACCAGCAAAGTGAGTTTTGAGCAAGTAAAGACAACAAAACATTAATTACCGATACAATAGTAAAATAAATTATTAATAGTCTCGAACAATCCGAAGGAAGCTTTTAATTTCCTGGCTCAAGCGACCGGAAGTATTATAAATTGGAATATTCAAGAGTTTGGATGACTTTTCCAGCTTTAAGAATTTATATTTATAATTGTGCGCTTTATTAAGCTTCTTCTTATATAAAAAGCTCACTATGAGTACTGATTATCGAAAATAAAGGCTTTTCATTTCGGCCTAAAAAATATATAATTTTAAACATAAACCTATCACATGCTAATGTCCTATCCACTACACCTATGGTATTTTTATACTTAAGTAAAATTTTAAAACTAAAACAAAAATCACAGCAGAAAGGCCATTAGTACAGTCAGATTGACTACCAAAAAGCTTTTAGGCAAACTTATCAAGGAGCAAAACACATTTCGCTTTACGAGTAGTCTCAAAGCGACTGAGTAAACAGTCTTACTCTCACGGACTTAGTCGTAAAAATACCAAATAGAAAGAAGGTTAGCTTTCTATGGAGGCCGTATAGAATACTTCCAGTTTCATTACTAATTAATATAAAAATGTTTTAGATATTTACGTAAAAACATAGTAGCTTCACACTTTTTTGACTACACGTCAAAGAGCCCCTAGAGTAAAAACGCGATAAAAACGAGTAAAAGCGTGTTGAGTCATAACTCAACGCCGTACTTAGTTTTACCAGGGTGGAGAAATTAATATAATTTATTTATTATATATTAATATAATTCATTCCCCTTAGTAGGAATCGAACCCACAACAATCGCGTTTACAATTAGACGCTATCCAATTGCGACAAAAGGGCCTTTTATTTAATACATATAAAATGCAAAGTGAAAATTGACGCATCACAGATTATATTTTAGAAAAAAGCTCAATT
The DNA here is from genome assembly GCA_038994665.1 of Podotricha telesiphe. Classification (NCBI taxonomy): domain Eukaryota; kingdom Metazoa; phylum Arthropoda; class Insecta; order Lepidoptera; family Nymphalidae; genus Podotricha; species Podotricha telesiphe. Next base: position 1,643,674 of record JAOYRR010000319.1, on the reverse strand, counting down.
TTTATATAATACTTATAGGATAGGCTTTAAGATGTGACCAGTGTATTAAACGATACTTCTTATGTCGGGAATAGCAGCAATTTTCATGGACCATAATAGAGCGACGGGTCCCCGCAATCCGATTACCTCGCTACATTGTCTACGGATGACCGAATTTCACTGTACATTTTGTCGTGGTACTAGAGTTTTTGATTATACACCAATTCTCTTTTATTTTTATTAAAAAAAAATGTATTATTTATTGGAACTTGACCCGAATTAATTCTAAGGTGCCATCTTAGCTATTTAGTCTAGGCTCTAAACCCGTCAATTTTTTGTTACAACTTTCTTATTTAAATTTAAATACTTGTCTATGCACATTCAAAGTGAAATGAGATATAGTGTGATATAACACACATATTTGAGGTAAAATGTTTATCCTACTAATATTATAAACGCAAAAGTTTGTGAGGATGTTTGTTACTCTTTCACGTAAAAACTACTGAATGGATTTTAATGAAACTTTACAATAATATAGCTTATACATCAGAATAACACATAGGCTACAAGTTATAACGACATTGTGTGAATTTGCCAAAATATCAAGTTCAAGCCATTAAAGCCAAAATAGTGAACCATTGTAGTCAATAAATTAATATGGTAGTTAGATACTTTAATCGCTTCTGGTATTTAAAGTAGGTAGATATAATGTCTTTCACGGGTTTCATTCGGACAAATATTATTTTAACCGAGTGCGCTATACTACGGCGTTGTCGACACACGGCGGATGAGATGGGGCAAGAAGTCGAACTAACTAAGGCTTCTTTTATTTTAGAATTACACGTGGACGAAGTCGCGGGCACAGCTAGTAATATATAAGTATAATATATGTATGTATTTTTTTTTATTTTTGTTATTTTTCTTCCTCGCCCGTTTAACGACGCACGCCGAGGTCCTTGCCCCGCTGGGGGCGCCCTAGCGATCGTTGACTCCTTTCTCAAGCCATACAGTGCTTGCATTTTTTTCGCAGGGATTGAGCACCCTCATCCCTCACCCCCCCGGTGTCGCTGTCAAGACCAGTACGGTCAACAGCATATAGACATTTCGAAAAAAGGTAAGGATATGGCATTTAGGTATCGCTACAATACACAATATCTCAAACTAACGACAAATGATGTATAAATAAATATTCCACTAAATATTTGAACCCACAACCATTCCGATCAAAACCAAACTAACCTACCAACTGAGCCATGATAATGATTTTCTTGCAAATTTTAAAATATTTAACTTAAAAAAGAAGGGAGTGTACTGACATCAGGTGACCTTGCGATAGAGAAAAAAACATGAAGCTGTAGTAACTTAACTTAAATTATAGCTTTATTCTCCAAACGACCGTCTTATAGTACCTAATTTTGATACCAGTATGTAGCCTCATTCCAATAATTCAGCCTCTAACGACCTCTCCGACCCTATAAGCACCTTATTTCTTACTAATTAAAATTTATTGCTGCGATTATATATAAAACATACAGAAGTTCTTTGAAGATTCAAACCCGCCGTCCATAACAATTATATTTTAAAACACGAGTATGGATAATGTTGGCACTGCAGACTTCGTCGACAGTGAAACATCGTCTGACTGTAATCGCAATTGGGTATGGGTTCCATTCCCTCTCGGACCAATTATCAACATAAAAACTTATAAGTATATTAAAAAGTATATAGATACAAATTAATTATTATTAACATATTAAAACTGACACCATCATAGCTGATTAAGCAAATGCCTGATTGTAGGCCATAGTTACGGGTTCGAATCTAACTCAAAGGAATGTATGTAGAGACAAAGAATGGATGACAGTTGTTGGATTAACACTAGGCTCTTTCTACCTACTAGTCTCGAATTTATGTGAGAAAGTAGAGAGTGAGAAAGTCTCTATCTCCTAGTGTCAAGAACCTCGTCAACCTGATTGACTGACTAGGCTGACAAGGTTCTTGTAGGTTACTCTGCCGTTCTAAATGAAATAAACGCTAATGATAACCATAGCCTTCACTCAGGCATTTCCTTAATCAGCTGTTATGGATCTAAACATGAGGTTAGAAACATTATTAGTATTATTATTCTGAATAATATTTGTATTAAAAAAATATAAGGTATATATAACTCACATAACAAATGTCAACATGGGATTCCATGAAGTGGGGCAAACAACAAACAAACAAACGAACAAACATATATATTTTTAAATTTTTTTAAAGTTTTATTCGCACACTAAGGAAATTGAAAAATACATATTTAGAAAACGATTAAAAATTTGAACGCAGCGGTATTTGAACCCGCGCCTATTGAAAACCGTTCAAGTATAAGTCATAGTATTGTTAAACCATTTTGATAGAATCAGTATTAAAAATATATTTTTTTATACATTTTCTTAGAACAATAGCTGCCTGAAGTCGAGATATTACGTGTCGAGTGGCGGAACTAAATGCCGAGCTTTGTTTTTATGAGTGAAGTGATATGAATATAGTTTGAATATAATCATCAAATTCACAACTAATCACGTTTACAGTCAGACACTATCTGTTCATTCAATTTTTTTTTATACATATATATATATAGCCCTAGTTTAATATTTCGTATGCTATATTATAAGACATCGCCCAACAAACCTTAAGTCAGCGTAGCTGTTTTATTTTATTATAGGATAAGAAAGTTATAAGTTTTACAGGAAGTAATTCTGTATTCTGATCGGAAACACTCGTATAATGCCATATTTATACATTACAGATGTGATAAAAACATTTTTCCCTATTTCATAATAATTTAGATGTTATATAAACTTTATTTTATTGTACATTGTATACTGTCATCCTCACAATGTACATGTATGTGCGACAGCGTCTGACTGTAAACGCGATTGGTTGTGGGTTCGATCCTACTTGATAAATTATTATATTAAAAATATTTTCGTGGTACCTAAGTACAGGTACGCTCAGGTAAAGAAAGCGCGGCTTTGAGTTCCGCCACTCGACACGTATTGTCTCGATTTCGGGCGAAAAGTGGAGAACGGTTTTAACTGTGTAAATTTGTTAATACTTGTGCGACTTCATCCGCATGTTATTTCAAAAATAAAAGTAAAGTTAGTCCTTACTATATCAGCTATCTGCCAGTTAAAGTCCCGTCAAAATCAGTGCAGCCGTTACAGAGATTAGCCGCAACAAACAGACAGATAGATATTAAAAATGTTATTTTGGTATATGGTACGGAGTTATCATATAATACATATGCATTGAGTAAAAAGCCCACACTACATTTTTAGACAATAATTGTATCAAATGACAGACAAATGCCACCTCAGTCTACCCGCGAGTGTGACCACGGACTACTGTAAAGTGTTCGAAACGTCGGGTTCTAAAATGTATTTTCGAATAGCAATATTATATATATACATGCGATTAATCCGGTTACAAATAGTTACATTTCACTTCAATTTTATTTATTTGTATTGATTTTTAATTCAATATCTTTACGTATAATATTTGTATCAAAAAAATATAGGCAGGTATTTAAAGTGAGTTTTAATTAGATAATATTAATAGTTCGGTAACCCTGCACGAATGAGGAAACAGATACCCCTTATCCCTTTTATAATAAAAATATAGCAAAATACGCTAAACTCATAGTGATGTAAACACAGTATTGTATAAAGGTGTAAAAGGTGATCGTTACAAGTTTTGCTTAGTTAGGCTTTGGCATTTCTACGGTCCCTAAGCTTTGGCTGTGAACACCGGAAATAGTTTTGAGTGTTGCTATATATGTATACCCAAATGTTATATTATAGAACTAGCAACCCGCTCGCGGATACACTTGCGCGATCTAATTATATACACTGTCTGTCTGTCTGTGACGTTATCAGAGCCGAACCGCCGAACCGATTGTGATGAAATTTTATATAGAAGTACTAGTTAAAGGTCTGGGGATGAACATAGGCTTTTCTCATATATATTTTTTTCAGGAATTTCGTTGATTAACTATAAGGCCGCCGATAATAGGAAACAGGTATAATTTCATTCGAGCCGGTCGCTAGTATATATATAGCTATTTAATCAAGATAACCATTTTACTTTAATCATTTTGCGATATAAAGAGACCATTTGACTTTTATAGTATTATCTATATAAAATGAATTTCTCTTTGTAGCATGAAAGTTAAATAAAATAGCTTTAGAAAAGTTAGATTTATGGCTCGGTCCTCTGATAAATTCGTATGCAGATTTACGTACTAATACGTTTTCGCACTGGCACCACCTTTCTAATCTTTGTTATTTTCGTAATATGTAAAATATAGAGCATGCCTAGTGTATTATTATTATTATTTCGATAATAATAATAATACACTAGGTATATACTTATTTCGATAATAATAAAATTTCTAGTAAAGCAAACGCGGCGTTAAGTTCAGCCACGATTTCGGGCAAGAGGAGAGCTTAGTGGCTACACACTAGATTCTCTCAGACTACCCTGCGGAATCATTTTAATTAATATTTTTTTTTTAAATAAAATATTATGTTATTGAAATAAGTTAAACATCCGTCCAACTCCACCGTGCTCCAGTAGTAGTAACTTCACTACATTAAGGTTTTCTTTTTATATTTTTTTATTAGCTTCACATAATATTTATATTATTTTCATTTCTTAGCTCTTGTAAGACCAAGCGCAGCGTTCAGTTCCGCCACTCAACAAGCAATGACTCGATTTCGGGTGTATAGTGAAGAAAGAGTATTTTGACACTAAGTTCTCTCTGATTACCCTGGTATACGGTAAACACTAAGTATTTGTAAGTATTTTTTGACACGATTAACTCCAATTGTATCAATCAATCAATAAAAGAGAGAAAATCTGGAAACGTTTATTTTGACCCACTTTTTTGCCGTCTGGTTTGATTTGAAGTGTCCCGATTGGATGCCCTTGATGTGGATGTGGATGTCGAGAAAATGTAACTGTATTATTTCAGTTCATCAAACTATTTAATGATTAAAAAGGTTAACTTAAACATTGTTTTAGCTTTACGTTTTATCGGTAGCGGGGTAGTCAAAGAGGGCGAAGCGCCAAACCCTGCATACTGTTAGCCTCATCCACAGTCACCTTTTCATATACGCCCTTCGAGAGGACCTCATGCTTCCTCAGTATCATTGACTGTGTACTGAGGTTTAAGGTTCGAAGCTCGAAAATCACCCGAGGTTTCCCCTATCTCTCTTACCTCTTTGCTTTATATATCTTTCTAACAGGTGGTTCAAATTTTAAGTGCATAAAAAAAATCTTGTATTTGTTACAAATTTGTGTATTCTACGACTTTCGCTATATAGCCTTACTCTATAATATCCAAGTAAATATGTTCATATGTAGGTCGAGACTCGCGGCTGTTTGATCTGATCGGCGGTAATAGCGCAATTTGCTTAAGTGTACCGCGGGTGGGTTAATCGCTTGCATATCTTCTATATATACTGTTATACCTTTGGGATAAGGGCTAAGGGCGGGGCTTTTAAAGATGATAATAAAATGTTCTTAGATTTTTGTGCTAGTAGAAAGCTCGTGTTAGCTCCAGTCTTGTTGTAAACATTTAGGAACTCTTATTTAAAAAAAAAATACAAAAAATAAACATCTTCACGTTTTTTCAAGGCAGAGCAGAGAAGTCAGAGAGAATCTAGTGATTAGAGTCAGAGAGAACCTAGTGTCATGACACCCTGTTTCCCACTTTCCCCTCAAAATCGAGATATTGCGTGTCGAAACTCAAATCTTATAATAAAATAATTTTCCCAGTGGGAATCGAACCCACAATCAATCGCCATTATCGTTGTTAATTGCTTAAATTTTTTTATTAATATAACCGTTCAAAATTATAAGTCGAGTTCCAAGAAATAATTATTAAACTTTTTAACCAAGTTTTTTGTTTGGATTGTATGGAGCGGTCCACACTAATATTTTATTATTTCAGATTCTATTCTCAGGTCTAAATAATTAATTTCAGTTTACATAGTTCGAAATAATAATACTTATTTTGAATAAATTAAATAAATTTCATACATGTGTCATTTATCCAACATTTATTTTAACTACAGTGTGTATATGAAATTGAAATGGCATTAATCTTTCCAGGTGCTTTTCAAATACTTGGGATTAGATGATTACTAAAATGCCATATCAAAATTTGAAAGCAGTAGAAGTTTAGACGATGATTTGAACCCGCGCCACTTATAATTTCACCGCTTTAACCAATCAATATACGTGTACTTATCTCTTCTCTTCGATTGATTGATCGTTAAAATAGAGATAAAGTTACAATATTATAGATTTGAAGTTAAAAAGAGATTACGCGTACTCTCCGGTCTATGTAAATCGTCGCCGCACCAACGTTTAGAGTTAATAACTTTGTGGGCAAATTTTGACTTATTCCAAAGTTTCACTACACAATGATTCCTAGGGATGATTGATATCATTAATTAAAGTTTTTTTCTAAAACAGTGTTTAGTCAAAGATAAGGAAAATAGGCTTAAAATAAAAACAATGAAAGAGTCACCGGACATATTACATATAATGTATACACAGTATTATTGGACTCCGCTCACTAATAATTCTGAAATCTGAATTCTGCAAGAAAGATACCGGAAAATGAGAAAAATCTTTCAAAAGTCCCTCCTTGAAGCCCAATCTGTAAAACTGATATTCGATTTTAACGACACAATAGACTGTGACATGCAGAAAGACATGCACATTCTCTACCTATTTAAATAAAAGGAATCGATTTCAGTCTAGATATATTAACTTAATAATTTCATGGCTTGCATTTTGTAGCGGACAAAATGTATTGAATCACTCGTTTCCTGCTTGGCGTATATATGGACATTGCCTGTTTAAAACAATGCTGTGTTACACTGCCGGTTTTATTTATTTAAATAAACGTGTTAAAAAGGAACTCGTTTCCGCCGCAATACTATCGAGTGTCGTATTCACTTCACATTTTTCTATAGACGGGATTCATATATAATGAAATTTACTAAGATATTCTTTCAGTCCGTTTCAAAAGGTTACTTAGATATAAACTTAAATATACATTTTTCATATTACACATTACATTTCTTAGACCCACTAAGGCACAATAAGACAGTTCATTTCCATTCACTCGTTCCAATGAACGTAACGGTCCTTACAAATGAAGTAATAACACATTACTTAAAAGACCGAATGAATTGAATGAAGAAAATGTGATTATTTTCTTGTCTGATTGATGCGGCACTCGTTCGCTCGATAGGAACCATTCATTCAATCATTCAGCTCGGAGTGCACGCCTTTAGGTGGGTTATTCAATTTCCAAGCGAATGGCGCTGAGTTGGAAATGTAAATCCATTTGCCAGTATTTGTACGCAAACACGTTGAAGTTAACTAGGTATTTGGTCTGGATATGTTTATTTTTTTATCATATTATTTATATACAAGCGACATCGTGGCGCAGTGTGACAGCGTCTGGCTGCAAACGTAAGTGGTTGTGAGTTCAAAACCCGGTGGAGGAATTATAATATTTAAATTATTTTCATCTCACCGCTCTGGTGATAAGACAAAATGCGGCGTTGAGTTTTGCCACTCGACCCATCATATTTCGAGTTTGGGCGGAAAGTAGCGCACTCCGCGTCTTGAACACTTGATTCAATATAAAAATTAATATTTATATTTGATGACAATGGTACCTACTTATTGGAAATTGTGTCTCTTAGGGTGTCGCAAAAAGCAATATAGAAATAAAAAAGAACAAATTCCGGCACTTATTTAGCATGAGAGAATCTAAAGTGGATAAGTTGTACTCCGCGATCATTTTTTAAAGGAACAGATATTCTTTATTGTACTCGATTTAAACAAATCAATGAAATAAAAATCTTTACATATAATTAAAAAAAATGTAACTGATCGCTGTCTATTCACGAAATATATACGACATTTATGATTTTTTAATAATATTTTTCAATTTTCTTTCCTATTTGTTTGGCTTAACCGATTTTAATGCAGTTTGGACTATTATATTTTGGTAAACATCCCGTAAAGTTGTTTATTTTATTTCAATCGGTTCATACATAAAAAAGTTACAACAATTTAGCTTATAAATATAAACAAATTTTGAACGTGGGCTGGAAAAATCGCGTCGCGGGTCGCTAGTATTCCTAATATAATGTAAACATTCTCTTGAGTTCGAAACGACCACACCAAATGTACCTACCGAAGAACTCAAAGACTTTGCAACTGTGAACCTTAAATTTGTGATTTCAACCGGCGTGTCTTAAAAACCGTTCAAGCGCTCTGACCGCAGTCAGTCAGTTGTAATAAGCATATAAGAATTTCAACGTAGCTGAATGTAGAACGCATGGCTTAGCGTTCAGAGCGCTTGAACTGTTTTCAAGAGGCGCGGGTTCATATACCTTTGCGTTCAAATTTTTATACGTTTTCTAAATATGTCTTGTTCAATTTCCTAAGTGTGCGAATAACACTTTAAAAAAAAAAAAAAAAAAGGCACAATAAACTGAAAATAAGCTACTATATCGCTTAATTTAAGTTTATTTCGCAATTATGTACCATACAAGTTTTATATCAAAGTTATCTGACAAAGATTAATGTAGCAAAAAGCGCGGGTCATTCTTTTTTTTTATTTAAATTGTTATTCATTGTGTAGCAATGACATTATTTTATACAGCCGCAATTAAGTTTATATAATACTTAGATTTTTTATAATACATTTAGGAAGTTTAAGGAAATGTGTATTAACATTAAATGTTAAATAATATCAGTGGGCATTTAACAAAATCATAATTTTATTTTTCATATGATTGATGGTCTCTATTCGTTCGTCCAATCATATCGTTTTTGAGTGCACGCCTAAAATCGAGCCTTCACCTTGTGGGACGACACGTGTTCAAATTAAACCATTTGCGTAAATATCGGAATATACTCGACATGTACTTTCATATGTGTTCGAGTTATAGGTGTAATATATTTTTGAAAGTAGTACTTCTGTAATACTTTATCTAAAAGTATTAAAAGAAAGATAGATAGATAGAAAGGATATGGAAACCATTTTATTATCAGCTTTACCCTTTTCCCTCATTGCAGTGTAGACAAAACGTAGTGCCGAAGAACGAAAGAAACATGAGATAAAGCCTGTTGACTTGAGGAACTCACCGTTGCAATTTGTCTTAGCAGAGCGGAAAAATAAAAATAAATTTGTTTTTATCATTCCCCCATGCGAGAATCTAAGCCACAAACCAACAGTGACTACATTCGCGATGCATAGAGAACACAAGATAAAATCGAGAACAAAGATGACTGAATATCTATACAGATATATATCTTTTTCTGACACATTTAATTATTAATTTTATATATGCATATAATAAAAATGTAAGTGATCGCTGTCTGTATATGGAAGATATAAGAAAAAAAAATTGGGCCAATTTATCAATGTAATAGAACCCAAAACAATGATTTGTAATGTTCTTGTTTGTTTGTTTTTGCACATTAATCTCAAGAACAGCTTAACCTATTAAAATACAATTTCATATTGTTGTAATCTTTTCTTACCATTTATGTTTATTTCATTTCAATCGATTCATAAATAAAAAAGTAACAACCATTTAAATTATAATAATTTAAGCAAAATTTGTGATTTCAGGCGAAGCCGCGTGCGTTTCACTTGTACTCTTATAAATCCAACATAAAGATCGCATTTTTTCACTTTGCATCAAACCATTCATTAATGTGTATATTTTTTTCAAGCAGTATTTGAATTTACACCAATAATTAATTAATCACTATATATAGGTCTTAACTCTTTTAAAGTACTTACCGTTATCTTCTACTGCATAGTAATACACCTATAATATATTTTGAAATGAAACTATTTTTAACTGGATTAATCGCGTATAATATTGGTATTCGAAAATACATTTTAGAACCCGACGATTTGAACACTCTACAGTAGTCCGTGGTCACGCGCGGGTATACTGAGGTGGCATTTATCTATCATTTGATATAATTATTATCTCAACTACCGCCAACGATTTCTTAGTTGCCTCGCGTACTGCCCTGGATTCTTGCAAAATGAGCTAACTGTATCTTGCTCTCTGGTGTGATCGGATTGAAACTTCAAAGTTTTCAGTATTGGGTCCCAGGTAGTAGAAAGTTTCCAACCGTCTTCGCTATTGAAATTAGGGTGTTTTTGTATTTTAATAGCCTCGCGGATCATCCTTGGGATATATCTGTTTTCCCTAGCGAGAATATGAGGGTTATCAAACCTGAAGTAATGGTTGGGTTTATCTGTTGTATGCTCACACACAGCTGACTTCGAGACACGCCCATTCTTGATATCAGAGATGTGTTCTATCACCCTTATACCGATGCTCCTCTTTGTTTGAACAATGTAAGATAAGCCACAGTCACAATCTAGTTTGTATATACAAGCACACTGCAAAGAAATGTTACTTTTCATAACATCATATTCTTGTAATACCTATTGCTGCAAAGGCTGCAAAGCAGATTCTAATAAAGGATCAAGGCAACTAGGTTATCTATTAGGATTAGGAGTACCCAACACTGAATTATTTCCCCTATATTACACCGTCTATCCGCTATATAAATGCGCCAGGTAGCTTGATATTTTACCTGGAAATAAGTAAAAGAAATATTTTAACATTTTAAAAGTGTTATTCTCACTTAGGACATAAAAAACATTTAAAGAAAACGTATAAAATCTCGCACCGTTCGAATATTTATTATTTAAATAAAACAAGATCTATCTCTGGACTATTACAATGAAAATCAAAATAAATGTGTGACTGACATACCACTTTATTCACTAGCATACCTTTACTTGACTTTAACTTTAAACAAATGACAAACATATCACTTTTAAACAAAAAATAAGTACTTTGTCAGGTTTAATGTCAAAATGAAAAAAATGTCCAAAAACCTGCGTTATCTTGATTTTGTTCAAATTTAGGACCACACAATGTCTTACTCGTGGAAATCGAAACTTAAGGCCACAAATGAAAATAATTTAAATTCAATCATCGCGCCAGTCAAACGCTCTCTTACTGTTACTACACACCAATACCTCAACGGCTATTTATGATATTATTAGCAAAGAAATATTACAATTTATTAATGCATCTAAAAATGTGTCATTTTTATCAACATTTTATTTATATTGAATTTTGTAAATATAGAGTTACATTTTTATAATAAAAAAATTAAGCTGTCGAAACGAAAACGGAACGTCAACGACATGGACAACCGTGAACCGCGTTATGCATCTGTCAAAGTCAATCCTCCCGCGATGCTGAGGCGTCGTGCTAGTAGCAAATAGCAAATAATTATACATAATTGTATTTAAACTTTATATTTTACAGTAGTTACTTTGTGATAAGTGCATTTTGACTTGTTATCATGTTGGTGTTGTTTGAAACTCCGGCGGGATACGCTATATTTAAGGTATGCGATAACACGTGTAGCTTATAACCTAAAACTTATATTGCTATAAGGACTGGTTTATGTAAGTTTCTTAAGAATAGCTAGTTAAAGTGTGTTATTGAAGCATATATAACAGTTTCTAATGATTGAATAGTTAAGACATTGTTGGTGTCCAAATTAAATTTAAAATGCACATTTAAATAAGCGTGGTTGTTATTTACATTTAAAGTTTTAAGCATCTTTATAAATCTTGGCAAATCTATTGAAACTTACCTTTTTTAAGTTTAAATATGTTCAAAGCGTCATTTACATATTAGAACTTACATCAACAAGCATGTGACAAACTAAATTTAATTAAATCTTTTATTCTAAACATGCATTAATTACATTCCACATTCCATAAGTTATATCAAATAAAACTGAAACTTAGCTGATAGGAAATATTTTCCATAAAGTTGATATAATAAGTATTATATTTGTTTTAGTTACTGGATGAATCCAAATTATCTCAAATAGATGATTTATACCAAGAGTTCAATACACCAGAAGGAGCAGCGTCTGTGTAAGTGATAGTAGTGTATTTTTAAGTGTTTTTATCTTTGCTTATCATTTTCCTTATTCAATATTTATTTGGGCTAATTATTGTTTCATTTAACACATTGAAAGCAGGTTATTTATACCCAATTTGCATGTAGTACTTGTAAATGGGGTAGGTTTGTAATATGTACCTGCGTCCATTCTCAGCATTGTGTTTTAAAAGTAATCATTGAAATTTGACTTTATTTAGTATATTTTTAAATCCCTACCATTTTTTTTTGGTTACTTTGTATTTATAAGGACCTTGTTAAACATAACTTGTATAGTCATCAAACCTACTTTGCTTCACATTAGTGTTTTATTAACATTTGTAATATTTTTATAAAATTATTCTGTATTATCATTGGTGCACTTTTCTTATATAAAGTTTTTGTTACAGTGTAAAGTTAAAAAACTTTATTAAATTTGAAGACACAACAGAAGCATTAGCTGCTACCACTGCAGCTATTGAAGGAAAAGTATCCAAAACATTAAAGAAAGCTCTTAAGAAGCATGTTTGTAAAGAGATTCAAGATCAGTTACTTGTGGGAGATGCCAAGCTCGGAAGTGCAATTAAAGAAAAGTTTGACTTACAATGTGTTTCAAATTCCAATGTACAAGAGTTATTGAGATGTATACGTTCACAGATGGACAGTTTACTTACAGGGCTGCCTAAGAAAGAAATGACAGCTATGGCTCTAGGTCTAGCTCACTCCCTTTCAAGATATAAGCTTAAATTCTCACCAGATAAAATTGACACAATGATTGTTCAAGCTCAATGCCTTCTGGATGATTTAGATAAAGAATTGAACAACTATGTTATGAGATGCCGAGAGTGGTATGGCTGGCACTTTCCAGAACTCGGCAAAATTATTACTGACAATACATTATTCGTTAAAATTGTCAAACTTATGGGCACAAGAGACAATGCAGCTAAAACAGACTTGTCTGATATTTTGCCAGAAGATTTAGAAGAAAAAGTTAAAGAGGCAGCCGAAATATCTATGGGAACTGAAATATCAGAAGATGATATTATGAATATACAGCATTTGTGTGATGAGATTATCTCAATCACAGATTATAGGACACATTTGACGGATTATCTAAAGGCTAGGATGATGGCTATGGCACCTAACTTGACAGTACTGATAGGAGAACACATTGGTGCTAGGTTAATAGCTCATGCTGGTTCATTAATGAACTTAGCAAAGCACCCTGCTTCAACTTTACAAATATTTGGTGCAGAAAAGGCATTGTTTAGGGCTTTGAAAACTAAGAAAGATACACCAAAGTACGGATTGATATACCACGCACAGTTGGTAGGGCAATGTAGTACTAAAAATAAAGGAAAAATGTCTAGAATGTTGGCGGCTAAAGCGGCTCTAGCAACCAGGGTCGATGCACTAGGTGATGATGTGTCCTTTGAACTTGGTGCAGAGCATAAAGTGAAATTGGAAAATAAATTGCGGCTAATGGAGGAAGGCAACTTAAGAAAAATTAGCGGAACTGGCAAAGCTAAAGCGAAATTCGAGAAATATCATAGTAAATCGTAAGTATACTTTGTTTCTTTTAGCAATAAAAAATAAAGAGTATGTACAAAAAATATAAAGTAGAGAGGAGTATGTTTGGTGATATTAGTAGAGTAGTGTTGATGTGTATGACAATAATGTGAAATTGTGTGTGTATTGTGGATAGTTGACTGGTTGTGGGTTAGATTCCCACTCGTGGAAATGATTGTTTTTTACAATCCGCTCTGATAAGTAGTAATAAAGCGCGGCGTATAGTTCGTTCAATACGCAATGTCAGGATTTCAATTGTCAATTTTGCATATTGAAAAAGACATTGGTTTTCAAGAGGGCCCAGGTTCAAATCTCACTGCATTCAAATTTTTATACGTTTCCTAAATATGTATTTTTTTTTTATTTCCTATGTGTGTGAATAATACTTTAAAAAAATGTTATAAAATTTTTTGTATATTATTTATTAATTATTGTTCATATACAACAAAATATTTAATATATAATATCAATAAAGCTAATATTTTGTGTAAATTTCCCTATTATATTGATTTAGCTCAGTAAGAATGTTTAGCTTAACTGGTTATAGTGTTTGTACAGTCCTGAAGTGGTGCGGGTTCAATTCCTGCTACGTCCCAAATATTTATGTTTATTAATAAGCATTTTTTTTTTAAAATCAAAGAAATTTATATGGTTTGATTGTAATACTATATTGGTATACAAATACATTTCGGAAAACCCGACGTTTTGAATATTTTAAAGTAGTCCGAGGTCATATATAAACTACTCGAAAAAGTTTTTTTTTGGAATATGAAAATATACGCTATAAATCCAGTTAAACCAAAATATATATTGTGTAAAAACACAACGAAAAATGACTAAACATTTTTTTATTTGAACAGCGAGGTATTTGAATACCCGACCGCAGCGGACAGCACGTTAGAAAAGAAACCAATCAAACGGGAACATTCACCAGACAATGAGGCTGTATCCTCTAAGAAGATGAAACTGGAGGATGGAGCTGATGTAAGTCCATTTTTTTATTTATTGTTTTAAATTATTTGCTAATTCTGATTTTTTTTGGAGTTGTTGTATTGTATTGTTGTTATATTAGTTATTTCTATTTCTCCACTCGTGTAAGACAATACACGGGACTGAATGCCATTGAATAGTCACTCAACACACAAATTCTCGATTTCGGGTGAAAAGTGCTGAGCAGGGCAGAGAGTCCTGACAGAGTAATCTTGAACATAATTTTTTGCGTGTGTTTTGAAAAATTCCATGTTTTTTTGTTAGATATTTATTAAATTATTAATATTTTTTACAACTAGGTGAAAGTAAAAAAAGAAAAGAAAGAAAAAACAGAAGCGGAAGCAGATACAAGCATAAAAGTTGAGCCTAAACAAGAACCTGAGAATGGTGATACAGAAGTGCCAGAGAAGAAAAAGAAGAAGAAGAAGTCCATAGCACCTGAAGTGGAGGCTGCACCTACACCTGAACCTAGTCAGAAGAAGAAAAAGAAGAAGTCCCTAGCACAAGACGGAGAAGAATTGGAGACCAGTGTGGTTTCCGAACCGAGCAGTGAAAAAAAGAAAAAGAAAAAAAGACAGTCTAAAGTTGATGATGAATAAATATGTTATATAAATATACAAATGGTTTTACACTATATTTTGTCATTTTAAACATAAATGTACTTCTATTCCACCACAGAAAAGGAATTTTCTTTTTTTCTTTTGCTTTTAAGTTAATTTTTTATTAAATCTTAGAAGTTTTAGACATGACTTTCGTAGTTCGGATTCGTATCCAATACTATAAGTATATTAGCCTTTTTGTTATAAAATAAAAATATAATTATCTAAATCATTGGAATTAACTGAAAAATAAGAAAGGATTCCTTATATGACTGAAACAAGTATATATAAAGCTTAAGTTTTAAGCTTTCAAAATGGCTTTCGTAATTCATAATATGGTCAGATTAAACAGAAAATGGAGAACGGAGTTGTGTCACTTCGTTTTTTTACCTCAGACGTAAAATCTGTTTTTTTTTTAGATTAATATGTTACAGATTATAGGCATAAGAAGCGAAATCGTTTAATTTTTTTTTTAACTTTTGAAACCTTGTAGGTTTATGAAGTGGACAAATACGTGTATTAAGAGTAATAAACATTATTTTGCCATTATTTTTTTTTTAATACCATTACATTTTTTTTAAATACAAGTCTTGATTTTGTTTAGCAGTGGCAGTGGCATTTGAACATATAGTGGTGTAGTGGGTTAGTGCCTGGATGTAAACACGGAGGTTGTGGGTTCGATCTCTAGGGGGAGGAATTATATTTAAAATATTGTGATTTCTCCACTGTGATGAACCTGCCCTGCCAAACAACGTCCCGGACTCGGTCGGAAAAACAGAATGTCTCAACGCTAGGTTCTAAAAAAAAAAAAAGAAAATAGTAATAAATTAGTTAAAAATAAAAACGAATATTTACATATAATTTAAAATCATTTTCTCGCTCATTATGAAAATGTATTGTCATCGGATCCGTCTGCCATTTTTTTTTAACAAATTAATAGTAAGGGGTTGGTCAATGTGAGGGAAACGGCCAAACTTAGTCAGTTGCAATCACAACAATTAATATTTTATTCCTGAAAAAAAGAGCAACTCGCGCAAAAAAATGCATTACAATTGGATTTGGGACCATAGCCTGGACATTTCTGGGCCACAGGTAGGTCCTTCCTCAACACGCAGCGCGAGCGCGCTAAGTATGTTTTGCTTGACTTTTTTCAGCCGTAGTCATTTTGGTATTTTGACGTGTAAAAAAACTAGTCATTGTGAATTCTGACATAGAAAATTCGGGCCAATCAACATGTAAAATTCCTGACCATCTGGCAACCCAACTTCCAAAGCCCGCTTCCAAACTGGTGTATTAGCTTGACTAGAGTAGCGTAACAATAGACAAAGAATAATTATTTCATATACAAGCCCAAATAAAACATAAACAAATGGACTCTATGTAAATATTATTATGTCCAATGCACTTTCAAACCATAGATAGAGGGTAAATCTTTTATTTTTCAAAGAAATTAGTGGTTTCCTGGTAAAAAGGCAAAGGCCCTTTACAGTCCCAGCTTAGGACTACTGATCCTCAATAAGTGAACCCTTCCGGTCTTTTTGTATGCATGTAGGTATGTTTTATTTCATCTATATATATGATGTAATAATATAACTATATAATGCATATTTTTTATATATTTTTTGAATTTTACAAGTATTACAAATTAGTGGACTGGAATTGTGTAGTGGAGTGGAGTGGAATTTCTATTTTCTCCACTTTTATATTATGCTAAGCCAAATATCACAAGATCGGATATACGTGTATCGCGAGTTTTGTATGAACTTACGAAAGGATAAGCATAGTTTAATTTTGTTTTTTAAACATAATTGAAAATAATAAATTAGTTGATGACTTAATTTTAATTATATCTCTTCCTATTCGCACACTTTATAAATCTAAAAATTACTTGTCAAATTACGAATATTGCAGTAACAGGTAGACCAGCAAACTATACCTAGTCTAAAAGTAAAAATAACTGAGTCACGTGCGACAATTCATCAAAACTTGCAGGTACTTTCGATGTTTTATTAACAGAACTCCCACCCCTACCACCCCTCCCCCCACCAAATCCGAAAACTCCCAACTCCCTAAAACTTGAAGAATTTCCGAATTAACCCGTCAAAGTAATAAGTCAGTATAGGGGTAAGAGCTCATAAGTCGCAAACAATACACGGTGTTCGTGTAAAGAGACCTAACCTATTAAACATTTATTTGTTTTTTTTTTCTCACGTTCTCAGCTTTTCGCCCGAATTCGAGACATTGTACGTTAAGTGATGAACCACAACGCCTAATTTATATCGAAAATAACTAATTTGGTTTTATTTTTTATTGCAAAATAATTAGCTTTTATCTGACTATCCAGCTATGCGAGAATAGCATGAAGGTACAAAAAGAAAGAAATGTAAGATTGTTTCAAAAAAATACAAAAAATTAACAAAACAAAGTGAGATTGTTTATTAAGTACATTGCCAATGAATTGCTGAATTACAGGGTTATTTTTTTTTAACTTACTACATGGCATTTTATATGTAATATTAAATGATTTCGTTGTTGAGATTTCGCCCTGCAGTCGATAATAGACATCTTAATACTATTGCTGAAGCTCGCATTTGATAAGGTGGAGAGAACTTAGTGTCAAGAGACTTTGTTCTCTCAGTTTTCATGCGAATTCAACATTGCCAGTTGCATACCAGAACTCTATGCACCTCTTTGTCTTACCATAGTGAAAACAAAATAATTTTAGTTAGTTTCCCTGAGTGAGAATCAAGACTAACACCCATTTCGTTTTCAGCCAGACGCTGTTTCACTGCAGCACGATGGAAGAATTATTTTTATACTGACATATAAATTTTAAAACCTTTTAAAACTTAGATATGCCACTTTTGTTCAGTTAATTTCATACAAGTATGTACTTTAACTCGTATAAGGCGTAGTCCTCGCGATACGTGCCTGAAAGGTGAGTGGGATTAAATGAAATATAGAGTTTAGGTGCCATTGTGTAGTTCCAGACCCTGCTTAGTGCTCTTGTAAAGAAACTTTCTCTAAATACCTCCATTTTTAAGCTTTTGAATGCTTAAAAATCTTAAGTCTATTCAAAAAGTGGTTTCGCATTGCACAATTAAATTTACAGCTTTCTACGGTAGTTTCGGCTAAGTCTGTCAGTCGTGATAACGTAATGACAAGTCACTCTTAAAAACTTTTGAAGATATGGCTAAATTCAATTGGAATTTGTGTTCCTAAAGCTTTATAAAAATACTAAGCATATTAAAACTAACTATTGTAAGCTGATTTTCGCGGATAATTTGTATTAGAAATACCTACGTCAGAACGTCTATTGTAGTATACAAGATTAAAAAGAAATTGAAGAAACCAAAGACATAATGACATAGCGAAAATTTTGAAAACTCAAGTTACATTCATACCAAGTAATTTCACCTAATATATGTATTACAAAATAAGTTCTTTGATTTTCGCGATTATTACACATTTTGAAATGAAACTATTTTAACCGGATTAATCGCGTATAATATTGGTATTTGAAAATACATTTTAGAACCCGACGTTTCGAACACTTTACAGTAGTCCGTGGTCACAGGTAGACCAGTGTACCTGTGACCACGGACAGGTTAGATTAATCCGGTTAAAATAGTTTAATTTCACCTAATATATTACAATTTCAACCATTAAAACGGAGACTAATATATTTTAATTTAGTTCATCCCATACAAAGTTACGCGGGGCTCCTCTGACAGCCGACGATAATAAGCACTTTGTCACTTCCCGGCGTTTGCGGACATTTGAGAAACATCTGTAAGGACTCGTTACGTACAATTTACATTTAACATATTTAAGAATCCAATTACGGGACTTGAATCTGCTTTCGCTGTAATATTAAATTGTTTTCATTTCATTCGTTTGTTTTAACAAAGCGCCGTTTAATTTGTATTTTTAGGTACACAATTTTTTACACATAACGGGATTGTCAAAGAAAACACAGTGTTCAAATATTAAAACATTTAAAGAAAACATCTAAAACTTGAACGCTCAAACGCTTTGACCGCTAAGTCATAAGTTCTATATCGAGCTATGTCTTATTCATATACGCAGATCTTTGTTATTAGCATCTCAGTAGAGAGATTTTTACAAAATTCCCCTACTCAAAAATTTATTTCTATAAACAATCGTCGGATATGTACCGTTTGCGACGAACCTTTCCAAGAGGTACGCGTTCGAATCCCGCTACATTAAATTTTTTATAGGTTTTCTATGAATAATTTTCAAGTGTTAAGATTCGGCGGAACTCAACGCTACGCATTGTCTTGTCAGAGCGGGAAAATGAAAATCATTTTTTAATATATTCTTTCCCCCAACTCCCCCACTATAGAACCCACAACCAATGGCGAAGTCATACGAAGTCATCAGTCAAACGAAGGCCTCATCTTCACCACTCAATGGCTGTAAAATTATATTTTTTGCAAAAAGTTATCAATAGGTTTTCTCTATTGATGCATGAATATAAGATTTACATTTAAAGCAAAGACCATACTTAATTTTTCTTTTTTTCTTTCATCTTGCGGACGACTCACAAGAATAAGTTGTAACGGTATCGTCCCGACTCCCGAGGGCAAATAACTTCTTGATTAAATAATGTCACGACGTCTGTTTGCAACAGTTATCTCTAGTTAGTTATAAAATAACAAGATTTTTATATATTTATATACAAGATTTTTAATTAGAAACTGTAACTTTGGTAATTACTTAGGTATTTGTTTATGATTTGCATTTAGCGTTGTTCGCATCATGTCAGATAGGCATTGAGATGTAATTTACCCAACTTGACACAGGGACTTGACTTGACACAACTTGACACCACAGGGCCACAGGGACTACAATTTTTCGTGAACCCTGGCGGCGGTAGCCTGCTAGGCACGTCGCGGAGTCGAGGGTGGTGGGTCACCTTCGATGGCCTCCTCGGAGTAGCGCGCGTGAGCATCCTGCGCGCGAGTCACAGAGAACCTACTGTCAAGATACTCCGTTCTCCACTTTCCGCCCAAAACGAAGACAGTGGTGGTGCAGCAACGTCAGGCTTTGTCTTAGTTAACAGAGTAGAGAAATAACTACATTTTAAATATAATCATCAATCAATAATTTCTCTTAGTAGAAATCGAATCAACAATCAATCGTGTTTATAGTCAGACGCTGTTCCACTGCGCCACGATGGCCTCAATATATTTCTAATGTATTATCTATGCATATAATAAAAATGTAACTGATTGCTGTTTGTACGTGGAAGATATATGAAAAAAAATATTATTAGGGGCATTTATAAGTAATAGATACAAAAAAAATATTTTTTAATTTGCTTTTCTGTTTGTTTGTTTGTGCACGCTAATCCCAGAAACGTCTTAACCGATTTAATTGCATTTTGACTATTGTATTGTAGTAAGTGCCTCAAAGTAACATGTAGTGTTCGTTTATTTCATTTCAATCAGTACATAAATAAAAAAGTTACAGCCATTTAAATTATAAATTTAAGCAAAGTTCATGATTTAAGTGAGAATGCGGGCGGACAAAAACGAAATAGTTTCACGTAAAAGACATATTTAGAAAAAGTATAAAAATTTGAACGCAGCGGGATTTGCACCCGCGCCTCTTGAAAACTTTTATTTATACGTTTAAATTTTTATACGTTTTCTAAATATGTCTTTTTCAATTTCCTTAGTGTGCGAATAACACTTTAAAAAAAAAAGTTAAAAAATATATAGTTCCACGTAGTATACACAGGCGTTAACGTTCTGTAATTCTCCGTATCAACTTTAATTATATAAAATTTTACGACGTCCGTCTGCATAATTTTCACGCAGGGGTCTTGAAATCTTCCATCACGTATGATAATAATATTTTAAACTACCGTCATGGATTCCTTAGTCCGACCCTGGATTCTTGCAGATCGAGCTGACTGTATCTTGTTCTCTGGTGTGGTGATGGCACTTCAGAGGCCTAACAAGTTTATCTGAGATAATAAAGAATTTTAACCTAACCTACTGAAATTAGAGTGTTTCTGAACTTCAATAGCTATAAATCAATTCTGGATACGAGTGAGTGTGGATGTGTGTATGTATGTCGATTCTCTCCAGAGAGAATTTGAGGTCCATCGAACGTGATGTATAATACGTTATTGAATTTACGATACAATACGCTCGTATTGCTTACAAGGCTGATACAGTCAACAAAATAGTAATTTTATATCAATTTTGTCTAAAAAATTTAAATTATTGTTACTTTCTTAATTATGTACCGATAGAAATAAAATTAACACAAAATGTTAAGGGAAGTTTACCAAAATACAATAGTCGAAACTGCATTTAAATTGGTTAAGCCGTTTCTGAGTTTAGCCTGCACAACAGACAAACAGGTTTAAAATCGTTGTTTTGGGTTCTATTACATTGATTAATGTCCACAGTCGATCATCGATTAATGTCCACAAATATGAACAGACAGCGATCAGTTACATTTTTATTATATATATAGATGAATGTTACAGGTTTAAATGTGTAATTTATGGTTATCTTTATTTATTTGTATTATTTTTTTTTTTAAATTAGGCAGACAGAGAACTTCTTGTCTCCATTCCCAATTTTTTGCCTAATTTCTTGACATTGCTTATTAATTGGCGGAACTTACCGTAGCTAAGTACTAAATAAAGTACTTTTATAATATTTTTTAAGCTGTTATTCTCATTATAATAAATAAATATTAAATAATATACAGTGTTATATCTTTCTTATTAAGTTGTAATAAATTAAAATAGAAAGCTTAGCGGTCAGAGTTGGACGGTTACCAAGAGGCGCAAGTTCAAATCTCGATACGTTCATACACGTTTTCGAAATATGTTATACTTTTATAATATCATTAAATTCTAATAAAGAAAAAAAAGTAAAAGCAAAGCAACTATCAATGGGTCTGCAATGGCACTTCTCTCTCGGTTGTATAAATATAAATCAAGTGTCGCGAATGTCTTGAAAAGCCTAGTTAATTGTGCGTGGACAATTAGCAGGCCTTTGGATAAACCTATAATAGTTATTTGTCAATAGTTTGTAAACAACTACGAATTCAACACATTGTTAACAAATAAATAGAGCGTTGCAAATTGTATCACGTACATTGCTTTATGTACATATGTATCATGATCCTCAGACGGAGACAACCTAGTGGCAAGAGGCTTGGCGAGGCTAGCGAGAATATAGATCCGCTCCGCCGCCGAAGGCCAGGAGGGAGGGAGAAGACGGTACGCGCATCTTCAACTCCCCTTACCCAAGAGGAGCTACTGCAGGAGGGTCATGGTGAGCCTCCTGCAAGTCATCAAGGCTGTGGGTGTTCTGGAAGAAACCCCGGAGCACCCTAAAGGCTTACCGTTTCCGCAATAGCCTGCACACGGACGGTCTGCGCAAAGGCATTTCCCAGCGTCACAAAAAAAAAAAAGTGGCAAGAGGCTTCTTTCTCCCATCTTTAAGTCAATTCAACTTATCGTTTGTAGAGAAGCGGAACTCAACACCGTGCTTTATTTTATCAAAACCAGAAAATAAATATAATTCAATCTAATTAATTCACTGAGTGTTGGTAGAATTCGATCAAGTCTAAGGCTGTCTCTACTGTGCGACGACGGGCTCATTTCTTTTTTTGTTGATATATCTAACATATTTTGCTGCGGTATAAGTGAGTGAAACTGAAATCTATTAGTAACTCTTTGACTTCTTCACTTCCTTAATAAGCTTAGTGTTTTGGGTGGCAGACGGGTTAACTCAACGAAATTACATTCATCAAAGTAGTCCAAATTTTGTCGTGCTAAGTGCTTTTTAACTACGTCAAACTTTGACCGTACTTAAAAAACAACAAATACCATTTTGTTGACAACGTCTTGTTCGTATAAGAATTTCGATGTATCCAGTCAGTAAGGCATAGTTAGAATCTCACGCAAACCTTATCAAGTTTACAGACAGACGTTGTCCCACTGAGCTACTTTTTCCTTAAGGGACGAGAATTTATAAAAATAAGAAAGTCTATGATTTATTATTTAATAGTAAAAAACCAGCAATGTATAGTGAGTATAGAAATTGAGTTTTGTGGATGGAATCAATCCAGTACAATTGTCGTCAGTACAGTCGTGCAGAGGATAAACCATCCCCAATTAGTTTAGAATAAACTAGTTTGGAATCGATTTGCCTTTAGTTGGTCGCTGGTTGTATCTATTTTTTAGAAGTATATAATAATTTGCTGCGATTAACATATTATTTTGAAGACTTTTGACTGATTCGTGTAACTTTCATTTTAGCTTTAAATTTCCCTTTTATCGTGGGTACGTAGACAAAGAGTACAAGAGTTAAGCTGTACATTATATTATAATTTTTTCGGACTATTTTATGCAACATTATGCAATAATAACTAATAATTCAAAACCCCACTCGCAGATCGCCACTCAACATGTTTCGAATTCAGGCGGAAAGTGTGGAGAGTTTTGACACAAGGGTTCTCCGACTGCGTAACTGATGCGTGAAGCTGAAAAAAATACTACTATTTTTGATCATTATTTACATAAATGTACAAATTTCAAAAAATACTTTATTCAAATATTTATTTATTTTTATACGTTTTCTAAAAAAAAATTAATTTTCCTAAGGTTCTAAAGAACACTTAAACATGATAAAAATACTTTATTTATAAATATGCATTATAGGAATTTGCATGTTGTATAGCGGAACTAAACGCCACAAAATGCTAATTAACTTCAGCTTTACTGTTTTTCCCGCATAGCAGAGTAGTTAACGAGAACTTAGAGTCAAAACACTCCGTCCAATATCCGCCCAAAAATCGAGACCAAAAGGGAAAAATTATTAAAAATATAATTCTTATTATAAACTGATTTATAACGATTTCCGTCGATTGCTTATGTTGCAGATATATCGTTTTGTACTGTGAAAAGCAATTTCAGGACATTTCCTACGAGATACAGTTGAACGAGTAATTGTTACACGTATGTACACACAGGGTATTGCTCTTTGGTATCCTAGAACTGATGCTAAATGCTGATTGTATATGAAATATGGAAATCACTTTCTGTTCTTTGTAAAGTTTCTCTTTTTTAAGAAAACAATTGTGAAATTAGTATTTATTACATCACATATTAGTAATACGTGAAGTTGAATTTTTCGGAGAACGTCGATGAAATTTGGCACATTTTTAACATTTCAATGTGTTATTCACACACTTAGGAAATTGGAAAATTATTCCAATTAAATTGTATACGTTTTCTAAAAATGTTTTTTAATTTCCCAAGTGTATGAATAGCACTTCAAAAATGTTAAAAGTGTTTAATAAATAGCAATTCCCTCTTGCCAAACGATTTTTCGTAAAATCATTTTTGGGTAGCACAATTTTTTTATACAAGTCTCTATACAGAGAAGCTGACAACAAAAAAGTTTATGTATGGAATACTAATGCACAAAAAATATATAATAATATACATTCTATTACATACATTGAATAAAAAAATAAATATTACACACACTACAATGTGTTGGACGTACATACCATATAATATACTTTTGTATAAAGCGATATAACAGTGGAGATATGTGAATTGTGCGAATAAAGTAGTTTATTCGCAATTTTGCATTGTACCGTGTATTGAACAAATAAATTATGACATTTCATCTGTATAATATTTCATTTAAACGATTATAATTCAAAGTAAAACGGTTCTGATATAAAATTATACATATTTGTATGAATATCACCAGCTTCACGCTTTTTCGTTCTACACCTTTCGCCCGAATTCGAGAAATTGCGAGTTTAATAGCGGAACTCAACGCCGCTCTTTGTCTTGTACAAGAGCGAAGGAATTAAAATAATTTAGATTTAGTCATTGCTCCGAGTGGAGGTTGAACCCACAACCGATCTCGGTTGTCACACTCAACACTGCGACTGATGGCCTCATGATCATCAAAGTATTATCAAAATGATATGATTAAGACTCGACAAAGTGTTTGACAATATATATGGGATTGGGATTTAAGCACACATACATCCATACCGCGACTTACCATATTCGCGATTCCGCGATTCCAACATTACCAATTCACAAATTTTGCGAAAATAACTTAAATACTTAACGCCAAGTTAACGCCAAGTGAAACCGTAAATAAACGTTTATCCAGTAATTACACCTCATAGCAATAGCAACATTCATCAGAACAATGAAAGTTTAAAGAACAATAACCTCATATAATATGAGGGTAGTTGCATATTCCAAGCAATTGTGTGGCAGAAAATAATCTACAACGTACTGTGGAAGTAAATTAGTCGCGACCGTGAGCTATATTAGAGTAAACTAGGCGCGTTTAGACATGAAAAGCTTTTTAGATTAAATTAAAGTTTTCTGTTCATAATGTTCTCTGTTGCGTTTTAGTTCATGTTAAACTATGTGTGTACTAGTATTTGTGTGCTTGTGTGCATCTGCTTCTGTTGTGTGCAGATTTAGACAAATGGGTTCCATATTCACATTGACATTTTTTCTTACTTACAACTGAGTATAATATAATGTAAAATGTAGCTAAGGTGAGGTTTGGAAAAGCTTTTAAGATTATAATTTGCACCTTAGCAGAGCAGGTATAAATAACCTAGTTTTAAGATGTTCTGTTCTCTATTGTCCGCCATTTTAAAAAACATTGTCTGGTGGCTAACGAAACCCGGAATATCGGATTAGGGAAAATTAAATAAAGTGGTATTTAATGCCTAAAAGCAATTTACATATTTCAAAGTATGTATTTAAACCATAGCAAGTTTGATTATATTTTTAATTTTCTGTAATTTGAGATCAAATAGCAATTTTTCAGATTTCCAGACCTTAATTTACTATAATAATATAATCAATATGTAAAATATTTTTAGCGAGCTTATTTTTCAATTTATTGTAGTTTTACAAGTACTCTTAGATTCTTTTGCATCTCAATGAAAATGGGTTGAAGAGTAATGTGATATCGAGTGTAGCTTCAAAGGAGTGGTCGTTATCATGAGAGGTCTGACTATGCTCCTTTTAGCTAATTTAGCGTGTTAAAGATATAATATTTTTAATAGTTTTTTAATTAGCTCCTTACTGTGACTTTTGCTGCGTAAATTTTATAAATTTTTGGCTTTCATTATGAATTGGTAATGAGTGTAAAAATATTCTTTTGCAGCTTCACGCTAGCGTCAAGTCACTCACGTCACTCTCCGTGTGAGACATCAAGTATTGATTAGCGAAACTGAACGCCAGAAGTAACAGGAGAGTTACATTGAGTTTCAACGTCTTGCTCTTTCTTATACCAGCGCGAATAAATGAAAATACTTTAAATATAATCATTCTTCCAAATGGAACCCCCAACCAATTGCATTTACAGGCAGACGGTGTCCCGCCGCTACGATATCCTCATTGTATAAAATCTACAAATATTTATAGCCATTTGTTTGAAGGAATACATGGCAAGTATGACAAAATACAACCTTCAATCAACATCGCATTTCCGATAAATAATTAACGAGCGTTTTATCGCTCTTTGTTTAAGAACAAATTGCAAGTTATTGTCTCCCCAAATATATTGTTAAGTTTCGATGAATTATTTAAGCTACTTTTAAATTTTCTGTATAGTAGAGAAAATTTTGTCTATAGTAGAGTTGTGTCCAGGTTTTGTTTGAGTTTTTCGGTACATTTTTATTAAATAATTACAAACAGACTGATTCAACTTTAGATACCATGATGTAGTCATCGACGTCATCGACGAGTCAGTGACGTAGTTTAATAACGTTTAAGTCTAAACGCGATTGGTTGTGCGTTCGAACCCCCATCGGAGGAAACATTATTATTAAAATATTTTCTTCACTCTAATGCAAGACAAAGTTTCACCATTCAATACGCAATATCTCGAATTCAGGTGGAAAATGAAGGACAGAGTGTTTTGACACTAGGTTCTCTCTCACTACCCTGACTAAACTAGATACTATTGTAGCTTAGTTGAGATATTCTTCGTTGAATCCGATAGTATTTCAAATCCCATTCGGCTAGAATTCATATCCTTTTAACATTTTCAATACTCACTTTGGTTTGACAAGGTTGTAATCTGTAACCTAACATACAATAATCTAAAACGGACTGAAAGTGTTATTCCTTCGTAGCGGAGTGGACAAAGAAAACCTAATGTCAAGACACTCCGTTCTCCACGCACCACCTGATATCGAGACATTGCGTGTTGAGTGGTAGATCTCAAGGCCACATTTAGTCTTTGCCAGAGTGCAGAAATAAAAATAACTTAAATTTAAACAATCCTCCGACTGGGTATCGAACCCACAACCAATCGCATTTACAGGCAGACGCTGTCACACTGCATCGGGCTGGCCTTGTTTATAAATTAATAGGCATTGAACACAGAATTCGAATCTACAGCTTTACTTTAAATTTACCGAGTATATTTCTAATTCCATCGCCACCACGATATTTATATAAACAAATGCGCTCTAATTACAACCAGTTGAAATCATTAATTATGAACAAAACGCTATTTAGGCTGTGTATTTGCGATTGCGGCTGACATCGAATTGGTACTACACGTCACCACAAAGCTGGAGCTTTGTTGATTACTAATATAATAGTATTTATTTATGATTTTTTGTCTGTTTGTGTGCTTGTGCGCTAGTTTTTTGAAGGGTTTCCAAAAGGTGCAGGCTCGAGAGTCTTGTTACGTTCAAATGTGTAAATGATTTCTAAAAATATAATTTCCACTAAGCCAGCCTTCCCAGCAAGTCAAGGATGGTGGACACCTTCGATAATTTGCTCAGAGTAGCACAACCAGCGTGAACCCACGCTGGCCAGGTGGTTAGGCAATCAGCTTCACCAAGCTTGCCGCCCTCTAGGCGAATTTTGGCGGAAGGTTAGGCGATCAATTTACTTCACTTGCAGTAATCTTAGTGACGTCGTCGACCTTTAAAACATACACAAAATTGTATGACAAACACAAAATAGCTTGTGTATTATTTATTTTATCAATTTAATGTACTACTAATGTGAAATTTTAAATATTGGCTTTCTATACTATAACGAAGTACGTTATGAACTTGATGTACGCCTAATTTCATACTCCGCCGTTTGTATAATTTTCTTATAAAAGAGTCCAGAGTGTATTCTTCACGTATATATATTAATATATATATATTAATATGTAGCATCGTTCATAAAAAGTATAATTAGTATTATTTCGAATATCGTTTTTATATTTTATATATGTAACTAATAAAAAGCAAAAGCAAAACTAAAACTTCATTATCGACATATCAAAAACCGCAGTGACCGTTACCAATTAATTAATACTTTAACAACTTGCTCCGAACATAGCCGAATGCTGTAAGTTGGCTGGAGGCAGTTCGTGATTCAGTTTATTTGGGAAATAATCATATTACGAAAGTTATCGAGCGAGATATATCGGAGCTTACGACGTAATGACCGAACCAGTGGTGGTTTGTAAATTTTGCAGTTCATAGAGGAAGTGCGACAGCCTCTGTAAACGTGATGGTTCTTGGTTCGACTTCTGTTCGGGGTATTTTTTTTTTCATATTCTCGTACTGGTAAGGTAAGGTAAGTTGGGCAGAAAGTGGAGAGCGGAGTGTTCTCTTAACCCATAGTTGGGTAACTATATACGGTAAAAGATACAACGAGAATTGAAAAATGAGGTCAGTTATTACAATAAAATAAGTACTTCCAAATATGTAGGGAAACATCTGCTCCATCTTTTATATCTTCCACGCCCTTAAATATTTTTTTGCAGCTGCACGCCTTATCCCGCATAGTGCAGTGATTACCTAATGTCATAGCACTCTGTTTTCCAGTATCCGCCAAGAATCGAGACATTGCGTGTTGAGTGGGGAAAATCAACGCCGCGTTTGTCTTAGGTAACAGAGTGGAGAAATAAATATATTTTAAATATTTTTATATTCCCCCTCGGTTGGGTAAGGAGAAGAGCCTCAAAGATAAATATTTTGTTGTTAGTAAAAATAAAAAAAACATTCTATATAGACCCACAAAACTAGATAAATTTTTGATTTTTAAATACGTAAACCCATAAGTGGAACTTGAAGTCGTGAGCGCTGCGCTCTCGTCCCGACTCTATCACACTGGTATCTAAATTAGATTACCTCCAGTATATGGTTTTCTTTAAATTCTTAGAACTATATATATTTATATATATTATATATATATATATATATAGTAATAACTAGTTCTAAGAATATATAGTTCTAATAATATTTATTTACTCGAACTAACTTAAACGACTTTTAACTGTATCTCGTGATATGAAGTTTTTCACTGTGAGTTTTACCGATAATAAGTGATGTTGGCAGCGTTTAAGGGGAAAAACCTAATTTCCTCAGTAAACGTAGTTACGCTGTGAGGTCGACGGCAAATTTTAAAACGCTATGAGATGAATACGTTTGTTGTCCATTTAGTAAACTAAGCTAGTTTTTTTAACATTTTTTTTTACATCTGTACAGTTTGTCCCGCATAGCTGTCCGGTTTCGTGGTTGTCAGTGTCAGTACACGGTGTCAATCTAGTGTCAAGACACTCTTCTCCACTTTCCGTTCGAATTCGAAACATTACGCGTTGAGTGGTGTAACTCAAATCAAATCTTATTAAATTAAAATATTTTTACGACTTTAGTTCAGTCTACCTGTGCCCATAAAAAATATGTGAGGTTTCAAACGCCGTAATTTAAAATATACAGTTACAGGCAATTAATCTGTATAGTGTACAATATAAGTTACAGGCAATTAATCTGACAAAAACTTATTATTAAATATACGTCATAGCCATCGTCATATATATGCTATATTTAAAAGTAATAACTCTAAATTAAGTAATAAACAAATTATTTTACTTAGATTTTCAAATTTGATATTGAAATTGATAAAAAATGAACATTTTATTTAAAAAATTATATATATATTTTAAATGGTACAGCGATATAACACTATATTTGCGTGTACAAAATCCGTATTTCAAAATGAATGCACTCTTAAAAACTACTAAAACTGAGCGAGCTTCCGACCATAAACTGTACAGAAACTAGATAAAAGCACCACGCGTTATTCAAAGTACTAGTATTTTCAGTAAATCTAAATTTTGGCTTAAATATTAGCAATATGTACTCCTTTTTTTAACGTATACGTACTATTTCTATATAACCCGTAAATTTATATGGGCATATTTATGACAGTAGACATAGTAGACAGTAGACATAGTAGACAGTAGTAGCTGCCCACAATTTAGTTTGCATCTTTAATGACCCTCCACACCAAAACACCCATTACGCTGAACGACTTTGTTAAGTAGCAATTTTTATATCTTATTTTACGATCTGGTCTTCAATGGTTATACATCAGAGGTTCTAACTCTTCAAAAATAGAGTAAGTCTTTCCTAAACCTTAAAGCAATACTTCAAAGAAGGTTACATTCAAATCCGTCTAGTAGTTCCGAAGATGTGCGCGTACAAACATTCGGTTTTCACTATTTCATTGTATTAATATAAATAGATATAGATTATTATATTTTTAAAGCGTTATCACACACTTAGAAAATTGACAAAGATATTTACAAAACGTATACAAATTTTTAAGGAGGAGGATTCGAACCCAAGTCCAAGCTGTCTCATAGCTATGTCCTACTTTTAATTACAAGCTATGAGTTTAATGACAAGCATAAGCATAACTTGAACCTATAATGTCTCGTTCCATTCAATATTGTTCCTATTAGAAAACATCTTTGCATTAGTGTTTATTTTCAACGTAAATGCCGATAATAAATTACACCCTCGAGATAAAAGCGATTGATAACGCTTCCAGAGCACCTATTCCGAGACAAGAATAGATTGTCATCTTATACAAATAGGGCAAGTTGATTTTATATGCAAGGTGTACTTGCAGGTAGTTCTTTATCAGTGTCCCTCGTCTTTAGGAATTTTGCAGGTAGCCAAAGAGAACCCAAATTCATTTTAACTGGCATTGCGTGTTGAGTAGAGTTTGTATGTATATAATTTTGTAACTTCACAATTTTTCCTAACATAGCAGTAAGAGCTCAGTGTCAAAACATTTAACTGTCCACTTTCCGTTAAAACTCAAGACGTTGCGTATTGAGAGTGGACGTGGTGGACCTCAACGCCGCCCTTGGTCTTGCCAGAGTTAGAAAACGATAATAAATTAAATATAATTATCACCCTAGTGGAGATCGAACCAACACTCATCGGGATTACATTTTAAGACTCCATTGTCAGATGGGAAGAATTCTATTTTTGTATTTTCAGCATTGTTATACAAACTAAGTGGTCTCTGATATAC
This sequence comes from Podotricha telesiphe, assembly GCA_038994665.1. NCBI lineage: Eukaryota > Metazoa > Arthropoda > Insecta > Lepidoptera > Nymphalidae > Podotricha > Podotricha telesiphe. The sequence goes on along the minus strand of JAOYRR010000319.1, from coordinate 1,612,064 downwards.
AGTAAAGCCAAGTGTCAAGTCACTCCATTTACCATTATCCGCCCGAAAATCGAGACATTTCTTGTTGAGTAGCGTAACTCAACACCGCGCTTGTACTTACCGGAGCGGAGGAGTTAAAATATTTTAAATATAATATATAGGGAAATCGCCTAGTGGGAATTTAACTCACTACTAATCGTGACAATAAAAGTTGTCAATTATTTTGTAAGCCATCGCAGTGTCGCAGTGTCACATCGTCGCACTGCGACACAATGGTTGTGTATTCGATTCCCACTTATAATTTTCATTTATTCGCTCTTGGCGACATGAAAATAATATCTATATTAATTTATATTTTAAAATATTCTTAGTGCTATATTTCAAAAAGACATATTTAGAAAACGTATAAAAATTTTAACGCAGCGGGATTAGAAAGCGGAAATTGAAAAAGACATATTTAGAAAATGTATAAAAATTATGGCATGGCTTAACGGTCAGAGTGCTTGGACGGTTTTCAAGAGGCGCGGGTTCAAATCCCGCTGCGTCCAAATTTTTATACGTTTTCTAAATATGTCTTTTTTAATTTCCTTATTGTGGGAATAACACTTTAAAAAATGTTAAAAAAATATGATATCCATACTGATATTACTAATGTCAAAGTGTCTATGTCTGTCTGTGATGTCATCACGGCCAAGTTGCTGAACCAATTGTGATGAAACTTTATATAGAGATAGAGACTTGAGGGTCTTGGAATATATATAGGCTACTTATTTCTCCTATTTTTTTAGTTTCTCCAGGAATTTCATTGTTTTACAAAAAAGCCGCCGGCAATACGGAATAGCTATAGTTCACGCAGGTAAAGCCGCGAGCAGGTCGCTAGTGGTTTATAATTTTGTTTTTTGTAGATCATAAATCACAAAATTTAGACTGTCAACACACAAAAAAAGAAACAAATACCTTAAAACATAAAATAGCAGCTCTGAAATGAAACTATTTTTAATTTATTAACGTATTCAAGCCTATGAAATAAGAATCAGACAGACATTTTTTGCAATAAAATAGTATGAAGGAATGAAGACGTGAGCTAAGTCACTTGTGTATTTACCCCAAATAGAGCTATTTACAACACACGTGCAATCAAACCATCGATCTTAGCCGACATTTTGCTTGAGAGTTCACTTGTTTAACCTCTCTTCAAAGAATATTATACGACAAAAAATATTTAATCGAATATATATCTAATTTACTTATAAATAAAGCTTATTTTTCATCATTATGATATTAACTTAAAACGCAATGTTGGCAACTCTGTACATTAAAGATCCGGATGCAGATGTAAAGACAAATTGTTTTAAGCTTTTAGGTAATTCCCGAAAAACAAATATTTGGTCGTATTTTGGTGAAAGGTTAAAAACAGGTCAAATTTGTATGACGTTCTCGTGTTTTGCTCAACATATAGATTCAATATACAGAATTTGAGGCCATCGTGGTGCAGTAGGACAGCGTCTGACTGGAGACACGATTAGTTGTGCGTTCGATTCCCATTCGGGGGATTAATTAACTTTAAAATATTCTATTGTTTTTCTCTGGTAACTAGACAAAGCGCGGCGTTCAGTTCAGCCACTCAACACGCAATGTTTCGATTTCGGAAAGTGAAGACTGGACTGTCTTGACACTAGGTTCTCTCTGACTACCCTGCTATGCGGGATAAAACGTGAAGTCGTATGCACAGAATATAGTACAAGACACTCCGTTTTCCAATTCTCTTCAATCAATCTTCTCCAGTCCTCTGAAAAAAGTTGCCAGCGTACTAGCTACACCCAAAACGAGGAAATATTTTAAATATAATTAATTTTAACCCCAACTGAGAGATAATGGAAAATTACTTAATTAATTGAAATATAAACGTTTCAGGTACTTTTTTACCGTGATTGATTTATTAATTGGAGCAGCGTTGAGTTCCGCTACCTAAAATACAAAAGTAAAGGAAATTAAAACCTTTATGTCAAACAAATAGTAGTGTATATTATATTTATTTTATAAATTAAATGTATTTCTGCACATTTTCATATAAACCAAATTGAACTCACAATTAATACACAATTTGAAACGAAATCCGAAAAGTATTTTTTTCACATATTACATAGATTCAAAATGTAGATATTAGAATTTCAAACAAAGTTCAACGACAAAACTAGCTCTACTACAAAAACGTTTAAAGTAATAGGTTACAACCATTCATAGTTTACTGTAAATGATCTCAATTATAGAAATTGTATATACCTCGTATAATATATACCAATTATACTATATAACTATTATAGTTGTAAGGGGTTTCATTACACAATAGTCTAACTTTATGTCTGACTCTAATAGGGATGGCTGTATATTTAAATATAAACATTATTTTTTCCAAGAACAGGTAATATAAGAAAGTACGGCGTTAAGTACCGCCACTCAACATTCAAACGAATGTCTCATTTAGACGGAAAGCGCAGAACCGAGTGTCTTGACACTGCGTTCTCTTTGCCTACTACTAACTACGGGACAAAGAGAGAAGTAATGGAAACACGTAGATATATATTGCAACTGCAATTTATTGCATTGTCTTATTTTTGTAATTTTGTATGATGATAAGTATATCGGATTTATTGTAATTCTTCTATTACAATTTCGATGTATGTTTGGCATTTGGAATAATCAGCTTCACCTTATTTTCTCGCATAGCAGAGTCAGAGAGATCCCAGTGTCGGAAGGTTTGTCGGCGCGATTACTTGTGTTGTGGGTGTCGTAGGTTCGATTGTCACTCGGAGATTCACTCCTCCAACCACTAGCGATTATTAGTAACTTATTTATTTTAATTTCTCTGCTCTGGTGAACAAAAAAGACGCAGCGTTGAGTTCTACCTCTTAACACGCATGTCTCAATGTACAAATTTAGACTTAGGATGAAAAGATTAAAATATAACAATTTATATCATTCGTACTCTCCGTCTTCATCATTTATATCATTCGTCGACCATTCCCATGCCATTATTGTAGGATCATAGAAAATATACAAAATGGAGAAAATTTAGAAGCTACATCGTCCAAATCTACTGAAACATGCAAAATGTCTAAAATATCTATTTCACGGTGATTTTAAATAAGTAACGCTTGCATCGTGTTTCTATGGGAAGACTTTCGTCTCGACGGGTTTAGTTATTTTAAAAACGTATTCACTATTATGAGCTTACTACACTTTCGTATACAGCGTGATGCTATATAATGTATGTAATATTGTTAAATATGGTTTTCGAGCCGGATACAAACTGGCTACCTGCCCGTTAGATAGGCTTATGAAATGAGACTATTGCGACAACTAAAAATCATGTTAGATAATCCGGTTATATCGGTGATCTTGCTGACAATTTAGTAAGTTAAATTAGCGCAGAAAACCGTTTGAAGGAATGCGCCTTCCAACTAACATATCCGTACCATTTTCTAAAGGTTATTTATTTTTAATATAGCTTGAGTTATTCTTGAGAAATAGAGGATGTAGATACATGAACTCGGATAGTGTAGGCGGGCGCTAATGCATTTTCAAGGGCCCCTTAAGTCTACACTTGGGTTGCAATTGCCAGGCACTGCTCTGAGCTCCTCTTTCTGCAGCGCGATTGGCACCCGCACGGTCAATGCAAATTAAAATCTAAGGAATGTCCTTTCATTACATCAGTATTTGGCTGTAAACTATAGTTCTGATTTTTTGATTCTTAGGCAGATGAATGTTTATATATTTTAAAGTGTTATTTACACATTTAGGATACGATAACGTTTTTAGAAAACGTATAAATATTTGAAAACTTGTCTTTAGGTAGCATAGTTTTTAAATACCCTCTTCTCTCCGTAGAACTAAGAACAAAAATAAGTTGTAATATGCATATCTGAATTTCAGCGTAAACGGGTGTAGAACACAAGGCTTAGCGCTTGGACGGTTTCCAAGAGGCGCAGGTTCTTTCGTTCGTGCTGTTTTCAAATTTTTATACGTTTCTTAAATTGTTTATATATTTTTTGTCAATCACGTAGAGAACTTAATGATTTACCCACTCTCGTGTGCAAGAATCAAATCTGAAATTCCACTTTGTCATTCTGGAAAAAGTGTGAACTGAAAAAGACTACAAAAGAACTACAGAGAGTAGAATTTTAACCCACAAATATCCTGTACACTCAGATGCATCTTAATAGGTACAGAATAATCTACGGAAAACATGTAAAATTTAAATTATTTGCTCATTTTATTGGAGATTTCTCTTTGTGTTTCTAAAATAACAATCGGACTGTACATATTTTCTTAAAGCCTTGAAAGAATTGAAGTGCCTTGATTTTCCAAATAATTTATTATTTATTTTAGAGGCGCGTTTTTTGGCGAAACTTAACGCCGCATTATATTATTAACTAGACTCAGGAAATGAAAATTTTAAAATAAAATAAGCGGTAATCGAATACAAATTTACACAAATTGCCACAAAGGCGTTACCTATATTCAATTTTGGGAATAAAATATGTCATAACTTTTTCCCGTTTTCATTAATTAAGAGCGATAGCGATCTGATTGAGAGAAAATCACATTGTATTTTATATTTATATGTTATAAATATGTTTTTATTATTGATTTTTATAGTATTTGAATATCATCGTGATTAGTAAGTAGAGGCCATCGTATGTCAGGGACAAAGGTCTGAATATAACCATCATGGATGGTTAGGTCTCCAATCGGAATCAATTCACCCGGAAGCACTCCACCACAATGTATTGAACTGAAGTAGAAAGTTTACAACTAAGTGTTAACTAGGTTCTTTTTGCCTACGCTGATATGCGGGAAAAAGCGTGAAGCTGCAAAATTATATTTATCATATCCAAGCAAAATCGAGTGATACGTTTATAGATTCTCTATATTTTTTGCGCATTATGCACGAGTTGTACGCAAATCAAAAAATATAAGCATTCTGAACATGCGAAGTTTCCTTTGAAAATATTTTTTGCAAATAAAATTTTAATGAACGCATCCATAATATTTTATGTATAGTAATAATATTTAAAAGGGGTTTGAAAATGTTTGCTAGAATAACATCGTATATGCGATTATGATGAAATTTTAATTTGATCCCGCACCGCGTTACCATCTCATTTACAGGTTGGGAGCTGGAATGTACCGAAACAACGAACCAAATTGAACCTTACGTCCTCGTAATAAGGAACATAAAGGATATCAAATAAAAGTGGCTTAAAACGAAACTGGGGTAGATTATTATAGAAGTAGGGCGTTTAAATGTTATTATAAATCATAAAGTTAGACGAAATTTTGACATTATTGTTCATAGTCCATTGTAAGTTTCAAGATGCAGGCAAGTTCTCTCACTGGAATTCGGACAGACTTTTGTTATCAAATGATGATAATAAGCAAAGTTTTGAAGAAGAAATTGTTTGAAGTATGGCAAAGAACTGAAAAATTAGAGCGGATATTCTAGGTAAAATTTAACCATAAAAATGATATAATAGTGCAGTGGTTAGTAAGGTACTGTACACGCGATGTGTGTCGGATTGATACCAAACAGCGGAAATATTATTATTATTCGTTATAGCTTCACGCTTTTTCCCGCATAGCGGAGAAGTCAGAGAAAACCTAACGTCAAATCATTCTCCACTTTCCGCCCGCAATCGTAACATTGTCCGTTGAGTGGCAGAACTCATATCCGCGCTTTGTCTTATTTACCAAAGTGGGATAATGAAAATATTTTAAATGTAATCATACCCCCGAGTGGCAATCGAACCCTCAAACCCTCAAACCCGATGGCCTCAAATGGTGAATTATATTTAAATTATTTTCATTTCATTCGGAAATGACAACATTGAAGATTCAATCTATTCTATCGCACATTTAATTAGTATAACGGTGATACGGAGCTAATTATCGAATATATAAATACTTGCTGTCAGTACTGGTTTTTTTTTAATTGAAAAATGGGGCCAGACGAACGGAACTACCACCTGATAGTGGTTACCTTTGCCCATTTACATCTACAACATCAGGGAGATGTAGATGCGTTACCGGCCTTAAGGGTGAATGTGTCTGTCTGTACACTCAACGCTTGAAAGCCTGCGTGTACTATTTTATGCTTAATATTATTAGATTTTTTAACCGTTACTTTTTTTCGGAACAAAATAACAGACCAGGTGCATGTTTTTATATATTCGAATAATAAAACCGCTTGTTTTAACTACGTTGACATATTATATTATTACTCAGAACCAAAGCTAAGCGAGTTATTTCTATTCTACTTATTTGTACAATAACACTTACACTTGACTGATCTTAAATCTATATATTAATATTGAAACAATAATTAAAATATATATATACTATCGTGGCGCACGGTGACAGCGACTGACCGTAAACGCGATAGGGTTCGACTCTTATTCGAAGGCATGATTGATATTGATGATTATATTTAAATTGATTTCATTTCTCCACCCTGGTACCTAAAACAAAGTGCAGCGTTGAGTTCCGCCACTCAACAGCAACGTGTCGCATTCGGGCGGAAAACAGAGAATAAAATATCTAGACACTAGGTTCTCCCTGACTAACCTGCTATGCGGGGAAAAAAAACGCACATTATATCAAGTGTAGTGTAGTGTGAAGTTATGCATAATTGATAGATGGGCTGTTTAGTTTCATTTTCCAACTTATCACGCCACTCGATTAAGCAATTTCAAATATAAATATAAAATCTTAAAATATTGCTTTAATAGCCAAACAAAATATATACTTAGAAGTTAACAGGCTAACCAAACCCTCTTTAGATTTCCCTCTCATATTCCCTCTTAAAGAGTCCCGATTACAAAATTATTTCTCAACCCTAAGTTATTTTGAAAGCGCTGCAATAATGAAAAAAAAATCGTGGCACAGTTTTTATCATTACATGCGATAGTTGTGGATTCGTTTCTCACTCGAAAAAATATTATATTTCAAATTGTTTTCATTTCCCTGCTCAAGATAATTAAAGCACAGTGGTATAACGGAGAATGGAGTGTCTTGTCACTAGGTTTTTTCTGTATATCCTGCTAAAAGCAGGAGATACATGTGGCAAAAAATATATAAAAATAGAGAAGCACCAAGGTCTTATGAACGAATATTTGATTAAATTTCGATTATTTGTGAAACTTTTAAGACCTTCGAATGTTATTGGCTTTAATTTAGCTTATGTATGTCTTTATAAGGTGCTTTATAACTTGTTTGTATTATTTGTTTAATAGTTAATGAGTTATAATAATTATAATATTTTTATTTTATTACAATATACTATAAAAATAGCGCGTTGCGTTGCCTGTAGTTGCGTAGCTGTCTAAGCAAAACCTATGGGTTTGAGCTTGATTTACAACCTGAACATGATAATATATGTATGTTTTGGATGGCAATAAATGGCAAGCTGAGTGACGTCATTCTAAACCCAACATGGCGGAACCCTCAAGATGGACGACTAGTGGTTTTAATGCACTCTTACAATATGAATCTTAAATCAATGATATCGCTGAGAACAATTCAAAATAGCTTATATTTTTTTACATTTTTAAAGTGTTATTCGCACTCTTAGGAAATTGAAAAAGACATATTTAGAAAACGTATATAAAATTTTTTAACGCAGCGGGATTTGAACCCGCCTCTCTGGCAACGCAGCCTCTTGAAAACAACTTTTCTACACAACTTTTCCAACATCAACTTTTCAAGAGGTGCGGGTTCAAGTTTCGCTGCGTTCAAAATTTCCTAAATATTACTTTTTCGTAAAAGCTTGTTTTTTAAAGAAAAAATACTTTTAATTTAAATATTTTTTGCTTTTTTTGTTTTATATACAAGTCAACGGATATATGTAGAGACTAAATAAGACTAGTTTTGTATAAGGAATACGACCCACATTGAATAAGAATATTTAAAATGAAAAATACATATTTAGAAAACGTATAGAAATTTGCACGCAGCGGGATTTGAACCCGCGCCTCTTGAAAACCGTTGAAGCGCGTGTTCAAATCCCGCTGCGTTCAAATTTTTATACGTTTGCTAAATATGTCTTTTTCAATTTCTTTAGTGTGCGAATAACACTTTAAAAAATGTTAAAAAATATAAATATTTAAAATGCTTTATAGAGAAAACAGTGCGATATTTCGTCATCCTACGAGGGTTGGATTACGATTACGAGGATTGTGAACTTATGTATCGAGCAAAATAAATTCTAGTAGAAACCTTCTGAAACGCAGTCATGAAAATAAAAACTTATATATTTAAGTTTAATATTATAAATTAGTTTTCGCTGGTAAATTCGTTTACAATTGTATGACCCTAGGTATAGATATTTCAAATTTTAGCTCTCAAAAGGTGAATAAATCATTTATGTATGTATATGTATGTATAATAAAATTCCACAAGTAATTTCTGACTTGCCACTTGAACAGTTTAAAATTAAAATTAAATATATATTATTGAGGAAAGTATATTATTCGGTCCAGGAATACTGTTCTGATGGTAATGGGAGGCTACTTATTGTAAAACTATATTTGAAGAGAGCAACTGTTGAGTTTCTCGCCGGCTTTTCTCAGCAGAACTGCCTTCCGAGCCTGTGGTAGCTGCCGCTAGGACTGACGTTTTATGATAATTGAAGATTCAAAACTGCTTGTTATAGCCTCTTTAAATATTGATTTGAATCGACTCTAAAGGGTATAATATCATTTCTGTAAATCCTCTCACAGTACCGTTCTACGCTCTCTAAGGAACCTATATGCCCAATTTCTGGTTTAAGGTCTAGTTCTGCGATCTTTATTAGTCTCGAAGTTAACGACTGAGTTGTATATTAGTGTATTGATATAAATTTACGAGGATCCCTCGTGGTCGTGCTCGTGGCATTGAAGCCGTAACCTTCGCGGCTATTTAAGTACATACCTAAAGCGTCTTTAAGCTTAATAGCTATATGTGTAGAATTAAAGTGGCTCAACAAAAGCATGCTTCGGTTCAAATTGTGGTACAAACCAGTAATTGAGTCACGTATAAGCTTTAAAATATCCGAGCAAGTGAACTACGAATTTCTATGAAAATCCAGAGACCAGAAAACATGTTGTAATAACTCTTTGGTATATAGAAACTTGACACTAGAAACAAATTTTAAACGTGCGACAGGATCTGATAATTAATTTGTTTGTTGTGGGTTCGATCCCCCATTCGGGGGAACATTTATATTATTTTAATTTAATAATTAACGCCCGTCTTTAAAAATTCACTACATTTTCTATATTTTCTTTATCTACCTAGCTTCATAAGTATTTAGGTATCCATTAATTACAAAATAAATAGCGCAAACCTAATTGGTGTATTACCAGGCTCTTTCACACGATATATATAGGTATAAAAACTTGAACACAGAGGGATTTAAACCCGCGCCTCTTGAAAACCGTTCAAGCGCTTTGACCGCTAAGCCCGCATGGATTCAGCCATGTTTTTCAATTTCCTAAGTGTGTGCATAACACTTTAAAAACAAAAATGTTAAAAATTAGATGAAACAGTAACAACAGAATGTTTGTACGTGCACGCGTCTTCGTAACTTTTTGACAGATTTAAAGGAAAGCTTTTTTACTGTACAATTTTTAAGCCCGAGCAGGACTTAGACTATAATTGAATTTGAAGACACTTGATTATTAACACTTGATGTGGGACCATAATAGTTCAGCTTAACCATAAGAAATAATGAAATGGTGCTTTAACAGAAGTAAATGGGTCATTAAGTGCACGCAAACAAAGTTGCGGGCAGCCACTAGTAAGTAATACATAAATATTCTTGTAATATGCAGCCACTAGTAAGTTATCTGGCGTGTTATAGAGAAAGAGCAAAAGATGTGTAGAGATAGAGTCTAGACTCTTATTGGCTATCTTACAAAATGCACGAATAAGCTAAAAAGTGGAACTTAAGCTATTTATGAAAACATTCTTACAATGCTAAGTAAATTTTGCCTGTAGAAAGCTAAAATTCAGTTTTTACAGGCAAATTTATTTTAAAAAATTTTAATTTTCAAATTTAAATTTTTTTGGCAGTATAAGAGAGCATTGAGTTACGTTTTACAACAATGTGTAATAAAAAATGGAATTAATATAACAAAGGTCTTGAAATTCACACTAGGAACTTGGCTAGCTTGGTGTCAAGTCGTTGCTTTTGAAACGCATAGCGTTATGTAAATTACATCTGAAAATGTTCATGTTACGGGACATCGACTTCATAATGGTATTCAAAACAACCCGTCTCGTTTCATCTCATCTATTAAGATCGTGCAAAGATTTAAACGCAAACAGCTTTCTTAAATTACTTTTGTAAAGACCTTCACGCGAGGGTTTACAGAAACATTCTGACTTAATTACAGTCAAGTCGCTTTTATTGTATTTTTAACTTATTCGAGAACTTTCGGTTGTTTTGTTATTTTATTGTAAAAAATCATAATTTTTTATTTGTGCTTATTGAATATTTTTTGTATTATTTTGAAATATTTACTTTTTTTTTCATTTTAAAAGCAACGACATCATCATTATCAAGGCAAGCTGAAAAAAAAGACTTCATATTAAATAAAGTTAATAAATTAATGTTGGTAGAAAACCGAGCTTTTACATTGTAAAAGCTTAATTTTCTACCAAAGTAAATGGGAAAGCTCTTAATAAATTCTAAACTATCGAGAGCTTAATCCATTATTCACTGAACGTCTTACAATGGACGTCTAATGTGCCTTATTTCGTCCTTTGTACCGATAATTAGCTACAATTTATGGTTTGGCTAATCTTATTAGAATCTCTAGAGTCTAGACGTTTTAAATGTAAATCTTGAAAGTGAGGTTTAATTAATTCTCAATAAATGTAATAAATTTCAAATTAAATTAACTTCAATGTCAGATCGGAGTGTATTGACACTAGGTTCTTTCTGAATAGGCGTGAACAAGTTAAAACATTATATATTAAATATTAGAATTATTAGATTAGATTAGATTAGAATAATTATATATTAGATTTGTATATATATATATTTATAAATGTTTTTATAAGTTTCAGATTTTTTCCTGCATTTTCGGGTAGTAACAGAAAACAGCATCAAGACAAGTCCATTCTCATCTATCCACTCGAAATCAAAACATTCCGTATTGGTAGCGGAACTCAACACCGTGCTTTGTTTTAGCAGTAAAGTGAGAAAAATTTAGATAAAATCATTCCTCCGAGTGCGGATCGAACAAACAAACACGTCTGTAGTCAAACGCTGTTCCACTGCACCACTATGGTCTCTAAATGTTATAATAATAACAACGTATATGTCGAAGATGACACAGAATAAATATTAAAAATAAATGAGTACAGCCTCGGACCTCCTTTGGATTTTGGTCATTGGACCTACTCATGTTTGTTATCACAAAAATAATAATTTAACAATAAACGGAAAAGTGGAAGTTAAATAATAAACGGAAGCATAATTAGAGCTTTTAATAAAAAGTAACTAAACAGGAAATATTACAGGATTTTTAATAAACAAGTAAAACAGTCTTAAATAACTATTATTATATGACCTCCAGCTACGTTGAAATTCTTATACGCTTATTACAACTTATATTTGTTGTTAGCATCTCTGTAGAGAGATTTTTACAAATTTCTGCTACCCAAAGATTATTCTACGAACAATCGTCTGGCAAGAGAGAATGCTATTTATTAAATATATATTTTGCTAACATGTTAGCTGGAGGTGGGACGCATGGCTTAGCGGTCAGAGCGCTTGAACGGTTTTCAAGAGGCGCGGGTTCAAATTTTTATACGTTTTCTAAATATGTCAATCCCTTAATAAATTATTCTAGTTAATTCAAAATACTCAATTCTTACTAACTAATAATCATATTGTTATTAGTGGTCAAACATTATCTATGGACGAGTCAAGTGATGGTTTCTTAATATTTTTATTTAGTGTTCCTAAATTGAATTTACTTACAATGAAATCAGTATTCTGTTTTATCAATTTAAATAATTATTAATGTAAATTACTTTTGCGGCGACATATATTGTAAAAAGCGTATAAATTTTCGAATTATCCGGACCTATGGCTTAGCGATCCCACCGCTTGGATGGCTCCAATTGAGCGCGGGTTTGAATCCTGCTACTTTAAAGTCTAACGGGGAAACTTACTAAAAAGGGGAACGGGTCCAGTTTTCAGGAACTTTGTTATGTCCAAAACAAAACCTTGTATATATTTTCATTTAAAATAATCATCAAAAGAAAAATGAGCGAACTGTAGCACAGCTTTTATTTAAATCATTCGCATAAATATTTTAAAGCCTACTTTGCGATTTTATTTTTATTAGAATTATTATAATTGCCGTTCTTTTGAACATGTTTACTCATATTCGTATACCGACCGTGCAACTTCAACCGTATTCCACTAAAATATAGGATAAAATTTTTTTACATGTTTATGAAAGAACTAAGGCATATTAAAAATTGATTTTAATTATCATCTGGTCTATTAAGTAAATGTTAGAGGCTGACCAAACTTATTGTTAATAACTCACGTAGAAATGTGCAATGCTCAGTCGAAAACAAGTCGAATTGAGCTTAAGATAAAGAAAGCAAGTTTTTGCTCTTGTTTTTATAATTTCTTAGCAAAGTGGCATACACTTTGCTAAGAAATCGCAGTGTTAAGTTTCGCTATTCACAAATATCTCGGATATCTGGGGCGGGCGAAAATTGGGCGAAAAGTGGAGAACGGAATTTCTTGATATTAGGTTTTATCTACCACACTAAGCGGGTAAAAGCGCGTAACTGATTTTATAATATATATATTATAAATTTTTTACCTAACAAAATTTACCAAATATTACGAAAATTTAAAGGAATCTAGTGTAAACCCACTTCTTTCATAATTTAAGAGAAGGTCTATACTCAATTTGGTTCACAATATATCAGATTTAGCTGCACAGAGACCAATAAGTGTTACCCGATGCCTAACATCCTAGTTTTATATCAACGTGGAAATTGGGGAGCGGTGTCCGGTAAAGGGTTTTTTTGGTAAATCCATTTTATCTATAAAGAAATTGTTTCAAAATATATCAAATATAAATAAATATATACTCAAAACATTTTATGCAATTTGAAACGATTATTCTTGTCGGTCCAAACGCCTAGGAGTGCTTATCCGACGTCTGTCTTAATTAGACTGCTAGACTGAGACGTGCACCGCTTTAATTGAACAATAGCGCCTTCTCGCTATCTAGTTGTTGTTTGTTTCCAGTATATATACATATATTATTTCTAGCCAGAGTCTGCCTTGTTACTTCATCTTTGGCATCCTCAGTGGTTAGTCCATTGGCTCTCATACCCTGCTTTACGACACCCAGCCATTGCTTCCTTGGGCTTCTGGGAATACCCTTCCAGGCTCCAGACGGAAAGCATCTGACTGTAAGCACGGTTCAATGTTGCGGGTTCAATTCTTACTTTGGAGAGTTATTATATCGAAGTTATTTTCATTTTCCTGCGCTGGTGAGGCAAATTACGCGGCTTTGAGTTTCGCCACTTAACAGGCAATGTCTTGAATTCGGGCGGAATGTGAAAGAACAGTGTAATGATACTAGCTTCTCTCTGTCTACCCTGATGTGCGGGATGCTTAAAATAATATATATATATATATATATATATAAATTTTAATTTTTTTTTACTATAAATATTACTTATTTGTGAGGAAAATAATTTAAAACTCTCTATATAATGAAATGTATATAAAAAATATCTTTTTTAATTCATAAAAGCTCTTAATTATAGAACAATGGAAATGCACAAGCTTTACGCTATCGTATGAAGCGGCAATATTTATAGAAACAACCCTTGCCTACTTATCTTAAAATACAATTTAACTGGTTTTTTTTTTCTGAAATACTAGGACAAGGTTATATATTGTAAAGTTAATTGACATTCATTATAAAGAGTTTGAGCTTTAATTTATTTTGTACAATAAATATGAGTTTCTGAATGAAAGAAAAATGAATGCTGTAGAGATGCGATATTTTCTTTAGATATGCGGAGTGAGGTTAGCTGTTCGAATCTCCAATGAAGAAAATAGGACAGAATAAAATACGGCAGAAAGAAAAACTCAGGTAATTTGGAATGTTGAGAGGATAAGTTGTCTTTGACTATCCTACCATTACTGTCGGATCGGGATAAAATCCAGTAGAGTAGTCGTCAGGCTCCAAAAAAATATTAGATAAGGGAAGCTTACGTGTAACTCTATTATCAATATTTATTACCTTTTTTAAGATATTGTTCAAATTTATATATTTTACAAATTAACTTTTAAAATATGTTACACAAATACGCAACAAAAGCGATTTAAGTATTTCAAATAAGTTTAATTTGAACATTTTATTTGATTTTTCACGTCATCGAAAAGTTCAAAATAAACAAGATTGACGGTAAAGTGATATAACATTTATCAAGTTTTCAGTAGGTACTAATATCCAGATTCCTGTAACACAACATTTGACTCTGCCACCCATTAAGCAGCTTTCCTATAGAAATTAAATCTCAACTGACAAAAAATCTTTATTTCTTGGTGTTAATAGTAAATTTAAAAGTCTATCAGATATTCATACTTAAGCATTTATAGTGAATATTGAGTATAGTGAAACACTTTTGTTTTGCCCAAGTGGCAGAAAATAATGCTTATCTTTTTTTTAAAGTGTTATTGTTAGAAAACGTATAAAACTTATATTTTTAGTTAGTTGTTAGTTAGTTCAAATCCTGCTGCGTTCAAATTTTTATACGTTTTCAAAATATGTCTTTTTCAATGCTTATCTTACTAGAACCGTGGGTACCGAACCCACAGTGTCCCGCTGGGCTCCGATGTAACAGAAATTCAATTATTATATAAATTCAATAACGTCGATCGTATTACGCGTGGCCGTGACGGGCTTTGTGCCATTCTTCATTTATAGAACAATGGGCATTCAATAAGAGATCTATTATATTATAATATACCTATTATTATTGTACCTTGTTAGAGACTTTAATATAATAAGATTTAAATCTGAAATTGTTCAGGTGGAATTAAGATGGAATTAAATTTAAGTACCCTCTTTTTAAAAGTCATTAGGACTCCAAGACGATTGTGAGATTTAGTCGTTTTTCAAGTTTCTCTAGTGCCAAGACACTTCGTGCTCTACTTTCCGCTTTAATTTGAGACACTTCGATTGCCGCGTCGATTGGCGGAACTCAACACCACGCTTTGTATTTTCACTAGACAGGTGAAGTAGGTAGAATTATTTTATTTTAAATATAATCGTTCTCCCGAGCGGGAATCGAGCCTACAGCCATCGCGTTTTCAGTCAGATGCACACACAATGCACCGCGCGATGGCCTCTCCGTGTTTGTTTCATTATTTTTATCTTTAAACAACTATTGCTATTTTTTTAAGGCAGGCAAAGATAACCTTATATATGTTATAACTCTCCGTTCTCTCATGTCCCATCCATTTTAAGACACTGTGTGTTAAGTGAAGGAAAAAACGCTGTGTTTATTTCAACAGATTGGGCCAAAGAAAATAATTTTATATATAGACATAACATCGAGTGGGAATCGAACTCACAATTCACGAACAGATACATCCTAACTGCACCACTATGGTGTAATATAATTATAACAAACTATAATATGATAACAGCTTTATCCCCTGTAAACGTTTTTCTATAGAAATACAGCTACAAATTTTTCAACATTTCTAAACTTGGTTTTAAAGAATACACGTGCGGGGAATACGTTATTTGCATTTAAATAACAATTGTAATGCGAGAAAGAATCGCTTTAAAATGTGATTGTGAGTTAAATTTCAATACGAAACCGTGTTATTTAAAAAATATAAGCATATTTAGGAAGTTTTCTTTCTTTTAAACTAAATATAATATAAATAAAAACAAAATAAGAAAGCGCATCGTTGAGGTTCGCCACTCGACACACAATGCTTTAAGTTCGCGTAGAAAGTGGACAATTGAGTGTTTTCACACTAGGCTCTCTTTCTCTCTGCTATGTGGGAAAAAATGCTTTATTGCTTATTTTGTTAACATTTTTTAAAGTGTTATTCCCACACTAAGAAAATTGAAAAAGACTTATTTAGAAAACGTATAAAAATTTTAAAACAGCGGGATTTGATTCTGCGCCTCTTGAAATCTGTTCAAGCGCTCTGACCGCTAAGCCATGCGTTCACATGGCTTTTTAAATATGGCATGATTTTCTAAATATGTCTTTTTGCTTTATTGCTTGCTTAAATTGATTTCAGTTGTAACCGAAAAATAGTTATAATCCAATACCGTGCTCCTGTAATATTTACGTCTAACAAAACGTATATTTTTCAGCTTCACGATGGCTCATATATATTGAGACATATAAAGTGTTAAGATTGGAGTATCGTTCTTCTCCCTGAATTCGAGACATTACGTGTTGAGGAAGAGCTCGAGCTCGCTCGAACCATCGCATTCTATCGCTATCGGCTTCCAAATATATTCTGAATACAATTTTCAATGTAGTTTTAATATTATTATCAGGTACTCGTATCAGGTATTCGTGAATCCATAGAATGCTAATGTTATTCCAGTTTTATATCAGAATTTTGATATAGTATAAAAAATCCTTCAATGGGATTTGAACCTGCTATCAAGCCCTTTAAAAAGATGCCAATATGTAACTAGCAATCTTTATTCTTGCTACCGGTGTTCCGTAAAATCTACCAATTATTAAGTACTATTGATTTAATTAAAACTTGTCCAATTAGAAGTGAGACAATTATTTCTTAGAAAGTCAGAGATGTTTAAAAAGAAATGCCCTTTAATAAGAAACTCTACGAAATTGTAACGTATTAATTAAAATAACGAAAAATATGATAAAAAGCTGTCGCCTGGAGATCGTTTTCATATTTTATGTACGGCAAGAATTTACTTTGTAAGTTTTAAATTAACAAGTACTAAATTGAAATATGAGTATACTTCAATATTATTTATATTCATATAAAATACTATTTGCTGCACACAGTTTCATAAAGAACCTTCATGCCTTAGAACTTTCGCCTTCAGGTCGGTTGTTGTCAGTTATTTAGTTAACGAACAGTTAAATGTACTCATATGTAAATTATTACAATATTGATTTATTTAATTTCGTGTAGTGGCAGTAGTAAGTATTTAAAAAAACCTCAGTCCTTAAATTTCTTAGGAATATATGCTTGATAACCTTTTTAAAACCTGGCTTCAAATGGATGTTATTTGTTATCTCCCGATAATATATATTTCTGATACATATATCACAGATATGTAAAAATAATAAGTTATTCATTTCACGACTTTTCGCTTAAAGATGTCGCTTGGCGGTTTATATTAAATATTGAATTGTCATGGCGTCTATCTCATTAAATGCACTCGTTAAATAACATCACTACTATTTTAATCCGTTTTATTTGAGCACAGACAGTCAAATGATTCTTAAACTTCTGACTTTACTTTGGAAAACTTTATGTATTTACTAAGTAAGTTTCTCTCATTGTTTAGAAAGCTCTCGCTGCTTCATAACTATATGAGTTTAAAATCGACCTTCACAATTAACACATTTGTATACACTGCTCAAGTTAGAAATTACAAGCTTTAAGCTTTTATTCTGTATATATAGAGTTTCAGACGAGGTGTATTTATATTATATGAATTATATTATATTACTTATAATGAACGTGATCGTTTTCTCGCAGTTGAATAGTATCTAATAATTTAACATTTTTATGGCTTAGTGGTTAGACCTTGCTTGGATGGTTTCTAAGAGATGTGGATTCGAGTCCCAATATTTTTATTCTTTTATGAATTTTATAAAACTATATTTTTTATATATAGTCAAATATTTATTGGTTCAATTTCAGAGGAATAAATATAACTCCTTATTTAAATGTTTGTTTATCCATTCTTGTTCAATCGAATACAGCATTGGAAAAAAAACTTAGCAACAAAAGCTTAACACTCTATCTCGCATAGGAGAGTAGGCAGAGAGAACCTTCAGCGAATTGAAGGTATTGTGCATTAAGTGGAGGAACTCACCGCCGTCAATTTTTATTAATAAACCAGGGAAATATAAACATCTTTATTTAGGTTTTTAAAAACTCTCGTTTGTGGTCTCTCTTGTCTCAAAAAAAATTTGAAACTGCCACCCATTACACACCTGCCCACATCAAGGAGGCTGTCCTTTTGTAGCACAATGGCCTCAACTTAGCACGTAGTGCTTTTAAACGAACAAAGGAAGAGAAATTGAGATTGTTAGCATTTTTCGGGAACAATCTAGTGTAAGTAGAAAAACATTTTTAGATAACATATAAAAATTAAAACACCAAGCCATGCATTTGTTTGTTTATCGGTCAGTCCGCTTGAACGGTTTTCAATAGGCGCGGGTTCGACACCTGTTTCGCGCAAAATTGGAAACTAATAAAATATAAAAAAGAATGTAACATAGCGTTTTAGATTTCTTAATAAAAGTCATTAGAATTCTAAGACGTTTGTAGTTTATGTTCTAAAACAAATTTGTTTGAATTTAAGCGATTTCAATATTATCTGCGAAGAGAATATGATTGTTCCGAGTTCCAGGTCACGGCCCTCATTCATTACGCTTGAATTTCAAAGCGTTTATCGTCAATTAGTGAATAAAGATGTTAAAATAGCTTTGAAGGTGCGAATAATTCACTTTCCTTACTTAATGTTGGAGCTGACCCGCGAGTGGGATGGAGTTGGATGAAAATTCTAACTGTTCTGATAACTTAGTTTCATTTATACGAATTTTGTTTGCGAGGCAGATAGAGAGACTTTAGTGACGCAATATTCCGCTATCTTATCTTTTTGTTTTATTAGAGATACATTAAGTATGGTGTGGTTGAGACTCATGGCATTTTTTTAACTACATTGGTGAAATACCATTTTTTTTTCTTTTATATGCTTTTATTTCATACAATACGTACATAATATGGTCCATGCCTTTTGCTAGTTATTAAGCCTTTTTTTCTTTAACATTTATAGTTAGAATAAGAATTTGACATATTTAACTTTAAAAATAAGTTCTAAGCTCCTTAAAGAGTCCAGTATATTATAACATTTAATTTGCAAACTTAATTACCTATGCAATTATCCAAGGCATTCGTGGCGCAGTGGGACAGCGTCTGAATGTAAACGTTCAAGGAATATTTGAATAACACTCGGGCAAGTGATTATATAAAAAAAAAAAGATATTTTTCCGCTCTTGTATATAAGACAAAGACCGTCGTTCCGCCACCCAACACAGAACAGAGTGTGTTGCTGTGGAGAGCCGAGTGTCTTGACATTAAGTTTTCTCTGACTATAAAACTATACTGCCACCCGTCACATACAAGCGACGCTGAGAATTGACAAGTAATAAAATATCCATGCGGTATTTGAACATCAACACTGTGCTACGTTTGTTTTCCTTCAGAACTGAATAGTTTTTATAATATTCAAATTAGTTACCAAGACTATTTTTCAAAGTTTCTCTGAGAGTAAACAACGCTTGGTACAGCAAATTGATATTGACTTTGCAATGCAAAGTTTCATCTATACTGGTACAGTCGACGTTTGAGGTCGTTGTCTTAAAATAGATACCGCCAAGATAATGGTACATATAATGCTAGTGTGTTTGATCACTATTTGATAGAACAATTGTTAAAAATATATTTTTCTACCTGCCCTATGTTAAGATAAAGCGTTCTTGATAAAGCGTTCTTGATAAAGCGATCTTGATATTTGATAAAACATGAAAAATAGATAGTTTTGACACCATACTCTATTTATATATCTGCCTGATAATTTAAATAATAAATATGATTATGGTTTCTGAACCCATAATTATCACATAAATATTTTCCGAGTTTCTTTCAAATTAGTCTTAAAACTATTATATTCAGCCAGATATGACAGATATAGAAAAAATAAATAAGCCAAAATATAATAAATCCTAGATACAAAAACCCCACATCAAAAATAAAAGGGCAAGTCTCTACATTTTTCCATAAATATAAACTAATATTGTGCAAACCTTAAAAAAACGTGACTACAATCCATCGGCAGTGCATTTTCTTTTTAACGATAATTATGCCAATTGTAATAGCATAAAGCTCCGCTCCGAGCTTAAACTGTCTATTGAGTTTCGTTGGCATACAGCCAGCTTTGGAAACCTCGTACGTATTAAGACATTTTTAGAACCTGAAAAGCTTCTGTGAGCTTTGAAAAATTCTGTTTCAATAATAGAAATAACAATTTGTTATATAGAAGGTGGATTTGCTTGTAACCATAGGTACGGTATTGATAGAGTAAATATAGCTTAAATCAGGGAAAAAAGAGCAAAACTAATTCTATCTGTAATGCATATATTGATATAAGTGCGCCATCATGCGTCGTGCATCGTGCAGTGGAACAACATATTACTGCAAACGCGATGTTATGTGTTTGATCCCTACTCTAAGGAATTATTTTAATTATGTTATTTTAATTTCTACACTCTGGTGTAAACTAGGGACAGTCTTGACACTAGGTTCTATTATCCTACCGGATTAATCTGCTTTGAAGGGTAAAGAGTGAAGCTAACACAAGTGATTAATTAAATTATAATATATTCACAAAGAAATAGTTCAAAATTACTCAATGTTTAACTTTGAGAGACATTACGTGTCGAGCTGACCGTTCATAAATGTGAGAATATTTAAAGCTGACAAACATCTGGTGCAAAATCAAACGCTTCTCAGCTGCATCACACCATCGTCGTCAAAAGTATATTAATCCAAATATTTCATTTGGAGAGAACCAAAATTATTCCTAGTAAGGGAGCTTAAAAGCCCAACTTCTCAAATGATACCGTTTGCGTATAAAGGAGTAGTATTCAAGACGTTAAGTCCAAATCCGACTGCTGCGAGACGTCGAAATTAAGCTCTCAAAGAAAACACTGTTGCTTGCAAAGTTCTGCCTAAGTTGTATATATTTTATGTTTCAAACCCTTTGAAAGAACAACTACAGGTATAAAAATTACAAAGGAACTTTCTTTGAACATCGCGTTTGAATCTTGTTATATTCAAAGTTTAATATGTTTTCTAAATGTTATTGAAATATACATAGTATATAACTTCAAAGAAACTTTTTAGATCGTTTTCAATTGTAATTTACTACCTATACTCGCGGCTTCGCCTGCGTGGATCAGTAAGTCACAACACAAGAATACAGCCTTTTTTTTTTTTTTACGTGAGGAAATCCTTTACGGATACCCGCCCGATTGAAGACTCGGACGCGGTTATGTGGGACTCGGGGCCGGCAGATATGGGCCGTCCGTTTACCCACTAAAACTTCACGGTGATCCTCCTCCACCGCCACTGGTCAGGGCCACGGGGACTAAAATCTACCATGAACCCTGGCGGCGGGAGCCTGCTAGGCACGTCGCGGAGTCGAGGGTGGTGGGAATCACCGTCGACGGCCTGCTCTGACCGATTAGGGCGGAAGGCGGCGGTCGTGTGCCACCCTCCGGCGACCCGGTCGTTTGCGATGGATGGCGAGGTCGGAATAGGCCTCCCTCGCGCGCTCCGCCGCTTCCTGCTCGAGCACCACTGCCTCGCAGAAGGATCCGACCGCGTCCCACGACTCCTCGTTACCCACCATGGCCTTGACCACGGCCGGCAGGGAGAGGTCGCGCCCTATGACACCGCGCAACAAGAATACAGCCTAGATAATCTATATTCTATATATATATATATATATATATAGATATATATATATACAATAAACATGTTAATAAAAAACTTATGCATGGTGTAACAAAACGCAACTGACAGCTCACGTAATGATCTCTATATAGTTTATTATGAACATTTGTACATTGAAGTTGACCGGTTGATGTATTTGTTTCGTGTTGCTAATGGTACAATATGGCCAACATTTCATGGAGTATGTCAGGATCTCAATTGGCTGGAATACGATAATCATTCGTTGCTGAAGCAATGGTCGTTGCATCTCCTTCCCATCGAACCCATCTAGCGTGTAGCAAAAATACTAGGTTAATAATATGTAAGAAAACATTTTTACATCAAATCCGTGTCAGCTCAAAAAGTCCCGATTTTTTAAATTAACATGTGTCTCACATAATCGGGCTTTGCTCTTGATCAAGGAAATGTGTTGCCTCGTGTACGGTAGTTTATTAGTCAAATTAAGAATGTCAGTGCCAAATCGTGGATGAATGGGAATGTGACCTTGAATTGACTCAATAGTACTATCGTACCCCTGTTGAATCGCAAACGTAATGAAGTAATTAGTTAATAATATATGAATGAATATTGTTGTTTATTTTTCCTGGACGCCACTGGTAGAATTTATAATACTTTCCTCAAGCCAGTAGTTTTAATTTACTGTTCGGACGATATCCAACATCGCTTTTGCAGTTGCTTTTTTTAGAATGTTAGAAGGATCCCATGCTTATTCAGCATTAAAATTATCGTTAAATCTTAAAACTACTGAAAACCCAACTTTTAATATTGCAAAACACTGAGCAATGGCCAAAGTTTTAGTAGAATCGAAAATCATCATCTGGGACGAATATACAATGGCGCATAATCGCGTATTGGAAGCATTTAACTGAACATTGAAATATCAACGGAATGGCTCGAGGTGTTTTGGAGGCGCAATAATTTTACTGTGTGACGATTTCCGCCAAACACTGTCAGTAATTGCAAGATCAATTGCTGCCGATGTAACAAACGCTTGAATTAAATCTGAATCAAATCTTCAAATTTCTAATTTTGGTGATTAGGAATAAAGATATAAATAAAAGCCATTTAAGTCCGTAATTCAAATTGAAATCATAGGTACATGCATACATTACAATTTCTTAACTGTGTAACAAAATAAGATGAGCCATCAACCATCTAATTGAATTTTCAATCTCCTTGGACTGTACCTGGCTTACCACCACACAATTAACGACTAAAGTTTGGCTCAACCTAAAATTTCGTCTAAACCAACCCAAAACTATGCAACAGAACGCGTTTGGTTATGTGTAAACTGTGAAAAGTGTGATTACAACGTAGCTCAAAGTGAAATTGGTTTGGTGAGGAAGTTCTTAATTCTGGTGGCTGAGAGTAAATATTTAAATAATTTTAACTCCGTAATTCAAATTGAAATCATTGGTACAATGCATTTATTAAAATTTCGTAACTGTGTAATAAACGAAAATGAAACCACTAACTATCTATTTGAATTTTTAAACTCTTTAGATGGTAGAGTTCATAAGGAAGTTCTTATTCCGAGGATTCTGATGATCCCATCGGATATTCCGTTTGAGTTTAAGCGACTTAAGTTTTCGATTGTTCTTGCATTTGCCAGGACGATTAATAAATCACAAGGATAATCCTAAAATATTTTTGAATTTAGTAAACGTAACGTTCGTTTTTTTGTAAACGTTTGAACACGTTTTTGTCATGTCTATTATACGTGGCATATTCAGTTCGAAAACCATCATCTTAATTTGTTTTACAATAAAACAAAAATAGTTTTTTTTTATCATCAGGTGCTTCACTGAAGAGTGCTACCCATTCACCTAAATACATACCAATAAAGTAAATACCTTTCTGGCACTTAGACTTTTTAATTTTTTTTATTCTAATAAAAAAATAAATTTAATAGTGTATTAACTTGAAAATTTTAAATCAGTTCAGGCAAAACGAAGTTTGCCGGGTCGGCTAGTAACGTAATATT
This sequence comes from Podotricha telesiphe, assembly GCA_038994665.1. NCBI lineage: Eukaryota > Metazoa > Arthropoda > Insecta > Lepidoptera > Nymphalidae > Podotricha > Podotricha telesiphe. The sequence continues at coordinate 1,588,245 of JAOYRR010000319.1, read as the reverse complement.
TTTAAATGAAATTTTGAACATAAAATTGGTTATTATATATATTAAGAGTTAACCATATATATATTAAGAGTTAACCATAAAGGAAAAAGGCATGCTATGATAAATTTATTCGTAGTATTTTTCTAGATCTACAATTCTCTGGTACAGTACTTTAGTGTATCTTTGCTAGTTTACGCGGTGCACGCTAGTAAAGCTCTCAGCATGCAAGATTTTTTACTATCACTCGACCTCTTTAACAGTAATCGTTATATTTCCGTCAATTTACATTACACCATAAACCTTCCTCAAGAACTACACTATCTTTTAGTTAATCCATACAAACATCCGTTTTGTATATTTTGAGAAAATCTATCACATACAGACAAGCTTTTGGGGACTTTGTTTTATAATATGTATTATATGGGCATACTTTTTTTTCAGCTCCATGCTGTATTATGCATAGCCGGGTAGGCACCTAGCGTTAAAAAACCTAGCTTTAAGGCATTCCGTTCTACACTTTCTGCCCTAATTCGAGACATGGCGTGTTGAGTGGCGGACCTCAATGTCTTAGTCGTGTTTTGTCACCAGTGCGAAGAAATGAAACTAATTCAAATATAATCATTCTCCCAAATGGCAATCGCACCCACCACCTTCACGTTTACAGTAAGATGTTGTCCCACTGCACCACTATGGCTAGAAGCCATTTATAGAAAAGCATTTTAATTACTTGATTATTTCTATCTATTTTTATCAATCAGTTAGTTTGTATGTGCCTGAAACTGATAGTGTCAGAATTAATTCTACGCATGATTGTCGGGGTCAAATATTTATATAACTATAGTCGGTTAAAGAAGTATTTACAGTTAAAAATAAAATAAAAATTTATATGTTTATTTCACTATATATTATAATTTGGTAAATGAAGTCTAACAGTAATATTAATTTTAAAATAAAAGTGAACTCATCAAATATGCTGCCCAATTTTCTGTTTAATTTTCGATACAGTTAAACCTTCACAACACTTTAACACACCTTTTGTTCTCTCGTACTTTTATATGTCTTGAAATTTTATAGTTCCGTTGAGAAGTTTGACAAAGTACAACTTTAAAAGATTAACCATTGAAAGCGCAATTCAACTCTCACAAGTTCCTACAAAAAGCTACAAAGTAGAAATTGAAGACGAAATAAAATTACTTTGGCTTTTACTAGTAACATGACACTGTTAGCAAAAATTTTACACTTAATTTAATAGGTAGGTGATAATTTCTCAGTTCCCATCTATCAGTTGTATTTAATTAATTTCTAAGCTTTTCTTTTTGTTTTATTTGTATAAAAAATGTTACATTATAAGCTCCAACTGATAACTGAATAAAGAATAGTTGGAAGTAATCAAGTAATTGAAATGCGTTTAGAGAGACCATCATGGCGCAGTGCGATAGCGTTTGATTGTAAACGCGATTGGTTGTTGGTTCAGTCCACTGAGAGGAATGATCATAACTATTTTCATTTCTGCTCTAGTAACGAGGCATAGCGCGGTGTTGAGTTCCGCTACGCAATGTCTTGAATTCGGGCGGAAACTCTTCTTCTCTCTGACTGCCCCCGGCTATGCGGGAAAAAAAGAGTGATATTGAAAAATTGTTTTAATACCACCATATCCTCTATAAAAAAATGCTTATAACTCATTGATTTTAGTTTTAAATATCATCTTATTATATTCTCCAATTCTTCTTCCAAAGAGAAATATCACAAATGCAGAATAACAAATATTCAAAACATTTTTTGTTCAAATAACCAAATTTACTAATACACCACTATATGAAAGCTCCCTTTGAACTTAATATTCGTTGCTCATTTCCAATCTTTTCTATTTGACATGCAGCACGGTTACATGTAAAACATTGAAAATACACGTCGAAATGTATGAAACATTCCTATCGTACCTGAAACTGTATAATGCGCTGAAATATATTCAGTATTGAAAAATCTATTTCAGATTTCAGCATCTTGCACGGACTTGCCCTGTAAGTCCACGTGATAAGAGCTACGTAATGGCGGCTCTTTTATTCATTCATGTATTGAAAATGTGGATACAGTTTGCGCATTGTGTGTTTCGCATTACTGTATAGTGCTTTTTGTGTGAATTATTAGTATTGCCTCTTAAATTGTAGGCTGAGACTATCGAGGCGCAGAGGTGATATGTTGGACTGTAAGTCGATGGTTGTGGGTTCAATCCCTACTCAGGGAAATGAGCCTCTCAATATGCAATACAAGGTACTCCCTACCTTACCGGGCTACGTAATATTGTTTTTAATATTTATATTTAATAATATTTTTAAATACAAAAGTCACTGCTATTTAAAACGTATTTTATTTCACTCTGTTTGAATTGAAAATGCATAACCATAAGGACATTACGTTTCTGTATTTACAAAATGTACAAAATTGGTCGTCACTCACAAAACTAATTTACCAACGAAGAGCTCACGCTATACCGAGCCTTTGTGGGCTAGTTCGACCGGCGCCTGAATGCATTTGATTCATTTGATCAAATTTATCTTGGTTTTTTTACCTTAATGAATATTGGACGCAGTAACTTAGAATACTGTATATAACAAACTACTTTTATATACTGGAATAAATACGTCCGTCGTTATAAAAGAGCAACTGTTCTGTTTTCTCGACGGTTCTTTACAGCTGAATTGTCTTCCAGGCGAATTGCAGCTTATTGTCAGACTGACAATACTGACATACAGTTAATGGACGATACAACAGTGCGATGCGATTCGATATTTTAATTAAGAATATTTAGATTTGTATTTGATTTTTAAACGAAAAGATATAATTTTTTTTTGCCTATAATCCAAGATCATTATGGGCCAAATCAAATTCACAACCATCCTGTGTTAAGCCGAACACTGTTTCACTATATCATATTTTCTATAGATTGGGTGAGAAAATAATAATTCAAATACAAGAAATATACAAAACGTGGTAGCCGGAATTTAAAAAGAAGATTTTTTAAATAATATTGTATTGTTTTCATTTTTTCTTAATATATATTTTATAATACTTTTAAATTTTTGTTTAATGTTTTTCAATTTTTCTACACGTGTATATCAAATCATATGGCAGGTTAATGAAAGTCTGTCAATTTTAGATACGCGCTTGCTTTTTAAGCTTCCAACTCAACGCCTCGTATTTTCTAACCAATCTTAGAAGCAAAACACTTTTTGAATACAAGCGTTCCACTAAATTAACATCGAACTCATAAACTGTAAATATTTATTGTATTAACATTATCATGGCAGTGTCATATCCTTATCAATGAGATAGCTTTTGATTACCAATTCGACGTCTGGTAAGATAAGGCGTGGCGTATAGTTCCGCGCAAAGACGGGTGGAAAGATAGAGACTAAAACAATATAATAATTTATTAAAATTAAACAAGCTATATTAATTTAATACGTTCAGTCATACAAAATAAATAAAGGTGATTTCGTAACTAGGTCGTAGAACAATGGGTATTTATGGAAAAGATAGACTGAATAATACGCTTTCGACGTTTAAATAATAACTTCACTCAGGTGAACTAATATTTGCTGTAAATTACTTCATGTTCTTTATTCATTGAGCAGGTCTTTTATTTTCCTTGATATTTTATTTTTTAGGTAACGTTTAGAAATAATAAATTTCATTCTTTAAAAATTATATTAAATACGTGTATATGTTTTAGATTTTTTCTATACGGTTCCTTTTCAAAGATAGATTTCATTTTCAAAGATAGATAGATGTTTTTTTTTTACGCTGTGAAATGCATTTTACATTATATATATATTTTACGCTGGGAAATGCATTTTACACTATATACATTTCACCTCTTCCTGTTAAAAAAAGAAATATTAAATTAAAATCCTCGTACTCCTAGGAATTTTATTAAAACTAATGAAATACATGGAAAGTAAATCTTTGGGTCATACCATAAATAAGTTTTATTACAGTTTTTCACATAATTTTCTCATTCACTAGTATTTCACAATATACTTTTTTTTTATTTTCAGAATGGTAAAGTTCATGAACTTAATAAAAACACCAGTTCTTCATCGTCATCTTTACAAGACAATACTAAAACAAATAACAATCGCACCAATTGACAAGTGTTCTATCACTCCAAACGAAAGCACCTCGGATTGAAGAAGGATCATCGAATAATAAGTATATGAGAGTATCAACAGCTTCAACGGGCGTAAGCATTTCTGCACCCAGAGTCATGTCAGTTTGCACGAATCCTGGATGTACACAATTCACTACAATATTTCTTGATTCTAACTCTCTTTGAACTATTGTTATTAACTAAATTTAACTCTCTTTGAACTATTATTCTTTTGAACTATTGCTGAAGCACTTAAATCCACCTTGGAAACTTTATAAGTGGGGACGTATTCAGCTTCAAAAATATCTTCGGAGCTTATTTTGTCATTTGCTGAAGAGTCAAGAAAGCAGTCAACAAATTTGTTAATTGCATAAATAATTAAGTTTTTGCTGCTCAATCTATCAAACCAAAATTTGATCCTTATATCAGATAGATGACCACAATCACTCGACATATTTAATATACGCCCATTAGATCATAAGTGTGGAACAACCAATTCCTGCATAGTGAGAAGACTCCTGTAATTAGTTTTTCTATAATAATTTTATTTTCTTTATCAGCATTTGCAGTTCCATTAAAATCATGGATTATTGCAGCATTATTGACGAGAATATCTAGTCCTCCATATTGTCTTAATAGATGATCCTTAAACTTGATGATATGTGATGTCTTTCGGTCACGTCAAGTTGATGATATTCAGGATACAATCCAAGATTATTAAGTATTTTTACAGCATCCTTGCCACGTCTCTCATCTATCGCACCAGTCACACCTACTACGTTTGATAGGTCTGTCCTTAGAAGACGATGTAATTGAACTGATAACAACTGATAGTTTCATTTGATTTAATGTGGTGTTAGATAACCTATTATTGTAAATGATAAAATAACACGAATTGTTATTAGTAGTAAGATAACTTCAACTACAATATTTTAATAATGATTAAAAATTTTATATTTATATATAAAATACAATGATATTTAATTATTGAATTTAGACTAAATGTACTTTACTTAAATCTTATAAAAATATTGAATATTTTTTTGTAAAGCATAGAAATATTTACTATTTCGAATATTTTTGATTCTAGTTTTTTATGCATAAAACAATCGAAATGAATAAAAATAGAAATGTAAAAAAAGAAACACAGATCATATTAAAAACAGAATATTTTAGTAAAGGACTTTCCGCACGGCGTTTATTTTACGCACGTTTCCCATGAGCGAATCCTCTACGCGCTTTAGTAGATTGTACACGTTTATATCGACATCGTACACGGTTATAGAAACGCAAATAAAACGCACGCTTGTATGAATAGATTACATTGCGTTATTATAATTTGATTGATTATAGGGAAGCGGGAATGTCTACCAACATTTTTCATAAAGAGTTTTTATATGTTCGCTATCAGCTTTGCAAATCCGTTGAAAATTGGCGTTTGTTGCGATGCATCAGCGTGATAGTGTCAATACAAACGCAACAATTCTGTACAAAGGTAACAAAGTGACTTCGGTTTTGCGTTTGTTCGTTTTCGTGGTGTCGTGTGCAAAGGCCCTAAGAACATACATATTTTTTACGTATAATAAACAAATATTAAATTAAAAAAAAGTCGTATAAAGAAAATGTATAAAAATTTGAACGCAGCGGGACTTGAACCCGCGCCTCTTGAAAACCGTTAAAAAAAAGAGGCGCAGGTTTAAATTCCGCTGCGTTAAAATTTTTATACGTTTTCTAAATATGTCTTTTTCAATTTCCTTAGTGTGCGAATAACACTTTAAAAAATATTAAAAAATATAAATATTCATTTCCTAATCTATTAATATATATAATAATAACAATTTTATATTACAACTAAAGTTATGATATTGTAACTAACAACTGTCATGTTGATATGCAAAAATCGTTGCTAGCGTTGATATCTCTAAGAGTAATTTAAGTAATTATTTTTCGATCGACACTCTAGTGTCTAGACACTCCACTTTAAATATACGCTCGAGTCATTCGAGTTTGTAAATTTCACTAATTCCTATATACATTTATATATAACAGTTCACAAAATTAACTAGAAGCACTTACGCCGAAGTCAGCATTCGATTAGTACCGCCGACACATGTACGAGTACTCCTCACCTTGAACCTAACGAGTAGTTCCAAATACTGTAATACAAATATAAATACACATTATAAGCTTGTATGTTTGATTTGCATTTATTTGTTTATGATAGTAGATTCTAATTCGGTTCCGTATAGCTTTGAGCAAGTTATAAATTTGTAATTTTCGTGAAAATATATTGTTGAAAATTTATTTTAATTAAATGATTTATTTTGTTATTATTATCCAAGTGTCAAACGAGGGGCCGATAGTATTTTAATTTTTTTGTAACGTATATTGATAAGAAGTTTTAAAAGCAACACGTAAAAGTAACCTATATAGAGATAAGGCGATAAAAAATTAAATTGCCGTATTCGTACAGAAATATTAAAACATTTATTTTGTATGTTTAAATATATTTATAAGATCAAAGTATTGGCCGTCGTGATATATACATTTCTGCCAACTAATTGGAAGCGCAAGCCCTTGCGATAGAACTCTGGAGACCTAGACTCAATAAACCAAGTGGAGTCCTTTTCTACAACCTCTTGGGAAGATTGTTGATCCCTGTAAGAAATTGTGTAAATTGCGAGTGAATGAGAAGGATGACGGATAGTTTCATAGAGCAGGTAGCCTTGTAGTGTTGAAACTGTTTCTCAAGCCTTAATCTAGAATTACTAGCCAAGCCTCAAGTTTCTCTTTAATCAAGCAGTGTCAGGCCTGGCCATGATAATGCCAGTTAGTGAGTTATAATTGGGATGACCGAGTCTGTTTTATTACGAGTTTCTCCATAATTTTCGGTTCAACTTAAATATAAATTCTCCCAAGAGTGAGATCAAGTCCACAATCAGACGCTATCCCACTGCATTAAGATAGCCTCCGATCATACAAATAAAAAATCATTATCTTTTTAACATTTATTAAAGTGTTATTCACACAGTTAGGAAATTGAAAAAGACATATTTAGAAAACGTATAAAAATTGGAACGCAGCGGGATTTGAACCGGCGCCTGAGAGAGCGGGGGGTGGCGGGTGGCAGTAAAAAAGGCATGATGGAAATGTTTGAGGAATGACCAAAATGAATAAGGAATGAACGAAATGGTTGAGTACTTAGAAATAAAAATGGAAAGTAAAATGATACACAAAAAATATTATTTATTACAAATTTATTTCTAATATAAAAGTCATATATGTATATTTATATGAATTCATGGCTTTAGTTAGTAATTCTAGATTTTCAGTTGAAATTTAGCAAAACATGTAGAAAGGTTTACACAAAATGCGACTTTCGTAATAATATAATAGGGTTTGTATGGATATGAAAATAATTGAATAACGTGCTTTGGAGAGTGTCAAGTCGATATCTCGGCCGCTTAACATATGAAATGTCTAGTGCTTGGTACTCACATATTATATACCTGTCTAAATGCAGATTTTGTAATAAAGGAATACTCAATAATTAAAATTAGCTTTGAAATATGTTTATTGTATTTATTTCAGTTTTATGCCTCGTTCGCTTTAAAAGGTTACATAGAATCAACCTAATGTTTTGTCACTCCGTTCTCTAACGTTTTATTAAATATAAATTTTCTACAGCGTTCCACACTGTCGTAAATTATTGAAACAAAACAAAAATTAAAACGTAAATTAAATTAAACGCTTAATTACTTACTTAATTTTTGTACATTTTTCTGATTTGTAGTGGCTATCTAAGGACTAATTAAATTATCGACATCGTCATCCGTGAGTACAGTTACAGTACTCTGTGGGCCCCAGCCTTTGTTCAACGCCTTGACGTTTAACGTTTAGAGTCTTGAAGTATTTGGTAACTCCATCAAGCTACTTGCTTGCTTAACTGTTGCAATCCTGGGTTTACCGACTGGGTTCGAGATCAAGCAGACGTTTAGGAACCCTCTGATTATCCATTCAATGTACGTAACCAAGCCAAGATTGTCAATATATTTTGATTACTTGTAAGACCAATGATTTTTCTTGAGTTGAGATATAGAGTAAGGCGTTTTCGTCCTTCTTACCGAAGGCCCACAGGTAAATTATATCCGCCATTTATCAGAACCTTTAGTACATAAATAAACAACATATTCTATTTATTTGACTTTCCTTAAATTCTTTAAATGTTGAATTTTAATTATTTTTGGAAGTTACCCTCTTGAAAGATTAAAAAATAATTCAAAGCAAATAAATTGAAAGTTAAAAAGCATATATATAGTGGCATAGTAATACAATATTTTATTTAATTATAATTTTTTATCGCAAAATTCAAAAAGATAACCTTTAACTCTTTCAACAGGTTTTTATGTAATATTTTGAGTTCAAATTGCTCGCACCTTAATGTTCTTTGGTACATGTCATAAAAGCGAAATTAACAAATTGATAAACCTACCACAAAATTAACCTCATGAAAACGAATAAATTGCAAAAGCAAACAATAAATATATATATATATGAAAGGATGGATATAAAAGCAACCATTTGCTTATAGGTTGTATAGTCCCATATAGAGTAGCACACTTTGACTACAGCAGGGAAATGAAAATATGTAAAATATTCTTTCCCCCAGTTTTTTATTTATTTAGAGTGAAATAGAACTCATAGCTATTTTTTCAGAATATCCGATATATATATATATATATTTAACATTTTTTTAAAGTGTTATTCGCACACTAAGGAAATTGAAAAATACATATTTAGAAAACGTTTAAAAATTTGAACGCAGCGGGATTTGAACCCGCGCCTCTTGAAAACTGTTCAAATTTTTAAACCGCTGCGTTCAAATTTTTATACGTTTTCTAAATATGTCTTTTTCAATGTCCGATATAGCTAGGCTATAATATAGCTAGGATATAGCTAGGCTAGCTAGGATATGGGTAGCATCTAATACTGTATCTATAATATACCTTATGGCCTTCGACGAATTCGTCTGTTGGCAGACAAGTCAATGTTCAAACACGAATTAAATTAATGAAAGATAAGTTTGAATATTTAGTTTTTAAAAATTTTGCAAAATTGATAAACATCTTTTAGACTTGTAGTCTGCTAAATTCAACATTTGACCTTCAGTTTTTATATATGTATAGGTTTATATGCGAATATATTAATATACATTATAGTAAAACACTGGATTATATATGGGTTATAGTGAAATAATATCACTTTTGTCTTATAAATTATTAAAATATTTCGAAATATAATATCTATTATTAGTCTATTTAGTATACCAGCTGTGAACTGTGAGGTCGTGCCAGATATAAGCTCCTTGCAATGTCTGGGGAGCATCTAACACAACAAATACCACCTTAACAGCGGCTTCATTTGGACTAAAATCACCGACACCGTCAGTCATGTCCGTCTGTACGTATCCTGGATGTATAGAGTTCACCGAAATGTTTTTGTGTTCGAATTTTTTCTGTTGTACTATAGATAAAGCACTTAACGCCACTTTAGACACTCTGTACGCCGCGAGAGTCCCGCCGTCAGCGATGTCTGTCGTACTAAATGTCTCATTTCTAGACGATTCCAAGAACCAGTCCACAAATTCGTTTATATCATTCACGCTTATGTCACTTTTGGATAGTCTCTTGATCCAGTATCGGTTGCGGATGTTGGAGGAGACGTCCGCAGTCGCTGGATAATCAGACGCGACCGTTTTCTCGCAACAGAGGCAATAAGATGTAAAGTGAATGCCGAGAGCTCCCTTTGCTAACCCTGGCGACTCCCTTCTATCTTTCAGTGTAACTGTGTCTCCGCGGACACATCCCAGTATCGCGCGGGCGTTGTTGATGAAAATGTCGAGTTCCTGAATCGGACCTTGAGGTGTGTCCCGGAATCTGATTATGCTCTGCCTGTCGTGGTAACGTCGAGCTGGTGGTACTCTTTGGATAGAGCTCCAGCTTGTTCAGCACTTTCACAGCATCTCTTCCTCTTCCTTCTCGTTCCGAGATGTCAAATACACAACGCCGTTGTATCTTTACACAATTCCCCTTGTACAATAGCAAAGCCTTCAGCCCCTTGTTCGTTCCTTGGGTGACAACAGCCACATTTTTCGACATGTCCGTCTTACTGACGTAATAATACAACCGAATGCCACCACTGGTGTGCGCTCGTTATCAGTAGTTCTGATAAAAACAAACATTACATATTGAAAAATACTGGAGTTAACTTATATGTCGTGAGCTTGGGAGTTGTAAGTTGTAAATGATCAAACAAAGTTTCACGTGTAAGGTTTATTTGGTAGGATTAGAAAAATAATGGTATTCATATTCGTTCATTTAGATGAAAGTTTCGGGAAAAATAAACGGAAAGTACAATGACTGACACAAGGTACACCCGAATCAGTAGTTTTTTTTCTCCCTCTCTCCTTTTATCATACATTCTTTGTCGTAACTGCCAAATGCATTATATATGCAATTATACCCCGGCAAACTATAAATGAAGATAGGGCCCTCATAAAAATTATGTACGTGAAAGTATTTATTCTAATATTTATTCCGATATCTTTCCCGTTATGGATGGGAGTGAAAATAAAAAAATATTTCAATGGTTGAACGAACATGGGTTGAATGCAACCAAATACTAATTACAACACAAATTATATAACTGATCCATAAATGCCAGGTTTTATATTTTTATGTACATTGAATAAATATTAAAAAGGCTTGTAGGAAAAAAATATTTAAGTTATTATTTTATTTTCTTGTTGCCTAACTTAGATATATATATCTTAGACTACCCAGACCACGGCCTACTGTACAGTGTTCGCAATGGTCAGTGGAATACTAAATGATTCATTTTAAAAATTGGTGTATGCTTTTTTATATCTCGCCACTCTAGTAGCATTTCAGCTATATAGTTTATATTTTGTTTTTTTTTCGTAATTTTTTTTCCCATTGAATTATATATTTATTTCAACTTTTCCCACAAGCAGTCAGAGAAACCATAGTGCCAAGACACCTCAAAGGCTTTCCATTTATCACCCGGATCTCGAGACATTTCGTGTTGAGTGAGGAAACTTTCGCTTACTTTGCACCAATGCACGAGTGGGAAATAAAACAATTTAAATATCACAGCTTGTATCACATTTACAGGTACACGCTGTCCCACACTGGGTGACAATAACCGCCTACTATATCTCTGATTTTCAGACTTAACACTTTATTCATAATAAAAAAAAAACAAACTCGGCGTTGGGTTCCGCCGCTCAACACACAATGTCCCGGATTTGGGTGGAAAGTGGAAAACGGAATGTCTTAACACAGGTTAACCTACCTGCTATGCGGGGAAAAAAAGTGTGAAGCTGTGGAAGTAACATACTAAGACGGGCTCGAATTCTTCGAACCTAATAGTACTAAACTTGAAAAACATATTAAGAACGTATGCAAAATTTGAACGCAGCGGGATTTGAACCTGCGGCTCTTGAAAACCGTTCAAGTTGAAAAAAAAATTATACGTTTACATATTTAGATATGTCTTTTTCAATTTCCTTAGTGTGCGAATAACACTTTAAAAAATGTTAAAAAAAAATACATATTTCACTTAATGAGGTATTTTTTACCCTACTCTGGTGGTATTATATTTCAAATTCCCACTTCCCCATTTTAGTAAGAGCTCATTTAGTTCCGCCACTCATCAACATGTAATATCCGGTTTTTTAAAGCAGTAAGGAACGGAGTGTTTTACCGAATTTGCAGATATCCAGATAACAACTATCTTTTTTTTGTAATGAATCGTTGCATATAAATAAAAACGAAAGTTTTGAACTTGTCTTTATATTCATTTGCACTCCGTTTGTACTCCTTAAATAAATATTTGAAATACTTGACTTTCATTATAATTGACAACCTGTTTGTCAATTATAATTAAGTTTAACTGTTAAGAAGTTATATTTGCTAACTGTAAATAAAGAACGATATTGTATATTTTATATTATAATAAATTGTTTATTCATACCATAAAATATTTCTGTTGACGAAAATATATGTAACTCATATACGATGGACAATGTTACAAACATGCGTTGTTCACGAAATTATTATTTTTAGGTTATTATTTTCACCCTTTGACCCTATATTTTGGAAATTTTCTCGATTTCATCGAAGCAAAATGCCCCGAGTGTAAGTAGAACTCACAATTGATGCAGACAATACAATTATATTTATAGCTCCAAAGAATAATAATAAAGACAAACAATCCGGATATTATATAGTATGTGTTTTATAGTATGGTACCCTTTGATATAGAGATTGCTCTATAATCTTTCTCGTGAGAAGAGAAAAACAGCAAATTAGTCCATAGTAATTAATTTGGCTAATGTCAAACAAAGTACACAGACTTGTGACTAGTCAATCGATTGCATCAATAATTTATGAATCAAAATTCAATTCGTTTTTTACGTTTACATATCAGAGGCTAATTAGCCTCGATAATGTGAGACAGCTGCCATGTTTTCCATATACTTTATAATTATTTCACACATTTGATAATGAGCCAAGCAATAATAAGTAAAAAAAAATAATCAGTATTCATAGTTACGCCAATAAAGACGGACATGTCGATAAACGTGGCTGTTGTCACTGGAGCTAACAGGGGGCTAGGGTTTGCGATCGTCAAGGAGTTGTGTAAGAGATACAACGGCGTTGTGTATTTGACATCTCGGTACGAGAAGAGAGGAAGAGATGCTGTGAAAGTGCTGAACAAGCTGGGCCTCTATCCAGAGTACCACCAGCTCGACGTTACTGACAGGCAGAGCATAATCAGGTTCAGGGACCACCTCAAGGTCCAGTACGGAGGACTCGACATTTTCATCAACAACGCCGCGATACTGGGATGTGTCCTGAGACACAGTTACACTGAAGATAGAAGCGTCATAGAGGTTAACTACAAAGGAGCTCTCAGCATTCACTACTACATCTTGCCTCTGTTGCGAGAAAACGGTCGCGTCCTGAACATATCCAGCGACTGCGGACATCTCCTCAACATCCGCAACCGATACTGGATCAAGAGACTATCCAAAAGTGACATAAGCGTGAATGATATAAACGAATTTGTGGACTGGTTCTTGGAATCGTCTAGAAATGAGACATTTAGTACGACAGACATCGCTGACGGCGGGACTATCGCAGCGTACAGAGTGTCTAAAGTGGCGTTAAGTGCTTTATCTATAGTGCAACAGAAAAAGTTTGAACACAAAAACATTTCGGTGAACTCTTTACATCCTGGACATGTTAAAACAGATATGACAGACGGTAATGGAGACCTTACATCAGACGAAGCAGCGCTTAAGCCTGTGTATGTAGTGCTGGAAGCACCTGCAACGTTAAAAGGCGCCTATATCTGGCACGACCTTAAAGTTCACGACTGGTATACTAAATAGATATAACAATTTTTTTTAACTTTGCACATAAAAACAAATAAAACGAGGAAAATTGATAGAAATTAAATGAGATATGGGAATAATTTTATAAAAAAATAATAGAATAATATAAATGAACATATGTTTATTCAGACGTCTTGTTTGATCTTTGAATATATCGATAGTTGAGTGATAAGAATAGTGTTATGAATTCCACTGTTTTAATATAAGGTCAATCATTAATGCCAGCGAGTTTTTATTAATATATGATACATATAGCATTTTAGGTTTTATTTGTATTACTAAAGACTAAATAATAGTTTAGTTTTAATACATAATTATACTATAAGCTATTTGACGAATACCTTGACAGCATGCTTTGCATTTTTCTGTAGAAGAAGAAAAAAAATTATGACATGGATTGACAAAACAAATGACGTCACTTTATAGTAAATATAAGTAACTAGAGAGTTCAGCAGAGTTGTAACCTTTAAGTTAGTCTCAGTGGAGCATACCATTCCTTTTGTCAACTGTTATCGACTTGTACAGCCTTCTTTATGTCACGATCTCGATCAAGTCGCTATCGGGGGACTAACTTTTATTCTCACTGTTTGAGTTAAAGAAACCGTTGTAACTCAGTGGGGTATATCTAACTGTAAAAAGTATGATTGAGGATTTAAATTCTATGGACAAGTTTTTTCAGTTAAATATTGTGTGTCCCTACTTGATTTGAAAGAACAAGTGATAATAAGTTCTTTGATTTTCACAATTATTACACATTTTGAAATGAAACTATTTTAACATTTGGTAATTGTATCAAATGACAGACAAATGCCACCTCAGTCTACCCATTGGACACTATGATTACGGACTACTGTACAGTGTTCGAAACGTCAGGTTCTAAAATGTATTTTCGAATACTAAAATTATACGCGTATAATCCGGTTAAAATAGTTTCATTTCAAAATGAACAGGTAATTATTGATATATATACATGTTCATCTTTTTACAGCTTCCAGATTCATTCGAGCGGGAATCGAACCCACAACCAATCGCGATAACAGTCTGACGCTGTCCCATGACAGCTTCTATCTATTCTATTCTACTAATTTAAACAATATGTGATATGTATAATTGTATGTGTTTCTAAAACATACAATATTTTTCATACACATTATATTAACACACTTAATGTAACTTCTAATGTGTAAGAAATATAATCGTCTAAATATAATTCCTTAAGCAAGATACCGAAATTTATTGTAACTTCTATTGAAAATAGCGTCAAGTAAACTACACAAAATGCCAATTCCTTTATTACACATCAATTCGTACATGAAAAAGAACTTATACTAAGTTTTGTGTAAGTTTATGAAATTGTGTTCAAGAACTAGCAAGCTAAGTGTAGCTTGCTAGTTCTTGTGGTATTAGTTTGGTCTGCTCTATAAGAGATGTGAACCTCTTCTGCCCTAGAAATACATTACAAAATATTTTTAGAATAAGAACCCGCGCCTTTTGGAAGCTGTTCAACCGCTCTTACCGCTAAGCCATGCGCTCTACATCCGGCTACGTCGAAATTCTTATTCGCTTATTACAACTTATTTTTGTTGTTAGCATCTATGTACAGAACCTTTCACAAATTTCTGCTACCGAAAGATTATTCTATGAACAGCCGTTTGGCAAGGGGAAATCATATTTATTAAATATATTTTTTAATTCAATTTCAATTTTTATACGTTTTCCAAAAATATGTTTTTCTATTTCATAAGTGTGTGATTAACACTTTAAAGAAATGTTAAAAATACATTAAAACAATGAACGAAAGTAATTTATACAATCTAGCGCCCTCTATACATGTAATTATTTATTCAACATAATGCACAAGCTAACTTATCTCCAGAGTTAGCTTACCCTTTTTATTTAGTGTTTTAGTAATTATTTACGTATATATTTGGAAGTTCTTAGCATTAGAGAAAGGTTTATGATAAAATATACATATTTTAACATTTTTAAAGTATTACTCACACGCGGTATTCGAATCCTCGCCTCTTAGAAACCTTCCAAGACACAATTGGAGGCTGCGTTCAAATTTTTATACGTTTTTCAAAATGTTTTTTTTTAAATAGTAAAAGTAATAGCAAACGTTTTGGATTTAGATTAAAACTCAATTAATATTTTACAGAGTTTTAGTCTGTTTGAAAAAAGAGTGACGTTGGTTCCACTATTTAAGATTGCCTAAATTATGTGAAAAGGATAAAAGGATGATCAATGATGGTCAACGTAGATGCTAAACAAAACCCTATTTTTCCATGACAAAATAAGCATATATCGTTCAAAATGGCCCAAATCCACCGCTACTTGCTAAGACGTCGATAACCTCAAACTACAAAAGTGCAGCCTTTACGTCACCTAAGCCCTGTGACTTTATTGAAAAGCGGTCGAACTATGATTTTGATAAAAAATAACGATGTTAAATTTCCATACAACATATATACACTAATATATATAATTATACTATAATGGTTACTTGATATTCGACCGATTCATTTAATCCTATAGTACTCTTTGCGGAAATAAATCCATGAGATATCTTAAATTTATTTATTTTTAAACAAACACACAGTTAAATAATTATTGAGTAAATTATTATTACTGTTTTAGTTTTCAGTTGGTCAAATTACGAATAGCCACGTGCATGTGTCAGTCAATAAGACCCGGAAATTACCAAAAATGTTATAACACACTTATACACACCTAAACACACTTATACACACCTAAACACACTTATACAAACCTATACATACTTACTTCACAAACCTATACACTTACACACCTAAACACACTTATACACACCTATACATACTTATAGAAACCTATACACACTTATACACACCTATACAAGTTATACACACCTATACATACTTATATAATCCTATACACACTTATACACACCTAAACACACTTATACACACCTATACACACTTATACACACCTATACACCACACACAGTAATAGCTCTACTCGTACGTTCGAAGCGCCATAATTAAAGAACGGAACTGAACTCTAACTATGACAAATTTCACTAAAAGTCAAAAGTTTCTCCCTTTCTTTATTAATAATATAATTGACGTATTAAGATATGTTATCATAATCAAAATATGAGAATTATTAACAAAAACGTTTGTAAAATTTAACACACACACTATTCGAATGATACAGTACATTAAAAGTTTTTTAAAATATATTTTTACATTTAAGAAGAATATATAAGTTTTGTGCTTGTCTTTTTCACTGAACTCGTAAATAAAATAAGGGACACACATGTTGGCAACCGACAGCTTTGCATTGAATAATGCGATGAAACTATTTTATATCAGAAAGTATTCTATAGAAAAAGACATATTTAGAAAACATATAAATATTTGAACGCAGCAGGATTTGAACCCGCGCCTCTTGAAAACCATTTTCAAGCTTGAACGGTTTTCAAGAGGCGCGGGTTCAAATCCCGCTGCGTTCAAATTTTTATACGTTTTCTAAATATGTATTTTTCAATTTCCTTAGTGTGCGAATAACACTTTAAAAAGTGTTAAAAAAATGAGTACTCTATAGGCTTTGTTGTTTCTTTACCTATCGATTTGAACCATAATATTAGCTTCTGCTTCATGTTTAGTGAATTCGAAAAGTCAAGAGAATTTAGTGGCAAAACACTCCGTGTTCTACTTAGCCTCCAAACAGGACATTGCGTGTTAAGTGACGTGACTCAACACAACGCACTTTGTCTAGTTTTATAAAATAATGAAAAGTCCAAAATAGTGTTTAGGCTGTTTAAGTTCGTAAAACCGTTAGTGATTGTATGATATAATAATTGTATCAGCTGACACCAGACTACAACCTCCGTCTACTTGCGAGTATGAACACGGACTACTGTAAAATGTTCGAAACGTCGGGTCTTAAAAAATAAATTTTCTTATAAAGTTTCATTTCTAAATATGTAAAAATCAACAATACCAAAGATCTTATTAGTTTAATTGTTTTTATGTTTGTTCGTTAAAAACCTTGTACTATTAATATTAAGTAATCAAGTTTTAAAAAACCTACACTTGACGTAAAACAAATCTAAGCTATTTATGCGTGTCACACTACGTTCAAAATATTCACGCCTTCTAAAGGCATATACGAACGCAAGGACACCTCTAATTTATTCATAAACCTCAAGCAGAGCCTCACACGAGTTTACATTTTTTGTTTTTACATAAATTTTGTAGATTCTTGGATAGGCAGAGAGAGCTTAGTGATTAATTATTCTACTTTCCATTTTCGATACATTCAGAGGCCTTAGTACTGCATGGATAAAAGGCCAAAGGCGTACTTTATTTCACCAGAACGGAAAACCTTTGTTAAACAAAAATAAAATAGGACGTACCGTGAATATACGTCGAATGTACGTACGGTGATGGTATTTGTCATTAAATCCAAAGTAGTAAGGCCCAAATTTTAGTCAAAAGAAATATACAGACAACACACAGGAAAACTGGTTAGTCTAATATATATTTTTTTTGCGGCGTCACATCTTTTTTAGCATAGCAGGATAGTCCTCTTTCACTTTTTGAAATGAAACTATTTTAACCGGATTAATGGCGTATAATTTTGGTATTCGAAAATATATTTTTGAAACCCGACGTTTCGAACACTTTACAGTAATCCGTCGTCACAGGTAGACTGACCGTCTTTCACTCGTCGTCACTTTCAGCCCAAAATTGAGCGAGTGGGAATAGAATGCGAAGGCAATGTCCTACTGAGCCACTATAGTAGACTTATATACATAATATACGAGTATATTTTACATATACTCGATCACGTTCTTGAGTAAATGAATGTGTAACATTACATAAGTTTCACAAACGTACAGGTTTTATGATGCGTCCGAGTTTCAGGGAGGCACTAAACGAGTGACGTGCGTTCGGAAAGGAACTTGCGAGTAAAAATAGCGGGAAAGGCAACGAAGGGCCTTTCAAGAATGCCTAAGCTATAAAATAAACTACATTTTGCGTATTGGAAAGATAAGAAAATCAACTTTCGTCAAGCGGTCCTTCAAAGGGTTTTATTTTAATTATTTTTTCTCACGTTTGGGTTCATTATAAAACCTTTACAGCCTTTTTTTACATTTTTTAAAGTGTTAGTCGCACACTTAGGAAATTGATAAACACATATTTAGAAAATGTATAAAAATTTGAACGCACCGGGATTTCAACCCGCGCCTCTTGAACGGTTTTATAAATATGTCTCTATGTTGGATTCTTCGAATTACTTCACTACCTAAAAACAATTTACAAATATAAAATTATACTTTTGTTTCTAATATAATAAAACTATCTGAATTAAAGAATTGAGCTCTTCGCTCTCCGCTATTGTAAGACAAAGCGCGGCGTAGAATTCCGCCATTTAACACGTATCTCGAATACGAAACCAAAACTTGGACAACGAAGTGTTTTACCCTGTTATGCAAGAAAAGGAGTGAAGCTGAAAAGAAAAGAGGGATATACAAGATAAGTCACAGGATATTAGGTATCGGAAAATATAATTGATTTTGGTAATTATAGAAAAAGTATTTATAGCTTAGTGGCTTTATCTTTATTATTGAATAGACGCTCTTTCAATTTTTTTTACATCTTTTCAATTCATCAAAAGAAATACCCAAGTTGAAATGTTAGGAGAAGTAACATTGAATGGATTTTAAAGCAGGAAGCTTTGACGTTTTTGTAATTAATGAAATATTACACGTTTTCTCTCATTATAGCGATTTGGTTTTGTAGAAAGTAAATTAATATTTTTTTTTATAAAGGCTCCTTAAATAGCTTATTATGTCTTATTTCGCTATACTGTAGATTTTTTGTGGTGAAAATATAATACTTTTTCTTTTTCATTTATTGTCTCTGGAGGAGAAAAAAGAGAATAAAGTGATTTGTCCACTGATATCAATCAACATCTTCATACATGTCCTGAGGCAGGATTCCTTTAGACTTTGGAGCCCTAGGCAGGGCTTTCAATGTGAACTTTATCTATTATCAGACACGGTGTTTTTAAGGGTCAATGGAAGTTTCCTCTTTTCCAAGTTGTTGCTTGTTGTTTTCAATTATACTTCACTGGCCACCTTGGCGCAGTGGAACAGTTTCTATATCCACTCAAACCCGAGTGGATTATATTCAAATTATTTTAATTCGCCGGACCCGGTAAGAACCGCGTCATTGGTGTTTTCACCTCTCATACAATATCGCAAATTTGGGCGCAAAATGGAGTCACTGACTGCCTGTTAAGCTGAAAGAAATAACTACGAGTATAATCCTCTTTTTTATATGTTAAAAAGTAATTCTACTTCAAATATGTTGACTAAAATCGAACCTAAAACTTCAATAAACTTCCAAAGTTATTTAACTAAGTCTCGGTGGTGGTGGTGGTCTGGTGAGTGAACTTTTCCACATTTCAGTAAATTGGGCAAAGCTAGCGTATTGGTTATTTTGAATGGATTTACAACGTGAAGTAGCTAAGTAATTGACGAAATGGGCTATTTTGGTAGTAATGTGTTGAATTACTTTTCCTTCGGGCGCGATTTGGTTGCACCTGAAAGCTCAATGCTCTATTCTTGAATAGAGCATTGAGCTTTCATACTTGTATTAAAACATGGATTTTTCTGTTAGAAATGAAGTACTCTGGCGGTAACCAAATTTTCGTTATGTTTGAATAAGACATTTAAAAACGTCTAAAAATTTGAACGCAACGGCATTCGAATTCGCGTCTCTTGAAAACCGTTCAAGTTCAAATTTTTATACGTTTTCTAAATATGTCTTTTTCAATTTCCTTAGTGTGGGAATAACACTTTAAAAAATGTTAACAAAATATATGTTTCAATAAATTTATTGTGGTAGTGCTAAAAGCTTTTGTATTTTTAAGTACAAGCAATTGAAATATAAATTACTGGTTCCTTCCCTTCTATCATAAATTCGTAACGGAAATAAGAAGTTTTATATTTATTAGTAACTTGAAACTTTATTTTATACAAAACCTCGCAATTTATTTATAAAGCACCTTCTGTTATTTAAAATAGAGAGATATTCGTAGAACTCTGTGTTAAAAACTAGTATTTTATATAAGTATACGAAGTAAAGAACTCATTACATTACATTTCACAAACGAAATCGCAATATAAATCAAAATGTAAATACTCTTTATTCAAATAGGTTATTACAAGTTAGTGTCTATTTTGTGTAACTACTAGCGACCCGCTCCCGGCTTTACCCGTATGAACTTTATATGTTTCGTGTATTAGATGGCCTTATCGTTAAACAATAAAATTCCTAAAAAACTAAAAAAAAATGGTAGTAAAAAGGCCTATGTTCAACCCAAGACCCTCCAGTACATGAAATTTCATTCTGTATATGAAATTTCATCACAATTGCTTTAGCAGTTTGTTTATGATGACATCACAGATAGACAGACAAAGCTACCTCCGCATTTATAATAAGTACCGATGTAAAATTAGATAGAAGTAAAGACCTTCGTATTTTATACTTTGAAAAAGAAATAACAAAGAATATATATATAACAGAAATAAATTAAAATCAAAAAATATCCTTTATTCAAATAGGCTACTAACACTTTCGTCGAATAACACAAAAAGTCAGTTTTGTCAGTCCTACATGTAGCCGAGGTAACACTCAAGAGTTGCCCTTATAAAGTATCATTTTTACAATAAGTGAAAAAAAAACGTAAGCTTCTCGAGTAAAAATCAATAGCATTTAATTCCATGCATAAAAATCGTATCTTATTTTTGGATAGATTAATATGCTTTATTTTATAATGTCGAGACCATCGTGGAATAGTTGGACAAAGTCTAATAGTAAACGCGATTGGTTGTGGGTTTGATTCCCTCTCGTGGAAGTATTTGAATTATATTAATTTCTACGCTCTGGTAAGACAAAGAAGTGGAGAACGGAGTGTTTCGACACTAAGTTCTATCTGACTACCGGGAAAAAAGGTGAAGCTGAAGCGTTAATATGTTTTAAATTGTTTAAGTGTCAAATCTGATATGCGCAATCCGAAACTAATGGTATCTTGATTTATTTTATTTAAATTTGGTCCACAAATCTTCATTTACGTGAACCAAAAACAAATTGTATGTCACTATATATTTTCAAAGAATACTTTTTATTTCATTGAATCGTTATAGTGATGTTTTTATATAAATAACTTAAATCCCTGTACTTTTTGGTGAAATATTATTGCGTTTTTTAAAAGACTGCAGTTGGATTGCTAAATTATATGCCCATATATAGCTTAAAGAATGTTTTTATTCCATTAGTTAAATAGTTTTTATATATTATTTAAAGGGAAATATCGGCTGATCTTCGTCAACACAGTATCGATGATACTTGAGACAACAAGACTGAAAAAATGTGAGGACCCCCCGGACGGTGTGTTTGCAAAGTTGATGGAGGATAAATAAAGCGTAAAGCTAAAAAAAACCGTTTTTAAATTTAGTATATATTTTGATCACAAAAGAACCGTATATCAGAAAAAGACTAGTGAAAAACACGCACGAATAACGTAAATGGCCTTTAGTATTACTTGTCAATTACAAGCTATCCGAAACACTCGTTCACTAAACTGTAGGTGCCTGAACAAAAAATCGTTTTTATTATGCTAAAAGTGGTGGCTGGCTGGTCATTTTCAGTTTACACGATATTTTTCCACATAAACTGTAAAAACTTTGGTGTAGCGAAATTGGCAAATGTATCATTATAAGTTAAGTTTAGAATAGATTCGATTCAAATTTGAAGGAATCTCTTCCTCAAGCCTTACTGTTCTACTACTACTGCGGTTACCTGTTTTTCTTATCCATTGGAGGGTCTAACAAGAGCATGGGTTCATCTCATTAGCTATGAATCCGTGTTTTGATTACGAGCTTAAGTCTCCGGCCGAATTATTCAGCCAAATCTGCGCTATACACATTTCGATCACCACTTAGCACTGGCCACTCGTCGCCACTTGCGCTGCGCAATGGTTCGTGCAATATCAGTTATTTATATTTGTTATTTTTCTTTCAATATAGCCCCCACTTGTGTGCATACACACTTGTTGTTTTGCAGGATTAATTCTATCTAAAACAGTTTTAGTTTATCGATTACATAGAATGGATTTAAGTTCCACTACTCAATATTTGACTTGTTTCTGATGTGGAAGCCTATGGACAACTTAGCTTATTTATATACTGGTCATAAGTTATCTTCCTGCGTTTAGCATTTTACGTGAAATATATATTTTTGTGGAGGAAAGGGACAGTCACTGGTTGACACTTGATTTATACATGCTTTATCTTACAAAAGTAATAAAATAATATTACAGGTTATTTTTAGATAATCTTATTATAATACACAAATGTTAAAATTTATTAAACTATTTAGATATTAGTTTAATCCGTTGACATTAATTTGTTGCTATGTTATCTTTCCTGGATCTGTTTGCCAGTCGGCAAAGGCCTTCTCCAACCTTTTCCATTCTTTTCTTTCATATGTAACCCTGTTTCACATAATTTCTGCCACTTGTTGGATGTCGTCGTCCCAACTTTTATGCGGTCTGTCTCTCTTTCTTTTGCTTTCTCTAGAGTATCATCTTTTGACTCTTTTCCTCTATTTATCGTTACCTCTTATAAGGTGACCAGCCTAGCTTTTTTATTTAGTAATGTATCTGTAGTTTTTGTTTTGTGCTTGATGACTAAAATTTTTTTACATTTAACAAACTCTTTTCTATTGCATATTCACATGTTGCTAGTTTGTTAAGTATTTCTTGATTTAAAGCCTAATACTGACAGCTATACATTAGGATAGGTAGAACACAGGTATTAAATAATTTACCTTTATACTTTATATGAAGGGTTTTGACTTTCTTTCTCTAATTTTATTATCTTTTTAAATTTTTTCATTTTTCTATTTTCCTCTACAATAAGTAATAATTTCTCATTTGTCTCAACCATAATATTTTTTCGTGATAGAATCCGTTAGCTCGTAAGTTTGATTTTGCATCTCGATATTATTTTTGTCGAATGGTACTTAATATTGTCCTTCCATGATTTATTTTATAAAATTGTTATGCGTATTGAAGGACGTATATTATGTGACTATGGTCAAAATATTTTATTGACTGCCAACACTGTCTAATATGTCAGGTTCATTGAAGTTGTTATGAGGATTGTAAAATAGGTTTGCCCATCTCCAATTTTATTCTTGCGCTTCTTTATACTCGATCAAATCCAGTAGTAATTTGAATAATCAGCTGATAATGATTATTTGTAGTTGCTTCCTGATGGATCTGCTAATGTTTCAGATACAGTTAATAGTTTAGAGTTTTATTTACTACTTACTTAACTTAATTTTTCCTGGCGGCTATCAATAAGATGTTGACAGTTCCAATGTCGGAAACGGACCACAAAAATAATTAATTCCTTTAAATATGCTTACGAATTGTTTAAGAATATGTGAAAATTACTGTATATATAAATCTTGCTGACTTTTTTAATGTGTTTTCGCTGTTGGTAACGACCCCCATGGGACAAATTCACGCGACCCGCAACTCAACAACTTGGATAAACTGAAATCTTTTAAATATGACGTAGGTACATATGTATATTATTGAATAAAAACCAATATTTTTTAAACTTCTAATATAAGTTTATTGTATACTTTATGTTTTGGATGTAATATCTTAGCTTGATATGATTTAAATCAAAAATAAAAATAACCATATTTATAAATTATCAATCTAAGAAGCCATCGTGGCACAACAAGACAACGGCTGACTGTAAATGCAATGGTTGGGCGTTCAGTGCTCAACTGCATACTCAGGGAAGTGATTAAATTGAAACTATTTTATTTCCTTGCCCTGGTATTCTATTAATATTCTGGAATTCGGCTGGAAAACGGAGAACGGACCTTGCTTTTCGTGATAAACCGTGAAGCGGCAAGAAATATATCGAATACCGCCGCAACCATTTCTAGTCAAGAAAACCCTAATCTAACACATTTTACATGTTATTATAATAACTATAATTACATGTTTTTTTTTTTATTTTCACATATTTACCAAAATGTGCTAATTAAAGCGTAATCTAGTGATAAATCAATTTTACAACTCTACCTAGTGGATAGTTGGAAACGAAATTAAGAGTGTAAAATATTACGTAGAAAATTTAATAATTCCTTAAGATGACAGAGTTTAATAAAAATTTGCTTTCTGGCAACGTGCCAGCGCTACCAGCTAACGTGCTTGGTTTCTAACATAATGGTGCCTTCCTAATTTATGCATCCCTGGTATTCTTTACGTTATTTTTTTGTAGGCTATAGTAAGATTAGTTTTACATATAATGATGCATCCCATATATCCCATAATGGATGCAGAATTATAATTTGTTATATACATTTTAACACAAAACTACTTGTTTTGACATTTTATTTAAAATGACGAGCTAAAGCTGTATTTTATATTCATTTAATACAGGATAGACAGAGATAGTGTCAAAATACGCACTCTGTTCTCCATTTTCCGCCCAAATCCTAGACAGTGTGTGTTGAGTGGCGGAACACCGCGCTTTGTCTTGCCACCGGCGCGAAAAAATGAGAGATAAGTTAAATGTTATATGTTTATGTTTCCGGAGTAGAAATCGAACCCACAACCATCGCGTATTCAGTAAGACGGCGTCTCATTGCTTCACGGTAGCCACAGTCGATGTTCTTAGTCTAATATGAAATATTCGTCTCCATATATTTAAATTATTTAAATTCTCTCCTGTCATTTAGGCAATATACGACTTTACAAATTCCCTCACTGGATAGAAAATAAAAAGATAGATAAGTTAATTAGTTCTTTTTGATAATGTAAAAATCATATAAAAATCATTACATTAAATTAAACGCAAACATGTGCTTAGTGACGTAACTTAACGCCGCTATTTATTTTACCACAACTGGGTAATAAAAATAACTTAAATATAATCATTTCTCCGAGTGGGGTTCGATCTCTTCTCATAACCATCGAACTTATGGTCAAATATATTGTCCCATTGCGATGGTGTCATGGCTAGTTAACTGGGGAACGGAATCTAGGAATATAAGGGTCTCTTTGAACACTCTGCTATGTGGCACAAAGTGTGAAACTGCCTTTTTACACCAATGATTGTCTTACACGGAGCACTGAGCAATATAGCTATGTAAATCACTATTTTTTCATTTCAGTTTTCGAAATTCCAGTTTTGAGTAAGTCAATATTTATATTGTTTTAAAGCCAAAAGGCCAATATTTGAGTTTGCTCATCAATTTTTGTGGAGAACAGGAAAATTTGCTTTGTTCCATTAGATGTAAGCTCTTTATGTAAATATATTTAACTTTTGCTAATCCTTAATTCCTTTTTTTAATTTATTATTTCTCTGACCGTTGTTTATAATTATGGTTATTTTATTTTTATTATTATCTTCAAATATTTTCATTTCTTCGCTCTATAGTCTAAGACTGAGCGGTAATTAGCTTCGACCACTCAACAAATGTCTCGATTTTGGGCAGAAAGTATAGACTTGATATAGTCTTGACACTAGGTCCTCTCCGTCTACTTTGTGGGAAAAAACGTGAATATGAATAGATGCTATAGACCAAGGCTGTTCAAGTCCAAGCCTACAGGTCACCATGCGACCCGCCAACGTAATTAATTTTTTTTTTAACATTTTTTTAAAGTGTTCTTCGCACTGCTCTCTGCATCTCAGTAAATTTGGCTCAACGTTTATAAGTAAAAAACAATTACACATGTATCTGATTTAATTTTAATTTATAGCTCGGATTTGTTGCCAAACAATGGACATTTTGGGGGTAACATTTGTGCCCACATCCAAACAAAAAAAAAAATAATATACGAATCTGTTTAAAATATATACAAGCATATAATACAAACTGAGGGATTAACTTTGAGCAAATTTATTTTGCAAAAGAGCAATCTTTCCAAAACACACAACTAAAGCACTTACATGGGGTTGCATTAATGTCTCTATGAATGGCAATGAATTATTCATACATTGGATATGTTATCTTTGGGGTAAAGCTACTTTGCTCATGGCTAAGTCTTTAAACTAAGCGTAGAAACTATAATGATCATATTTAATTCGGGTTATCGCTTTGGAAACACTTGCATTTTGATAACATTGAAAGTATTTAAGGGATATTTTTTTAAAACCTAGCGTCAACACACTCTTTTCACTAAGGTCTGCCCGTATCGACATCAACGCCGCTCTTTGTTTGAACAGAGCGTAGAAAATGAAAATATTTTAAATTATTCCTCCAAGTGGGAATCGAACCCACTACCAAATATGTACAAATATCTGAGTAAATAATGTATTAAAACTTCCAATTGAATTATAATAGCTACTGAAATATTGCTCCATTAGCAAATAAATTATTGCAGGCATAATTAGTATGACAATTACTCAAATAAGTAGGTTCGTAAATGTATGAAAACAGTATATTTAAAAATCAAATTCCCTTTAAATGAATTAACATATTTATTGTATTTTACTAACAGTGAGAAAATGAAGATTAGTTGGATTTCTTACTAGATATGAATACTCTGAATAACTCACAAGACGATAATCTCCTTATATGACACACACAAAACTACACATACACACATACACATATTTGGTAAGTTTAGTACACATGGTACGTTTAGTATTTGATATATTTATTAGTGCAGTATTGTCTATTGTTTTTAAATTTATTCAAGTTAATGAGTACAACACAGTATTGAACTATAGTAGCCATTATCTAACTTTATTTCATGCATAATTTTCATAATTTAAAATAAAAAACATATTTATAAAGGAATTTGAAACTAAAAAGAAATAACAAAAGTAAAAAAGACATATTTAGAAACATGCATGAACGCATGGCTTAGCGTCCAGAGCGCTTGAACGGTTTTCAAGAGGCGCGAGTTCAAATCCCGCTGCGCTCAAATTTTTATACGTTTTCTAAATATGTATTTTTCAATGTCCTAAGTGTGGGGATAACACTTGAAAAAATGTTATAAAAATAACAAAAGTATACTTTTATTTAAATTATAATTAATTAGGTTATCAATAAGTAAAGTGGCTATTCTACCTTCATTTTTTAAAGTGACAAATTATTCAGTAGAGGCGGAGGGTTGTCTTAATGTCCTCATACTATAAATTATTCATAAAGGCATATTGTATAGATGGCGACGGCGCTTATAGGGTAAGTTAGGCAACGGATTAATCAATGCAACTGTCACACTGATGGAGATCAGATAAGAAGATAGACCGCACTTTAAATATATAATTTAAGGCCCGTTTTCAAAGTTTGTTTGTTTGTTTGAAATAATATCGATTTCATTTGGCAGTAGTGATTCGATACTCTGTAAGTCACTCCTTAATAGTTAAAACCATATCGTAAAGTTGAATATTTTGTCAATTATTACCCTATCCATTACAACTATATATTATATGGAAGCTTAGAAAACGTATAAAATTTCCAGCGAGATTTTGAACTCCACGCCTCTCGAAAACCATTCACACTGCGTTCAAATTTTTATACGTTTTCTAAATATGTCTTTCACAATTTCCTTAGTGTGCGAATAACACTTTAAAAATGTTAAAAAATATAGACTATAAGATATCTTAAATAACTAAAAAATGTGCATCGGGTTACCTATCGTTACTAGAATGTATATAAAAGTCTTATTGCAACTGAATTGTAATAAAAAAACTAGAAATTTGCCTGAGAGGAGCTAAAAACCCACATTTAAAGCATAACCATTTTCCACAGTCAAATTTGAACTTACTACTATCACATTCTATAATAAAGATTGCAATTGTACCATGATATTATCCACAATTCCAAAATTTGCCCCAAAGTTACATGGTACCTGTATGACGTTGAAAAGTTTAATTTGAATGTAAGCAGCGAAAGTTGTGTTTATTTCAATGCCTGTGAATAATTCATTTCAGCAACGTTAGGCTGGATCTTGTTGGCCACTGGATATGGAGAGCTTTTTGTAGCTATATATCTTGCTATATTATTTAAGCTTATATATATAGATATGTTTATGTATTTTAAAATGAAACTATCTGTCGAGTCTACCTGTGACCACGGACTACTGTAAAGTGTTCGAAACGTCAGGTTCTAAAATGTATTTCCGAATACCAATATTATACGCGATTAATCCGGTTGAAAATATTTTCAATTCAAAATGTGTATTAATCGTGAAAATCAAAGAACTTATTATGTTTATGTAATTACATTATATTTTATAGTTGTTGTTGTAAAAGAGTAAGTTAGTATATGGAGAGAAATGTATACAGGCGTTCATTTTTGAATTAATTTCATTTTGCATATGACAGAGCGACGTAAAACCGATTTTATTTCGTCCTCAACTTTTCTATATTTTAAATATTTTTATTCCACCGTAATGGAATCGAACCGACAACCATCCACGATAAAAATCAGATGCTGACCTACTGAGCCACGATGGCCTACAAAGGGTATTAAAAGAAAAAATACTTTTAACTAATACTTTTAACATTTTTAAAGTGTTATTCGCAAACCTATTTTTTTTTAATTCGATTTAAAATAAAATACGAAAAGATAGTTCTGAGTTCAAATTTCATTTAAGCTTAATGTTTCTACGATCTGATTAGTTACAAAATAGTGCGAGTTTTTGCTATCTATAAAAATGGAAATATATCACTAATCTATGAACTCATAACTCATCATTGTATAGGAATTTCGCATGCACTAAGCTATGACATAGGCGTTTATTAAAAGGGCACGAAATCGCTTATTTTACTATGTATTGAGGAAATCTTTATTGGATCATCCAATGTTTAAATAATAAAATGACTATTATAGAAGTGTGGTTGAAGCACTTTCATTACGAATTTTTGTTCAAATGGTTCTTAGCATTGTGAGACTGTATATTTTTTAACATATTTTAAAGTGTTATTCGCACACTAAGGAAATTGAAAAAGACGAAAAAGAACGAGAAAACGTTTAAAAATTTTAACGCAGCGGGATTTGAACCCGCGCCTCTTGAAAACCGTTCAAGGTCAAATTTTTAAACGTTTTCTAAATATGTATTTTTCAATTCTGAGACAGTATAACTGCAAACGCAATGATTGTGGGTTCGACTCCCACTCGGCGAATGATTCATACTTAATCTCGGATTCGAACGGAGTGCGGAGAAATGGCGTATCGTGCCGCAAGGTTCTCTCCGCAAATATCTCGGTAAAGCATGAAGCTATTTTTACTCGAAAATCTTTAATTTTCTGATAAACATGTGCATGTAACGCTACATATTTAGTGGTTTACCACGCTAGAGCTGTGGAGGGAGACACTGCAGGGAGGAAAGTAAAATTAATTAAACTGGAGTCGACAATTCAATTAACACCTACGCAGTACTATTTACGGTACAGTATACATACCAGTTGACTCAGTTTGCCATTGCATTATAGTGCGATTGATTTATCTGTCGGGTGACGGTTAGGGGTTCGCATCCCATCCGCCCAGGGTTCATGGAAGATTGTAGTCCCCGTGGCCCTGGCCGGTGGCGGTGGAGGAGGGGCACCGTGAGGTTTTAGAGGGTAAACGGACGGCCCATATCTGCCGGTCCGGAGTCCTACATAACCGCGTAGGAGGATCCCCAATCGGGCGGGTATCCGTAAAGGTTTTCCTCACGTAAAAAAAAAAAAAGGGTTCGCATCCCATACGGCGTAATATTTATATCAATACTAGTGACTTGTTCGCGACTTCGCCTGCGTAAACTATAAGGCTTATAGCTATTGCGTCTTTTCGCCCGTCCGCGTTCTCGTTCATCGAATTGATAAAATAATAATGTGTATATTGTTTCAAAAATTGCTAAGAGAAGTTTAAATAATGAAAGATTATTTTGCTTTCAATTTCATTGCAATCCAAATTAACACAGTCTCCGAACAATACAGTCTAGACCTGAAAACCACAAATAAATATCACACTAATAGTTAAAGACATATTTAGAAATTTCCTTAATGTGGGAATAACATTTATAAAAAACACTAATAGTTGTTTTCTGCTTTGTGTCAAAATTAAGAGGCTGCAAATATTTATAAGCGACTCTGCCTGGCATAGCATTATAACATTTTTAAATATAAAACACTTTAAAATATGTATGACACAAATTCAGGTTTTTGTCGGTTACAAATAGGCGAAGGTTCTAGTCAAGGCAGTCTTTTTAGCTTCCCGCTTGCGACGTACTCTGGCCCCTTATTTTAAACCCCTTCGTTTTATTCCTGCTGTAAAAGACAATATGGATTTACATTAAAATACAAAACTTATCTAACATATTTAATGCGACAACAATTATATTGTATTGTTTATATTTGTATCGTAAATAAAGCATTATTTTTGGAATAAGTAAAAAAGATAAAAATGGTTATGGAACTACTTTCTCCTTAAGAGATAGGAATATCCATCCAACCATCACAAACGTTTCTATTAACATTTTTAATTAGTTAGTATTTTCCTTCTAAATAACCCTGTCTATAAGTAAAAACCACTTTAAACTGAAAAGTGTAGTGTTCGAAAATGTATTTTCGAATACCAAAATTATACGCGATTAATCCGGTTAAAAATAGATTCATTTGAAAATGTGTAATAATCGTGAAAATCAAAGAACTTATTACATTAAAATCTGTTTCAGAGTTGAAGAGATCTGAGAGTACACAACGGCAAGGTAATTTTGTTTTATTCTAAGTAATGGGAACTATGGGAAATTTGTCTTAAATAATCCATGTCTCATGCCATACCTGTATATTTTTTAATTGATATTCCATATAATAAGTGTATATCAAAAGAGCTAAGTGTTATTTTTGTATTAACAATAAATATTTATAGGTTTTATTATTTTAATTATAACTTCTCACGTACTAATTTAACTGAGCTTCTTTTTTACCTGCTACCCTTTGTGACATTAGTCTTAAGGAAATAAATATTGGATATTGCGTCCCACTTTCTTTGAGGAATGATTAAATATGTTGAAAATAGCTTTCTATCATTTCTCTATTCTGGTAACTAAGAAAGAGACTCATTCATCCGCTTCGGCGTGAAACTGTAAAAAAATTCAAAACAATATTCTTTGGCAACTTCAAGACCTTAAGTCTATATCTTAAACTACTGGGCCCATATTAAAAATTAATTATTCAAATATATTTTGTTAACATTTTTAAAGTGTTATTCCCACACTAAGGAAATTGAAAAAGAATATTTAGAAAACGTAAAAAAATTTGAACGCAGCGGGATTTGAACCTGCGCCTCTTGAAAACCGTTCAAGCGCTCTGACCGCTAAGCCATGCGTTCTACATCCAGCTACGTTGAAATTTTTATACGCTTATTACAACTTATATTTGTTGTTAGCATCTCTGTAGAGAGATTTTTACAAATTTATGCTACCCAAAAATTATTCTACGAACAATCGTCTGGAATGAGAGAATGCTATTTATTATCTAATAAATAGCTAATAGCTAGAATGCTATTTATTATTTAATATATATTTTGTTAACATTTTTTAAAGTGTTATTCCCACACTAAGGAAATTGAAATAAAACAACTTATATTTGTAGGCTTTCAGTTTACACAGGCGAAGCCGCGAGCTGATCGCTAGTTACTATAAGGTTAAAGGTTAGTTTATGAAACTTGATGTTGTTTTGAGTCCTACATTATAAATACTCTCCCATAAACATGTCATAAACAAATTACTTTCACAATTAACACGCCTAAAGTTTCCAAGCAAGTCTAACACCAAATGGGCTTGGGAGACTTCTTAATTGGATTAATTAAACAGCTTCACGCTTTTTCACGCATAGCAGGGTTCCAAGTACGAGAGAGCCTCGTGTCAAGACACTCCGTTTTCCACTTTCCATCCGAATGCGAGACATAATTGATTCTTAGATACATATTATATATATATATGAGACTCTAATATAATCGTTTAAAAAAATCGTTTGTTTTTAAATTAAATAATGTTACTTTTGTAGCAACACCCCTCTTTCTTTATGGACAATTTAAAATCGACTATAATTGTTATGGAATAATTAGACGTATATCTTATATATTGTTTCTGCTTTCTATTAAATACATTACTTATTGGGATAAAAAAGAAATTTGCGAGTACTCGACGTAATTTGACTGTGTCGATTTTTTTATTTTCCAACAGGTACACATTGAATTCCATAATAAGTCTAACTTGTATGTGGCTCCAGACACTAAGCTGTTTAAATTCAAAAAAATATTCATTTATATCCAGTAATTATCAGTTTATATACTAATTTGACTAATGCAGTTTTTTTCGTTTTTCTACGATAACTACATTGAATGTCAGAATAAAAGTAACCCTGCAAGTACCCATGCAAGTTCATTTATTTCTGTCTAGTAATTCGGACGGAGATTCTTGGAAAGTGAGAAAGTGGACTACGAAAAAGCGCGAAAAGATGATTTAGTTTTTAATATTATTGGTAAAAAGTGATATGTTCTGTGGCGATGGCATTAATATTAACTTGGCACATTAGATCTCAGGTAGAGAGTATATACACGGACGAAAAGTCGAAGACATTATGAGTGGGCAAATCTAGCTGTATGCAAAGACTTTAAATTAAAAATATATAGTGGTTACTGGCGGCTCACACACACTCCAAAAATAAAAACAAATTAAAAATACACACACTTATTTCATACAAAATCATTACACAGACAAAATAACAATAAAAAAACAATATATAATGTGTTTGACAGCTAAACGACAGCACTTAACTTCAGCTAAAGTCCAAGATAAGTAATGCAGAAAGTTCTTAATAAAAAGCTTCTATAAAAACTTAATTGAGTACTTGCAAAGTAGAACATTATTTTCTATTTGTTCAATCCACTTCCATTGTACGGGCGTATTGTGCATCTTAAGCTCGATTCACATTTATCATTATTGCATATAATGGTATAATAAACTATTAATTTTAAAATCGATTTTAAAAACTTACTTACTATTTACTTTTAATAGCTTGTTTTTATTTTACAAGTTAAGCTCTTTTTTATACTCGTTTTGGGTCGATTGTACAAAGTTATTTAATCCGCCATTTTGTTGTGGCGACCATTTTTTATTAAAAACAATACAGATAGTATATGATTGACAATACATGTCAAGGCATTCCAAATTTCGTCTTGGTCATGGGAATTGAAGTAAATTTAGTTTGTAAGATTCACACTAACTAACACAGCAAGTTGTGGATTCGATTCCAACTCGGGGGAACGATTATATTGAAATCGATTCCATTTCTCTGTTGTGGTGACAAGACAAAGAGCAGTGTGGGTTTAGCCACTCAACATTCTATGTCTCGAAATCCACAGTGTGTGTCTAGCTTTTCCCTACCGCTTAATTATTCCAGTAAGAAAAATTTTAAAAGGATAAAAAAACTTTTAAAGTTCGTAAACAGGGTCCGTGGTGATTCGATTTGCAAGGATTTCTTTCCCAGCTGTATTCATTGCGGCGTTGTTAAACTACGAGGTATAAAGAAATTATCGTTAGACTAAACAATTCTACCTGTACACTTTAATTTATGTTTGTGTTCTCAATAAGATTTTAATCTAAAAATGGCTTTTCTGTTTTAGAGGCGTTAGTATGAACCCACAACCCACATGAACCCACAACCATCGGACGCACAGTCAGATGCTTCCCTAATGCACTTATAATTGTTTCCAACAGATTTGGTGTTAATGTGTGTTTGTCGGCTTGTGTGAACACTCTTTTTAATAAAAATCCGTGAGCATTACGGACACTTGACCACACCGTCAACAAAATTGTAACTGTAACTAGTCACCGCCGGTGGTAGGGTTTAGCTGTCAAATTCTTTCTTACATCACTGTTTTTTTCCGCGTAGCAGGGAAGACAGACAGAGCCTAGTATCGAGTCACTGAGTTCTCCGCTTTCCAATACACATATTGCGTTTTGAGTGATGGAACTCAACGCGGCTCTTTTTCTCAGGTGCCAGCGCAGAGAAATTAAAATAATTTAAATATAATCATTGATCATTCATCCGTGCGGGAATCGAACCCACAATCTAGTTTACAGTCATCATCA
This sequence comes from Podotricha telesiphe, assembly GCA_038994665.1. Lineage (NCBI taxonomy): Eukaryota > Metazoa > Arthropoda > Insecta > Lepidoptera > Nymphalidae > Podotricha > Podotricha telesiphe. The sequence goes on along the minus strand of JAOYRR010000319.1, from coordinate 1,553,458 downwards.
TCATCAATGCACTTATACGGAATTGCTGCATAAAGGAAAAAAAAATATTAGGATCTTTGATAAGATTTTTAATTCTATGTCTCTCCTGTATATAGATACACATTTCTCCAGTTCTCCAAAATTCGCCAAATTTTGGAGAACTGGAGAAAAGGACATTGCGAGTAAATGACAAAATCCAACGCTTGTGTATTTATAGAGGAGAAAAATCAAAATGAATGTGAAGCAATATATATCGAAGTCAAAATCGTCGTGATTACAGGCAAATACTTCCATTGATCCACAATACCCTTATAAGTAACAATTCTCCTATATAGTAAGTATAGCTTCTAATCGACGTAAGATGTACTCCAAATACAGTTCAGAACTAGAAAATTTTTCTTTAAAACCAAAACTCTTATTCACTCATTTACAACTCATTTAACTCATTTTTTTTTCATAGTCAGGGAGAACCTAGTTTCAAGATTCTCTGGTCTCTAATTACCAATCGAGACATTGCGTGTTGTGTATCGCTCTTTGTCTTAGGTATTCGAGTGGAGAAATGAAAACAAAATTAAAACAATCATTCCTCTAAGTGGAAATCAAAACGACAACCAATCGCGTTTACAGACAGATACTGTCCAACTGCGCCACACCGGCCTTTCCAATACAATTCGCTTTTAGAATATTCTTTATGCAGGTGTGAACATTTGGAAGTATTTTTAAATCGTCGAATTCATAAGTCTGTCACTGGTACTTACCATAGTTCTAATAAGAACCGGTAAGAAACAACAGTTAAACAAGATAACAATAAAACAAATATATTATCAGTACATTTTAATATAAAGCGAGATATTTCTAGTTATAAGAGCGGTTATTAGCGCAATAAGCCGTGTACAATGAACGGTGAAGGCGGGATTTAATGAAAGCGTAAAGTTGTAGCTGGCGGACCGCCAAGGCATCAGCTGTTACGCCAGCATCCTCGTGATTTATGCTTGCCTGGTACCATGATAGATTTATATATAAAATATAGGATGGGCTATTTTATACAAAGCCATCTTGCAAGTAATGTTTGGATTTTTGATCCTCATGTATAAAAATAAATAATGTAACAATTTTTGAGTTATTGTTAAGTGACAGTACTCTTTGTTATATTTTATAACAAGACTGAGAAAACGGAAATATTTTAAAATAAAAATAGCTCAAAGCGGGAATTCAACCTATTACTAACTGAGTGTGTAAAATATATTAATTCCTTATCCATCGTATCGCAGTGTGACAGCGTCTGATTGTAAAGGTGATTGTATGAAGGTGTGATTTCCACTCGGGGAATGATTATATCTAAAATGATTTATCGAGACAAAGCGCGGCGTTGAGTTCCGCCATTCAATACGCAATGTTCCACATTCGGATGGAAAATAGAGAACGGGGGTCTAGGTCCTCTCCGCCTACTCTACTAGGTGGGAAAAAGCATAAAGCAAATTATTATTTACATACTTCGACTGAATCTATAACTAACGTGTGTGTGTGTGTGTGTACCTATAAATTTCTGAGCCTAGACGGTGTAAAGTATTATGAGAGCAATATTTGTAACTTATTCTAATTGAACACCGTCTAGGAGAAATTTGTTTAAGATGTATCCATCTATATACGCGTTAGTTTTAGCTTCAAATCCTTTCAGACAATTTTTATTTACGAAAACATTTTCTGATTTTAAAATTAATTGAAATAAGAGAAAAGAGTGATATTAGAGAAAATACAAAGTGCAGTTTATAGCTAACGACCATTTAGGCCCTAATTTACTATAATTAATTATAATTAGGATTCGGATTTGAACGCGCTACTTATAAATATCGTCCAATTGTTTTAACCAATTTAGTTATACGTTCCCTAGTATTTGACCACAATTTCATTGATAACAAGGAACTTTCTGTCAACAACAAAATCTACTTTTTTCTACAAAACTATACATGAATGTTACAAATGAATTAAATCCGAGCTAGTATTCAGTTCAGGGTTAAATAAGGAATAACGTTAGATCTTTGGCGTGTAGCTTTTACTGCGATTGGAGAACTTCTACTATACTTATACTATAGTATAAAGTTTATAGTATAGTAGAACTAGAATAGAAATTATATATTCAACAGTAACAGATACAAAAAAAGCGAAAATAAAAAAGTTCATTGGTATTCTACAAATAAATAAATATTTTGTAAATATTTGCTTTTCTCTCTTCTTAGATAATGCTCTACATATGATAAAGGTGTCTCCTCTTAGATAAAGGTGTCCCATAAATTTTTGATGCAGCGCTGAAGCTCTCTTCTTTAATGCACAAGGTGGTTCTGGGCTTGTTGTCGTAGATCTGTGATTTATATAAATATTAAAAGAAATCTAATGGTATTAAATCACACGATCCATATATGTAAGTGTAGTCCAATTATGCCTTCAGCAAAAAATTCACATGGAACAGTGACAAGTTATATATGTTGTTAACATTTTTTAAAGTGATATCCCAACACTAAGGAAATTGAAAAAAATATATTTAGAAAATATTAAAAAAAATTATACGTTTTCTAAATATGTCTTTTTCAATTTCCTTAGTGTGGGAATAACACTTTAAAAAATGTTAAAAATTAATAAATAGCATTCTCTCTTGCCAAACGATTGTTCGTAGAATAATCTTTGGGTAACAGAAATTTGTAAAAATCACTCTACAGAGATGCTAACAACAAATATACCTTGTAATAAGCGTAGAACGCATGGCTTAGCGGCCAGAGTGCTTGAATGGTTTTCAAGAGACGCGGGTTCAAAATTGTTGCCGGCTTGTGCCGACGTTCGGGAATCCAATGAGCGTTTTTCACCACTCATTGGTCCGACCAACTACTAAACCAGAGTTACACCATAGACACCACCATAGATAATATATTTAACTATTCTAGACGGTGCTAAGTTATGTGTGATTGTATACGAAAAGCTATGCACCGGAAAACATTGCCAATGGCAATTATAATGTTTACAAAGCATTTTAATTGACAAAATGAAAAAAATATTTTGTAATATAACACCTTTCTTAATAACCTAACACAAACATCCTTTCTACTAAGATTTGAATTCAGAACCATCTCATATAGTCAGTAACATCTATTCTGCCCAGGTCAGCCACAATTTCGTCTCTTATCTCGCATATCAGTTAGACTAAGTAATTCCATTCCTTCGAGAATTTTCCCAGTTTAAACGAAACTATTGTTTAATTTTACAACTTAAATAGACTATGCATGGCTAATCTCGTCCGTACTTTTGCATGCAAATTGCTCATCATGAAGCTTGGTTGAAACCATTAGGATAGTATGCTCTATAAGGTATATTATATAGTTACTATTCAATATGTGGAATCACTTGGGATATTTTCAGTTACAATGAAGTTTCGGTACTTACAAATTTGGGCTCTACTATATTTATTTGATTGAACCCATGAAAACAAACCAGTTCAGGCCTTCGTGGCATAGTGTAACATCATGGATCGATTCCCTCGATTCCCTCTATGGAAAAAGGTTAAATTTAAATTATTTTCATCTTCTCCGCTCTTGGGAGTAAACGTGCGGTGATGCGTTTCGCCACTCAATATGAAATGTCTTGGATTCGCGCGTTTTTCCTGCCTATCTAGCTAAAAAGGTCCTAACAAGTTCTTCCTAGTCGTAATAAATTAACTAATTCATCAAATGTATATAGAGTGAATATGAAAGGAATAATTAGACGACGTATGTTGCTGTATATGATTCAAATTTTACTAGTTTATACACGAAATATTTTAATATTTCCTTTCTTCGATCTAGACAAATAAAGGAAAGTGTTAGCGTTAGACAGCGTCTGACTAAACGTGATTAACTGTGGTTCCGATTTCCAATCAATTCGATTTCAAATTTATTTTTATTCGTATTTAAATTATTTTCATGTCCTAGCTCTGGTACCTAAGACAAAGCGCAGCGTTGAGTTCTGTCAGTCATAAAATGTCTCGATTGCGGGCGGAAAGTGGAGAACGGATTGTCTCGATGCTCGGTTTTCTCTGCCTACACTGCTATGCGGGATAATGCGTAAAGCTGCAAAATAAAACTGAGATGGAGAGAATATTGAAATAATTATATATTTTTTATATATAATTATTTCAATATTCATATTAAATATTATTTAATTATACACATATTATATATATATTTGTATATATATATATACATTGTTAATATTTATAAACCTTTAAAATAATATAATTTAAGTGTCGACCGTATTATATGCTTCAGCTATTCGTTGCCAAAAAGCAAGTAAATAGCTACGGGAGCTACAAAAGTTACAAAAGCTACGAAAGCTGTGAAAGTTACACAATTTGGATGCATATTTGTGTGTTCAAAGTTGCTCGCTGCGATAACCCGGTGTATATTTAACTGCCCGACGCAGACACCTACCTGTATTGGAGTTTGAAATTAGAGGAAAGTTTCGCTCGGAAAGGTGTTGGATTATGAAATTTTCTATTTCAAACTGTGTTGAAATGTTATTTTTAGATTATATTGATATACACTTTTTTAATAATTATTTTTTGACTTTTAAGTGGACGGAGTATCTTGAAACTATGTTTTTTCCCCGGATTCTTCTATGTATATATATATACAAGTATTTATTTTTCAGATTTACGCATTTCTCCGCATTTCAGGATAGTCAGAGAGACCATAGTGTCACACTACATTCTCTACTTTCCGTCCGAATTTGAGACATTTCGTGTGTAGCGGACCTCAATGCCGAGCTTTGTCTAGTTTACCGGAACGGACAAATAAAAATAATGAAAATATTATCAATCATTTCTCCCGGGTGGGAATCGAACCCACAACCAATAGCGTTTACATTTAGACGCTGTCCCATTTTGTCACACTTGCTTCTGTATATATATACATAAATAAAAAAACTCTTAAATTTGATTCGAAGCCACGACCATCGATCTCATCAACACTAGGCTGTCGTCTTCAGTCAGATAAAGTTAAACTTAAATAACAATCAATCTATCAAGTAAAGGAAGATGATCGAATTGAACATAACTGATAACACAATATTGCTACGAAACGGCACAAGTGATTGATATTTTATTACGACAAGTCAAGTTTCTTTGATGATACTTTGGATAAATCGAGAACACGTATATTAGGCTGTCATAAACATAAATTATATTTTGTGTAATATTTGTAAGAAATATGAGAGGGGGAGGGATATTGTAACGCATAGACTAAATGAGTCAGTGGAGTTAAACGTCTGATAATCATGTTTTAAAATCTATAAGTGTATGGCTTGTTACATAATTGGGAAGTTAGGTTTTTGATTCTTATTAAGCAATGTTGGATTTTTTTAAAACATTTTAATTTCTCAGAAACATTTTTTTTTAATTATATTTATAAGATTTCTTTCCAAGAAAGAAAATCCATTTATGCATTTTTAATGCAATAGTGGCTTAGCAGCATTTACGTATATTTTATTAAATATAAGCTTGTAACAAAATATCCCAAATTACAAATGAGCTTTTTAAACTTTCTTATTACAAAGCTCTGTGAGATGAAAGCTTAGGTAACATTTTCATTGTAGCGAAGTAATGGCGTCATCAATCACGATGACAACAACTAATTGACTTATATAGGATATACATAACTTGTATCACGAACATTGTCGTGTTTAATTGGTTAATTTCTAAGTAAAAGTTTGTTTTTAAGACTATTTATTTATTTTTCGAAAAATGTGTATAAAAAATTGAGCCAGCTTAGCTGGGAGAAAACCTTGTGTCTCAGTTTGCGACACTCTACTCTCCACTTTCCCCCAGAATCCGAGACATTGTGTGTTGAATAGCGGAACTCAGCACCATGCTTTGTCTTTTCATCAAAATAAAAAAATGAAAATAATTATGTATCAATTATTTCCATCAGTCGTCTGTGTGAGAATTCAACCCACCATCGTGTATACAGTCAAACCTTGTTACACTTCGCCATGACGACCTTTAAAAGTAATAGGTTCTTTTATAATTTTACCTCATAAACTTACTGTGATCTAATCTAATCTAATCAAAATCTTCTAATTTGACAAAATATTCAACAGGAGTACTCCTGTTGAATATTTATAATAACCAGACCGGAAACACCTATATTAAATATAAACCCCTCGAATAAAATTTGAACCAATAACCATAATAGCAAATGCTAGTTTTCTATTATTTAACTTATAAATAGAAAATCAAGTAAAGAATATTTTAACCTCTAATTCACATTAAGTCTATATATTTACAAAAAATATATACTTAGGTGTACCGTCCACGGTAGTATGGGCATTGACAAAATCGGTACATTGAACTCTCTAACCAATTCGTTACACATTTGCCAAGCAAACACTCGTTACTGCGTCAAAGTATTATTTATGTTTTTTATATAGTAAATAATAACAGCTCCTTATAAACTGTTTTATTTTTTAAACGTATTGAAGATTTATTATTGGGTAAGGGAAGTTTGCGCAATACAATAGTCAAAATTACATTTACATCGGTTAAGCCGTTGCGGAGATTAGGGTGCACAAAGAAACTGACCAATAGAAAAAAAAATAAAAATCTTTGATAAAACTTTTATGGACAGAGGGCGATCAGTATCTTTTTTATTATATGTCTATACATATAATAAAAATACTGATTGCAATATATTTATATCGGTATATATTTATACTTACATGATATATATATATATATATATATATATATATATATATAGCAAAGAAGTGAGCTGTTAAAGATTATTATAAAACCAACAAGTGGCAAAAATTTAAAGCATAAAAATAGGGTGCTTGAATGGTGCAAAACCGACCGTTACAATTTAAATACCACAAAATGCCCTCATATGTAATTCACTCAGAAAGGTAACATTGTTCAGTCGTCATATATTATAGATATATATATAAGTTAACTAAAGTATATAAACAAAGAGACCTTAGAGTTATCATTGATTCAAAATTAAATTTCCCTTCGCATATTGACATGGAGGTAAATAGATAGTCTCAGTTACTTGGATTTGTGATTCGCAACAATCATATTCTTAAAAACACGAATACAGTTTTTTCATTATATTATGCACTAGTCCGAAGTATACTGGAATAAAGTAGTATCGTTTGGAAACCACATTTTTTAACTCACTTGCTGCGGATCGAGAGATTGCAACAAAACATTTTGTGCTATTGGTCTTATAGTCAAAACCTCGCCTGCCGTTACAAAAGTTATAAAGAAAGGCTCAATCATATTTAGAAAACGTATAAAAACTTTGAACGCAGCGGGATTTGACCCCGCGCCTCTTGAAAACCATTCAAGCGCTGTGACCACTAAGCCATGCGTTCTACATTCAGCTACGTAGAAATTCTTATGCGCTTTATTACAACTTATTTTTGTTGTTAGCTGCGTTCAAATTTTTATACGTTTTGTAAATATGTCTTTTTTAATTTCCTAAGTGTGCGATTAACACTTTAAAAAATGTTAAAAAATAAGACTCAACCATTTTAACATGCTATCCTTAAGCAACCGTGCCAAAATACTGAAGATATGTTTCCTTCATGATGCTTCCTTCAAGATCTTGCATGGGTCAAAAGATTGCCCAGAAATATAAGCTTAATTTAGTTCAGACTACCTATTAGACACCCTCGAAATAAAATACGAATACCTTCAAAAACAGTATTGCGTGCTAATTCACCTATACCAAGAATATCTTATCTAGCTAACAATCAACCAGCATTATTGACAAGTTCACGGACTTTCTCCAAAACATTTAACCATTTAATATGCCGTTATAAGAACGGCACAAGGCTAAATTATATTTTTTTATTGTGAGTTTTAATGTAATATACAATGTAATTCACTTAATAAATATTTAATTATTTCACTAAAGTAAATTTATTACAAATAATATATTCGATAAATTGTCATTCTTTAAATTGTCATGTTGCGACTTTTTCTTTGTTGTCTTGGTTACTTGTTGAAATGAAATTTATGCACTGAATTAAATGGGTTTTTCAATTAAATGGTATTTTTTATCAAAAAGACTATTGTTTAAATGAGTATATTATAGAGTTATGTATTTTTATAACATTTGTTAATGATAACGTAGTTACTATTTATTACAATTTTTGTTTTCATTAGACTGCGTTATATATTTACATGCGTATATTGTAACAATTGTCGGTAACCCATAATTAATTAATATAGAAAAAATACGAGAAATGTAGATATACCTTGCTATGGCATTTTCGTCATTTGTATATGTCGGCACCCAAATAATAAATAAGCTACTACTAATGTTGCAATGATATGGTCGTGGTGGTGGTGGTGTGGATCAATATGCACCACGGTGCACCAGACCCATCGCGTTGCAGGGCGAGGAACTCTGAGGCAGTGCCTGGGACTTGTGACCCAAGTGTAGGTTCAAAAGACCTCTTTAGAATGCATAAGCACTCACCTTCACTGCCCGAGCTCCTTTCTCCGCCTAACATTTAATATTGTTACGATAGAAGTGATACAGGAACAGGGCGTCTCGTCTAGTAACTCGTTATTAGACGAGACGCTTCTCTAAATAGGAGCGAAGACTTGAGAAGTCTTGAAAGTCACAAGTTGTTTTATTTAAAGTTAGTCTAGCTTTTGTGTAATTTGTAAAGTAATATTTTAAATTATTTTCATTTCTCCGATCAGTTGCCTAACACGAGGCGCGGCGTTCAGATCCGCCACTCAACCTGCAATGTCTCGTTTTTGGGTGGAAAGTGAAGAACGAAGTGTCTTGACAGTAGGTACTTTCTGACAACCCTGCTATGCTGGAAAAAGCGTGAAGCTGAAAGTCCATCGACATCGATGATTAAATGTCGAGATAAGCTCTGGTAATAGATAATCGATACGAATTACTAAACTTAGTATACAAATTTGAAACCTCATACCTTGGAAGCGCTATACAATTAAACAACAAGTCATTTTTAAACGACCTCAATTTTATACTGCAGTTAACAAATAGAGAAAAAGTATACTACACATTTGAAAAAATATATTTTACTACAAGCGACGTAATTGAAAAACATTGACTTAATTTATCGTAATTAAAATATTTAGCTCTAAACTTTCTGATTTCCTATTTTTTTAACCTCATCTCAGAAGCTTCAGTATATTAAAAAGACAATTTGTATACATAAACTTTAAATAATCTTGGCATCTGCCAAGAAGTCCTGGTGCAGGTGTCCTAGCGACTTGGCTGCAACTTGTACTAAGTTAAGAGTATCTAGCACTTAACTCGTCGCGAGCTAAGTTATTCTCGCTTTGCTCACCGCTACGCTCCTTGTCGTACTGCTTAAATTGCGTTATTAAAGTTCATTGGTCTGCGGAGAAATATGTATGAAATGTGAAAATGAAATATATTCGCGAAACAAATTAAAATTTCCTTTTCATACACGAAAAAGATACCACTTTACACATTTTATGTAACACTTTAAACACTGTTTCAGATATTTAATAGATTAGGTAGAGAATTTTTTTATTACTTCGACTTTATAAAATAATAAAATAAATTGCAGGCTTTATAAAATCATTTTTTTAAATATTATACGAGTATATATACATATCACAAGCACGCTTTATTAAAAGTATCGATGAGACACTTAGTTGTTCGCAACTATAAAAAAATTTTTATTTGCAAGATTGTTTCTAAAAACCGATTACCATCTATAATAAATATATTCTCAGGCAACTAACTATTCATGAAGAAGAGAAATGCAATGCGCCTTTGCCTAGCCTAATCGGATTTCACGCTTGCACATGGGCATAGAGCCGCCTTTCGCACAATCTGTATAGCGCATTCATTGGGATTATAAGCAAGTGTTATCTCAATCCAGACAAGTAGTGGCGTTTCTAATATAAGACGTTTGGTTTTGATATAATAATAATAGTCATTATTGATTGTATTTGTATTGTATTGAAGCTAATTTAGTGTATGGTGGGAAGTCCGCCCCATATGCAGTACACGTTGTCTGCTATAAATATAGTGTTTAGTTAAAAGGGATATCTAACAAGTATATTATATAAGAAGTTATTTTAAGTTCGAATCCCATTTAAATACTTTTTGTTCTCAATATTTAATGTCTTTTTGCAATTTTTGCAGGCCAGTTAGTGAAAAATTTTGTCACTTGACTTTGTCATATTGGGTTATTGACTTTGTCATAAATTTCTCATATATTGCTCAAATATAGCAAAATGCAACGCACCTTAGGAACTAAAAAGACTGGAAAATTCTGGGAGTGCAACTTGAGCTCAAACATATATTAACTGCGGTATATATGTTAATAGAATGTTTAAGTTTTTTAATATACTCATTTTTTCAGAAGGTTAATCGTATATTAAATTTACTTATAATTTTTATAAACTAAAATTTTAATAATATATAAAATAAATAATATTTGTATTGGAATAACTACAACGAATTACTTAGAAACATACGTGTATTTTTTTAATTTCTGAAATATTCAAATTCTAAATAGTATATAGTTATTCAATTAGACTTTTGCAAGCACTTTTGAATCATAGAATGAAAATAAGGTTACTTCCGGCTTGGAAGGCATTTCTGCTGAGAAGCTGCAGAAAAATTACATTTCATTATTTAATACAATGGTAGTTAAACTAAACTGAACTCAAATCATATTACTTAAAAAAGACATATTTAGAAAACGTATAAAAATTTGAACACAGCGGGATTTGAACCCGCGCCTCTTGAAAACCGTTCAATTTTCTTCTACAGAGTAATAACTTTTACTTATTATCATTGTTTTCATAGAGACTTTAAATTTCTGCAGTGACAAATTGTACACAGGTTGTGGACTTGTATTACAGATGCATAGACCAGGCCCATAAAAGACTTATTTACTTTTTGGAATATATATTAGTAACGCCATATTAAACCTGTATAAGAACTGAATCCTTTTTTTTCGTGAGGAAATCCGAAACCGCGAATCCGCGCATACCCGCCCGCCCCCGATGTGGACTCGAACGAGTTATGTAAGACTAATCTGGCAGATATAGGCCATCAGTATACACTCTAAAACGTCAACGTGCTGTTCCTTGACCACTACTAGCCAAGGCCCACACCCCAGTTTTCTGTGAACCTGCAAGAACTAAACTCCTAGCGTTTGGCTTAATACTACAAAATCATACATTCATTGAGCAAATGTAATATTAAAAAAAAAATTGTTATATCTTATATTTTTTTACATGAATACAAAGTTTTCTTTCTTATTATTCAATTAGTCTTACCACCATTACAGTATATGTGGATAAATTATAGAAAATCAATATCCCCATACCCAACGTTATCTCCAAGTACCCCATCCCACCCCATATATTAAAAACAAAATTACTTTACTTGCTATTAATTAGTCAAAAACTGAACAAAAATTTTGAAAAAGTAAATTTTAAATAAGTTTTGAAAACCTTCTAAACTAGGTAGAACGAATGAACATTGTCGTTACGCTAATTCAGTTGGAACGAGTCAAGACAAAACGTTATAAATTCTTCTCTAAGTTAGATTTGCATATTGAAATTCGATTTTAAGCAAGCTATTTGTTTTTTTAGTAAAACTATTTAAATATTCAAAACAAGCGGTTCATGGCCATAATAGACCAGCTAAAGTTTAGGTGCTAAACTATAAGGAATAAGAAAAAGCTACCTTCACATAATGTATTCAGCGTTATTCACATTTTCTCTTGACATATAAAAATTAAAGATTCTAACTAAACTACAAGAATCAAGTAAATGCCACATAAGTTAAAGTGGTTCAGTGTGGCGAGCACTTTTCGTTAGCAAATAAAAATCATTAAATTTTGTCCGTCTGAACGTTTACACAATGGTTATGGGTTTCATTCTCAGAGTTAATGCTTACAATTATATTGTTTTCATTCTTTCTCTCCGGTAAGGTAAAGACAGGTGTTAATTTCAGCATTCAATGCGCACCGTCTTGGATTTGGGTGGAAAGCGAAGATCGAAGTATCAGGTTTTCAGACCCTGTGTTTCCCGAAAGCAAAAAGGCTTAAGTCGAAAAAATATTTATAATCACCTGAAAAATCTTATATGGAAGTTTTGGAGACAAGAAAAATACCAGCTTAAAATAAATATTATATTGGTATATAATATTTATAAATTAAGTCATAAAGACCAGGTAAGCTAAGTTTCGGGCATCAATTACATTTAATATTTATAAAGGAATACATGATAGGAAAATCTTTTATCTAAGATCAAGAATTAATGTCGGTTAATTCTACTTATATAGTCTGTATAAAGGAGACTCTAACTCTGACAATGCATTTAGCCAAAGCTTCTTCATACTAGGAAATAGTTTGTGGTTTAATTGTGACTAGAATTTCATACTATGACCATAATATGAAATATTAAATTAGGTAGCAAAAATAAACAGCGAGAATATTTTGTATTATACAGCGATTAGCCCCATCCGGTAAATTACTAGTTTGCGGCTTTCTTACTATGAAATATATAAAACTAATTTATTTTATTTGCCAATAAAATGTTTTAGTATAATCTGTGTCCCAATACACAGTGTTCACTTTTCCCGAATAATAAGTATTTTTTTAGCTTCACGCTTTATCCCGCATGGCAGGCAGTGAGACCTTTGCATCATGACACTTCATTCTCTTCGTTCGTTCGTCTGTATTTTTTTTTTAATTCAGACGAATGTCTTTAGTTCTTTAGTTCGTCGGAACTTGAAAATGAAAATAATTCAAATATAGTCATTTCCATGAGTTGGGATCGAACTCGTAGGTGAAGAGGACATAAAACTGCAATTGTTATCTCAAGGCTTATTTTATTATGATAAGATACATATGTGGTGTAAAGAAATTGTCTGTGGTCAGCCTTTTGGTTTCGTTGGCGTTTGGCGAGAGGATGGTTTCAAAGTTGTAATAAAACTGTGTATGTCGCAACTATTTTCTAAAATCTGAATATTGCCATCAGCAGCTAATAGAAGAGGGCTCCGTGCATCTTTTACAGCACACTCGGCTCTAGCATATTTTATTATATAGTATTCTCTTCCGCCAACCGCTTGTTTTTAGTTTCATTTAAAAAAACGTACCTATAACTCCAATTAATTTCCTCATATTTAGATAAAGATCAAAGAAAGCTATTAAGTTTCCTGATATTCCCATCCATTACATTCACTCCAGCAAACATGGATTATGTAAATTGCTGACACAGCTGTTCCCGTGGTAGTTACGCATACATTTTTTTGTAGCGACGAGTTCTTTAGATGCCAACTGTCGCCCTCTGTAACCTAATCTGAATAAACGAAGTGAGATAACTTTTTATGTATTCACGTACTATAAATTCTATCTTGTTAAAAAAAAATCATATTTCCCTATTTGTTTATATACTTAAACATTCGTCTTTTTAATGTTTTTGCATAAAAGTTAAAAATTTAAAATTTATAGACAAATTATTTATCTATGGACAAAAAATACAAAGAATAAATGATATAAAATAAAAGAAAAGTCTTAAATTCCAGTTCAGATCATATTTTCCAATCATATTTAATCAAAGCAATATATCTTTACTAGCTACTTTATTATATTATGAAAATATATAACAAACACCTGAAATAACAAGGAAATTATATATATACATATTTAGAAAAATCTATTTCCTTAGTGTGGGAATAACACTTTAAAAAAAAAACGTTAAAGAAAGATTATAAATAAATCTATCTAACTAACGTATACGTGTTTATAAATAAGAATTATGATAACAGCCAAATCAAGGCAATTTTCTCAAAAGTGAATTCAATTCAAAATATTCTTCACTGTCAACATCATACCAATCCATAATTGTTTTATCGTGCCATACATAAGCACCTTTAAGTGTGCGAGGAGCTTCAAGTACGAGATACACCGGTGTTTTAGCCGCTTCATCCGGACTTAAGAAACCAGAACCATGCGTCATATCAGTTCTCACAATGCCTGGATGCATAGAATTGATGGTAATATTTCTTGATTCTAATGTATTTTGCTGGATCATAGTTAAAGCACTGATAGCAATTTTCGTAACTCTATAAGCTGCTACAGATGCATTGTCTACAAAATCGTCTATACTGAAATTTCCATTTCGTTTCGATTCTAGAAACCAATTTACAAATTCATTTATATCTTCCACTGTGATATTCTTGTTGGCCAATCTTTCTACCCAATATTTGTTACGCAGATTGGCCAAAAGTCCGCAATTACTGGAAATATTAAGAATTCTTCCATTTTTTCTAATTAATGGGTATATCAGTCTTTCGATTTCCAAAATACTTTGATAATTAATATTTATAACTTCTTTAGCTTCTTCATACGTACAAGGTCTGCTTCCAGTAGCTTCAACAATCGCTGCGTTATTTATAAGGATGTCTATTCCTCCATGTTTTTCTTTAACATGATCTCTAAAATTTTCTATACTACGTGTATTACTTACATCTAATTGATGAAACTCAGGATGCAGTCCTAACTCGAATAGTTTAGCTGTGGCAGTTTTTCCAAGAGCCTCGTCTCGTGAAGTTAAATAAACTACACCATTCATTTTTTTACATAGTTCTTTAACAATGGCAAAACCTATACCTTTGTTGGAACCAGTTACAACGGCTACTCTTGGCATCTTATTTTATTTCTTAAGATGTACAAAACTCGAAAAAAAAAATCAAATACGTTTACCACTTTGGCTTGTTAACAATATGATAACTTCACCAATATTTCAAGTATTTTCAGTAATATCCAATAAAATCTATTTGAAATGAAAGGAAGAACCTCTCTAATATATTTTATTTAATTTGTTGATCATTATTCGAAATACATTAGTCGAAACAGTATTAATGTACACTTTTATTTGCAGTACAGTAACAAAACACAGTACAATGTCACGTTTGGGGAAGTAATACAATTCGTTACCGAAGACAATAAAGTGGAGCGATGGAACAAAGAAACGACATAAGAGTCGATGTAATATTACAGAAGTTGTTTTTATTAACTGCTAACTGAGTTTATATAACTGAGACTATCTAGTACAAGCACCCGCCTCTCAGTGCCTGCACACTAATTTGATAGTAATGCCCGTAAGACCTTGATCCACAGAATTAATAAATAAGTTAATTTATGCCAGATAATAATTTTGGTACATTTTGAGTTACCTTGGCTTCTTTTATTTTGTATTGAGGCACACAGGAGAAAGTTCGATAGTTTACATTATACATGGTATATAAAAATTCCGTGAGAAGACAACTGAATTATTAGAATAATTAAAATCAGATAATATTTATATAATTATGTATTTATAATATTCATATTAGTAGATATTAACATAATATTAGATATCTTTTATTAAATGCTTATCAATTTATCAATTAATAAATCTATAATCAAAAAGTGTAGCTAATTCAGTATTAATTTTTTTTATAATTTAAATTCGGTGAGGCAATGTTGGAAAAGAAAAGTTATATGGAACTAAAAATAAATCACACACACACATACATAAACACATTCGCACACGCACAAACACACTAAATTCATATAAAAACATGAGCAACCCGTGATAGATTGTTAATTATTTATTTTTTATATGTTTGTTGTCAAGGTGTAATTTTAATTATAGTAAACTTACAATATATGAAAATTGCAATTAGAGTAACAATGTACTCGTATATCGAATAATTGAGTATTGACGCTGCGCCTCAGTTTTATGACTTTAGGTCAATGTATATTTTGTTTATGTATGATTTAATAGTTGTTTCTCAATAAATAATTTAATATCTTAATCAAATATAATATCAAGAGATAATATCTACTCGTATTATTCCATCTTCAGCAAATTAGGTAAGAGAAACTATTTTTAACCGGATTAATCGCGTGTAATATTGGTATTCGAAAATGCATTTTAGAACCCGACGTTTCGAACACTTTACAGAAGTCCGAGGTCACAGTCTACCTGTGGAGGTTCTAAAATGTATTTTCGAATACCAATATTATACGCGATTAATCCGGTTAAAAATAGTTTAATTTCAAAATGTGTAATAATCGTAAAAATCAAAGAACTTATTAGGTAAAAGAACAGCTTTACACGTATCGTCAATTAAGAAATAAAAATAATAAGTTTTATTGTTCCGACTTTTTTATTCATAGCTTAGTTTTTTATAATATATTTAGCTATCTGATCATCATTTTGTACGAATTTCGTACCAGAATTTTCGTATACGTTACATTATACATACTTAGGTAGTTATTGGACTACACGGATAGACATTTTCTCGTTAGCAGGTAAGCTTCGCCTAGAAAATTTACGTAATTTGGCAGGCGTTTAGTCGGAGTTAATTCGGTATGCCAGCCACCTATCGATCTGCTTAAAAAGGAAAATCTTTATCTCGCTTATACATTCAGAATGTCTATTTTTAGTTTATTTGTATTAATTTATTGTTATCTGCTTGTGCCAGGCTGAAATATGCTTGTAGATGTGAATCCTACTCGGGCATTGATAATTGTATAGGCTTTACTGCCAAGCAGCGTTTACTGATAAAAATAACTATGTTTCAAGTAATAATATGCGTAGTGTAGGACGCCCTGCAGCAAGATGGACAGACGATTTAAAGAAAGTGGCTGGCAGCGGATGGATGCGAAAAAAATAATATGCGTAGTCATAAATGATTACTTTTTTTTAGTTATACGGTTTTTCGTCTTATCAAGGTAATCAGAGAGTTCACGGAACTAAACGCTGCGCTTTGTCTAAACAGAGTGAGGAAATGAGAATAATTTACAATATATGGTCATTTCACTGAGTGGGAATCGAATCCACAACTAATACCACCACCACGGTACCACGATAGCTCCTGTTTATTTTTTACTATACATAGCTCCTGTTTATTTTATATAAGAGATTAACAATATAAATGTAATTTTTCATAAACAACCTAATGGCTATAACTTATTTCAAGACAAAACCTTGTAGGCCGTTGTAATGGATAATACTATTCTTCCTTAAACAATTTCGTTCAAGTTGGCTTTTTCATAAAAAAAAGTTCAAAGTCATTGTCCGCTCATAAAACGTAGAGTGAGTAAAGCGCTTCCGGAGGTAAAGCTCGAAGATATTCCTAAAGCTCCGCCTTACTTTTGGCTATAGATTATGTAAAAATAAAAAGAACTCTTTTGTTATCTTAGTTGGTAAAGTATTTGGAAAGAGTATAATGTTCAAATACAAATTATATTATAACATATTATGTATTGACCATATGAATTTGTTTTAGATTTAATATATTCTGACAAATTTTGTTATTTACCATAACTGGGATTTGAACCCATAATCAACAGATACATCTCAACTTTGATATAGGACGTCAATAGTACCAGTTTAAAAACCATATTCATTGTATTTTGCCACTCAAGTCGCAATATCCCTAATTCGAGCTGAAAGTAGAGAATGATCCTGAAAAAAGGTTCTCTGCTATGCGAGAAAAAGCGTAAAGCTGTATAAAGCTGTTGCAACTGGAGACTTGTAACTGAAGAAGGGGTGAACAATGCCAATTCTTTTAGCTTAGGATAAAAAAAAGTATTGTTTAAAACAATTTAATTGAAACATATTTACAACGCAAAGTGTTTATGTGAGTACAAGGACTAGGCGCTATATATTCACCGTGCCAAATCCGATTTGTTGGAGGCGTTCAGAACGAATACACGCCGTCCTCATTGAGTAATCCTAGTTGAGACTGATATTATAATGTTACCATCTATGGGACAATTTGAATTCAACTTTGATATTTATTAAAATGAGAAGAAATTATTGTAATTCAATTATTTGTAGATTTTAAGGTTTCTTTTGTTAATACCATATTGTATAATATTATAGAAAACATTATACAAAGCATATATACTTGGAATATAGCATGAAATTTCAATATCCCCATCTGATGCCATCTCTTTATAGAACAACACCAGGAGCAAGACAGCATTGTTAATGGTCTTTTTTTGTCTCTATCACCTCTATTATAAGATGACATTGTTTCAAATTCCATTCGAGGTATAATTTTTATTTATGTAAGACAATTTTGTAATTGCTGCCATCTAACATACTCGTTGCCTTAGCAACGTTTTGTACAAATGTGTATGTCAAACACTTTGTAGTGTGTGTATTAATCATTTTTTTAATCTTATGTATTTCTAATGCGCTATTATAAAAATATGTTGCCATATATATTTTTATATATAAATTTTAACTGTGCTTATTTTATAAAGCCCCTATTTGATAATTTAGGTTCTTTCACAGAAAGTTATGTTCTGAGTGATTCAACACTCTTTACAATTTAATTGAATTACAGATTCCACTAGTAATTATGTGTAAAATGTTTTAATAAAATGCATTCCAGCATTCTAATGTTCATACGTAATATTCATGCACATTTGCATGTAAATATAAAGCACACGTGCCAGTGAAGTTAGTTTTAATTCTCCACGTTGTTTTAAGTTTATTACGAGAGCGCCAGACTTTTGAAGTCGCGCTGCATTTTAATTATAGTCTTGTGTTTTTTTTTGTTAGATTGTAAATTAACATAAATTGCTGTGTTAAAGGTCACATGCTGATTGCTAAAAATCTAAAATATACCTATACTAGCAACCCAATCGCGGCTTCGCCCGCGTGTAATATAGCCGTTTCATATTTTCGGCGGCCTTTTCGTAAAACAATGAAATTCCTGGAAAAACTAAAAATTGGGAGGAAAAAGTAGCCTACGTTCATCCTAAGAAGTTCAAATATCTCGATATAAATTTAATCAGAATCACTTTCGCGTTTATGGATAAGAATCCATTGTATTTTTAACATATCATTGTCACTAATAAATAATTGTAAATTGAACATGACTTGAAAAAAAGATGGGAGCCCGCTGGTTTCTTGCACCGGTTCTTCTTAGGTCTGAGACATTAACATTAGTGAACTGGTTGTAAATTGTTAGAGGTAAGAACAGTGAAGCATGTAACTTCTTAATTTGAGTAAAGTAATTGAACTTTGTTAATCCACTTAGAATATTGAACTCAATGCTGCGCATTATCTGACCAATATCAAAGAGCTTAGAAATTATTTCAAATAAACGTTGAAATCCAAATATAATTTAAATTCTATAAGGCTATCAAATACGATTCTTGGGTTCCCTTGGTTCAGCCACTTACGACCTAACGCGCCTTTGATTGAAATATTAGTTTTCTATGCCTACCCTTAAATTCAAGAGATTTATGGAGTATAAAAATACAGAATATATAAGCGGATTTAGGTAAAATACTTCGATCGCGGTGTCTCCGCATCAGGCATCGCAATGCGGGTATGACGCGAGCGCACTGCGTTGCATTATGCATTTTTCCAGCAACTATCGTCAGACCGTTTTGAAGCTTTCACATATTCTTCAGTCCTCATTATGAAAAGTTCGCGCTGAATCCAAGTCATCGAATGTAAATTTGATTATTGAAATATTAAGTTAATTTCTATAATAACGCATAATATATAGGTAAACTCACATTATGTAAATATACTGTGATTAGACACAGCGTGGCGTGGAGGTATGCCACTTAACACGCAATGTCTCGGTATCGGGCGGGAAGTGGATAGCGGAGTGTCTTAGACACTAGGTTCTGACTGCCCTGCTATGCGGGAAAAAGCGTGAAATAGTCTTTTTTTAACATTTTTTAAAGTGTTATTCGCACACTAAGGAACAACAAATATAAGTTGTAAAAAGCATATAAGGGTTTCAACTTACCTGGACGTAGAACGCATGGCTTAGCGGTCAGAGCGCTTGAACGGTTATGCAGAGGCGCGGGTTCAAATTCCGCTGCGTTCCAATTTTTATACGTTTTCTAAATATGTGATATAGAACCTTTCTAGCGTAATTGAGGCGTGCTTAACGCCATAATTTATGATGAGTATCTAATCGAATCCCTCTTTGAGAATCATTCTTATATAAAAGCTTTTGACTCACACTGTATGGTTAAGCAAAGGTGTAAAGAGTTCCTCTACTTAAAACTTTACTTCGGAAATTCGGAAATCTTTCACTGCGATATCAATGTTTGTTTATATATTATATACTATACATACATAAATACTTATAATACAGTATATCTATAGTGGTTCAATTTTGTTGTGGCATAAAAAAAATATTATCATCGAAATGAAAAAAATAAAGTTCTATAAGATTTATATTTCTACTCAAAGCACTGAATTTTTGAGGTCTGATTTCTTGATAAGCTAATATTTCAGCTTTGATTTAAACAAAAGTATATTAAAGCGTACGTATTTTGGGGATTTACATATTTAACCCAAATTCAAAATGCGATTAGACCGCGCTTGTGTCTAAAATCATTTGCATACAAAATAATTTAGTCTATTGCCTTAGAGTATGTATCTATATTTTTTATATCCTTTTTATTTACTTTTTTGGCAGAACCAAGCCTCGTGACACATATTTTTCGCTTTCCGCCCAAATTTATACGTTGTGTGTTGAGTGGCGGAACTCAACAACGCGATTTACGTTACCAGGGCAAGAAACTCAATATAATTTAAATACCCATATTCAATAAGTAGAAATCGAACCTTTTGCAAACCATTACAGTCAGGCGCTGTGTCCCTGTTTTTTAATACCAGAATTTAAATAAGTATTTGAAAAAATACGTAATCAATGTACCAGTCACACTGTAGTTCTGGGTTCGAATTCTATATGAAGACATTTTAAAAACTTCTTAGGCAATGGACTGAAAGTATAGTATATTAGGGAGGCTTATATACCAATAGCTTTATTTGTATGTACCAAGAAATACAATGACTTAGACGATTTAAAGCCATTTGTGCGTCCCCGCTTAGCCAATAAAATATAAAATCAATAATATAACGCTATTTCAATATCAATATCAAGTTAATAATAAATATATTTTAAATATTTTTTTGTTTTTAGTCAAATTAGATCTAGCATGATGTTATATCTAATTTGATATAAGGCACATACCCACGTGCTTTACATACACTTTTGTATAAAGTGACATACAGGTTGCTTAGGCAACGCGTATTAAAACAAAGTGTTAGCCTTAACAGGTCAAATAGTATTTATAAACAGACGGAAAGTGAAGACCATAGCCACTTGTCACTTCACACACAAGCTTATAAATTTTGTAATAAAAATTAATATTGTATTGTATGTAATTACCAAACGATTAATAATAAAATAAACAAAGTCCTTAATGTTTATCAAACTATGCATAAATAAAACGCGACGCGAGTTTCGCCAGCGACACCCCGGCTCAACAGTTGTTAATGAGGGCGAGGTTTGATAACGACGTAATTGTCGAGACTTAATCTTTTAAACCGATGAATGTATACTTTCGCCTGCAAAAAGAACATTAGGGGACGAAACAGTGTTTTTTGATACGATTTGATTTGAAAAAATATGAACGAATTGGGATTTGTTGGTTAAAAGTTATTGAAAATGCTAAAATATATTGAAAATACTTTACATTTTTTATCATTTTAATTGTTATAAAGTTTATTTTTAAAAAGTTGGGTTAAATGAGTAACAAGTAGTTGCATTGTAAGACAAAGAAAATAGCATCGGATGCCTAATGACGTCATAAATTGCTGGGGCAGTTGAAAATATAAACAGATACTTAGTTTAAAAAATACATATCTAGAAAACGTATAAAAATTTGAACGCTACGGGATTTGAACCCGAGCCTCTTGAAAACCGTTCAAGAGACGCGGGTTCAAATCCCGCAGCGTTCAAATTTTTATACGTTTCCTAAATATGTCTTTTTCAATTTCCTTAGTGTGCGAATAACACTTTTAAAAATGTTTAAAAAATATGGATACTTTGTTTTTTAAAAGTGCCTTAATTTTTATGGTCTTTAACAAATTATTTTAACATTTTTCTCCAGTTATGCGATTTGTTACACGTTTGTTTTTAATTTTATCATATTATTTTATATATAGTCATTCCCCCGAGTGGGAATGGAACCTGCAAACAAACTTCCCTGCTATACGAGAAAAAGAGTGAAGGTAATAAAAAAAGTACTAGAATTATTCTATCTTCTACATAAAATGAAGAGAATACGGTAAAATTAAAAAATAAATATTTATATTATCATCAAAAGGCTCTCTGGTTTACAAATTAGCTAAAAGCGACCAACGCTAAGCCGTGGTTAACTAAATGAGCTTTTGAGGCGTCTTCTAAGTTATTTTAACTCTTTATTTCAGAATGTTTTTTAATTTTTTTATTTAAAAACATTATTTATCATTGTTGTTATATAAAGTTTTTCTTTCGTGGTATTTCATAGATATAGAAAACTTCGATATTTTATGATTAATGAGAAGTGAGTAAGTTACATTTCGCCCTCATACATACATATGAATTAATATAATTATACATACAACAATTTAAATTCAGCACTAATAAAAGCTTGTTTCGTTATATTAAAATATATCCAAGTTCTCTAAATGTTAGCGAGAGTGTAATAGCGACGCCAGAACGAACTACGCGGTCTGTGCTCAAAGGAAATGTTACAAACGAACCTCTTTACTTGCGGTTAGCACCTAGTTAGGATATGAAGTAATTGACGACAATATTGTTATTATATTCACCTGTTTCTTGTCTTTAAATAATAAAAAATATATATCTGAATATATTAAGAAAGTCTTTTAAAAACAAATTAAAAGTATTAAGATGGACCTACTAATCTAACCAATTAAACTGTACAAAACGTGTACGGTTGTCACAAGAAACGTCCATATTTTTCTGAATATTTCACTTTTCCTGATCTTGTAAACGCCTTTAGAGGTAAATAAAGTTTCTATAGATACTATAGTATATGTATTTCATTGGTGTACGAATAGAACTCATGCCTTATCATGATTTGAACCGGCAATTAACAAATAGTTTAAAAATATACTACTACAAAAAATATTTTTAATCGTTAACCTTGTTATCCAGGCACGGATCGAAGCTTTAAGCTAAAAAAATACATTAGATACAGAAATGTGCACAAATTGACAACTAAGCAAATTTAAAGGCAATAAGTGGGTCAAAATGGCATTGCAAGATTTATTTCCATTGATTTATTTCCATTGATTTATTTCTGTAAATATATGAATTCGTAGGTAATAAAAGAGTGTTTTAAAACTGGGAGTGCATAGTGAAAACTTGGGATCTTACTAGATTCTATTGTACTAGGTAAATTTCGTTTCTAGGCCGTTACGTTTTGAAAGGTTCACCTGGACCGCGTATTGCCCAACTGGAAAGAAAAATAACTTGATATATCCTCGAGATAAATCAAACCCCCGACCATCGAGTACACAGTCAAGTACAATAAAGGCACCAAATCTAAATCAGTATTCACTTCATTTCATCAGACACAATGGTGACAATATCTTAATATAACGTGGCTATGAACAATAGCAAATTGATAGTGGATTGTGTTACATAAGTACATTGTAGAGATAGCTATTATGGATATACCGTATTTACGCGGTAGACCTTGCAAGGCAAATAGTCTTCGAATTACAGGGTTAGTCTAGCAAGTTTCTGGATAGAACTTGTTGCTGTTACGAATATATAATAATATATATATATATATATCTATCTCTTTGTGGTAAAAAACTTCATGCATTACACTCTCTTTTAGACTTTCCGCCCATCCTAATTTGAAACATTGTGTTTTGAGTAGTGAAGCTGAGCCGCAGTGATGTATCTCTCTTAAATAACATAAATACAACCATAACCCAAGTCGAGTTCTACCACATAACCATCACGTTTACATTCCGAGCCAATGGCCCCACGACGGTCTCAAAATATTGCACAATATATACTGTAGCGAGTATATTAAAGATCAAAAACTAAAATGAATGTCAAGAATATGCTCTCGTCTGACAAACTTAAAGCAATATCTACTGTAGTTTATAGTGGATAAGCAAGCGGGATGGAAAGTTTTATAATATTATGGTTAGTATCATGTTGTAGCTAAACTGGGACATGCGGGCGTGCTTAGGAAGCCACAAGTTTGACTTTTACTGTGACATGTAGTAGAGGAACTTGTTTCGACTACTGTAAGTCATAGAAGTTATTTTTATGAGCTATGTAAACATTTTATATGTTAGATTACTTACATATAAAGCTTAAAGTTTGTATTCAATAAATAAGCCGACCGAGTAAGTAAATGCGGAATTTTTGTTCTTAATTTTTATGGGACGAATTTCGGAGTGTACTCCATCCATTAAAAAAGGAATTAACATAAAAACATGGGTGTTGAATTGAAATCCTCCTCTTCTTTCGTCGGTTAAAATCGTGACGATTATGAGTTCAATCTGAACTCGAAGGTATGATTACATTTAAATAATTTGCAATAATTTGCATTCGCTTAAATAAGAAAAAATGAGCCTTTGGTTTGCTATAAATATGTATACGTTAAGCATAAATGATATAGCCAATATTTTTGATTACATACATATAAACTTACTAGCGACGAACCCGCGGCTTCGCCTGCATAAATTACACAATTAAACTCTTTCATGCTTTCTCCCGCCAGTATATTCACTTTAATTAATAATTTAAATGGTTGTAATTTTTTTATTTATGAACCGATTGAAATAAAATAAGCATTAATATGAAGGCAAAACAATACTGATATCTGCATTAAAATCGTTAAGCCGTTTCTGAAATAAGCGTGCACAAATGCACAGACAAAAAGACAACAAAATTAAAAATCACTATTTTGGGTTCTATCACATAGATAGATATAATAATATGTTTTTATATATGTACATGTACAGACAGCGATCACTTATATTTTTATTATATGTCGCTAGCTAGGTCTTCTGAGCCTGCCAATAACTAAACCTGGACGAATAACTAATGACTAAAGTAATATAGATTTAAGTATAATGCCTTTTAAAAAAATTGCTAATGCCTTGAAAATTCGCAAAACAGACCGCGTTCGGGTCGCGGTCGCGCACTCAGCGATGAGCGACTTCTTTCGCCACCTCCCTCGCCGTGCGTCGGCCACGCCGTAGTATAGCGCACTCAGTTAAAATAATATTTGTCCGAATGAAACCCGTGAAAGACATTATATCTACTTTAAATACCAGAAGCAATTAAAGTATCTAACTACCATATTAATTTATTGACTACAATGGTTCACTATTTTGGCTTTAATGGCTTGAACATAAGATACTTACTTGATATTTTGGTCAATTCACACAATGTCATTATAACTTGTAGCCTATGTGTTATTCTGATGTATAAGCTATATTATTGTAAAGTTTCATTAAAATCCATTCAGTAGTTTTTACGTGAAAGAGTAACAAACATCCTCACAAACTTTCGCGTTTATGATATTAGTAGGATAAGAAGTGGAATCGCAATAACTCTGGAACGTTTAATAACATCTCGATTGGGCCCCGAAAGGGAATTTCAAATGGTTTCTATTATAACGCCAAGGGTTCTTAATAAGATCGAACTACTATATCACTGTGTACTTTTCCCTCTGGCAAAAAAGCGGAAGCGGATTCTTTTTTTATCATCAATCATATCCGTTTGGCGTTGTAGACACTGATAAACTAATTTGGAGACACTCCGTTCTCTTATCGTGAAGGATTCTTCTTCTTCTACTTATTGTAATTATAATAATTTCGCCTTTTATTAAATACAGAGTTGGCTACGTCGACTTCTTTGTTCTTCTTAGTTATCCACTTTACGCTTCCTGTAGACGCAGTGTGTTGGGTAAGGCACCGCCGCACTTAGTGTTATTAGAGTGGGCAAATGGTCATATTTAGAAATTAAAAATATTTCACATAGTGGAATTTGAAACTTAAGCTCGCTATAAGCTTAACTTTAAAATACCATGCCAATTATTATATTATTATTCATACAAATGAGGACGAGTCTTGTTAATTTTTTGCTGAAAGAAGCTAGCTGAAAAATTTACAATATAATCATTTGAGAAATTCTCTTCTATATTAAATAAATGAAATATAACAAAAACAATAAAATCTTAAGAACTAAATAAAAAAAAACAATGAAACATTTTCGCTGAAGTAAAAGGAATCTCAACAACGCGTGTATTTGATTTACATAAAGATATCGTATTTGAAACATCGCTTCACACTTCCGCTTAATTAGGTGTTGAGTGGCTGTCGTTCAATGTAACAGTCTTCGTCGCTTATGTACACATAGATACGATTTAGAAATGTATTTAAAGTGCTATCGAAGTTTTATTTGATGTATTTTCCATATTTGGCGAAATAGAAAATTAATATTTATTATAAAGTATAAAGCACTTCGCTCTCTAATTAACGCCACAGATATTTAAACAAATACACTTAGTGTAGAAAGTTGTAGGCAATTATGGACAATTGTAGGAATTTATAAACAATTGTAGACAGTTGTCGAGAATTGTAGGCAATTCTCACTAATTTAATTAATTGTAGGCATTTGAAGGCAATGTGAGTGAAATTACTAAATATTTTCCGGTTAAATAAACACATTGTGTGGAGTGTTAAAGTTGCTTTAACTTATTTACTAAATTACCTGTGAACCCGTAGTCATCACCAGCAGTCACATCTGCATCCGAACTTCAGAATACTAGCACCACTAGTCTATAGGTATAAGGCATTGTGATTTTTTTATCTTAATGTATTCTAAATTTGTACACGTATGCAGATTTTAGTATTTAGACACAACTGTCTATGTTTTGTGGTAATTTTAGGTACGTACATTAGTCACAAACAAACAGACATACACCTATTTATATAATATAACAATAAAAAAATCTTTTTTTTACACTTATATTGTAAAGTGTAACTTGGATTTAAGCCTTTAACCGTCGTCCTTTGCCGAAAACACTACATGTTAATACACTGATATTTATTTACAAAGCAAATAATACAAGACTGGGCCTAACAATGGGTTAGTTACATGAGTTAGTGAGGCATGAGTTGCTAGCTATTATACTCATTATACAGACTGTTCGAAACGGAATTCTAAGAGATGGGCGTTGTGGCCAACATGATCAAAATGATACAACAACCACTTGCTACTATTTGTGTAGAGATTTACACGTAAGTGACAGTAACAGTATACTTAGAGAGAACTTAGTGTCTAGACACTCTGTTGTCCATTTTCTACTTGAAATCGAGACATTGCGTATTGAGAGATGCAACTCAACACCACAATTTGGTTTGGTGCCATTGCCAGATGCCAGATGCCTTAAACAAAATAAATAGAGGGCAAGTTACAAATCTCTACTTACTTAAAAAACATATTTAGAAAATGAAAGTTTGAACCGGAACCGTCAAACTGTCTTAACCGCTATGCCATGCGTTATACATCCGGCTACGTCTAAATTCTTATACGCTTATTGCAATTTACGTAGTTCGATAGAGATAGCATCTCTGTAGAGAGAATTTTATAAATTTCTGCTACCCAAAAAATATTTTACGAACAATCGTTTTGGCAAGAGAGAATGATATTTATTAAATATTTTTACATTACAAAGTGTTATTCACACACTTAGGGATTTTAAAAAGATTTGTAGAAAACGTCTAAACGTTTATAGCTTTTCTTTTTAGTTTATATGTAACGGTTTTCAAGAGACGCTGGTTTGAATCCCGCTGCGTTAAAAGTTTTATTCGTTTTATACGATTTTTTTACAATTTCCTAAGTGTATTAATATCACTTTAAAAATGTTAAAACTTTACAAACATTTTATATGCATCGTTTTATGCGGACTTCGTTCTCTGGTTACGTTTTTTAGAGACTTTACATGTTAAGTGGTGAACCCAACGTTGTGCTTTTGTCTTACCCGATTTGGAAATTGATACCTAATTCAAAATTAAAGATTTATTCATTAAGCGGTCATTGAATCTACAACCATCAAGCTTACAGCCAGACACACGCCCACTGCGCCACGTCGTTCTCGTTTTTATACTTCCTTGCGACGATTGCAACGCACTTGCCTACTTTTGCAAAGGAGACACCCCTATATTTTAAACACTTTTCTAAGGATAATTTTAAGCTACTATTTGATACTGTGCTACAATGTCATCGAACTCTTGAATTTTTTTTTTAATAATACTTGAATCTTTTAACTAACATTTCTCGACTGCTGATTTAATATATAAGTTTTATATAGAAGGGTTACAAAAACTTTTTTCAACTAGAATAATAAAACCGTAAAACTACTACTACTACTTCTACTACGGTATAAAGCTTAGCATACGATTTAAGTCGTGAAGTAGCTAAGTCCCCTAAATATCCTGGCATTTTCAATCTAAAGGGCGTCATTACAGCAGTTCTCACGTTCGATAGTATTCTTTGGCTCTCGGTTCCGAGCAAAAGTGCTAGCTATTTGGCACTCAACCAACTGCATTGAAATCGAATGTATTCTACAGTGTAGTAATGAAGTGATGTTTAAGCTTTTATACGGTAATATTCGAAATTTATGAATTAATTTGATATTTTTATTGAAATAATTGAATCAAAAGGTATTTTCTATATTTTGTCGTGTCTCCTGCGTTTGGTAGGGTGGGTTGTAGCTCGTGTTAATCTTTTCTAACTCCACTTCTCGCTTATTCACATTTATAGTATCCGGAACTTAACACCGCATTTGAGGATTTTTTTATTATTTATTATTATTATTTTTTTTATTTATTTAAAGATACATTTAATATTAACAAGTATAAACATTTTAATGATTGTAAAGTAAATCCACTACACTCTTACAAACTTTATTACCGAAAACAGTAAGATAAAGAAATCATCCTAAATGTTTTAATAGTATGTCCCAGCCATTTCAATAACAATTTGTCTACATAAGCTAAACAGATGCACTTAGTTACGACAGATACTAATTTTCATAATGGCACTATGACATCGAATCCTGCTTTGGCTATTGTCCAAATATCATATCTTTTAGCTATTGTTTTGTCAGATGTCCCTTCTACAGGTATCGAGATACAAATAACAAAGATTCTGATGAGGCCTGTCGGTGTTGGGCTGATATTAATTAGCTACGAGATGGTGTAGAGTTCAGATGCAAAAAATCTGGTCTAATCTCATTTGCTGAACATTGGTTATTGTAGCGCGTAATAGCTTGCGGATTTGACTGACTCTGAGAGAAATGACAATTTAAATAATTTCCAATTACCCGGTTTGGTAAGGTGAAGGCAACTCAGTGTCTGTCTTATTTGAAATATTTTCAATCTATGTATAGAAAATATTTTTTTTTAAATGGAAATGTTAAAGAATAAAAGCGCCGTTCCGTACAGAAATATTAAAATATAAATTTTTAACATTTTTTAAAGTGTTATTTGCACACTAAGGAAATTGAAAAAGACATATTTAGAAAACGTATGATAATCTTTGGGTAGCAGAAATTTGTACAAATCTCTCTACAGAGATGCTAACAACAAATATAAGCTGTAATAAGCGTATAAGAATTTCAACGTAGCTGGATATAGAACGCATGGCTTAGCGGTCAGATAACTTGTGGTTTTCAAGAGGCGCGGGTTCAAATCCCGCTGCGTTCAAATTTTTTTTATACGTTTTCTAAATATGTCTTTTTCAATATTAAAATGTATTTATTTAATCAAATTGCTTACCCTCGTGACCCCACAAACTGTGTGAAGGAATTTTATACTGCTTTCTGGGAAAGGTTTTTTTTCCATTCAAAACATTGAATTATCTTTTTTTTAATTCATTGGATGCATTAAATTTTCGCAACTATTCTAATTACGAAAACAAATGTCGTAGTCGGTTGGGGTGAGACCCGGTGAGAAAGGAGGATGGCGAAAAGTTTTAACTGCAGGTCTTTTAGTGTTTAAACTGTTTCTCGAGGTTTGACGTTACTTGGAATAATAATATTAATGATTGTTATTTTTATTCAAATTTATTCAACTTTAAACAAAGCATTTATTTAAGTATTTTTTGGTGATACATACATACAGATGTTTTATATTTATATAATTATATCTTACCTTTTTTAAAGTTACTCTTATCAAACTTAAAAATTTGAACAAATTGTATATACATTTTTAGAAAACATTATATTTCTAATCGTGTTACATCGCTAAATAACTGTAGTGTGGCATTTTGTGTGAATAGCGGTTACATTTTGTTTTCTATGTAACAATGGGCCTGAACTGTATGTGTACATAACTGTTGGACACCTCCCCGTGGCGCAGGAATCACGACGCATTGTCCAACTTGATTTATAGGATACTGGTATAGCTTACGAATTCGAATGAAATGAAAAAATAACAAATTTAAGTGTTATTCATACATTAAGGACACCACAATTTAAAAAAAACTTTATTTTTTTAACGTAGCGCGCATCGAAACCGCACATCTTGGATTTCATTCCATTCGGATTCCCGCAGCAGCAGGGTACTCAGAGAGAATCTAGAGTCAAAACATTCCATTCTCCACTTTCCGCCCGCAATCATAACATTGCACGTTGAATGGTGGAACTTTTGGTGGACCCACACTTTGTCTTAGGTACGAGAGCGCAGAAATCATTACAATTTTAAATATAATTATTTCCTCGAGTGGGATTCGAACTCACGACCAATCACGTTTACAGTCAGGACACTGTGTCGCCACGATGCTCTCACAATGCGATATCATAGTAATAACTTCAATCAAAGTGAATAAGCTGTTTTCTTTATAGACTGTGGCATAATGTTATAGTCTCACGCTAGATAGCTGCCTGGTATTTGTCCTACAGCATAGAATAGAAGTAGTTGTTTGTTATTTTATTCATGGTATTGTTACTATACAAAATAGCGTATCCTGTGAGGATACATTTCATAAACTACTTTGGACTTTCACCCAAAATACTGTATTGCGGACGCTTTCGATGTTACACTGAAGCTGTTTAATTTGAACTTAGTTCGCTAGAATATTTGAATGAATGTGGCATAGGCATAAGGCATTAATCTATTTCAAATGCAAAAAAAAAACTGTCATATTTTACTGTTTTTTCTCATATTAAAATCTCATAGAAATATATCTACACAGTATATATTAACTGTATATATTGACACGATTGAAGTGAATCATGATAATAATTGTAGCCTGAAATCCAATTTCGTGGTATATTTGTCATAATATTGGCGTTTCTCTGGTCTTGTCTTTTTGGGTTTTGCCGATTGACCCACACAGCTTCTATTAAAAGGTGATTTGGTATGTGTATCGACCTAGAACCCAAAATGTTAAATATACATATATATATATATATAAAAGAAACACTTGCCTTTTTTTCTAAATAAAAGTAGAACCAGTGCCAAGAATATGACTTTAGACTCATCATTATGAGTCTGTCTGTTTGATTTAATGCCATCCAGTATGCTTAATTTCATAGTACAAGTACCTATTTGTATATTTTATAAGTGCATGCTTATGTAAATGGAACGGTGAATACTTAATTACTGAATTACTCATAACTCTGGATACACAAAGAGAACCTGGAGTCAAGATACTGAGTATTGAGTGATAATAGTATATTTTCTGAGAGGAAATCGAACCTACAACCATCGTGTTTACCGTATATTACAGCGCCATGATGGCCTCATATATATAATGTTAGGTCATTTATAATTCACACACAGTCTCACAGGTATATAACTTTGCGGCTTCAACGGCGATGAGCTGGTGCGGCCGGTCGCTGGCTGCCGGCCAGCTCGCAAACATGTGCGGACTTTATTTGTCCTTCACGTTCACTGCAAAAAGCTTAGTGTGAAACAGAAACTAATTTCGAAAGTTTCTGACGAGCTTTTTCTGTGTCCTGTCCATTGTCATACGATCAAATATTGGAGCGAATTTTTTTGTAAGATTTATAGGGGTTCAATTTGCTGGTGATTCTGCTATACAATTAATTAAGTAAGGTAAGTTATGTATCAACTGATAGACAAATACTCTTAAGATCACCCACTAAGTCGAAACCTACAGTCGAAAACGTAATGAAAATAAATACCAAAATAATATCGCCATTAAAATAGTTTTATTAAATATAATAAGACTGATGTTACAACAGCCGATAATGGAGGTTCTTGAATAAAAACCCTTAAGAGTTAAGCCGTTACACATTACATTGCTCTTTCAACTGGTAACAGTAGTTTTGGTGAACACTTGCTTGGCAACATAATAGTTGGCAATGTGACAAAGATAAGGTTTCTGGCAAAGCAGAAGGAGTTCCACATTTCGAATCCCCTAGAATTAGCAGGTTCGAATTTCGATAGCTTTTAATATGTATACATAAAAACGAAAGGTCGTCTTTCATCACGAAATGTAGAACACCAGCGACAGCTAGTTTATTTTTAAATCAAACTTCCCGTAGAAATGTGTACACCACGTCTCTAGTACTAAGAGGGAAAATGAGGACGTTGAAAGTAGTCACTCCGTATATATTTTTTTAACATTTTATAAAGTGTTATATCCACACTAAGGAAATTGAAAAAGACATATTTAGAAAACGTATAAAAATTTGAACGTAGCGGGACTTGAACCCGCGCCTCTTGAAAACCGTTCAAGCGCTCTGACCGCTAAGCCATGCGTTCACAATTTCAATGCGTTTTCAATTTTCTTAGTGTGGAAATAACACTTTATAAAATTTTAAAAAAATATATACGGAGTGACTACTTTCTACGTTCTCATTTTCCCTCTTAGTACTAGAGACGTGGTGTACACATTTCTACGGGAAGTTTGATTTAAAAATAAACTAGCTGTCGCTGGTATTCTACATTTCGTGATGAAAGACGACCTTTCGTTTTTATGTATACATATTAAAAGCTATCGAGATTCGAACCTGCTAACATCGAATCAAGATATTGTTTACCTTATTGAGCAACGAATCGTAGACTATAAGTCATAGGTTACATGCGGACGTAATAGTGTTGTGCGGTGGAGCGCGCATTGGCGCCTCGCCAGGGTTAGAACAGGCTAGATTTGGGCTTAGCTGTGAACCTGATTTTGACGAGTATTTTTATAGCGTTTTGTCTACTGATATTTTTTTATATATTCGCTATTTTTATTAATTTTTAAGTAAATATATATTTTTTTGTATATTACAATTATCTTTATTAAATAGTTGTCGAAAATATATATTGGTAATATTTTTAAAGTGTTATTCACATGCTTGTGTATAGAGACGAATATATAAATTTATTAAAAATTGATTCCGCTACGATACTATTTAATATTTAGTTAATTTTAGCAAAGCCATGTTTGTACTTTTAAATACTAAACAGCGCTTTAATGAATTAATAATTTAAATAACTGATAATCGGTTGTAATAGGAGGGACAATAGGGATAAGTATATTGAATTTTAACAAAAATATCCAATTTTGAGGTTAAATATGCTTTATAATACATCAATAATAAACACGTAATAATAAACACGTAAACATAATGTTTTTAGTTTCAGATCCTTTGATTTACTAAATAAAATCAAAAATATTGGTGATCTTTTCTATTGTATAAATAAATTAAAAAGAAACTAACAATATTTTGGACGCGGATTGCGTACACATGCATATTTATACCAGGGTTTAAAACGAAGCCACTATCTATGGCGTTTCTGTGTACAAGCTTTGTATATTTATTTAAGCAGCTCGTTCCATTTACTCGCCTACATGTTTTTTAGTACAAAAAAGACTTCTCTCTAAAACAACTGTTATTTTTGACGTTGAGAGAACATTTTAAAGAAACAAATGTTTCATTGGTCGTCGGGTTCACTCGGTAACTTTGCATCATTTCTTACCAACCTTCACTTATTTTTAATATTACTTTTATAATATACAAAGAAAATAAATGAAAAACAGAGACTTTGCAAAACAGTAAAAATTAGTAAATTAAATCATTTCTAAGCTTACATTGTAAATTTCCTTACGGACAGTAATACAAAACAAATATGACAAGTCCAATATAATTAAACCTAAAATAAATAGGCTTAAATAGCGCAATATTGGCTATTAATTAATTGTAAATTTGTATTTCCATGATTTATTCTATTTAATGAGACTCAAACTACGGGTACAATATATAAAAAATACCAAATGATTATTTTTTTTTAACAATTGTTTTTCGCACACTTAAGAAACTTTATACGTTTTCTTTATACATTATCTAAATATGTCTTTATTTTAAACGTTAATATGTTGATAAATCAAAAATACAAACATACCTTTAGGGAAGGCATTTCGAAGTCTAATTTACATCCGTAAATTCAGTATTTTGTTACTTAAATGCATTTTTACGTGATATTGTTTAATTTGATTGTAATTTTATTATTTAGTCATTTATTCCCTAAAAATAACGTCTATATATATTTTAAAAAATTGTGTAACCAATTTCACTTATCAACTATTTCACATATATATATTTGGGTGGTAAAATTTGACTTAAGTATAATATCCGTACCAGACTTTAATAGTTTGACAAGTCGAATTACATATATAATTTTATAAATATTAATAAGCATTAGATTTTCTTTTATTTATGAAGTGAAAAAATTTCAAGATACGCCTTATAAGGTTTTCAAATCTACCTTATCTAACCAGATTCATGAAATATCCATATTAACCCAAGCAGGAATTGAACCAACAACCATCTCATTCGCTCAAAACTTCGTAAGGGGGTATACACTACAATTGTGTCATATACACATACAATCAATTTTCCACATTCAGCTATTATTGTACCCTCGTCAGAGAGATCGGGAGAGGATGCTGGGATCCGCTTTGGGTTAGATTTCATTATTAACATCTATGGTTATTCATCGAGGGTTTAGTTCCACGGCAAGTTCTATTTATTATAAACTTTAGGTAATCCCTAAATTGAAAATTTGGCCGGACTAGTCATAGGGCATATTTCCAATATAGTGGCTATATACATAGTGGTTTGACACTTTGCGCACCTTTGTGATGCGAGAGAAAGCGTTAAGCTGCAAAAAAAATTGTTTGTAAAAGGGCAGAGGTGACCAGAGTGTGATTCTGTTATACCATATTGTAGAAGCATGTAAAGATTGGTTTTTATATTTAGACCCATTTCTTACCGTTCCTCTTATAAGTTTTTCAATACGGATACAATATTTTCATAAAAAAACTACAATGAACTTGCCGGGGTTACCAGGATAACGAGAGAATCATTCATCGCAATCATCAGAGCGTGCTCATTTTAGCTTCTTTGCGCTTTGTCTTCGTACCGAAACCGAACAATAAAAATCATTTCAATATCCACCACCATCTACCCATTTGGGAATTCAACCCCCAACCATAGCGTTGCCATTGCGCCACGACGGCCAATGTCTTTGTTATTGCATAATTTAGTCAATCAACGTGCAAACCGGTACCTGCACTGACTGAATATCTTCCTATTTTCTATAATCGATTTTGAAATCGGAGTGAATTAAAAGCCGCATCACCATCGCCACCACCGCGTCACTAACACATGTACCAGAGATGGGACTAAAGAAAACTGTAGTGTAGACTGTCTTATAAAAGAAAATTCAGGTAAAAAAATTCAAATACGTATATTTTGGACTTACAACCCGTTATCTATTCTAACACAATATTCTTCCATTTCTATAAGCGATGTTGGTAATAAAATAAATGAATGGCTCGAATAGCGATATTCGCTTTCAGTGCTTTTATTTTCCAAATAAAAAAAAATGTTGTCGAATATCTATTTGGCCGCAGCTGTCGGTAAATGTCCGTGGCATTTGTTCATAACAGTTTGTTTTGGTTTTAATTTATATTTTTCTATTGAAAATAAGGTGAGAAGGTCATAGTGCATCGCGCATGGACAGCGTCTGACTGTAAGCGCGATTGGTTGTGGGTCGAACGCACTCGGAGCAATATTTAAATTGTTTTCATTTGTCTGCTCTAGTAAATAAGAAAAAGTGAATTCCGTTACTTACAAGTACTCTCTTGATTTCGGGCGTAAAGTGGAGAACGGAGTGTCTTGCAACTAGGTTTTCCATATATCCCGCTATGCGGGAAAAAACGTAGAACTTAAAAAAGTATCAAAACAGGGGCGAAAACTCGGCTGGTAGTATAAAATTGAACATTGAAATCCAGATATGATAAGAGAGTTCTACGAAATTCCGTGATTTTCTGGTATAATTTTATTAAAAAAACCACGATTCATCTGGGACCTCACACTGCATATGATCTTGATATAAATCTAATATAGATTTTTGTTGATAATTGTTTAAAAAGCCTCACTCATCTTCCCCAAAAACTATGTGAAACGCCTAAAAGTTTAAAACCGCTTTATACATTTTAAAGTATGAACATTTTTATATTAAAGTTTTCCTCTGTTATAAAACGTACTCTTCGTGACGTAACAAATGTTATAAAAAATAATATTAAATGAATATACTTTTGTTATTTTTGAATTATTATTCATAAATATGCATAATATTTTGGACAAACAACAAACAATATTTAATTATATCTCTTATCGCCAATTTAAAATAAATTGTGTTTTGAGCGATGAGACGCCATTTAATTAGTCTAATAATTAAGCCTAAAATAAAGAGTGATTATAAAAAAAAGGAATTAACAAACTTTTCCTCAAACGGGAGTCGAATCCACTCCTTTACCATGTATATTTGAAACTATAACTGCTACAATGCCATCATTAGAATGCCGCAAGCATCTTAAACGCATATACAATACAATAATTCACTTAAAGCTAGATTAAGCTGATGCAAATGCTTTCAATTAGTTAAGTAAAGACCGTCGTTACTCAGGTCGTAAAAGTCCCATCGAAACCGGATGGACGTAGCTTTTATTTGAGTGCGTTTGCATGTAGCCTGTCCCCACGACTGTATATAATATGCACAAAATGTTAA
Organism: Podotricha telesiphe; assembly: GCA_038994665.1. NCBI lineage: Eukaryota > Metazoa > Arthropoda > Insecta > Lepidoptera > Nymphalidae > Podotricha > Podotricha telesiphe. The sequence goes on along the minus strand of JAOYRR010000319.1, from coordinate 1,516,512 downwards.
TAGAGTTATTTTTTTATTTCTTAATGAATACGCTTTTATTTATATAAGGAGACGAGTTGAAACAAAACATCCAAATTTTAATAGAGAAGACGATTTGAAACTTTCTACTCAAAACCAACTTCAAGTCTCAGGCCCACCACACCAGAGGGCAAGATGCAGTCAGTTCATTCTGCAAGGATCCAATGCTGTACGCAAAGCAACTAAGAAATCGTTGGCTGTAGTTGAAGATACTAATCATATCAACTGACATTTGTCAGTTCATCTGAACGTCTAAAAATTTACCTTATTTTGACCGGTGCAAACTCTCCACAGACTGTACTGTAAAGTGTTTAAAACGTCAGGTATTCTAAAATATATTATGGAATACCAAATATTATCAAGTAATAGGAATTATATAAGATAGTGATCTGTGACCACCCGTTGGTGTTTTTTTTTTGTATTTTCGGTTCATCATATATCTCATCTCACCAATTTAAATATGACTAAAAAGTACATAAGTATGCCAAATTTGTATGGACAAAGATTTTTACGTCTCGCCCCCCATAGCAGGGTAGTCAAGGAGGACCTTGTCTCAAGACACTGTGTTCACCTCTTGCCGCCCGAATCTGATATATTGCCTATTGAGTAGTGAAATTGAATGCTGCGCTTTGGCTTCTGACCAGAGCCGAGAAATAAAAATATCATTTCCCTGAGTATAAAATCAAACCCACGTTTCTAATCAGACGTTGTCCCACTGCGTCACAATGGCCTCCACGTCAAATATGTATATTTTAAAATATCCTCTTCTATCTAGTGTACCTACGTACCTACTCTCTCCATATATCGTATAATAAAATCCAAGACCTGCAAATAACAACACGAGTAATAAAGCTAACTGTAAAAGTTGAAATATTTTCGCTAACCAAATGTCGCAGTCCCGGACACGTGTAGGAAATACGTTTTACATTTATTTATAACGAACAGGTAAATGATTTTATGTGGAAATGTGAACGCGTGTTGTATTACGTTAAAATAAAAGACCATGCTTTTCAAAATAATATATGCAGTTAAATAGGCGCACGTCAATTTACTGAACTTTAGAGGACATGGCGCAGTCACCAAACGCGATAGGCTGTGGGTTTGGTTCCCACTTGGAGAAATGATTATGATTCAATTGAGTTATTACACCATTCAACATACAAGTGTCAGGGTTTCGGGCGGAAAATGGAGAACGAAGTGCCTTCGCAATAAATTCTCTCAGACTACTCTGCTAAGCGGCAAAAGCGTGAAGTTAAGTTATATACGATATTATTTGATTGACCCAAAAGATAATTGTTTTTTCTGTGTAGGAATATGAGTTCTTTAAATGTCTTGTATGCGACTTTTAAACAAAGTAAGTGATGAAATATTCCAAATAACATATATATATATATATATATATTTCAATATAAGCTGTCTAAATGTTTTCAGTATAAACTAATTATGGCATTACTGGTATACGTATCTGTAAAAGAACTCAATTAATACTAATTGGTAGCGCTTAATTAACTTCACAAATGGATTCGCCTACACCTCTAGTCCTTTTTGACGCTGATATTATGCTAAGTGCAGAAGACCTTGGTATCACTCTGCAGAAAGACCATTGCGTCACTAGGATCTCTTAATTGTCTGCGTAATTTTCTTCCTATTCCTACTAACATTTATTTAAGGAATAATCTTCTTCTACCGATTCTGGATCACGCTGACATTTGCTATCTTGATTTAATAAGTTTTAGCGAATTCTAAATTTATGCATCCGATTCATATTTAGTTTACGCAAGTTTGATCACATTTCAGATTTTCGTATAAACTTCAAGTGGGTCTTGTACTCACATCTTCTTTACTGTATTCTGTTTAATACAATCTCTTTGGTTTAGCGGTTTCCAAGAGGCGCAGGTTCGTATCCTGCGTTTAAATTTTTATACGTTTTCTAAAGGTTTTTTCAATTTCCTTAGTTTAAAATGTTAAAAATCCCTTCCCTTAGTTATTCGAAGTGCCAAAATATTACTTTGAAAGCTTCGCTTATAAGAACACTTTAGGAACTGCTTATAATGCCATTACACACTTCTGTTTAGATTAAATAATTTTATATTTGTATGTATGTATGTATATATGCAGATATTTAAATGTATTATAATACACTAGTATTTTGTAATTTATGTGCGTGTTTTATAAATTACCTTATTTATATATTATAGATTAATTTATAAATCTAACCGACAAGGCTGCCTTTTGTGCGTATATATTTTTTTATTCTATAACTGTGTCTTTACTTTGGGTGATTGCCCAACCAATGTATTTAATTATTAAAACATTGTTTTGTGCTTTGCAATTTCATGCTTGGTCCCGCATAGCAAGGTAGCCATAAATAACCTAGTCTAAGTCCTAGTCTAAAGTCTAAGACACTACGGTCTCCACATTTTGCTCTAAATCGAGACATTGCATGTTCATAGGCGGAACTCAACGGCATTCCCCTTTTGTCCTAGGTACCAGAGTCGGTATTCGAGTAAAATAATTTAAATACAATCACTACCCTAAGCGGGGATCGACCCCATAACCAATCTTGATTACAGTTAGACGCTGTCCCACTGCGGTGCGATGGCTTCACGTTTTTTTTTTTAATAATTGAAATCACCTAGAATATATTAGTTAATATATAATACAAAACGTAAGTTAAAAAAAACATAATATCTTTTCCATTTTTGTTGTTTTTATTGTAAAATAAATAACGTTCAAGGAAACAAGTTATTAAATTACCTTCTAAGTACCAGTATAATGAGTAATTCGAGGCAAAGTTGTCAATATGACGAAGATGTATTAACGAGCTGAACATGTTTACATAACTCCGTGCTAATAAAATATCGTGTATGGTGTACGGGTGTACATCCCGTCAGCCAGATATCACGTCAAAATTACTGAACATATCGGGATGAGACTATGACATTCACATGACACAATTTTTTAAAATCCATACAGCTATATATTTTTCAGCTAGTCGCGTCTGCTGGGCTTGGCTGGGGAAATTCTAGTACTTTTTTTTTTTAAATTAAAACTTAATTTGGAAATTCTTCTAGTTATTTTCATGATTTTTGGTCAATGTGTATATTTTGTAGAGCAGAGACCCCAACTAAGAAAGGATTTTTTGGGAAAACCCTAAATTTTGGGTCGAAATAGGGGTTGTTGTAAGATACATGAAATTTTATTTTGGAGCAAACTATTGTGAAAAATTTACCGAAATTAGGCGAAATACAGGTTGACAATTTGTATGAAAATTATTAATTTTTGACGCTATAAATATAAAACCTCAGTGCTTTGCTACTGATAAAAAAATAGTAAATGACTGTTTCAACGTTATCCAAATCGTACCTCTCAGGCGATCAAATAATTAACACGGGACTCCGTAACTTCTGAAGTTAATAATATGAAAGTTTGTGGATATTTTACGCTTTAATATGTCTAAATTTCGGCACATTTAAAGAAATATTATTTTAGGCTTTTACTAATGCATTAATTAAAAAAATATTTCAGTTTGTGCAATTTTGAGCAGCTGCAAACATCTGCGAGAAGTCTGGTTGTTCTAGTGTACAAAAGTCAAACTTGCCTTTGGTTTACGAAGATATCCTAAAGTAGCCTACCTAATATTTTAATATAAATAAGTAGTATATTATTTCTATATTATATGGTAAGGTTTATTCAAACTAAATATATTTATTCAATTTCCAATATTTTAATGGCTTTTACTAGTAGAAGCTGCATTGCATCAAAGCAATGTGTATATTCATATTAGACGATAACATATTGTTTGCTTTCAATATTGACTGTATACTGCAGAGGGTGACTGTTTTAATTTATTTATTCCATTAAAAAATAAGACTAAAATGAAAAAACCTATATTGAGTTTGTTTTCAATAAAAAAAGTAATGTGTGCTAAAAATGGCTTCAGTGGACTTTTGAATATAATATCGGCAATTGGAAGAAGATCTGTAGTTAATAAATAAATATCATCTGGATGTGCGTATAGAAGCTTTTGAGTCAATAGGGTGAGGAGAGAAGAGAGAAGATATTTTTTTAACAAATTCTTTAAAATCGCCATTGAGGCAATCGTGGGGTAGTGGGGCAGTGTGACAACGTCTGACTGGGAACATAATGGTTGTGGGTTTAATTTCCATTCAGGGGAGTGATATTCAACCTATTTTCATTTCTCCACTTTTGTGAAAAGACAAAGGTGGCGCAACCAATCTATTGGATTGGGAGGAAAATTGAGAAGGGTAGGTTTTCGATGCGGGAAAAAGCGTGAAGAAAAAGTGTAAAAAATATATATTTAAAATATAGACATCTTGGTTCAGACAGCTGTTAAAACACCCGGTCCGGTGTTAGGTTAGTGGGTGCTATTTTTAAGTGACATCAGGCAAGATTGATATAAAAATGAATTATTATAATTGGATTACAGAAGAAATGTTTTTTTTAATGTTAATTTTGAATATACGTTTTTCTTAGAAATATACAAAGAAAAAAGAAGTAATTTAAACACATTCAAAATTATGTAGCCGACGTTTAGACTAAAATCGAAATCAACAGTCTAGAAATATTGAATTTATATTTTAAAATCATTAAAATAGAGACAACTTTTCTTTATGGGACGTAAAAGTGATATTGACTCGTCCATGTAAACGTACGTGAACGGGCCGAGCACCCTTTTACAGAGCAACTGCACTTTATATGTAAATAATAAAATGATTCTCGATTTTTATTTTTATCAAAACCTCGTCGTAGCTCATTGGAACTGCGCCTGACTGTTAACGCGATTGGTTGTGGGTTCGACCTCCACACAAGGAAATTACTATAATGAAATTATATTGACTTAGACATATTTGGAAAACGTATAAAAATTTGAACGTAGCGGGATTTATACCCGCGCCTCTTGAAAACCGTTCATTCGCTCTGACCGCTAAGCCATACGTTCTACATCCAGCTACGTCGAAACTCTTATACGCTTCTAACATACTTATATTTGTTGTTAGATTGGATTGGATTTCACCACTTGACACGCAATGTCTCAAATTCATGCGTAATCTGGAAAGCAGAGTGTGTATGTACCTTAGTCTATACTATAGTATAAGGTAATGCATTCAAGTTACTTCAATTTTTTCATTCCTCGACAGGTAAGAACCACGTTTGAATTATTTCATAAAAGCGCCGCTGAAATTATTTGAGAGAACCCAGTAATTAAGTCCGATCCCTTGTAATCCCGAGTAATTCTAATAAAACACAAAGTTCTTCAGTATTATATTTTTGGACGTTTAAAGGGAAAATTAATTGGATTCAAATGAATTTAATTAAGAAAAATGATGTTATTAAAATATGGATTCCGTTTGAGCAAAGTAAATTATTATTTAAGCGAAATATACTGAGGTGTGCGTCGTAAACAAAATGTCGGGAAGTGGACTTAATAGCTTTTATAATTTGCTATGGGTTCCTAAAGTTGTATGTTAAGTGTATATGAATATGCAGACTTAAATAGCTATTTGTGTAGTAGCCAATAGTATTTACAGGCCAATCGTAATAAAAAAAATAATGTTGGAGTGATGCATATGTATACATGTTACATATACCAAAATTACATTTCATTATAGTTTTTGTATGTTTGTCTGTCTATTTGTTCCGGCTAAGGTCTGGAATGGCTAGATCGATTTTGACGAATAGAAATCCACGCCACACAGTTATCTATATATACAAAAGGTAGTTATGTCAGTTACACTATTTGTAACTCGAAAACGGCAACACCGATTTTTATATTTTTTGGAATTGTCTTCGTCCGCAATCGGATAATAAATATTAAAATATGATATTTATCAATAAAACATCGGTCTAGCCTTCTATTTTTTACAAATTGTGTAACAAAACACACAGTGAGTTAAAATTATCAATGGTATAACAAAACTCATCTGTCAGCAGCATAGGGGCGGTTTTTTTTTTCAAATGGAAGTTGATTAGTTGATGCATGTGTTTTGTGCCGTTAATGGTACAATATGCCCAACATTCAGATACGCTATTTGCTATCATTATTTTAACATGATTCCCATCGAACCCATCTAGCCTGTGCCACAAATACCAGGTAAATATATAAAAAAACATTTCACATCAAATTTGTGTCAGTTTAAAAGTCCCGATTTTGATGTATGAGGAGATACATAATCAGGAATTGTTCTTGATCAAAGACACATGTTACCTCATGTGCGCTAATTTATTAGTCAAATTAGGAATGCCAGCACAAATCGTGGAATTAATGATGCATTTAATCGAGGATTGGAACGGGAACGTGAATATGATCACCTTGAATCAAGACTCAAGTAAGTAGTCTAATGAATGAAGAAATACATAATGCATATTAATGAATCTAATTGATAATGGATATGGAGTTTTATTTTTCCTGGATTTGGTAATATATTCCTCATATCAGTAGCTTGATCCACAGTTCGGATGAGACCCAACATTGCTGTTGCAGTTGCTTCTTCTGGAATAGCAGCCAAACAAAGATGAAGTAAGGCTTATTAAGCATTAAAATTGTCGTTACATTTTAAGACCATTGAATAGTGAATAGCTTACATGTAAAATTGCAAAACACTTCACAATGGCCAAAGTTTTAGTAGCACCAAAAATCATAATCTGGGCGAATGCACAATGGCGCATAAACGCGTAATGGAAGTATTTAACCGAACATTGAAATATCTACGCAATAACTTGAGACGTTTTGGAGGTGCAATGATTTTACTAACTCGCAATTTCTGCCAAATCATCAAGCCTATGATGTTATGTGAAGAAACTTCAACTGACAACAGATATGAGAGTTAATTTGCTAAACGACACACCTGTTAAAGATTGATTTGAGCAACCGCTGACTATCGGTAACGGTTAATCGGTTTCTTTTATTTCTTCCAAATTTAGTTTCAGCGAAATACGTACATAGTGTTCCCAAACATCACTGCGAATCACAAAAATAACGACTGGTTAAGTGAGTGAGCGATTTTGGCGGCTAAGAGTAAATATGCAAATATTTTTTTGTACAATGCGTTATTTCAAATTTCTTAACTGTGTAATAAACGAAGATGAAGCCACCAACTATCTATTTGAATTTTTAAACTCCTTAGATGATAGAGTTGATGAGAAAGTTCTTATCCCGAGGATTCTGATGATCCCAACGGATATGCCGTTGGACTTCAAACAAGTTTAATCTTCGATTCTTCTTGCATTCGCCATGAATTTATCACAACAATATAATAAATCACAAGGACAATCCATAAATGTTTGTGGAATGAATTTAGAAAACGCATTTTTTTCTCATGGTCAGTTGTACGTGGCATGTTCACGAGTGCGAAAACCATTTTTTTTTTGTTGCGCCTGACTACAAAAATTGATTTTTATTACCAAGTGCTTCACTGAAGAGTGCAAACTAACCCTGCACCTAAATATATACCAATAAAGAGAATATCTAGCTGGCACTTTTCCTGGCAATTGCTGGCAATTTTCTTTTATTTTAATAAAAAATTAACTTAATAGTGTATTAATTTGAAAATCCTAAACCAGCTCACTCGTTGAGTATAAGGCAGAATAAGGCAGAACGAAGTTTACCGGGTCAGGTAGTTTGGAATGAAATTGGTAAAAAAATTCCTAACAGCATTTACTAATACTGTTATGGATTTTTTCTTTAATTTCATGGAAAGGATATCGTTTACTTTGTGTTTACCTTCTTATAAATTTGATCAAACAATACTGCAATGATTTTGTTACTATTAAATATTTAATATCGATAAGTAACCGAATAATGCGTAGTCTCAGTTGACAAATATTTGTGATGGTTGTGTGTTCGAATTTAGTTCGCTCATATACGAGTATATCACCACATATGATTACCCATGTCTTATAAATTATGTATCCTGCCTTCGATTGTAAATATTGCGTGCAGATATTTTTATAATTACTCATATTTATTTAACTAAGGCATTTTACAAGGGCCCCTTAAATGTACACTTACAACTTGACGCAAGCCCAGGTACTGCTCCGAGCTTCTCTCCCTGCAACTGTACAGTGACCCTATGGAATGCTAATTTAGTTAAATAGTGTAGATACGATAAATAAAATGTAGTCACTCACGTTAATTATTTAATTTTCACATCTTTAAGCTTACAATACATGTACAGCTTAGAAGGCACAAGTGTAGAAAAAGGTTTAAGCACGAGCACACGAAATACATATAGTTTATAAAATAAGCACATATAGGACAGTAACAGAATTAAAGAGAGTGAGGAAAGCACAGATACTAATTTGAAGAATGCTTAATATGAAATGAGTTAAGCCAGTAAGAGACAGACGTGCGATCTACGTCGGAATAAGCAAACGGCTGGTTTGACCGCTGCGTACGCGCAGGTAACAGGGCACATACGTGACCTACTTACTTGAGTGGTAACAGGGATGCAGTCGATGTTTGTATGTATAATTTATCGTGAGTGTAAGTAAATTAAAATATGAATATATATGTAAGTTTGTTTTATATTATTACTGAAATATGATAAAAGTTACACTAAATTTCTTTTAACGTTTCTCCTCATGCACAGTATTTCCAAAGTTTAGTTAAAAGGCAACGTTATATGCCATTATCAAGCTTTTTGTATAAAGATGTAACAAATGAGAAATCTTTTAAGATAAATAATAAAAATCTATCTACCTCTTTAATATAATGTATCAAATTCACTTTACAAAAAGAAATGAAAATGGTGGTAAGTCAAAATTATTCTATTTATTTTCCAGTGCAGCGTCTCCAATAGAACGCTTTCTAAAAGAGCAAAAGCGTGTTAAATTGCATTTCTTTTAATGCTGTAATCCTTTTCAAGTTCGCTTCGTACGTTTCTTATTTCTTAAATTCTTGACTCGTCCCGACTTAGTCCTCACTTTCTTGGAAAATAAATACTTTATAAGTCTAAACATCTTTATAAGTCTAAATTTCCTTAAGGAATGATTTTTTTTAAGTTTGGTATATATTAAAATTAAATTAGTTTTCGTAACCTTTAAGTTCTTTTTGATTACATCATTAAAATGATACAATAATATTTTTTTTTCGATTTTTTTTCGCAAAACCAGCCTAAAATTTCTACAACGCCATTGTTACCATTTTTAACTATTAACCTAATTGAGGACACAGCGTGTAGATTATTAAAGCTTCTTGTTCTTTATAGATTGACCCGAGTATATTAAGAAAGAAAATAAAAAAATCTTTTTTTTATCTTCTAATCTTAATAAAAAATCTTTTCTTAAATTTACAATCTATGTGTTTTGTACACACACTTATATATGTGTATATATGATTAAAGAAATATCTATATCTATATAATATTGTTTGTCAAATCTACTTTAAGGCTAAACTTTTTCAAAGTATTAAAGTGTTGTTGAAGTTGACGTCACTTTCCATGTCGTAGCTTGCATCACTTCGAAACAGGGATTACGAGTATTTTCAACTATCCTATCCTCTTGAGATGGATTTACTTTGAATTTTTATTTACCTGTATAATGTGAAATATATGAATTTGTTAATGTTATGTATTATGGATTATATCTTATATATATATATTACATTTTCATAACTACTTTATATAAAAAAGCAATATAATTTAAAAAATTAAACTTATAACAATTCACTTTAAAACATTTTTCCATAATAAAGTACATTAGGTTTATGCTTTGAAAACGTTGGGTTGTCATCAGATGCAGATTCTTGTGCAGGTTTTTAAGAAAATCAGACGAAAGTGGGGTGAAAGAGCGTTGCTAAATTTTCATAATTAATTTATTGTGCGTATGTATAAAAGTGTGTTATTAAAGTAATAAATAATCCGTTCAGCGTTTTCTGACAGGAAGCTACATGGAAATAAAATTCTTTTTTTTTACGCTTTTTCTCAAATAGCAGGGAGGGAAGTCAGAAAGAGCTTAGTGCCAAGACACTACAATCTCCACTTTCCGCCCGAAATTGTGACCGAAACAAAAATGCTTTAAATATAACCATTCCTCTGGGTTGGAATCGAACCCACAGCCAACATTTCTACTTCATATCACATATGACTCTATTATTACATGGACAGTCAATATTCTCAATTTTCACGATAATGTATAATATGGGACTCTACGTAAAGTACCATTTTTACTTGTATCTGTCGCTAGAATAAAAAGCTCGGAGTTACTTGAAATATATAGAAGTTTCGGAAATAATAAATGTCTCTCAGCTAGAGCCTTGAAATGCAATTTGACATTTGTCAGTTCTACTTCGTTCTAAACAAAAATTATTAATGCAAGCTTTGTATACGTCACTCATATTTGTTTTATAGCTTTATAAAAAGAACGATATATCATTAGATTATATCAAATTAATTGTTATAAATAACAAATTAGATTAACATATTGTAATATTGAAAAAGACATATTTAGAAAACGTATAAAAATTTGAATACAGCGGGATTTAGAAACCGCGTCTCTTGAATTCAAATTTTTATACGTTTTCTAAATATATATATTTTCAATGTTCTAAGTGTGCGAATAACACTTTAAAAAAATGTTAAACAAATATTGTAATATTATTTTTATATATCAGACATGACGACTATGGACAAGGCGAAAGAAGTATGCAGGAACCGAGGGTACCGTCTGGCAATATTTTATAGGTACTTAATAGGCAGGTGAAAGCCTACGCTATTATAAAAGGTCAAGGTCCCAAGGTCATGGGATAAAATAGTTACATAATTTTTCTTAGCTTTAAACATATGTTGCATAGAGATAAGATAAGGGAGAGGTAACCAAAGATAACTTGTGTTAATACTATACTCCGTTTGCTATATTCTGCCTATGATATGGAAATTTCATATCAAACTACAAAACTCACGTCCGCGTTTTCTTATAAAACTAAGGAAATGAATTAAATCAAATCCTACATTATGGCGTTATTTTAATTTTTATTTTTTTTATTGATTGGAGACTTCAACATACATTTGATCTCTTTATGTGGAATTAACACACTGGTAATACATCATTTTTCTGATACATCATTCATTTACCTTTTTCATTAAGTTTTTGAACTCACATTCAACAAGATGGTACGTGAAAAGATTATTTGAACTATGTAAATAATCGCTTCATTTAATAGATTTAAATTTAAGCTGTTAGCAAAAGTTATCAATTAGCGTTCGCAGATAGAACTCTACTTCCACACAAAGTTATATAAAGCTATCTACGGAACATCCGGACCGTTGCGCTTATTCAAACAGTGGCGAATATTTGAGCTAGTGGCATTGGGGAGTTCAAATATCATAGAGAAAATAACTGTGACGAAAATTATAACCTAACTCTAATATCAAATTTTAATAGGATTATGCTTATAGATATATATACATATATATATATATATATATATATGAATTTTATGTTCGTTGGTATTACTTAGGCTATGCTTCAGCTATGAATATGCTTGCAGATAAAAGATGCTGGTAGTCAGGTCAAGAATAATTTTGAACTTTTTTCGAGAAGAAAATATTGTAGTGGTACTAGTAAAAGTTTTCAGCTCAAGCTTTTTCAGTAAATAAGAAACGGCTATAAGAAGCTTAGTAAAAAAATGAATAAAATGAATTCTCCGAGTTTCATTGGGCTCTACCTGTTTTAGTTAAGTCATAATTGGTTTCATTTCAGTTTTTACACCAATTGATGCCATTTTCATAAAAAAAATTGCGTATTAACAAGATACGAACTTTCATGTATTTTATTATGAAACAAAGGCAATAAGATAATTTTATTTAAAGTGTAATAGACCCTGAAGCGACTCGGTGGTTTAAAGTGAAAACATTCGGTTTCAGACTTCGGCATATTTAATTACGGATAATATATTCAATTCATTTGACTAACGAATGCTATCGATTTGAATTTTTAGTTGGATTAAGCAATTTCAATTTCTTTGTTATTTGAAATGCGAGCTTTTAAAAGTTTCAAATGGAATTAAAGCGTTGTTAAATAGACGACTAAGTGTTTAAATGAAGCTTTATAGTTCAAGGATTTAATAGATTTAGAATTGTAAATCAAAGTTTTAGGGAAAGAGAAACTTACTGTTACTATACACCCAGTACAATCAATTATATAAATATATAACATAGTTTTTAAACCAACTAAAAATGGATGACAAAGTAACTTACAAAGTTTAGTTTATGTCAAAGTAAAAGTGATTCTTTGTTTTCTCATAAAAGCAATAGAGTCAAACTGTTTCAAAAAAAATGATTTTTTTAATCGTATATTAAAATTATTAAAAAGCTAAATGAATCTATTTTGTTGGTTATATATACACTAAGTTCAAAAGATGTAATATGTAGAGTTTAGACACTTGAACTAATTTACAACTAAACTTTGAACTTCTGTTCTAAAAATACAGTTTGAAGCCTTTTAAACCTTAAAACGTCACTCACGCCACGATTTCGGATAGGTTGCCTTTAACAAGTCGAAGTTGAGCTCAATGTGTTACATCGCTTAATTGAATACATTTTACTCTTTCTATACAATGAAATGTTACGAAATTATTAATAATTTGCTACTATAGGTAGGTAGGTACTATAGGTATTAATTACTTTATTCTTTTGTATTGTCCCTTTTATTTTTGTATTTGGTTTTCACACTCAGTTAAAGATATTTATTTCCCCGGTTCCTACTCGAAGTCAATATAATGCGTGTTGAGTGGCATTTGACTCAACACCGCGCTTTGTCTTGCCACAGTAGTAAAATGAAAATAATATAAAACATAATCATTCCCTCGAGTGGAGATCGAACACACAACCATCGCGTTAACAGTCAGATGTTGTTACACTGTGTCACGATGCCTCGTATTTATGTTAAAGATAATAAAATTTCAAGCATTTCCTGTACGAGGCTGGGACGACGGAATACCCCAAGTAGTAAGTTATACTGCTCTCCATTTTCCGCCCATTAAGACGAATAGCTATTCAGTCGAAACTAACACCGCTCGTTGTCTAACCAAACTAAAGAAAATATATGATAGCTTCAATTCAATTCCCCACTTAGCACATGAGGGTCTTTATGATAATACTTATACATACAGCAAAATATTAAGCAATTTTAGAGCAAACTCAATGATATAGAGACGTAAAAGAACATGAACAGTAAACAAGGGTCAAATCAGAATCAAACGAGAATGAGTTACAAATTGTATTCCGAAGCAATCCGACGGTTGCCTGACCCGTAAAATTCGTATTAAAACTTGAACTTAAATCGAGTGAATCGAAAGAATATCTGTCTTTAAGATATTATTCGAACGTATTTTTAAATTGTACTAGTGGCCCCGTTGCCTTGGCAACGTGTATATCAATCAATACATACATGATAGTAGGGTTCTTTCGTATATTATTAATTAAGCGTCTCTGCATTGCTGCGTTATTATGAACCTCTTTTGTGGTAACTTACCTAAAATATATATTTTCCCCTCTATACATTTTAGCTATGGTACAATTCAAACCGCCTCATTTTCATGAAAAGAGGTAAAAATTTTTTCTTTCTTATTTAATATAATGATAAAGTGAATTTAAATTATATTTTTTTGGCATTTTCACATTTTGTGAGATAGGTTTTCCTCGTTTTACTTCAGTGGTCAGGCCCTGACCAGACATTGCGTGCTGAAGAAGCCAATGAACACCGTGTTTTATTTGGTTAAGTACTCTGAGAGAACATACTAATCTATACTAATGTTATAAAGATAAAATATTTGTTTGTTTGTTTGCTTGAATTTAAATCAAAAAATACTAATTCTTTCACCGTTGAAAAGCTCTATTTTTACAGAATAACAGGTTACTTTTTGTTTTATAATAAAATTTCTTTCAGCTCATGCGCTTCGAATTCTATCAATGATAGAACAAAATTCAATATATTTAATACATCATAATGTGTACAAGTAGAAGTTCTTATTGCATATTTAGCGGTAAGAGATAGTTATAGTAAAATTGCTATTATATATTCAAAAGGAATCTATACCAATATTGCAAATGCGAAAGCAGCTGTCTGTGACGTATTCATGGTCAAAACACTTAACCGATTAAGATGAAATTTTATACAAAGATACTTGAGGTTCATAGGCTACTTACTCTACTTTTTCTTCCATTTTTTTTAGTTTTTCCAGCAACTTCATTATTTTACAAAAAGGCCGCTGAAAATACGAAACGGCTATAGTTCACACGGGCGAAGAACCGCGAGTGGGCCGCTGGTGTAATATAAATATAATTATTTATCAATGTATATATATTATCAAAATCCTCTATAACTTCTAAAAAGCACTAACTAAGCTACAGGGGACTAAAAACACACTCCCAATCCAATACAATAGTATTTTATGCTTACAGTTTTACACTGGAACCTTATATATTGTCCTCGTATCATTATAAAGATGTAACGAGCTAAATCTTGTATCCACGAATTTAACTGATATAGTTATGCTTTACCTATAACCTAGTAAAATAGCAGTTTAGTCTAAAACTCGCGTCTAACGACACTATAAAGCTTATGACAGTTTCTTTCGAAAATGTTCATAGCTTACTAACAATGTAGTATTCAACAGGAAGTCTTGCAAAAGTCTCTTCTATCAAAATTTACATATATCTATAATTGGCACCGATGCCGTGCCGATGCGGATATAGAATCTGACCCAGTAAATATTTCACTATCTTATACCAATATCTTACACTCGTGAGACAACATGTCTATATATTATATCCATAATATACCTTATTTTCTTCATATTTTGTTTTTCTTATGAACGTATTTTTCGAGGAAACAGAGAGTATATTTGTTTCTATTGTTACGACATTTTTAGGCCGTAGTGGTGCAGTAGGGAAGCTACCGACTGTAAACGTGATAGCTTTTGGTTCGAATCCAACTGTTCGGGGATATTTAAATTGACTCTAGGTTTTCTCTGCCTACCCTGATCCGGAATAAAACGGGACGCTTATTTTGAGATGCTATCTGTTACATAGAAGAGCTAATATTACACTTTGTTAATAAAAAGGGCGAAAGTGAAATTGTTGAAAATCAACTTTATCAGTATATTTCAGTATTCAACATAAAGTATCTAGAAACGAGTGGAAAATATAAGAAGAAACAAAATTGATAGCTTTTTTTTAATTTATTAAGATATTATCTACTATATTTTATTATTTTTATATAAACAAAACACCTTTGAAGAAATAAAGCCCAAAATGTAAGTACTGTGTTAACTGTTTAATACTATTTATATCATTTTTAAACAGTTGCAGGGAGCTAGATCTCAAGATGTTAGGCTTTCATTCTTTAAAGCAATTTTTTTTTCAAAATATTTCAAATGTTGTACGTTTTATTGATTTGATCAACAGTGTACAATTTGATTCATGTTATTAGACTGTATAGTACAATCTATGTATCAATACGTGAAGCAAAAACTTTGTATCCCTTTTCACGAAAAAAACGCTTTCGGAATAGTATGAAATTTAGCACAATCAAAACAGGAGTGCAGAATGCTTATATTCTTTTCAAATAATGTTTAAAAAGTACATTAAAGAATAAAATAATCATAACATACACTACCATATGTTTCACATACAAGGTTATATGAAGTGGCATACACGTTACTAAGACAACGAGTTGTTTACGCGTCAACGGGACATTTTGTAGAGACAAGGAGAAAGAGAGCTTAATGAATAGAAAGTTAAATAAAACGAAAGTATTAGGTCCCTTGGTGTGATTTAATTCAGAGCTTTTAAAAGACAACATATTATATTAAAATAATATTTTTAAATTTCCTTTTGCCACTTTATTTACAACTTTACCGACTAATGTAATACGTTACCTTCGTAAATCAATCTCACGAAAAACCTACATCAGACCCTTTGAAATAGAGGCTTTACCTTTGGTACTAACATTGCATATTTGTTGTACCAGAATGACTGATTGCGAAGAGTAATCACTTAATGTTACAAATGTAAATCACTGAAACATTCCACTAAGGTAGTTGTCTCTATGTGATTATTGCGTTCTCATAGTGTCTGTCTGTCTGTCTGTCGGTACAGCTTAATATTTTATGTAACTATACGAATGTATTCACTTCATATATACATATGAAGTGTTTGAAGTCGATATTTTTGTTACGTATCAAATTCATGTTTTTTGTACTTCTATAGGTATTTCTTATTATTATTACTTGAAATTTTAAATCAATCAATTTTTTTTAAATTCATCGATTCATATGTTTTTTAACCATTTTCATCATTTTAATACGATGAATTGGATAATGTTGAGATAAAAAATTAAAAAAAAAACTTTTAAAAAATTGCTCACGGCGTAGTTATAAATGCATTGAGTCCTCGTGACGATAATAGCAGGTTCAATAAAGTTTAAGAGAATGATTTTTTTTTAAATATGCGTTTTAAGTTTATGGATATAAAGCATAATTGTATGTATGGATGCAAAATTAAACGCTACATTTTATTAGTGTAATGAATTAGTATTGGACACACTTTTCTACAGTGACATGGGAAAGGGCAGAATTTTTAACCTACATTGCACATTCGAGTATTAGAACGCGACACATGTCTATTTCAAGTTATTCAGACTCGTTCGTTCTCTAATCGTATATTGAAGCCTGTTGTTATTATTTGCACTGTTTACTAGACTCTTATCTCAAGAGATATAACATATACAAGATATAGCATATGTGTTATCTGCTACGAAGAATGCAATAAAATGCATCAAGATACTCGTAAAGCAATTATCGAAACGATATATAGTTGTAAGTGTCTAGACACAAGCGAAGCGTAGAACCATTTATTAAAGGAAATATTAATAGCAATCCGATAGTCTGCCATTGAAACTATTACTTGTAAAGGGTCTAAGTGATAAATTGCCTCCGAGGGAATGTTTAGGGCCTTATCAGCAGTTTAACAGTGAACGATTTGCATTAGGTGTATATCAATATATTAGTATGAAATATAGTTATATTATTCGATTCGGAGAATGCAGAGAAATTATTTTATTTCTATAATAAGGAGGCGGAGGCGCCGGGCCCATCACGTCACAGGGAGAGGAACTGAGGCAGTGCCTGGGACTGACCCAAGTGTAAAACACTCACCTTAACTGTATGAGCTCTCTCTTTACTTAACTAACACTTAATAACGTTGCGATAACAATGGCAAAGGGATAGGATAAGGCGTCCCGCCTAGTAAAGCACACTACCGTAGCCCAACGTTAGCTGTGTATCCGAGAACTATATATATGACCATAGACAATTTACTGAAGCTATAATAGATGGTACTAAACTAATTATAATTAAATACTAAAAGCTGATAAAAAAACTGGCACACTTATGAATGTATAATCTATCGCAAATAAATATATTGCCACATAATATAACATTTTACAATCTTAATACTTGTTTTAAATAGGTAGAAGCCAGTTTCATAGCCTACTTTTCTATATTTTCATGCCTATTTAGAAACATAGGGTATTAGGTGGCAAAAACCTAAAGCAACTGCATTTCGTGTTTGTTTTATGCAAATTATTCAAACCTGGGAAAATGATTAAAATTAAAGGTATTTTTTGAGTGTAGTTCAAAATCACAACTATCGTATATACTTTTCAACTGTGACACGTTGCGGCGATCTGCAAATGTAATAGTAGACAGACGACGCAAGGCCAAAAATTCTAGTCTAATCCTCTCTTAGTCAAAACTCAGAAACTTCAACGGAAACGACAAAAACGGAATATTACGTTTTATGTTATATATTGTAGTGTATACATTTGCTATATTGTATCTGTTAGTGTATACGTATACATTTGCTTTCATAAGAGTGTCTTATTTTTATCATGTTATCAATAAAAAGCATAGAACAACATAAATCGGCACAAATGGGCAGATATGTCAATAGTATAATAGAATATCGGATGGTAGACTGAAGGCGGTGTCTCTGAAAGCGTGATTGATTATCATCCGGGATCATATATTAACTTAACTGCACTTTTGCGTCCGAACAATAAGAGAGACTAGGTACTGGATATTTAACTTAGGAAAGACGAGATAATAACGTTTCCTTTTTGTGATTATCTATACTTATATTTTAAAAGCGAAAGTGTCGCTGTCTGTTTGTCTGTGATATCATCATGGTCAAGTCGCTGAACTGTTTGTGATGAAATTTATATAGACTTGAGGGTCTAGGAATGAACATGGCTACATTTTTTCCCCATTTTATTTTTAGTTTTTCCAGAAATTATATTATTTTAGAAACGCGGGCGATGCCGCGAGCGGGTCACTAGTAATATTATATAAGACGGATATACTCGAGGATATTTAGAAAAATCTTGAATGATTTTCAAGAGGCGCGTGTTCAAATCTTTTTGCGTTCAAATTTTTATACGTTTTCTAAATATATGTTTTTCAATTTCCTAAGTTTGTGAATAAAATTTTAAAAATAATAAATGTTAAAAATACTCGAAGATACTCCACTTTTTATGTTTTTAGGTACTACAGTATTGTTCGTTTAAAAAAGAATATTTTACGTTTAAAAGTATTTTTTCTATTTTCTGATCGTCCTGGCAAAGGCATCCGGTTAACGATGTAAAAAATAGTATATCGTCATTGAATCCGGCAACATAAGAAAATTTTCAAAAAAATTAGACGGCAAGAATTGTGTCCATATAAATTGCAATGTTCTAGCACCTATTTAAACATATTTTAAATAAAAAACATATTTTTAGAAAAAATTAAAAAAAAATGACATTTATATAACTTATATATTAATAGATGCTAAAACTTACTTCAATATTCTATACCATGATTCATTTGTATACTAATTGTATTTCTCACAAATGTTTCAATATACAAACCGAATAATACATGCATTCTATATTGTTCAAGGTTTATTTAATATCACATATATGTCTGCTTTCTAAACAGCCTTTAATAATGCCTTTTTAACCTTAACATACTAAAAGTACGTTTAAATTTCAAATCGACAGACTTAAATTATCTTAATGCGACAAGAATGTGTACAGAAAACAATGTCTCTAATAACTCAAAGCAACAACACTCAACTTTCGTATTCGCTGCACTTACTTTGAACGACTTTTATGAGCTTCTAAGACTAAATTGTTATAATATTTTCTTAACAAAGCTTTTCAAAGTTCAGCTTTTATTCAGAAAAATATTATAATTATTTTCTTGATATAAATTTCAGTAGATTCTCGCCGGAGGCCCGGCCGTTGGTTATTTCACTGATGAAAATTGACTTTACTTAATGAACGCGATTTTAAAACGTGCGTCCGATTGAATGCGGTGTGGATTTCTTTTGTCTTTATATATGTATAAGTCTTAATATATTGTGAAAAATATATTTTCAGTAATGTATTTTCTTAATTTGTACGATGCTATTGTACTATACGTATCTATTTGTATTACTTTAACATATATAGAGATAAAGTAGTGACAAGACACTACGTTCTTGACCTCATACTCTTTTATTCGTTTTGCGGCTGCGTGCAGAATTTGAGTGGTATTTGATTGTGTAACCATCAAGATGCGTTGTTACTTCACCACAACGGTGTTTGTAAGTTTTGTTTTTACGTTCATTTAATTATCTATTAAATGCTTTATCTAGCTTTATCTATGCTAAAAGTTCGTCGTTGGTTAGTTGTATATACCTTTGTAAGTACATATGTATTCAGAAATGTATCCATAGATGCTGTGTAATATAAAATATGGGAAAGCGGAGTGACTTAATACTATATATTTCTGCTTAAACCACTGAAAATAAAATACACATGATGATAAAGGAACCACTATTGACATAGTATAAAATAACGTATAGGACGTTTAATCTAAATTATGCGAAAAAGAAAATATCCAAACCAAGGAAAAGATATTTAATCTTTAGTGAATTTAACAAAAAGTAAGATAACAATAGAAAAGGGGACTTTGTGATAAAAAATATAGAACAATGAAGATCAGTGTAATTTTGTTGGTTCGCTGAGTTGTTAGTGGAAGTCGGCGTCGTGGGGCATTAAAAGTTTCCCTCCTTGATAGAACGTGATAGCGACCGCCCAAGAAAAGCTTTTGTGCAGGGCTTATTCGAGAATACACAATAGGAGTTTAAAATTTCTTACTTAATACAGGAACAAGCAATAAATCTGCTAAATCTTGAATATTATATACTAAATGTATAGTAGTGTAAGTTTTTCACCTATACATATAACAAGGGTTAGACTAGATACGTAAACCTTGCTATATGTGAAGCCCAATTTCAAAACTTTACGTTTTGAGATATAGAATTGAAAGCCCCGCTTTGCTTACCAGATCGCAGAAATAGAAATTAATTTAATGTATACATTACTCCAAACGGGGATCGAATCCACGACTACTACATGAATTGTCCAGTACTGTCCACTGTGCCACGATGACCTTTAAAGGTATAGTCATATTTATACATAAGATTTAAACACTGGCGCTTTAAGTTCAAGTCGCAGGATGATTGGTGATTTCACCCGCTCGTACTGGAAGAGGATAAAGGACGAAGGCAATAATAAAAGATTATGTATCAAGAAAAATGGTTTTTATTAAAACCCACTCTCGTCCATGAGAAATGTTACAGTCACAGATATCGACGCTATGTACAACAATATGGTAGAATATTTTATTTACAAACGATTTTTGATATTACAATTTAATTATAACAAAAATTTCAAAAAGATTGAATCTGAGGAGTCCTTTTATTCTCCACTTTGCACCATATTTTAGAGACGATTTATGCTAATTAGCGAAATCTAACTTCACGTTTTGTGTTGCCAGACTAAAAAAACAGAAATATTTTAAAACATATGCCTTCCTCTAAGTGAGAATCGAACCCACAACAGTTACTCCTCGTGTCTACATACTATATAACAAAGTTTTGTTGAAAAAAATAATACAAGGTCCAAAACAGTTGGGATTTAAATAAGGTCTACTTAAAATATATTAGGTAAAATATGATTTATGAAAATCTCAGAAAATCTTCCAAACTCTACAAATATCGTAAATTTTACATTAAAAGTGTAAAGTACAATGCCATTGAAAAAACCTATACACATTAACTAAATATAGAGGTGACTTTATACAAGTGATCTAGATACACATAGTATGAGGTAAATATATGTATAACATGAATAGGCCCAGAGTGAAAGCTAATTTGTATTTTTCTAATATATTTCTATACTTTACACTATATAATTTGAAAATGCTATAGTTGGAAACAAAAATTCAAAAAGACATACTTAGAAAACGTATAAAAATTTGAACGCGGGATTTGAACCTGCGCCTCTTAAAAACCGTTCAAGTGAACGATAGCTCCTTATCTAACTTAATTACTTTAAAAATTTACAGAAGAAGAAATTTAGATTTGAAATGAAAAAGGAAATTGAATTCACTTTCACTCTAAGCCCTGTGACAATATCACCTACGACCAACTACGTAATGAAACCCTAACATTTAGACATCGACTAACATTAGACGTAACGGATTCAAATAGAAAATATACAGGAATAACAATTTATACAATTTCCTATAACTTGAACTTTTTATATTTAATAAATTCAATATTTTTGATTTTACTATAGTCGTATAATTTCAAATAAAGTTAGTTTATTATTTTAGGGTTTTCTTTCTATAAATAAATATTTATGCTACGTAAGGAATTAAACGTAAATAAAGTATTTTTTTTTTAAATCAGCTTTACGCGTTTTCTCGCATAGTAGGTCAGTCAGAGAGAACCCAGTGTCAAGACACTATGTTGTCTTGGTGTGCGTGTTAAGTGGCGGAACTCAAAATCGTATGATTGAATATACTATTTTTCTTTTACGTTTCTAAGCTTAGATTAAGCTTCGTTCGAGTATGAGTCCATACTCAAAATATACAATAAGAGTATTAAGATGTACCTTTTATTTGATAACTTTATATACATGTATAAATAGTACTATGATTTAAATAAATAAAATAAAACAAAGGCTTTTGTAAAAACTTTCGTTGCAAATCAAAAACTAGACCCTCATCGCAAACAAATTTCAAAAGCAACAAAACCGGAAGTGGAAATACAAATCACTGTTATTATGAAAGATAAAATGTAAATAATGTAAAAAGTACGAATTATATTACAACCGTACATTGGTCGGTGTATATATATTTATTTATAAATAATATATATAAAAACTTACTATAGTTTTTTAGAATCTAGACACAACTCAGTCTTCCTTAGGCATTAGCCGCGGTCGACCACAGAAGAGACTAATATACAGTCAGTTCATTTTACATCATAAATGGATAACCACTCGCATTATGATTTTTTTGTCTTTTCCACTTATACATTTAGTTTGATCGATAGTTCAAAAATCGTCTACACCGAGATCTCTTGGATTTGAACGCGCTTTTTGGGCGGCGCCGAGTTCGGCCTCTCTTTTAGTTCTGCCTCGCTGCTGCGCTGTGGAAGGTAGACATGTTAGTAAAATGCCATAAGTTATTGTAATAGTTTTTTTGGGAGTTTACTCGAGACTTTACACTTGTATTCGAGATATTTCATGTGAATTGGCAAACGCTGCCTATTTTATTAATTGAAAGGTAAATTGAAAATGTAAGTATAATAATTTCCACAAGCAGGAATTGAATTCAGAACTATCGTGTATACAAACACTGTGCCACTGCGCCACGATGGCCTCATAATACAAATACAGCATAATATGACAATCTAAGAACAATTACCAATTGAATTTAACTTAGTGGCTTCTAATTGCTAGCTAAATTGGTGGTTTTTACTCAGTACATAAATTTTATCTTATTTATCAATATACATATAAACATATAATAATTTAAAAGCCCTCGAAGATAATATAAATATATCACTAAATTATTATATTGTAAATTAACAAAGAACGTACAGTTTTTCACACATAAACAAAAAGTTATTTATGATAGCTTTTTTCAGTAATAATATTTCATGAAAATGATCATTATGAAAGCCCAGTGATTCTTCCCATGACATGAACTGTACCAAGGGGTATTATTTTATACATACATATGTTACAAACAGTGTTGCCACATCATCGCCACGCTTCATCCCTTCCCATCAATCACTCTGATTTGTGAAATCTTCCACTTAATATGTATTCATTTTTGTGAAATACAACGCTTTCATGTTTTTGTAATGTTGCTATGTTTAACATAAGAGATAAAAGATTTTCTACATAAGGAATTATAAAAATGTATTAGAATTTAACTTTGTCAATTGAAATAACTACTATTTACAACTGTTACGAAAATTATACGAATGGATCATGAAATTTGGCATACGTATATTATACCCGCATAATAAGGTGGGGGACACTCCGTTCTCCACTTTCCTCTTATAATTAAGACATTGCGTGTTGAGTAGCGGACCTCAACGCCGCGCTTTGTCTTAGGTCGAAAATATTATAAACATAATCATACCACAGATTGTAGTGGAACCCACAACCAATCTAGTTTACAGTCAGACACTTTAACGGTTGAACTGCGCCACGATAGACGATTAAAATATATAGAATTAATAAAATAAATATTATATTACACTAACGTATGTCTGATGTACACTTTTGTATAATGACAATGACATACATTTGATACTAATACAATTACAACAAAGTGTACTCAAATTATAAAGAACAATAATGTACCTTGAGTGAGCTTTTGCCGACGGAAGCGTAGGGCGCGGGCGGCGCGGGGGTCAAGCCGCGAGGTGGCGCGGTGGTCGCAAGGCCAGGGGGGGTCTCGGGCGTCGAGGCCAAGGCACCAGGGGTCGAGGCACCGCAGGTTCGGTGTCCACTCCCTGGGTAGTGAAAAAAGTCTCTTGCAAGTTAAATCACATTCTCAAGTATCACAAACTACTGTATTGATAACTTTCTTAACAAGACTCGAGTCTCAGTTCGCGACATATTCTCAACTTACCCAAGTTTCCTTTGTATTTCAAAAGTATTATTATTACTTTAGCTTTATTATACACCTACATAGCGTGTTTGTTACATTTTCCTCTTTGCTTGTTTTAAGTCAAAATTGGAACACAGGATTATTAAACGTTGAGACGCTAACTAGACTAATATGAGACTCAAAGTGTACTTTGTTCGCAAGAACAAGCTTATTATCATTTTGTGTAAATAGTACTTTACTTACAAAATCAGCTCGAGTTCAAGATATTTTTATGAAAAAATATTTAAATATCTTTGTAATAATGATAAGTATTCACGTGCTATATGTATATATATATGTATGTAAAAGTTAACTTAAAGTGGAAGCAAAACACTCCGTTCTCCAACAGACATTTTGCTCGTCTTACCAAAGTGAGGAGGCTACAAATTGGAGATAATTTTTGAATTAGGATGCGAAGTGGTAACCATTGTGGTAATATTACTCACTGTGATATTCCACGTGTAACCTTTTATTAAAACTTAATATGGAATTGCTGTACATAGTATCAAATTCTTATTCATACCGTCTCTCCTGGGTCGTTTATTTGTTCTTCTCTTTCCTCTTTGCAGGTAGATCCCAGCGAACACTAAAAGATTTAGTGCAAGCAGGAAGCAACCCGCACCCACCGTCACCGCGAGTGCTACTGTGTAACTGGGAAAATATTCGATAATGCTCTCTCTTGGTAATGCCACATTTCCTTATTTCATTAAATAAAATGTTATTTGTAATTATTAAGTATTTATTCGATATTCGTTTAAAAAATTATCTTGATAGGTTGATAATGAAATTAAATAGATGTCAAATATTTTCAATTAATTAAGTGTTATTTAATTAATTTTATTTCTAGTATTAATTTTTGTGTAGTAAATTTTATAGCAGCTATATTATAAGACAGTTTCTGGAAAAGTTTAGGCGTACATGTCAAACGGTGCAGGTTCTAATTCTACTATGCTTAATTTATCATACGGAATTAATTTTATATAATGATATCTCTTGCTTATTTTTTTAAGATTTTTTAAAGTGTTGTTCGCATTTCACTTAGGAAATTGAAAAAGACATATTAAGAAAACGTATGAAAATTTTTATACATTTTCTAAATATGTCTTTATCTCATGTTTATATTAAATGTTTAAGTACTTAATCAAAAAAATATATTGGAAATTTCGATAATTTTTACTTGTTTTTAAAATAAATTTATTATAACATAATTTATCATAACACGAAACCAAAAATATCTTTTAGAAAAACAGCCCGTTCATATTTTTTTCACCTCAACAATATTTCACGTCTATTATTCCTAAATCATCAAAATATATATTAGCTGAATAGCTGTTACTGAAGTCCAGTTAGGGCTTTTTACCGAACAAAATTATACATATAACTGAGAGAATTTCTATGAAATATTACACCATTGCTCGAGTTCAGTTAATTTGGCTGAAGTTCGGTCATCCATAATCATTATCAGTCGCATCCAGTGTCTGAAAAGCTTCGGAAAAATGGACCCACATTAAGGAGCTTTTTGAGACAGACAAAAATTATAGGGAGGTAGGTTAGCAGGTAAACACATTAGCGAGATTGTTCTCGTCGAAATGCCCTTATCAATCTTGTTTAGAGAAATGTGTTATCAGTTACCCACCCCGGGCTTAGGTAAGACAAGTTTTAAAACAAGTATACGCTATTTATTAACATTTTATCTTTACGTATATTTTTTGTATTATGTGATTTTTTTGTATTATGTATATTTTTTTATTTTTTTTATTATGTGTACTCCATTTTGGAGTAGTGAAGTTGTAATGTAGGACATTAATATTGTTAAAAGTTCCTATGTGTGGGGATTGACAAGGATTTATCTGTCTTAGGTAGTCTTAGAACCTTCTCGAACATAATACGATAATATCAGTCTTCTTGAGTATATAAACGGGTAAGAAATATCTTAAAAATATTATGCGCCACTTGAAGTTAAAAATTTGGAGTAAAATCATAGGCTTTTCGCAATATTTAGTATTATTTTCACTCTAAATGCAAAAACATTTGAAAATTCCCCAAAAACTTACCTGTAATATTGATTGTCGAGGGTAGTTAACGAATCCTCTTTAGGCGGTGTTTGCGTTTCCGGTAGAGCGGCGAGTGCGGGACGCGCGGAGGGAGAGGGCTCACATTCGTCCACTTCGGGCTCTATCTCCTCTGTACTGTCGTCGTCTTCGAGAGACGGTGTGGTGTAAAGTTCGGGGAAGATTTCACCTAAGCAATAGAGAAAAACATTTAATACTATTCCATGTACAAGTAGACCGTAGAGCTGAAATGTAAAGTTCTTGGATGTAAGATGGATGTATACAAGTAGCAAGGCTTAAACTCTTGTGCTTTGTTATATATTTTTCAGTATTTTTTTAAACGTAAACGAACTAAATTGCAATAAATGTAAGTAAGTAAGTAAAATTATCCGTGAAGTTGAAAATATTTACTATTAGTTCCATTAGACAACAAAAAATAATACGAAATAATTATTGAGAATGCGTTTTAAAATAATCCTAAATTGTATTTGAACCTGCAACCATTGTGATCAATTACATGTTACCTAACTGCACTACGATAATCCTTACATAATATAAAAACAAATCTTGTTATACAACAATAGGCCCAAATACATATACAGTACATGTCAGCTTTGTATGAGCAACTACATCACAACAAAAACATTAATATAACTAACTTAACCGAAACTTGGCAATACCGAAGACTTATATGAAGACAGAGAGAGGCAATTAATTTAAAGAATACTACATTTTACCTCCCAATATAAATCTCGACAGTACTTTTTATTTATTAAACTTTGAACAACTTTCCGCGGGGAACGTTATTGGGAGCTATAATTTTTTTTTTCTTTTACCCAAAGACCATGAATTATTTTCGGAAAATTCATGAATATTTAGGTGAATGGAAGCTTTTTTCAGTGCTTTTCGTCACTGCTCTGTATTATAAATTTGTAATAGTATGTCTGTTTGTAGTATCGTAGCTCTTAAAACAGTGGATTAATTAGTGAGTTAATTTTTGATTTACATGTACTGTACTATTTATATGATATGCTAGCTTTGAGCTGGGGTGTAAAAAATAGTGTAAAAAAAAAGAAGAAGCTTACGACATTTACGACAATGGTTCGATAAAATATTATATAGATAACGCCAAGTTTTGCTTAGATATACGTGACTTAATTGTGATAAGTGTTATTTAAAAACGGTATCTAGTTATAATCGCTGAAAGTTTCAATGTTTATGGGAAATTTTCATTACTATCAAAGATCTTTTTAAATTTGGGGATATTTAATATTGGAATATCTTATATTTAAATTATTTATAAACTAAAAGGAACTATTTGTTTTGTCGATATTCTTTTTTCCAAGATATTGCATCCCAATTGAATCCGGACACGTGTGCTAATTTTCAAGGAAATTACAATAACAGGATTTTTTTTATTGATTGATCCCAATTATTGCGTGTTTAGCGGCGTTTGGTTCCGCCATTACACACGCAATAATTGGATTTTTGCACTTAACAGGATGAAGTTGAGAAAAAAATGTATTTCGGAATCACAGCATATCTTGAGGCTCGTCACTCATTCTCTTAAACTTCAAAGGATATTACCAAATAACGCCGATCAATCGTTATCGAGATCAAATCAATTACAAAAGCGTATGTAACTAATGTATAATATAATAACTAGAATATCCGTATATCTTAGTGATACGGTTGTATTTACAATATCTCCGCTCGTTTAAGACAAGACGCAACGTTGGATTCAGCCATTGAAGTTATTCAAGCCATGAAAGTTATTCATATAATTCAAATATCTTATTTCCATAATAGATAAATATCGGTAATTATAATGTTATATAACAAGTATATTTTAATTACAGAATTCTCAAACCATAAATGAAGGAAGATTAAAAAGGAAGACGATGAAGCCGTATTAATGACTAGCTCGTATTTATAATGCAAGTAAACAAAATAAAATCATCTAGTTGTAACATTTTACTAATTTTAAAAACCCCCTCTCGGCTAAATTTAAAAGGCACTTTTATTTGGTGTTTACAATCAGCATATGAAATGGTTGGTAGAGATAACGGTGTATTTTACTACTGAACTCTCCGTTCTCCATTTCGTTCCTAAATCAATGTATATCTCTTATACATTCATACTAACATTTTAGAGTACCAGTGCTTTATAAATAAAAATATTGATGATCGTTATGATCAACATGCGACTTTCTTTTGTTTTTGTAAGAGAACACTGGTTCAATTCCCATTGCATTAAAATAGTCATATATTGTCATATTTATTTGTTAGTGGTGATGTGACAATATAGAAGTAAATTAAATTACTGGGTTAAATGTTGGATTTTAAATGGAGTGTTTTGTCGATTATATTTATATCTTATACAATATAATAGACAGGTACCTATACTTTATACTACCAAAGTTTCAATAACGTATTCCTCGAAAATAAATAATCAATTGCTAATAAACGTCAATTTGTTAAATTATAATGAAAATTTATCTTTGATCAAAAGAGTATCAACAAAGCTCGCTTGTCTTTAAATAAAACATCAGTTTTATTGGGGCGTGATGGTGAAAACGGCTTTCCGCCTTTGTTTAAACATTTGACTTTGAAAACTTCCCCCCCTTCCTTCAGCTCCCTTCATTATTAACGAAATATCGAGTAAATATTAGGATATCGACAAATTTGTTACAACAATAGATGTTTAAGTTGCATTAATTAATGTATATATTTAAAATATTTTTGGTTTCTCTGCATAATGGAAATGTTTTTAAATTTCTTTGACTGGGAAGCGATCCCACAACCATCGAGTCCACAGTCACCATTAATTCAAACAACTCGTTATATAAATTTCTATCTTTTTCAAAATACAGATCACAAATAAAGTGTGTTTGATCTGATTTGATTCGAAGAACAAGTTTTGTTTGCTCTCATTAAATCCGAGCCTGCAATTAGTACGGCTTCATTGAAAACGTCTACATTTTTAATTTTCTACGTTTTATGTTTATTTCTATGCTATGTTATGAATGCTGTTGAGTACTGTGGCTTCTGACTAACGTATTTATTGCAGTTATATATAGTTTATATAGAGTAGAGAGAGAGAGAGAGTCACATTTCACAAAGTAAAGCTAGTTTGGTCACCTTAACTCTACAATTTACATACGAATACATTGTCTCTTTACAGTAAATGTTATGTGATAAAACCTAATACCTTCTAAGAAGAATCTAGTCGAAAAATTATTTATTCTACTCCAATTTGATTTTATCTTCAAATATATAATATATATAAGTAAAGATGTCTTGGTGGCTGATGATTTTCTTCATTTACTATATGTCTTTCCCTGGTCTGGTATCGGTCTACGACCGAACACACAATATCTTTGAAATGAGCAAATTTTCATAACGGAATGACAGCTAGACTTTGTGGAAAACGACTTAAAAAGTAGGCAATGTAAGAAAACAATTAAGCAAACGCTGTTAAAGGCGTAAAATAATAAAAGCTTAAATTTTAAAGTTTTTTACATTTTTCTCGAGTACTAGCACTCTATGTTTAAAGCCTGTCAGCTGCTAGACCACTGCTACGTTTGGTGAACATCATTTATAAAACTAACTGTAACAATCCATCTTTCTAAATGCGCTTTACTTTTTCCACTTTATAAGTACAAAAATCTTTTATTTTGAACAAACTCTTTTTTCCTTTAAGCCCCTAGTTTTACTTACTACACTATACATTGATTACTGTCACACTCAATAATAGGTTAACTTGAACTCTAATCGACTTTAAAACCAAATTCACACTTAACAATTGCTCTATAACGATATCATATTTATTTCATATAAAAATTATCTTTGTTCGCATCAATAGCTACCTAATGAAAATGAAAAAGTCATAAATTAAACATTGAGTTTTTACTAAAAAAAATCATACTCGTATAAGTACAAACAACTAGCGTACAATAGAATAAAAGTCTAGATTTACACATGAAAAAGGTCTTGAAACTAAAACAATACACATTAGAAAACGTACTCGAACTCGGGAACCTTGGAACCGACCAAGCCCTCTAACCGGTAAGCTATACAATCTATATCCAATTACGTCCAGTTTGTATATACAAGTGGTATATACAAATGGGATGGCTTTAGAGAGATGCAAAAATTGTAAAAAAATAGTATTATTTTTTTACAATTTTGCGCACTGTACTATACTGTATAGTACAGTAGCTCAGTAGCTCAACTAATACAGTACTTTCATAGAAATTTCAAGATTTCATTTTATATTTACACCGTAATTGAAAAGGAAATCTGCTTAAATAATGAATTCATAGCACATGTCTACGTCGTTAGGGCTATCTAGATGTAAAAGTTCGTTACGCTAATCAATATGTCTCTATATAAACACTAATATGATAAAAAAAAGTATTTTTTGTATGTTTGTTCGTAATGGATAAACTCGCAATTATTACGCTAATTATGCCCACCAACTAAAAAAGCTCTATTATGTTTTACAAATTCGAAGTCTACAAAAATACTAAGTTGTTTGATTTCCACTTCTAGGAATTCCTTGTAGTAATAATTATATGAAATTTATTCAAATTTAAATTAAATTGAAAAATTTCCATTCTCCGATAAGACAAAAAGCAGAGTTGAATTTAGTGAATCAAAGTGCGGCTAGACTCTTGTATTACATATATTCAACTAGAATGCCGCCACTTTGCACGTATTATATCTAGTGGACGAAAAGTAGAGAAGGAAGTGATTTATCACTATTATTTTATTATTACTCTATGAAAAGTTGAAAATGCACGTTAGCATCCAACCTCTGTTAAAACAAAATATCACGAAAACACCTATACTTACAATATTTCCAAAGGCACTCTTGACAGTTACTACAAAGACTTTTTGGCTCTACCAAGAACTAAAAAAGAAGTCTACACTTAAATATTTCGGGAACCGGAAATTTTGGACTGCAACGATTTTCTTTACATTTATGCAGCTAAAACACTATATGTTCTCGTAAACAGGAAATAAAGGAAGTGAGCCAGCTAAGTTACAAAGTGGCCCGGTTATATAACAGAGTGTTTTGTGGGACGACGGAGATACTAGGGCATTGTGTACATTATGAAGTACTTGTGATTTGAAAATATAAAGGAATGTTATGATACTTTATAATAATAATAAATATAAATAATTCTAACCATATTTTTTGACCAGGACCAGTTTTTAATCTATAGATACTGCACTTTATTCAAAGCATTCAAGCTTTATTCAGAGGGAACTGTTTCTGTCTAACCCCTTCCATTACCTTTTTCCTCGAATGAAATTTAAACTAACAATTATCACGTAATCATACATTTTTATTTCTCGAATTCGAAACATTGCGTGCTTAGGGATGGAACATAACGCTCCCCTTTGTAATACAATAGCGGCAATGCTTAGCCACGATGGATTACCATATAGGCATCTCATAAAAGTCAAAGATTTATTAATTGCAAATGTGTTTGATATTTTTATAACTTTCTATTTATCTTTAGAAGTATATAAAACATGTATAATTTTAGGTACATCATTATGTATGTAACCTTCTTGATTATTACACATACAAAACTAAGCTCCAAATATAATACATAGAAATTTATTATCCTATAAATATTATTCATTTTATTTTTGGTCCAACAGAGCTTGTGGAATTCCGTGGTCTCATAAACGGTCGACCTTGGAAAGCTCCATCGATTTATCTAGAAGCTCTCTTCGAAGTATTTTTTAAATCACAACAATTACATCGATGTGGCTCAATCCTGACGCCTGACTAACAAATCATATAGTTATATACATAGTTACGTGCAATCTTGCTCTGGAGACTCTTAATGTTTATAACGTAAGTGGTTTCTCGGTTGGGCAAAAAAGGCTGACATTAGAACGAAGTAGAAAACTACATATGATGGGAGGTAGAACTCCTTGGCTGTACATGGGCCGTGTAAAAATGTATTCTGAAGTTATTCTAGGTTCCCGTCAATTATCTAGTAAAATGTGGAAAAAAGGGGGGCTTACAGAGATATATATAAACTTAGCAAACCAAAGTTCGTAAATATCGAGCTGTACTGTACTCGAAAATAAAGCTATGCAATCAATTAAAGTGTGTAACCTGCGCAAATTTGTTTTACGTACGTACATTGAAATGAGGTCAGCTAGAGCGAGACCTGGAGCTACGTTAAAAAGGCGGTAAAGGTTGTAACAACTCTACCGAGAGTAACCTCGTCTTTATTTATTTAACTACAAATACGAGTATAGAGGAAAGTGTCAAGAGTTGTAAATCATTTTATTCAAATTTATATACGAACGACATGTTCAAAAGTTTTCAAACCACCGAAATACAGTTACCTTAGCAACGTATTTGTCAAGCTCTTTGAAATGAAACTATTTTAACCGGATTAATCGCGAATAATTTTGGTATTCGAATACATTTTAGAATCCGACGTTTCGATCCTTTACAGTAGTCCGTGGTCATAGTGCCCAGTGGGTAGACTGAGGTGGCATTTGTCTGTCATTTGATACAATTATTATCTCAAACTACCGCCAACGATTTCTTAGTTGCCTCGCGTACTGCTCTGGATTCTTGCACAATGAGCTATCTGGTGTGATCGGATTAAGACTTTAAAATTATCGCGATTAATCCGGTTAAATAGTTTCATTTCAAAATGTGTAATAATCCTGAAAATCAAAGAACTTAGTATTTGTCAAGCACCTTATATATATTTCTTCTTCAATATAAATTTTAATTATGACAAGTGACCTCCTCGTTTTACTTATATATAGATTTAGATAGCTATAGGAAGTAAATTATTCGACTGAATGAGGCAAGTGATCTACGAATGCGACTTTAGATATATGGAAAATTCCTGATGGCAACGATTTACGTCGATATATCATTTGTAATTGTTTGAAAAGGTAATGGATTGTTAATTTGGCTTAATTTTTTTTCATAACTAAAGTACCTACTAATATGTATCGCGTGCAATTCAATTATTATAAATTATAGGATTTGCGCATTAAGTGTGGTGAGACTAGCGTAGTTCCGAATACATTAAAATATTTTAAATGTAAAAATTACATTGAAAGGGATTTCAGTCCAATTTGATTAGTGACGTCACTAATTTATATTTTAGTTATTAATAAATAGCTATATTATTAATTACTGTCGTCGCCTATCTAATATTTATACTGTTTTACATCAATTTTGCCTAGAAATAAGGTTAAATAAAGTTTTATTTTTCGACAGAAAATTATCTTGACTATTAAACGGCAGACAAACGTTAGATACACATTGTTCTTAATAAGAAACTATTATGTATTTAGCTTATATCTGAGTGTACATAACTTTACAGGCAACTAGTACCTAATAAGAGGCTATGAAAAATACTTAGAAAAACTTTATAAAAACTATATATATTATTCTCATTTCACTTTCGTAAAAAACTTTGCAAGTGCAAAAGATAACGTTCAAAATTGTTTCTCAACTTTTATAAGAAAGTTTAAAAAGGTACAGGTGGTACAAATGTAATTTAAACAATTTCCTGCGAACGAAGCAGTTTCATTCGACCAATCGTTGGAGGCAACTTTCAACTTCCCACCCGTTTTCCGTTTCATCCAATTGATTCCGGTACACCGATAGTGTGGGCAATATTCTCACAAATAGTTTAAAAATATTTTCACTTTGTTTTTTTGTTAGTTTCACGAATTTCATACATGTAGGATTTTAGAAGGAGAGAACCTGCTATCAAGACTCTGCCCGCTTAATTTTGAGACATAGCGTGTTAATGTTGCTAGAGTAAAAAAATAGAAACAATTTAAAAATTCCAATTTTATTTTCATCACGTGATCAGTTAAACGCTGTCTCACTGCACCAAAATTATTTCTTTGTTGATTTGCACTTTAATAAACGGTGGGCAAAAATAGCTAAGTCCGTGCAGTTTACGCAGGCGAAGCCGCGAGCGGATCGTTAGTATTATAATATATTATTGTAAAAACAGAATATAATAGCCCATTTTTATTTGTAGACCTAACAAGAACTATTATATATAAGGCATTGTTTATGCCTGAAAGGAGCGCAAGCAACAATACCTTACAGAGATGGCTCTTTTGTAATAACAAGCATTTTATTATGCGGACCAAACTGAAACACGATGACATCGGCGACACAATGCAATGAAATGCTGAAATGCACTGTGTAAATGTTTAGTAACTTCACTTTAAACTTATTTTCGCATTATTTTATTCATGAGGAAAGCTAACAAGCTAATGAATTTCATTTCGTTTCAAAATTCCCTCACAGAGCAGAAATATTCTAATATGTACGTGTACGATAGAATGTGGAATTAAAATTTTATGTTGTTATAAATCCTCATTTGCTATTTGAAGCTTTTAAACAAAGAAAATATCAGATTATAAAGCTTGCAAAGATTATTGTTTCACAAAATGGAGGTTTTTAAATATATTTAATTTATGTGTTATTATCAAAATATCCATTTCATTTATAATAATCGGGACGTTTTACTATTTTTTATTTGACCATACAAAAGCTTGACACTAGGTTTGTACCTATGTTTCTTACATTTTTTACGTTAGCTTACATTAACATAAATGATTACTCAGAACTTGAGACAATTGATGTTTAAGCAAGTTATTTCTATTTTACTTATTTAGAATTTTATGTGCATTTTTAAATTTACAGCTACACACTTTGATTTACCACAATATATAAGTACTCACTTTCTATAGTTAAAACGAACGAGCTATGTTGACCTTTCAATTCTAGATTTCCTAGGAAAAGCTCGCGAAAGGACTTAAGTAAATTGCGGATCCGAAACTTCTAAGCTTTTTTTAGAAAAACATTTTTCAGAAACAGTTGTTTGCTCAAAGAAAGGTTGTGAGGTGAGGTGAAGAGATTTTTTTGAAAGAATTCACGTCGAAATTACAATCTGCTTGGATTCTAAAATTACAATCCACATTTGTTTCTTAGAGTTCGTGGTGACTTTTAGGAAAATTTTATGTGCTCTTTCAAAAAAGAGAAATAGAATTTCATGAAAACTTATATTATGCTTTATATAATGTAGCCATAAACGGGGGATTTAATAGTACTTTTATAAGATTCACTAGTTACAGTTTTAACGAATTCGTTCATAATCTTTTTACCAGTAATACAGCAAAGAAAAACCACACAAATGAAATAGAATCTAATCGCATTAGGTGTCCAATTATTTTATATAAACTCGCACACTACACATTTCGCAGGAAAACTCATACTGAGGGCAATTTCACTTAGAAATATAAGGTAAGGTAAGGTAAAATAAGATACGACAAGGCAAGAAGCACTTTGTTTGAACATTTATAGCTTGAAGCACTTTGTTTGAAGGCCCGAGAGGCCTTTCTACTGCAATTTGCGTCACCAAGCAAGTAATTAGATATCATAATTGTAAAGTGACTAGCTATACGCGGTGGTTATAGACTCGATTTCAATTCAAAAAATCAATGTAAATTCAAATATACGAATATTAAAGTTATATTAATTTCCGGAACCCGCGTCCCTCTCTGTACACAAACACAAAATGTCTCTAAAACCTGCGAAGTGAGCCCTCTCTCGTGCTTTAAATGCTTCTATATTATTTTTGCCTGCTTTACATAACACGGGAGAGCATATAAGTTATTAATGGCATTCTCACAATTCCGCCCCTGTCAGTCAGCCTGTGTGCCGCTTCAGAAGGGGAAGGAAGGGGTTGTAACCGCCACTTATTCCTTTAGTCGGCGTTACATCGGTATTTCTCCTAATCCTGACGATTATTTCCTTCCGATCCGTTTCGTGTGTCGTCTCCCATCGTATTGCTACATGAGGCGTATCACGCGATACCAATGGATCAATCTCTTTTATGGCGCCCAAACCTTTTACTATTGCAGATTGGAAAATATTTGGTGAACGAGAGTTATGATTCATAAAAATACATTAAATTAAGTTACGATATTATCTTTTATTTTATACTGAAACGTTTCATTTGGAGCCTTTGTCATTAAAATAAGAAAGAAGTACTGTTTATTTATAAATAAAACATTGTCACAAAAAAAATTGGTACTGCTCTCCATATTGATTTTCATAGAGACATATTTAGAAATTCAGACATATTTAAAAATTCAATATCCTTAATGTGCGAATAACACTTTATAAAATGTAAAAAATATATAAGTTTTTTCATTATTTAGGTTAGAAATTCAAAGGTTATTTAGTGTAATTAATATGCTTAATATATGATTTCTTTCACAAAATCTCATCGATGAGATCATTTCTCTATTTTTCATTTATTATATTTATACTCGTATATATATATATATAACCTGTTGAAAGAGACAACATTGCGCTCCATCTAACTAAACCGAGGAAACTCTTGCATTATAAATACAAATATTCCTCGAAGCGGGAATTACCACAGTGTTTGTGTGCAATTAGACACGTTCCAAATACGGTTTAAATGCGACGCATTTGTCATATTGTTTTATTTATTATTATATTTATTTTTTTAATAGCTATTTGTGGCCGTCGTGGCGCAGTGGGATAGCGTCTGACGGTAAACGCGATTGGTCGTGGGTCGTATTCCCACTCGAAGGGAGTGATTAAATTTTAAATATTTTCAGTTTCTACGTTTTGTACTTAAGACAAAGCGTGACATTGAGTTCAGCCACTCAACATGCCGTGGCTCGATTGCACATTCGAGAACCTAGTGTCTTCTTAAAGTTGGCACAAACAGAATTATCTATTATAAGCTATTTATACATATAATAAAACTGTAACTGATGGCTGTCTGTAAGTCGAAGATATATGGGAGAAATTATTATTGGGTGCATTTATCAATGTAATAGAACCCAAAACAATGATTTTTAATTTTTATTTTGCTTACGTGTACGCACAGAGCGCTTGTGTTTATTTTATCTCAGTCAGTTCGTAAATAAAAGTTACAAGTTTAAGTTTAAGACTATGAATTTAAGCAAAATATGTGGTTTAATTGAGAACGCGGGCGGGCGAAAGAATTCAATAGTTAGTTGCATACTGTATAGTGTAAGCAAACGTAGCCACGAGCGGGTCGCTAGTATATAATAAGTAAATACAGATATAGCAAAGTATATTTACTTAGTCGCTCTTCACTGTTTAAACGTTTATGCAGTTAATGGCGGCGGTCGTGAGAGGAAATGGCTCTAATGGGCGGATGACGCACCTCGCTAACTAGATACATCCATTAAGTAAAATTAAACGTGAGCTGGATGAAGGACAAGTGTTAGTGTTGCTGTTATAATACAATTTTAGCCTTTACATATGCCTGTGTATTACTTTATATTCAATCCCTTTTGGCATTGTATCTGAGAAAGTTCTGTTTTCGGTTCGGTTTGAGTTATATTTTCTTAACAGCTTCACGCTTTTTCCCGCATTGTAGGGTAATCAGAGAGAACCCAGTGTCAAAACACTCCGTTTTCCGCTCGAAATCGAAATACTGCGTGATGAGTGGCGGAATTCGACTGCGCGCTTTGCTTAGGTACTAGAGCAGAGTAACGAAAGTATTTTAAATACAGTCAATCCCCCGAGTGGGAATCGAACTAACAGCCTATCACAGTTAGAGTCAGACGTCTACTGCGATACGATGGCCGCAATTCTTTTTACTTTCAGAATTAATTTGGACTCGAAATTCTCGATTTTCGACTTAATTGTTTGTGGTCAAAATATAGATAGATATATATGTCGATATGCAGTTAATATAGGTCTAAGGTCTGGCTAGACAAAAAAAACATCTTAAATAGGCAAATAGGTTGAAAGTGTAACATAGACTCAATGATTAGGGTATTATAGCATGCTCAGTAGTGAGCGAGTATGATAGAAGACCACAAGAAGGTATCAATGACCTTTAGTCATGTTATTACCTAAAATTATCTATAGTTATACTAATTGTTGAAATACAAAAACTGCTTGTGACGACGGACAATAAATCGATGGTCTAATAGTCTATTTAGGACGACGCATTCTGTTAAATAATTATCACAAAGTGACAGAACTCTATGATAATTTCTATTTTATTTATTAAAATATAGTGACTTATGTATTTAAATGTTTAATAAATTGTTGGATTTTGTAAAAAATATAAAGAAAAAGCACTTTGAACTTGTCCGAACGTTTAGCTTAAAATATTTGAGACAGCAGTATTAAATGGTTGAACGTGTTTTACGAGTCGTTGTTAAGAGCTGGAATTACTCATCGCCATTGTAGATTGCAAGAGTTTTTACCTATTTTCTGTAATGAATATGGTAAATTTACTTGAAAAATATCGTTTTTATTACCTTAAATTAATTAAAGTATACAAATTCGAATTAACTTAAATGTTTTGTAAGCTTCTTGTAATATAGCACTCATTCACATTCAAAAACGTTTTTTTGAAAGATTTCCTTCTATGATCTGGAAAAGATTGGAAATGTAATTCAAAAGTAACCATTAAGGAAAATTGAATGAATCTATATACATACCAGCAAACATGTCAGGGTGTGAGTCCCGGAAGTGGTGATGCCGGGGAGCGGCGCCGGGCCGGTGCAGCTGCGGAACCAGGTGCAGCCACAGCGCCAGCTTGTGGCCGCGGTAGTGGCTCTTGACGCGGAGCTTGGAACCTGTCATGGAGTGTCATACAGTTGTAACATTATAGTCGTATAGAAGTAAATAATGCTTATTATGTAATTTACTGGAAAAAGACAATTTTCTGTAATAGTGTCGGAAAACAGAGACGTTTTATTCTGAACAAGGTTTGTTTGTTTGATTAATTAAGAAAATTCGTTTTAATACTAAGTCCTCTCTGCTTACCTAGCTAAAAACGGGAGTTATTTATTTGAAAGGACAATGAATCTCTCACCTATACTCAGATACTGCTGAGTATTCAGGTCATACCGCGGCCAAACCACAGCGGGGTCGCGGGGCACGTCGCGCGAGGTGTCGCGGGGGGCAGCGTCCCGCGGCGAGGGGTCCCCGGTCTTGGCGAAGGCCGCCAGGAGCGCCACCGCGGCGTCCGCGACGGCGGCGTCCGCGCGCGAGTAGTTGCCGGCGAGGAGCGGCAGCCCCAGGAAGTAGGGCAGCGTGTCTCCCGTCACGCTTCCTAGACGCTGGTTGGAAATGTTAAATGGTTACATTTTGTCATTTGCTTTACCTTCTTTACATTTTTTGTCTTTTGAAGATATTATGATAGATGCTCTTAGAATTCCTTATCAATGTTATGAAAAAATCAGATTACTTTTTAAATTAATTTTATATTTTCATGGTACTTTATATGAATCTAAGGATATGTTATATGTATATATAAGGTACAACAAAGTTTTTTAACTCATAAAAGAATACTTAAGTAAAAATGTATGAAATGAAATGGAATTGTTATTTGAGAATTCAAAAAGCATATAAGAATTTCGACGAAGCTGGATATAGAACGGATGGCTTAGATGGCGGTTAGAGCGCTAGCACGGTTTCCAAGAAGCGTGGTTTCTATTGCCGTTGCGTTCAAAATTTTTATAAGTTTTCTAAAAATTAATTTAAGTTTTTCTAGGAATATCATTGCTTTACGAAAAGTCTGCCGAAAATGTGAGACTACAGTTCATGTCGGTCGCTAGTATTTCATAAAATTAAATAAAAATTAAACCTGAATCAAATTCACATTCATGCATGTTAAAGAAATAACGTGAAATAAATACCACCCACCTGCGGATAATCCGCCTCCTTGGTTTGGTGAGCGAAGTGCGCGAAGTACGTGAGCGCGCCGCGGCGGGCGTGCGCCTGCGCCAGGCGCAGCGCGGGCGCCGCCGCCGCCGCGTCGCCGAGCGCCTCCAGCGTGGCGTCGCGGATGTTGATGGGATGCTGGATGGGCTTCTCCCAGTCCGTGTACTCGTTGCGAACGGCCGCCAGGATCTCGTTGCGGTGGTAGCGGTACACGTTGCGGACGTACGTGCGCAGCACTCTGCTTCTGGTGCCCGAGTAAATACTCACATTATGTATATAAACATAAAACCTCTTATTGCAGAAATTGGATGCAATTTACCGAGTAACCAGTTATTAAGGATTTACTAAATATGGTGCGATGCGACACAGTCCGATACAAAAAAAAAACAAGTTTAAAAAAAAACCTTTAAGAAACAGATTTTGTATTTTTTAGTTTATTGTAGAGGGAAAGTGGGTGTTACTGTCTTAATTATATTTTAGTAATTTTGATGAATATATAAAAGCAGAATAATTAGAAACTACTATTACCATTTCTGCTATGACATTGTTAATTCTTTAATAACTTATTGAAAACTACATTTAATTGGAATATAAATATCGTTAACAATAAAACTATATGCCCCTGTAATATATATAGCAATGGCTGTAATATGTGGCACAAACAGCCGGAGGCGACGCGTCGCGAGCGACGTCTCAATGTGATGGAAAGCAATTTAATTTTAAAACACTGTTTCTATTCTATCAAGGCTAATTGTGAAAATGCGAGGAGCCATAGAAAATTGCTTTTAAAAATAACGTGGAAAACGTACGGAATATTGTTATAATGTGTATACTGAATTGATAAATTGATAAACTCTTAATTACTATGCATTTTGCAACGAATTATGTGAGTTGTTACAGGATATTAAAAAAATAATATAACTACAATAGAAGATTGAACTGACCTATGCTCCTCTTCGAAACCATGTCTAATTTCATCTTCGTTGAAGAAATGATAGCTCTCAGTGGTGGCGACGACCACTGCCAACGCGCAGTTTAAGAAAACTTCACTCGCATGTAACGCTCGAGCTGCCCCACCCCCAGCACCCCCTGGACCTCCAACTGCCCCAGAACTCCCCCAAATGTCCTTGGCAGGTAGTGACGGTGCCCATCCAGCAAGGAAGCGTGCTCTAGGTGGTTCCACGGCGAGTAACGCCGCTAATGGTCGTGATCGAATACATTCCGTTAGCCTGAGGGAAATGTTACTTTTTAATGTAAATATGGTGACGAATTTTGTACGTTATTATTTTACTAAGATATTTCAAATTCATAATGAAACATTCATTATGAATTTGAAATGAATCTATATGAACTTTTCAACTGAGGCAATAAATATAATTATTATTACTAAAAATATAGTCTAATTGAAATTCATTATTGGATTATTGGATTAAACGGGGGTGTATTTTGATATACTCGTAGTTCATTTAAATGTGTTCTGCCATTTTATATTTAGTGAGTAATACATTTTCAATTAAATGATATTTGAATTTATAGGCGTTGCACTGACATTGAGCATGGCCCTTGCCATTACCGTACCAGTGCTCCCCGTCGGCCGCACAGCGCAGCGCTTGAGCGGCGTGCTGCCGCGCCAGCGCGGCGTCCGGCGCTAGCGACGACGCGGACAGCGCCGAGCCGCTCAGCAGAAGGGCGCGCGCCACCAGACCTGGTGTATAGAATAATTGGGTCCTTCAACAGTGTTGGACTGTTAACAAGATGGTTGGAGCTTTAGAGTCTATCCGAAGAACGCAGGGTTCGGTATTATCACTCCTTTACTTCACGTAGAATATACATAAAGCTGAAAAATCAATTGTCAATTGTATGACATTTGATGACATCGTGATAAAGTCTGAAAGATTTAGCTGTACATTGTAATTTATTTGTTTAAAGGGCGAGTAACAAACGGAGTGAAGTGTCACTGTGGTAACGAGGTGTCAAGAATACGGAATACAAGTTATTATAATTATTTACACATTAGGCTAATATCCATATCACCATAGAATTACTGAATAAATTAAATTAAAATGTTTAAATAATTGAGTGCTTTTGTTAAGTTAAGTACTTTATTTGTATATTATCTTTAAAAAAAGTACTAAATAATGTTTTATATAAGTGTGCAATAATAGCTTGATCAATCTATTTTACTGCAATATGCGGAACTTTTAGTTAAGGACAACTCAATTGATAGTTATTTATAAATTATTGTAAATCTCTAAAAGGCTGACTTGAAAAAAAGAGTCTGTCCCAGTTCTTTTCAGGTCTGAGGCATAAGCTTTAATAAACTGGGGATACATTTTCGAAAAAGAAGTTATACGTTCAATAAATTTAACAAATAACTTTTTTTTTAGATTAAAATATTTGACTTTAACTTTGTTTGACAAACCACAAA
Organism: Podotricha telesiphe; assembly: GCA_038994665.1. Classification (NCBI taxonomy): domain Eukaryota; kingdom Metazoa; phylum Arthropoda; class Insecta; order Lepidoptera; family Nymphalidae; genus Podotricha; species Podotricha telesiphe. The sequence goes on along the minus strand of JAOYRR010000319.1, from coordinate 1,474,175 downwards.
CATAAGACTTCCGTTTTAGCTACTGGACCACTAAATATATATACGAGTATGTGTGTGTAACAGTTACTAATATTTTACGATAACGGTTCTCAGATCGAAGCGCAACGCCATACACAATTTGGCAATGCATACACAATTCCGCGCGCTCGCGACAATTTGCATGTCACACTCTTTGTAAAACAATTCACTGTTGCCATTCATTATCGATGTCTACAGCTTGTTTTTCCTTCTTATTTATTCGTCTTTCTTGTTTTTGTTGTGATTGTACAAATATTAGGGTTCATATAATAGGATTTAGCGTGTTGTTACAAATAACGCAAAAGCGTAAAGCCCGGTTGCTGTTTACGGATGGGTGTGTCACAAGGATCGATTTTAGAACATTTCTTATTTTTAAAGTATATAGATGTAGTACTTTATAATAAGAAAAAGAGTGTGGTAGTTTGTCTTTGACTTTGCTCAGGAGTCCCTTGTGGCATGGCCTGCTGAACGAAAATATGATAATGTTAAGGTTGCATGAAAGATTGAAGTAAGAAATGTCATGCATTTTTTTGGTAAGATTTTTACTGTTGTGGGTGTAATTAAATCAAACCAAGGGGTTTTGTTGGGGCTCCGTCGTCGAATTTAACTAGCAATTTCTTTTGGTGATGGGGGTTTGATTGGTATGTACAGGTGAAGGTGCTGGATGAGATGTCATGGGCGACGTAATCATCGCTACCATCATTCGGGTTAAACACATTTTCCTGATGATGCGCAAACACTTTTGCTTTTTCAGCGTCTGTTGGTGGCCATGGATTTAAATGATTGAGAGGATAAACATGGGCTTGCGGCTTTTTGAAGATTTTGGTAGATTTCCATATAGAAGTTTCACCCTTCCCTTAAGGTGACATTTTTTCTAGACTACTACATATAAACTGTTGTTATAATTAAATAAATTTTGCCCTTCATTATCTATTGGCACAACAATAGACATGGAGTATAGACTAAGGTTTTTTTGTTACTCTGTAATAAATGTAACTTGTTCCATTTTGGTGTGAATATCTAAATTAAAACCACATTTGCTTAAACAATCCTTCAACTTTTATTTCACTATTTAAATCATAAACACATCGTGTTAACGGAAACCAACGCCACGTTCTTTATTTCTACAAACCTAACCAGACTAGGAAAACAAAAAAAATATTACACAAATAAACTTTTCAAGAATGAAAATATTTTTTACAACCACAACTGCATATACGCAGTACAAATTTATGTATAACATATATTGTAACGCATATTACACAATTTTTTGCATATGTATTTTTTTACCTTTGGACAGCGGCAACATGAGCATGACGTTTGCGAGCGCAGCGGCAGGCCCGTGCGCCGCCAGCGTGAGGCGCGCCGCGTCGCCCCCGAAGGCGGCGATGTTGCGGCGCGTCCACTGCAGCGCCGCCGCCACGTCCAGCGCCGCCGCCCCTCCCCAGCGCGCCGCCGCGTCCCCGCCGCCGCCCGTCAGGTAGCCTGCGTAGCGCGTACCGTTTTATACTAACTAATCACCGCCCAGCTTTAATATATTCAGTTTTATTGATTATTTCAATACTACTTCATTTCTGCAACATTTTGATTAATATATAATAACTTAATAAATCCAAAACTAAACTTACAGCTATTATGTGAACAAGTTAATCAAGCCTAGTAATTCTGCCATATATTTAGACGTTTCTGCTATGATCTAACAGACAACCTTGATGCAAATTGAGACGTTTCGCAAATATTGTGAACAATGGTCCTTTACGTGGGTCTGGAAAAGAGTCTGGAAGGCAAGTCTGGAATCCCTTCCATCTGGATGATAAGTAATTTAGTCTGTACGTTATTACAAGCACTCACCTAGCAACCCTACTCTATAGTTGAGCGTGACGACGAGCAGGCGGCCGCGAGCGGCGAGCGCGGCGCCGTCGAGCGTGTTGCCGGAACCCCACTCGTGCGCCGCGTTCAGCCACACCACCACCGCGTAGGGCGCCTCCACGCCGCGCGCACCTGCACCACCACACACACACACACATGCATACTTAGCAACCTCTTGTCTCGCTCGTTTTAGGCGACGAGTAAAATTAAAACTATGCGAATTGTTCCAAGACTCGTGATGTAAATAAAATCAAGACATATATGCTATAGTTAGTATTGTTGTAGTTGAATGTATGTTGTAAGTTAATTTGATGTAAGTTGTAAGTTAAGTATAAGCATCATATATAGTATGGATATTTTAAATATATTTTTCAGAGTACAATGCCTTCTTTAAATCAAAGGTGAGAAAAAATCATATTAGAAGAGTTCTTTTCTCCCTTTAATGTTCACAATAAAAGATTCACATACAAAAACTTACCGCTACCGGGTACGTATATATTGAGGTACAGGCAATCCTCGCTCTGATTGACTAGCATCGGTATAGCAGCGCGCAGCTCCTTGTACACGCCGAGCGGCATCTTCGATAGAGCTGCAGTTCTGGTTTTAATAATATTCCACATTACAAAAAACTAAAAAATAGGATTCAAACTTACGACCATCATATGCAATTGAGTAACTCTTAGCTTGGCCAATAAATGAATATATAAATAAATAATAGTTTATATTATATTTTCATGGTGCAGTAGGATAGAGTCTATAAACGTGCTTGGCTGTAGGTAGGATTTTCACCCAGGGATTGGCAAAATTCAATTCCCTCGCTCTAGCAAAACACGGAATGTCTCAATTTTATGCAGAAGTCGAGGGCAGAGTGTCTTGACATTAGACTCTCTTTTCCTACCCAGCTTTGCGAAAAAGTGTGGAAAGGAAATTATTAATGGTATACATGTATATTATGTAATATATAAGTTACAAATAGTGTAGTTTAAAATCACAAAAGCCAAAAAGCGGCTGTAAATATGAATAATAAACGAACTAATAATTTAAGCGTTCATTTTGTCAAATAAATTGATGTATGCGTCAGTAATTACACCGGCTGTACGGAATAATTCTGTCATTAACGTCATTAAATTAGGCGTAAAATGTAACGAATAACAAGGCGATTTGATAAATGAATATACACAAATTGAGGTGTCTATAGGACAGTAATGAGACCGGAAATGCTTGGTGGCAGAGGGAAGATACACACGCTTACATTGTACTGAGATAGACTAATGGTAAGTTTCTATTTGGTCTTATTTATCTTAGATTTCTAGATTAGATTATGATCTATGTATCTTGGTATACGAGTACGTAGACTTAGAGAGTGAAATATCTTATGGATATCAGTTATATGTAATTATGTGAACTCACTATCATAGTATTTCCTGAGTTTTTTTTCTAGTAACTTATTTTATACCGAATAAGCATAGGTCTTCGCCTCCGAACTCCATTTAAAATTATGAATGTAAAACTTATTATTACATATTTTTTATTAACCTATGTGTACCTAACGTTTGTCAAATATCAACTTCTAAACCAAAAATGTTGTTATTTAGTATAAACAATTGAATCTAACTTGTTCGATATATCCGGGTATCGCTGCGGGCAGACCGGCGCGTATGTGTCTGCAAGTCGGGTGCCGGGCCACGAGGGCGCCGGCGGCGGTGCTCCCAGCCGCGCCGGCTTGCCTCCGTAGGGCACCCCCCGGAACACCTCGACTGGCTCCAGTCGACGGGACGCTGGCTCCACTATGATACCTCTGATTGCTCCTGGGGATAAAGAGTTTGCTGATGTTTTCTTCTTTTTGGTTTATACAATTTTAACAAATAAAGGCAGCAAAAACAATTTTGTAAATCTTCTATTTTATAATACGAGTATATAAACAGTAAAAACAACTGTGTATGCACATTAGGAAAAGGGGCAAGACTTAGGGTACCTGATATATAACCATAATACACCAACTAAATAATAAGAAACTTATTTCTTAGAACTTATTCCTTAGAAAGGCGCCTTGACATAACGCTGAATAAATTATATTCAGCGTTATGCGATTTTTCCATTGACATATAAAAAAATTAGCTAGACTATTATGGTTTTCAAAAAACATACTGTAAATGAGAAATGTAAAACATACTATAAATGTGAAATGTAAACAATATAAAACTATGTTTTAAAAAACTTGTTCAGTCTTGAATAAAAAAAAAATATCATTAAACTGTCCACCCATAATGGCGGGCAGTGGGATGGCGTATTCTCTCCAGTAAGACATAGATGGGCGTTGAGTTTTGGTATTCAAAACGCAACGTCTCGAAATCGGTTATAAAGCGGAGAATAAAGTGACGTAGGAAAGCATTGAACTAAAAAAATTACCACTTTAAAGGAAGTTTTTATAATTTTAGCTTCAAGTTTCAATGTAAACAAGTAGTAAATTGAAGCGGTCGAAGTTATAAAATTTACGCACACGGAGTCTATATAATTGTGCATTTACTGGCGGATTTTGGATTCAATTCAATTCAATTTAATTAGCTATTTAGTGTAATTTTTTTATATGAACATCTCTTTGAAAGGACATGGAACATAGAAAAATCGCTCAAACTTTTAACATTAACAAACCGAGCATTAGAGATATCCGGGCGTTAACTTCTAAATCATAATTTTCTAAAATATATGTACTTATTAAAACCACACACACACACATATATTTGGATTCATCTATTCAAATACCGACTCGGAGCTTAAAGTTTATGCTCACAAATCTCTGCCTCATAAGCAAGTCTGCTTTTGCCTGCAACTGACAGTTCTACGAAGGCATGATCTATTTATATACAAGTAGATAGATTCTATAATTAAATATAAATTTTTTTGACCTAAGAAAACCGTAACCTAGATACTAGTAGCTGCCTTTACAATAATTCTACCGCTAAGGGAACGAAAAAGAAGTTCAAAGATTGTATAGAAGCCTGTCATTTTTGCTTACGTAACTACGGGCTTGCGTCAAATAAATGCAGAGATTTGATGATTGTTGATGTTGTATGGACCATGCGATCTCCTTCTCCTAGCAAGAACTCTCTAACTATCATATATTTTAATATGATTTTTATTTTATATAAACAATATTCATTTTATGTAGCTTTTGTTTTTAATGTCGCAAGACACATTTACCAACATATTATTAAATTGTACGATTATAAACCAACCACGAATACAATTACTAGAACAATAATATTTTCATCCCCATAATAATAATTTATTTCCCATTTTAATTTGCTCATTAAATATTCTCTTTGACGTATTAAATTTGTATTGTATAAATTTAATACAGACACACTCTCAGTCCTTTTTCCAGGACGCCCCCGTCTCTTCCTTTTTTCTTTCATTTGCTAATAGTTAAGCATATAACCTGCCAGTAACTCATTCAGCCAGCATATCATTTTACAACAATAGATTTTTATTTTATTTGTGAAAACAGTTATTCATTCATACATGTTGGACTCGTAATTGTATATTTAACTTACGTCACAGGCGCTGATTGGTGGAGGCGTTTTCCAATCATCACCAAAATTACATATAATAAAAAGATTGCAGAGGTCCTTCTGTCATACATTTTTAATATCAGTATATTATACTTATTCTTCATAAAAACATTTTTGTATCTTCAATATCGTACTACTTTATTTTTATTTACTTACACCATTTAGAAAACGTATAAAAATTTGATCACAGCGGGATTCAAACCCGCGCCTCTTGAAAATCGTTCAAGCGCTCTGACCGCTAAGCCATGCGTTCTACATCCAGCTACGTTGAAATTCTTATACGCTTATCACAACTTATATTTGTTGTTAGCATCTCTGTAGAGAGATTTTTACAAATTTCTGCTACCCAAAGATTATTCTACGAGCAATCGTTTGGCAAGAGAGAATGCTATTTATTAAATATATATATTTTTAACATTTTTTAAAGTTCTAAATATGTCTTTTTCAATTTCCTTAGTGTGCGAATAACACTTTGAAAAATGTAAACAAATATACTTACACCATGTAAGCACTTTTCGGAAAGCAAAGGTCTGTGCAACAAATATTAAGTTAAACAGAACCAAGACCTAGCTAATAAATATGTAAGTCTTCTACGTGTAAACAAACAGCCAGAGCAATCTGTAAATTAGTTTTGAACATTTGTGATATTGGATAAACATAAATTCACTCACAACTATCACTTAGATTGGTTGAGTTATGCACAGTTCGCTTTAGTCAGAATTTGAGGAGTGTACACGTGACCTCTTGGGTCCGTCTGTCTACGAAACACTTTGTGGCTGGGCAGGACTAATGAAAGTTTCACACTCATCCGGACTATAAAGCTGTTGTAAATAATAATGAACTCAGCCGACTGAATGCCTAAAGAATTGTAGATAAAGCAATTTTTTCTTATAATATTAATTAATTTCTCTTATACTATCAGGATCTCAATAGACTGAGATGGATAGATTAGTACGTAATAGTAGTTAGTTTCTTTGTTAGTTCATTTATTGATCCTCATTACATTTTGGGGTAACGTCCGTGTGGAATTTGAAACCACAACCATTGCTTGTGTATTAGAAGTGTTATTTTTTTATTAAAGGACCTATGACATAATGAAATTATGTCATAGGTCCATTTATATTTAATATATAAAATTAAAAACACGTGCGCTTATAAGTTAATTACAGTGAGTAACTCAGTCTCTGTAAAGCAGCCATCAGCAATTTACGGCGCTAATTTCAGTCAATAGTCGAACAAAGCAGGTCTCTTCAAATGCATGTTTATTAAATTCCCCACAGTGTAGAGGAAACTTCGAGCTAACAAAGTAAATTATATTGAAGTTGTTGCTCAACAAATTTCAAAGTTTAATTATGACTTCATTTAGAGCATGCAGTTGTGGCCGGTAACGGACTAAATGAGGCTTTGATGTGAAGGGTTCAAAGTAATGAGGACTCAGAGTTTAGGGTTCATTGGTCGCATACTTGGTACTGGTAATATCGGCCGGCAAGTTCGCACCCTTTCAGCTGAGTTTCATGTACAAAATGGAAGACATACTACTGAAATATTCACTAACATGTCCGTCCATTCCATCTTTGAGCATGATTTTGTAATTTTGCACTTTTGTACGAGGCTATGAAGCGAAATTTATTTTGCTGAGGCTAAAGAAATATCTTTTACAAAATATTCGCATTTTTAAAGCATTCTCTCAGGCATAACTTAAATCTTTAACCATCACATAGTCAGACTAAAATCAATTTATTTTTATATATTTGTATATAAATTTATCTTGAAAAACCAAGTTATACATGTATTATATGACATTATGACATAGGCTTTTGTAAACACAAGCTATATAACGATATAAGTTTTTATAGTATCAGAACAATAATAAAAACCGCTGTTCATACATTTCTCAACGTAGAGAAAAGTAAACAATTTAATTAGATTTCGAACAAAAGCCGTACAAAACAAGCAGAAATCTCGTAATGGTTCATTATTAATTCACAAAAAAAGCTCTATTCGTCTGACCGAGCCAGAGCGAGCGGTTTCAATGGACGGTCAATCTCAACCAATTACGTGAAAGCGTAGCGCCGACAATTATTAATTTGGGACCGACACCCTGTGGCTTTGTAATACAAAACGGAACGACGCCATTCACCTACAATACTCCGGGACTCCCGGACCCACAGATCCCGGTCTGATTGAATTGTCCCGGGATTACGGATCCCGGACTCGTACCGGAAGCAGCAAACTTACATGCTTAACGCAGGGCAGATTGGGATTTTGGACGTGATTGAAGTATTTTAATATGGACAAATTCTATTATCTTGACAGTGCAAATACACGCAACGTCGAGAGAGGAGACATAAGTGTTTTATCTTGAATGATTCGGAAGCTGTTTAATTATTCATATATACACCATTATAATTATTTATAAACCTCCCTCATTCAAAATAAAATACTTATGTCTCCTCTCTCGACGTTGCGTGTGTTTACACTGTCAAGATAAATGAAGTAAAAATTATGCTATACGTTATTTTTCGGATAGCAGGGTAGTCAGAGAAAACCTAGTGTCAAGTTTGATGTGTATATATACATAAAACTCTTGCGTTATTGGGTGACTGACTGACAGACAACGCACAGCCGACACTACTGGGTGCAAGAATCTGTTAAATTTCAACATTTAGCATGTTCTTTTGGGTATACTAAGAGAGGATTTACGGAAATTATTTATATATAACATCTCGTCTTTTCCCGACCATGTATCAACTGGACTATAGACCACACAAAGAATTTGCCTGCGACAGATTTCAAAGAATATTAGATTTGATTCTAGTCTATTCTATATTTGTTACCAGCTTGCGTGTGAACGATGCGCGAGCTGTAGCGCGGGCCCGCCGCCGCCAGCACCGCCAGCGCCAGCGTCGCGCACCACGCCGTCCGCGCGCACTCCATGCGCCATCACGCGACGATTGGCTGGAACAAACAGAGAAACCATTTAATGTTACATCCTTATATTTATAATGTAGCTAAAGCACGACACAAAGGAGAGTAACGTGTCTATCAGTCTATTAAAATTTGTATTTTTATTCTCATGTGGCGTTGTAGAAAGGAAAAGTGTTGAGTTTAACGATTCTTACTGTCTCGTTCCATCCTGCAACAATTCAAATCTTTTCAAGAAGTCATACAAAATAAGCATGGGTCCCGATATGGCTAAGTCAGTCTTTCTATTTTCTTCTTATTGTGTACCGATTTTAACACGATTGCATGGGTTAGTTGGATATTACGTTTAACAACACTTCAAATTACTGGGATTGCTTTTTTTTTGTCTATATTATATATTATATATTTTTTATGTTCGTGAGTTCTAGTTAAATATGTAAATACTGTATTACAACTGTTGTTTAACATTTTTTAAAGTGTTAATCGCACACTTAGGAAATTGAAAAGGACATATTTAGAAAACGTATAAAAATTTGAACGCAGCTCGATCTGAACCCGCGCCTCTTGAAAACCATTCAAGCGCTCTGACCGCTAAGCCATGCTTTCCCACTGCGTTCAAATTTTATAACAAATGTATGAATAAAATATTTGTCCGAGCAGTAAAAACCAATAGTGGTTACAAATCTTATAATGCTACATAATCCGCAGCTTTACGTATAGAAACTATTCGACTAGTAATATGAATTTAAGTGAAAACATCATAATATGGTAATATGTTTTATACGTTAAAATTTAAATACACAAGTTAAAAGACTTATTATGTGAGCATAATATATATGTACGTAAGTGAATTACATTGGGCTAAGTTACACATTCCTGAATTTGATTACTGCCCGTGTTTAGTTTGTAATTAGATTATCACATTTCTATTAATTTGCTATTAGCGGCATTAATTAACTAGCTCCTGTTATGTGTTTAAATATAAATACAGTTTGTATATATACGTATATGTAGAGCTTTTCTTGTATATTATTTTATCATCTTGGGACTCTTGTATGGCGAACAAAAATTCTAGTAGTAAATCACTCCGTCCTTTGAGACATTGGAAGTTGGAAAATCGAGAGCGGAGTGTCTTGATATTAGCTCCTCTCTGTTACTGAGTACCCTGCTATGCGGGCAAACGGTCAAAGCTGAAAAATAAAACTGTATTCCTGACTCAGATTTAAGCCCTTACTCATCAGGTAAGTCTGTCAAGCCCAAAGGTTCCATAATTTCATATTATCATTATATGTTGCCTATTGTACTGGTACATGTTTTTGTGTTTTCAATTAGCTAAATTAAAAATGCCCGGATACCAAAATGAAATTGACTTTCCTTTCAATTGATATCGGGACTTGTCCCTTGATCCTATGTAGATTACGGTTTGGAAGGGACGGCTACTGTGTGGGGGGTAGGGGTAGGTAATGATATGGGTACCTGCGGCGGGTCGCCCCGATGGATATCTCTTCAAATTCTGTCACAAACATAACTGAACGTCATTGTGTGGAACAAAGCTTTAATATACTTGTACGAATACGTTGGTAATATATTTTTCTTTAATTTTACATGTTTTGGATATTTACTTTATTGGGTATCTTTTTCACCCATTGTAAAGTAAGGTAACATAGAATATATATAAGTAGAGTTCTAAACAAGCTGTATAATATATCAGACTATCTGATACAATGAGGAATATGAAATTAGCATGCCAGTATTTCTTGTGCAGTGCATAAAGAACCTAGCAAAATTTGTCAGTTGGGATATTGAGTGTGATGTGGAAGTCTATATTCTAAATAATTAAACGATAAATATATATATATATATATATATATATATATATAACCTACCGGAGCTAAAAGTCGTAATATCAATTTATAAAACGGCCATTTAGAAAATAGCATTATTTTTCTGTTATAGAACATTAAACATTAATAAATAAGACTTGAGACCAGAGAAGTTGAATGGGGGGCGGCGTTGGGAAGACTAATGGTGACCTCGTGTCAGGCACAGACGCGGACCTCAGCCTGAGGACCAAACACTTGTCACGATAAGCTCGTCTTGTGTCAAAACCACTGCATATGTATATAGGCTTTAGGGAGTAGGCATATAAGCGATTCTTGGTGTAAAATATGGGTTAATTTAAGCGTTATTTGATACTAATTGACGTTTCTGAGTATGGTTGTAAGTATTTATGTTTATAGAAAATATATTAATTTCGTCGAAATAAAATTTGAAAACATATTTATTACGTATTTCTTTGTTCTTTTACTGAAGAAATATCAGAAAATAAACTCAGGGCTGTCGTAAGCTAACTCGTGACATTCAGTGAAGTTATCTGAAGCAAACGAAGTGAGGCAATAAAAGCTCATGTACAAATAGGTACGTACCCTAATTTCCCTCTTGATTAATATTCTATAACAGGTAAATAATTTAAAGCTGCGCTTAAAGCATCTGAACCATCAAAATTGGGTTCACGTATTAAATATTCTAACTTAATTTTAACAAATTCTTCCAAATTGTAACAAAATTTATGAACGTTTAATGCTAGAGTAATTTAAGGGACGCTTATTAATTTTCATTCCTTTGTAAATAAATAATGCCACAGAAGGAAAATGTTCGGCGGAAGACGTTGAGGTTGTAGGTTCAGGTTCTTCTTTTGTCTTTAGAATGGGCTAGAAGTATGAGAGGAAATGAATTATTTTTAGTACAATAAAAATATATGATTCTAAATATTGGAATTTCGTTTAATATACAATGATATGAATATATTGGCAATTGCATATATATCACGATTGAGAGATCAAAGCGAAGCCACTCAGACTCTCTATATTCGATACGTAAAAGATATATTTAGAAAACGTACAAAAATTTGAACGCAGCGGGATTTGAACCCGCTCAAGCTCTTGAAAACTGTTCAAGCCCGCGCCTTTTGAACGGTTTACAAGAGGCGCGGGTTCAAATCCCGCTGCGTTCAAATTTTTATACGTTTTCTAAATATGTATTTTTCAATTTCCTTAGTGTGCGAATAACACTTTAAAAAAAATGTTAAAAAATATTCGATACGTATATTATATACGTAGAGACCTTAATTATTTTAAATATAACCTACTCTTATGTGAACTAACAACAAAAAATAAGAATTTTCCGGTTTATTATTCGACGTTGAAATAGCCTGGAGGTGATTGCGTTCGCAAGCTGTGTTATCTTCCATTAAATAATTTATTTTGTAATAATATTCAGCACAGAGAGCTGTGGGAAACTGACTTTACGTGATATATGCAGCTTCGAATTTACTTTGAGGAAATTCATATATTTTGAAGCCATCCTGGCACAGTGGCAACGTCTGCCTGTAAACGCAAAGGCAGACGTTGCCCTATATATATATATATTTAAGGAAGGGTAATATAAAATATCACTAGATTTATTCTGTTAAAGTAACAGTCCAAAGAAGTATTATCAAGGTATACTGTTAGTGTAATAGGGCTTTACATTTTTTCCTTCATTATGCCTTTTTGGGTAAGCAGACCTGGTGTCAAGACACTCCGTTCTCCACTTTCCTCACGATTTCGAGACATTGCATATTGAATGGCGTAATTCTTCTGAGCGTTTCTTATCTATATATTACTATATCTTGCTATTACTTAAATATATAAATATTTCACTGACTGCGTGCTATTACTTAAATATATAAATATTTCACTGCGTTGCCTTAGCAACGCTTAATGTATTTATACCATGTGATTGACATATATTTCTGTATAAAGCCTTTGCATCATCGAGCCTACAGATATAAACATTCATCCCAATAGTATTTGCAACGACAGCATTTGAATTCAGTTAGACGTTACGACAATAGTGCTAAAGCGCTATAACTAATAATCCTCAGAATATTACGCAAAATGAACTAATAACGTAATGTACTGTGCAATAATCCTGATACGAGGACCGTAAATTTAACGGCCCATCAGAAGTCATAAACTGTTAAAACAATATAATACCCCGTTAAATAATGAAAATGCATAGTATACCATTTTACTCTCTATAAAATTTAGCATGTAGTTTAGCAAACACGTTTGTAATCATTCAATTTAATTCTCCTCTTTACTTTTGCCGAATCACATTTAACGAAAATGCAGTATTATCGTGACGTCACAACTATTAAAAGCTAATGAGGCAACAGTTCGTGTTCTACATTTATTTTTAACCTAATGTTACGAGAAATTCATTCTGAATTACACGTTTAGCCTATTGTCGAGACGAAGTTGAACCTTGCGACCTCAGCGGACTTCTGTCAAACACTTTAACACTGAAAAATAAATATTTAGAAAACGTTTAAAAATTTTAACGCAGCGGGATTTGAACCTGCGCCTCTTGAAAACTGTTCAATCGCTCTGACCACTAAGCCATGCGTTCTACATCCAGCTACGTCGACATTCTTATACGCTTATTACAACTTATAATTGCGTTCAGACTTTTACACGTTTTCTAAATATGTCTTTTTCAATTTCCTAAGTGTGCAAATAACACTTTAAAAAATGTTAAACCCTTTTTTACACTGTTTCACGGATTCGTAATTGTGAAGAAGGCAGACCGCTAGTAAAGTCCAATGGCACAGTTCAGTTCAATTTCCAATCGGATATAATTACTTTTATTTTCTTACGCATTACCTACTGTATTACACGGAGTTAAAAAGATAAATTCTTCTATTTAAGTCTTTTCAAGAGTCATTGCGTGTATTGCGTGTGGGAGTGCCTTAGACTGCGCTTAGTCTAACCAGACCACACAAATAATTAAAATATAAATACCTATATCCCGCATTGGTGAACCAGTTCAGTTCAGTCAGTTAAGTTGCAGTTGAGGTGCTTATTTGAATAAATATACAACTTTTTAAACGCATTAACTTAAAACACATAATCTTTGTACAATTGCTCACAATTTAAGAGAAAAGTTTGGTATATTTTAAGTTCTCAAAGATTTCAGTTGAAAAGCTTTGGCAGTACATTAGATTAATGACCCTCGCAACCGCACTTCCGAACTTAAGCGTTAACGCAAACTGTGGAAATAAGTAAATTGTGTATTACAAATGTATGCAATGAACGGGATATTCTAAGTAGTTTATAATATTTGATATGATTTCTGTGAATGAAAATTAAGAATCTTCAATCAGACATTTAAAGCAAACAATCAAACAATCAGAAATTTAAAGCAAACTATTCTAAGCAGCGTAGAGTTCTTCCTGCTAACTCCACAAGACATAGTTTTGTGAAATTGAATTCATTAGTAAGTTCCAATTTTCAAGTTACTTAAATAAATGTTGCTATATTCCATAATTTCAATTCCAATTCTCGGCTACACTTACGTAATGAAATTTCAATACAAAGACAAATAAAACAGTATTGAAGTCGCTACGTTCAATACTCCATATTGACTCGTCGACTATTTGCAGTTTATCTCGAGCCGTTTCTGAAATAGCTACAAATATTTACTTTATTGAAAACAATTCTGTTGCAGCTTTTCTTGAAAATTTCTATTTCATTCTTGGAGTTGGTGAAAGGTAGAATGTCACTCATTTGGTTCTGCTTGTAATGATGTGTGTGGGTTCAATTCTCACTCGACGAAATGTTATTGTTTGAAACACTATTGCTTCTTCGCTTTCATTAGACTAAGTTATGTAAGTTATCGCTTACATATATTTGTGTCACTTAATAAAAAATATACTAGAGGGCGGCAGCAAGAGCCGATTCATACTAGGTTCATTTTTTTAATCACTACGGTTTGCGCAATTCAATTTTAATAGTTTTATGGCTGCTTTAATATTCCTTTTAAAATAATAGGAAAGTTTCCGCGAGTTTAACATTTATTTTTATTTTGATCGAAAATTTGAAAATTGAGTTCAGAGCTTATCATTTATCTGCGAGTCACGTCATCCCAACTCGATTAATATTCAAAATAGCTAATTCAATAGACCTGTAAACGTATTAAATGTAAAATATTGTATAGAGTAGTCGTGATTCGAATGATAATTATAATATATAAAAGGTAAGGTTACATTTTAACCAGTGGAGCTAGTTGTCCATAATGCTAATGTTTAAAAAAGGGTTTTCATCTCGAACTTTAGTTCTGTATAATTCCTCACCCGCCCCGAGACATTCAGGATAAAGTAGGTTTGGATTTGGACACTTAGTACACTTAGATTGGACACTTAGTTTTTATTTACATTTCTTTTTATTTTTCAATTTTGAATTCCGCTGCGTTCAAATTTTTATACATTTTCTAAATATATCTTTATCGATTTCCTTACTGTGCGAATAACACTTTAAAAAATGTAAAAAATATATATATTTAATAAATAGCATTCTCTCTTGCTATTGTTCGTAGTATAATCTTTGGGTAGCAGAAATTTGTAAAAATCTCTCTATAGAGATGCTAACAACAAATATAAGTTGTAATAAGAGTATAAGAATTTCAACGTAGCTGGATGTAGAACGCATGGCTTAGCTGTTAGAGCGCTTGAACGGTTTTCAAGAGGCGCGTGTTCAAATCCCGCAGCGTTCAAATTTTTATACGTTTTCTAAATATGACTTTTTCAAAAGCTATGTTCCCTAAACCTGTACCTAAATTGTAAATGTGCGACTGGCGGCTTGTTTTTGTATTACATGTACGTTTGTACGCCTAATAATAATAATTAATTTCAATAAATAGTCTTTTATACTTCACCAATATGGACCTAATCGATGGTTAGGGTGGACAATAACTCGTAAAATCTGTTAATCTATTAGAAACAGAGGAATTTTGTATACATAAATATATACATTGTTCTTTTACTAGTCATCGTCAATCGTAGAAAAAGCCTTATGGCCTCTATAAATAGATATTCTCACGCAATAATAAATTATTGCGTGAAAAATCGTCGCATGTGAACTAAACCGTACGTGACGTAAAAAATTTATGAAAGCATTTATGAACCAATCTAATGGTGATATTGTAAATGCCATTAATATAATAGAAATATGTCTTTTAAAAATGGTAGACTTTTACTTGATTATATTTGTTGTACACTTCTTAGTCTAGAAAGAGCACAAAGAGCCCTCATAAAGGTTTCCAACAAGCACTGTATATGAAATCAGTGGGATGTCGTATGTGAGATGAAGAAGCGACATTGGTATCCCAAGAAGTAATATCTGGTTTTGCAGAACGACAATACGCTTTCATATCGTTTACTTTGTATAATAAAACAAATCAACTCCTTCAGAGCGCATGCAAAATTACTAATGCGAGGAAGAAAACTAATTGGCTAGTCAAATTGTCATATGCAATTATTGAAATTTTACTATAAAGCTAGATAGATATAAGCATATTTTTCAAATACAGTTATATGTCATAATATTATATACTCCAATAATACTTAAATAAACTTACCATATTTTTTACATATATTTAAATAAAATAAAATAAAAAAAAAACTTTACACGTTTTTAAATATTTTCTTAGTCATAAAACATATAAGTGTTGAATATTGAGAACGCTACATATATCCATACTAATACATACCACCACACGCCGCCTAACACTGAAAGTTATGACTCGTATAGACGAATGATCGTTAATTTTTCGTTTTAAAAGGTGTCCAAACTTTCAAGCAAATCAGACGGAAAGATGTGAGTCAGAATGGCCAAATTTCCCTTTTTGAGCTTTGATTTGAGCTTTGCTTGTTTAAGTCAATGCGGACAATGACTAGCTAATACAAAGTGTTCAACAAAAATTATATTCAAAAAGTAAACAACAAAACTCCAGCCTACCTTTAAATTCGTTTTATTAAACACTTTAAAATTCAAAGATTTTATGGGGACAATACACTTTTACACTTCTGCTCTTTCAGGGCAACAGCTTCTCAGTAACATTACGTTATTGTTTGCAGTGTAAACAACAATATTGGTGGAACAAACTCAAACTCGTATTACAGAAGGTCTGATGAATCGTAGTCGGGGCAAACAGAAATCCCTGGCCGTTGAGATAAGAACTTGTTTATTTACATTTAAAAAGGATCGACAGCGAAACGTTTCATTATCTAACAAGATGAGCCAGCGCTGGGAAATATTCAATTAACAATGGCTCTTGAATCAATATTTATTGATATCAAAAGGTATGATAGAACAAGGCACTACAAGTACGTAGGTAAGTAATAGTTCAGTTTTATTTTGTTATATTTTTTTGTACTTGTTTTTCTGAATTTATTAGCCCAAAGCCCAAAAAATATCATCTATAAAACTTCTTCTTTATTGCGTCACTAACAAACGCCCGGCCGAAAAGCACAGTCGTAGAAACCTGAAATTTGGCTTGCAAGTTTCTTGGTCGGTGGGCGCTAAGAGAAAATTTCTCGTAGAATTCCCAAAGGTGCGGGAAAACGCGGGATGCTAGTCGCAAAATTGAACACATACATATGTGAAGATATTAAGAAATTTAAAAAGTGAATAGTGAAACCTATGAAATTAGTAATTTGTACAGCGGAAAGCTTAAAAAATTGTGGTCCACACGTAAATGGATATTGTGTTTCCAGGTGTTATGAAAACCAGCACTATCAATACAAGCTCTCAATTGGGAGGTCAATTTAAAGTAAAATATAGCATAAAGAAATTAATGACAAACCATTTTTTATATTTAATACTCAATATGTATGTACTTGGGACTACAGTACAATAGCTATATTTGCAATAGCAGTATTTGTGGCTTTGAATTCAGCCATTTCAATAAAAAAAAAACTTTTAAAAGTATTTTTTCTATTGGAATTCGATGTAAAAATATTTTATTGTATGATAGAAATGAAAAGCTCAACATTTGAAAAGTCTGCCAACAAAAATAGCTTGTGAAGCACCGAGTTGGCCAAGTTTCATTTACAGTCCGTACTAGTCATATATATATATTGGCATGTATGTATTGGCATTGAATTCGCCACTCAGCACTCAATACCTCTATGACCATGGAGGCGCTGGTTGATACACATTCGATCCTCATTTGGGAGATTAGGACGGGTGGATATTTAAGATATTTGATGAGGATTTAAAATATTTTCGTTTCTCTACTTTATAAGACAAAGCTTGGCGTAGGGGTTAGCACTTAGTGCGCAATATCTTAAAATTGACGAAGAAGAAATGGAGAAAAGGAGTGTTTGATTACTCCAGTACTTCCAGTGGTTTTCTACCCTACCTTGCTGTATGCAGAAGATGCGTAAGAATTAAAAAAAGTTGCCTGCATCTTGTACCTAACATGCAAAAAATATATAAATACTTATATATACAAAATACGTGTTACCATAAGAAGCTATCGTTGTCGGGGGTGATACTTTTTAAGAATAAATTTAATAATAAAATCATCATCTCGTATTTTTAGTAAAAATCTAGTTTCTTGTTGCTTTTCAGCAACATGAATAAATTTGTTTGCGAGCGCTGTCTTAGAGAATTCAAAAAGTCCCTAGGCCCTCTAGGGATATATTTTCTTTAAATTTTATAAAAATTTAAAATACTGTTTTTTTTTTATTGATAACTTGGAGCAGCTATATGCGGAAGCTCCTTTCTTGATATATTTTATTTATGTATATTCATTGGTAAATTATCGCAACATTAAAATTTAAATAAAATATTTCATTCTAAATTAACTAATATTTTCGTAGTCCAAAACCATTCCCACAGAGACAAGCCCCAGTAGATTCTTAGAAGCGCTGTCAAACTTCTAACTTCGCCGCGTTATTTTACATTTATATTAGATTTCATTAATATTCTCGTCATAAATGCCTTTCAATAATGCCTTTTCCTGCTTACTCGAAGCCCGCATTAACGAATAACTTGGAAGTTTCGAACTTAGACGGCTGTCATATTTCGATAAAGGTTGAGACCAGTTTAGGTTTCTACGATATTTTTACGTAATATTTTAAAGTATTATTCACAAAGTAAATTTAAACACAGTCTTATACACCATTTTAATAAGCGTATAAGAATATTTAGAACGCATGGCTTTGCGGTAAGATCGCTTGGACGGTTTCCAAGAGGCGCGTGTTCGAATCCCGCTGTTCTTTTCTAAAATATATCTCTTATGAAATAACTTATTGATTGACAAAAAAATTTATGTTTAAAATTAAATGAAAATTTATAAAATACCAAATGGGCATTTGTAAGACAATTTGCTAAAATAAATACCTAAATATTTCTACTTAATACGTAAATTTTTCAAATGTTGAATTTTCTACATTGAATGTTGAAATATGCAGACGGCGTAAGGGGCAATATAGTAAACTCATTAAAAATGAATTCAGTACACCTTTGTATAAAGTGGCATAAACATTACTAAGGCCACGCGTATTTTAACCTCAATTAAGCCTCTAATTTTAAAAAATCACCTATAGTTGTGTTTTAGTTACTTTCAGCGTCTTTCAGTCGGAGACAGGTTTTAAACTATATATTTAAAAAGAGGAGGATTACAATACAATGAAAATTTATATGTGAAGAAATTTGAAAATAAAATGATACGAGCGACTTAGTGTCGTTCTCGACATGTAGGGCGAGGCAAAGAAATTGAATACATATAACACTTTGATACTGTCTGCTTTTCCATATTTTAGTGATAAAATTGTAACACATACCGTCATCACTCACAATGTACGGCTCGTCTCGTTATATTTAATAAGTAACACATTTTTCATGTTATTTCCTCGTGTGTATGTAGAATTCATGAAAAGCCAAATATTTTCGTTTTCAGTTACAGCCACAGGGTGTTGTTTATATCTTTGGAAGCTTCTTTTGTGTATTGTTCTATTATTGTACTTGTATAGTGTTATGTAATACGGTACTAAACTGCATTTATGTGTAAAATATATTTACTACATATACACAAATACATTGGTTGTATTGTTCCCATATTGTCTTTTTTTAAATAAAATAAGCGTATATCTTATAGCTAACAGCGTACCTTTTTATAGGTAAATTATATTTTTATCATTGATTCAGTCATTTCGGTCATTTTTGAGTTTGTCTAGTACAAATCAGACAAAATCATTTATTTTTGATATATGAGGAATAGCGACCCCTAAATTGCAGAACTTAAATACGTTTTGGCTTTAGAATTTGGCTAGGTGAAGTTTGGAGTACAGCGTATGTGCTCGATTAGAAGAAAGTGCTCAATAACAAATAAACTTGCATTACAAGGTGTCCATGATAATGGTATTTGTACGAAGTTAGCCGTTTCCGATGTACTACACAAATTTGTGGGGGAACTTTTGAAGAGAGACGACCCTTTTCCCGCTAGCCATTTAGTTTTAGTTTTAAAAGTCGACCATCGATAGTCTCATTTGAATACCCAGTAATCAGTAAATCTGATACATTCACTCTGAGTAGATATGTCACTTTACATGTTCTCCAAGGCCAATTCCTGAATTCCGTGTTGCAGAGTGCCGACGGCAGAAACTTTCAAGCATTTCATGGATTCACCGTCGCGATGAAGAAAGAAGAGCTGGAGGCAGTGTCTGGGATTTACGACTCACGAAGAAGTATAGGCTTAAAGGGCCCCTTTAAAATGCATTAAACCTCGCCTCCACAATCTAAACTCTTCACTCTACGTAATCTATATACTTATTAGTGATGTTGTAGAACTAAAACATACCGGGGGCGCCCTTGCAGACGTTGACCTACGCTCAAGCAGCCACGGAGTGCTTGTATTTTGCAGAGTACCCTCTTCCCTCACCCCCTCCGGTGTCACTGTAAAGATCAATTGATCAAAAGAAATAATTCAGTATCGAAAAAAAAAAGTATAACTTACGTTCACATGAAATTAGGGATCGGTCGTATTCCTGTTCAATCGGAAGTTTTACTGCGAAACACAAGTTCGACTAAGAAAATTGGAATAATTCCCAGCTATTTAACGTCGGAGTAAAGGGAAAGTATTAGACACAGCGCAAAGTTCTCACATATCCACGCGCCGATGACAACGAATTTGATTAGAAGCCGTTTAAGAGAAAACTTTCATGCTAGGTCTTTTCGGTATATTCGATAATTGGAAATACGGCCTTGGCATTACTTTATATCGGTACTCACATTACATGAAATATTTTGCGTATTTTAGCGTTAAGTCAAGGTCAATGTTCGGTTTTCATTACAATTACAAAAATGTATATTATTAGAATTCTAAAATTTGTTCGAAATTTCAATAAGCTTTTACCTTAATTAGAGCGTATTAAATGTCCTCAACTATATACTATTACTGTTTTGTTCGTTAAATAGTTGCTTTAAATTTTTGTCGTTTTTCAATTTTCCTTTACGTTAGCTAGAAATAAAAGTAATTCCACAAGTTGTTACCAACATCATAATATGTAACTTGACATGAGTAGGTATTATTTTATCATCGAGAGACCAGTGATATATCATCACTCTATTTCTGTCTCTTCATCACCTTTCTGTCTCTTTGAGAATGCAATTAGTAGAGGCAATTAGCAAATAACCCAACCTTTCCTTAAACTAGACTGATCAAAAACCACACTTACCCATACAAACAAGAACATTCCATCAAATGTGAACCCTGAACCACTGCGACCAGTTACAATTCAATGCAAAACAACGTCGTGAAAAATGAACAAATTTGTTATTTTAAAGGCGTCTTATATAATATAATAATTTAATAAAACAATCTCACGTACTCGTGAACGCGACGGTGTCAAATATGTAGACATCGCGAGCGGAATGCGCTGAAATATCGCCGGCCTGACGCCGCGCCATACAGCGTACAGAGAGATCGTGAAAATATCATGCTTTTCATATAAAACTACTAAACATTATTATATTATAATACAGACGTATTATTATACACTTTAAAATGAAATACGAAATGACGTTGAAATATACCTTTTATAATACGACTCGGCGATTTATTATGCCTTCTCAAAGCGTTATTTGAAACTTGATATATTAATAGCTTGTAATATTTCTTTCAGTAATAATATGCATATGGTCTTGCTCGTGCTCTGACATTTGTGGTTATGCAAATCATATGTAGTAGCCATTTCGTTTTTTAATTGTTTCCTGTATTTCAAAATGGGTATAAATGGAACTGAAGTAACTGACTCGTGTTCTTTTTTTTAAATTTTGCATCGAATTTAGTTAGAACTGGACTACAAATAAGTAGTTTCTATGTGTTCTCTTCTTTCCAAATAGAAGTTATAGAATACTCACCTGTCTCATATGTTCGCTGTCGCTTGTCAGTGGAGACGGTCATTATCATAATATTGAAATTGATCACTATTTTCTGTTAAACTAGCTCGCTACAAGTCATTACTAAAGAACTCAATTAATATATTTGGATTGTGATTCCTCTCTTTCTCGGTTTCTACTAGAAATATACTGATATAATGCAAATATTTGTGTTGTTACAGTTAATACTTTGAATCTGACTATTACAGTAGTTTTCTGATTATATATAACGATTAAGTAGACTGTGAAATAGACATATTTAGAAAACGTATAAAAAAGCGGGGTTTAAATCCCGCTGCGTTCTAATTTCGTTTTTTAAATATGTCTTTTTCAATTACCTCAGTGTGCGAATACACTTTCAAAAATGTTAAAAATATATAGACTGTAAAATGTTTGATACTTCAATTTTTCGCCACATACTAAACGATTTATCCCTTAAATCATATATTTTCCTTTCATAAGTCTAGCAGATGAAATCAAAGTACTAACAAGTATAGTTTGCTCGCCTTTCACGAGAGCACTGCCCATACTACGTCCATAGCAGACCTTTAAACCCTTTGAGGTAAAAACTCCCCCTACGCTTAAGCGTTAAGGGAGAGGGATGATTTACTAGAAAACATATTTAATGTTTGTAGTCGAAGTAATTTAACTTTGTTGTTGTGCGGTTAGTTATAATTTAAAGTTTCAAGTGTTTGCCCATTATTATACACATATATATATTTTATAATGAGTTACGTACATTTACGACTTTGGCCTTTAGAATTTCCTGCCTGTTATATTCGTCTTGTGTATATATTGCCAGACAATCAATTTGAGCAAACTTAAACTTTGATGATATTAGCTTTTGGGTCGTTTATAATTTATTCTATGAGCATCGTATGAGCTCGTTAAATACTGCAATGTTCATTAAAGTATATAAAATTTGTGAATAATAGCCAAATTAATTGAAAAGTCGGTGTACTCGTATTAAAATAAGCGGTTAATCAATAAATTTAAGACATACACTCATTAGATTAAAAAAACACTGTAATATTACCCGGAGTGAGACTCTTGAAGATTAAAAAATGAAACAAATTTCAATAGAGTAACTTTTTACCAGTTGGAGTTCAAAAGTAAAGAAAATTTACAAGAAAACGATATCTTACATGAATCGTGAAAAATATAATAAATTACTTTGATTCTTGTAAAATATTTAAAGAAATAGATAGTGTGTTAAATTAACTAATTAAAATGTAAAAATAGCGACAGGTGTCGATATACGATAAGATATAATACAATAATTCGTAAACAATCTCAATTAAACAACGTATAACTTTGATTCTCAATAACTTGAATATGACATGTGACAAGTTTTAATACTGAAGTACAAGAGGCGGCAGTTGTTCACTTGTACAGCTTCTCAGTAGAAATTGTACATTTTCATTTAGAGGCACCTCTACCTCTACATAATTAAGGTGTTGCCTACAAGTAACATCCGGAATTATATATCAAGTAATAGAATTATCAAATTTTCTCATTGTTACAGACTACAAAGAATACGAATAAATTAAAGAACGTAAAAAAAACGTTCTTTGATTTTCGCGATTATTACACATTTTGAAATGAAACTATTTTAACGGGATTAATCGCGTATAATTTTGGTATTCGAAAATACATTTTAGAACCCGAAGTTTCGAACACTTTACAGTAGTCCGAGGTCACAGGTAGGCTGAGGTGGCACTTGTCTGTCATTTGATACAATTATTATCTCAAACTACCGCCAACGATTTCTTAGTTGCCTCGCGTCCTGCCCTGGGTTATTGCAAAATGAGCTAACTGTATCTTATTCTCTGGTGTGATCGGATTGAAACTTCAAAGTTTTCAGTATTGGGTCCCAGGTGGTAGAAAGTTTCTTCTGGGTTCTAAAATGTATTTTCGAATGCCAAAATTATACGCGATTGATCCGGTTAAAATAGTTTCATTTCAAAATCAAAGAACGATCTAACAAAAGCCAGATTTGCGTGAGCCAAAGTTGCGTGAAACGTGAAAAGTATTGCTTTAAAAGTTTATGAAACTTTTACCGCTAAAAATAGAATTTAGCAGAACTCGCGTACAAAAGTCCATCATAGAGATACATTAGATATAGAAGCGGCTTACATCGGTGTAGCGCGGACTGACTCGCTTACCGTCACGTCAAACGAATTCAGAAAGTTTTCTCTTGTTAGAAAAATAAATCTGGTTCGAATATAAAATCAGAAACAAACAATTGGCTACTCAAGCATTCATCTGCAATGCGAAACAATGCCCCACTTAATGTACTTTTAAGTGGCAGTAAAATTTAACGGCGCCGTCGCTCATCCGCAACGACGGTATAGGGAGTGCGTTCCTTTAATTTCTATGGATATTAGATTTTGACTAAGTTATTGTTAAATATGTTATTTTGGACCAAGTTTCCTGATAACCAATAAACGATTTAACAGTTAACTAAACGTAAACTGCTCATCGAATAGGATAAAATAAAAAAGACATATTTAGAAAACTAATAAAGGGTATAAGAATTTCGACGTAGCTGGATGTAGAACGCATGGCTGAGCGGGCAGAGTGCTTGAACGATTTTCAAGAGGCGCAGGTTTTTTAAATATGTATTTTTCAATTTCCTTTTTGTGCGAATAACACTTTAAAAAATGTAAAAAAAAAGGATGAAATAATTTATGATATCAATTATAATTATCTTGTTAATTAGAATTATATTAGGACTACCGTCGCGCTGTCCCTTCGCGAGCATCACTGCATGTAGGTTATATTTAAAAAAAAATTCTACTAAGACAAAGCGCGGCGTTAAGCCCCACTATGTTGCTACGTTATGCTTCGATTTCGGGCGGAAAGTATCGAATGCATTTGATTATTTCCAATAAAATTTTAATATAAAAGAAAAAAGGGTAAATCAAAGTGAGTGATAAAAAGGGCAAGGAGAGGTTTGGCCGATGTCCGAAAACACTGTCGAGGATATTGGAGGAATGTCACGGAGGAAGAAGACTCCCCAAAGAGCCGTCAAGAAATCGATTGACAGTTTACGAAGCAAAAAGTTATGTGCCGCTGGTTGAGGCATTCGTTCACAAGACTGTGTATTCGTTCAAAAGCTTGCGTTAGTATTCGAAATTGTCGGAAAGAACTGTGTAATTTTAATGTCTTCCAATTTTAACGTATTTTATAGTTCTAATGAGATTCCACGTGATGGTTATGAGTTCGATGCCCGCTCAAAAAAATGTTTTGTATCTATTATTTTTACCCAAGTAACAAATATATTTATGATAAAACAATTTATGATAATAACGGTACTAGAATTTGATTGTATGATTTTTCAAATGAATCCGTCTGTTTGTCGGTTTGTTACATCTTCGTAGTTACTAGGTACTGAATTTACTTGTTTTATTGTTGTATAGATTTTATCCCTTGAATTGTACTCTTGAGTACAATTTATTTTGAAAGGTGATGCACTTATTATAAATAAATAAATATCCTTTAAAAAAACCTGTTCGATGTGATAACACTAAAACACTAGGTCTTTCTGGTGTGCCGAGAGACAAGTATTAAGCTGCTAAGAAAAGAAATTACAATAGTCAGAAACATTTGATCCGATGTGGAAGTCTCAGTGACAAGTAAATTAGCACTTTAAAGGGAGTTATTTGAATTTTGGATTCAAACTTCAATTACAACATAGTATAAGGAAGTAGGTGTGACTCAGTTACAAAATCCACGCAGACGGAGTGGCGGGCATCATATATAATTTAATGAATTAATAATTATAAAAGCACATAATATCAGAAATCACAACAATATTAAATAAATATATTTAAAAACGGGCAAAAAATATATGAGTGTTTAGTAGTGGTTATAAAGTTATGTTAAAAAGCTCAAATTTATGATCGTCTTTTTATTTAATTCATACTTTGCGGTATAAGCCGACATATCAAATATTAGATCGATACAGTTGTACGCGTATGTAGTTCAGAAACTGTCTTTACACTAACGGAGAATTCAGAAAGGAGTGACGTATCCCTAAATAAAGTGATAGAACAGTTTTTTGTATTGTTACGAGACTGTTCACACGACATCAAAGAGCCCACTTGCCACATCTATCAATCTAATACTCATTTTTTATCTTTGATATCTACTCGAACTTAAAGTCAATTAACTAAAGTGACGTTGATAAAATTTTATTAAGTAAGTAAAAATTTATATAGTGAGTTCGGCTTAGAAGATATGCTTTTATACAAACTTTTTTGTTTGTGTTGTTATTAGCTCGATATAGTTTTATAAAATAATCCAGTCTCCGCCTAAATTCGACTACTTAGCAGAACTAATTAACGGAATTCAACACCGCGCTTCATCTTGTTCACTAGAGCGAAGAAATGAAAATAATTAAATTATGATCATTGCACTGAGTAGCAATCGAACCCACAACCAATCGCGTTTACTATCAGCGCATCCCACTGTGCCACGTTGGCCTTGTAGAAAGTATGTTTTAGAGAGAGATGATAAATTTTCAGTTTCAATATAATTATGGTTGACTTTTCTCGAATCGAACCATTGCATATTTCACAACAAAACATCACACAATATCGAATTTCTTTGGCAATGTTTTTTACGAGGTCGTTAAAGAAACTGCCACGTTATTTATAGGAAAAATTCCAAAGGAAATTGGCCGATAGATTAATAGCAGTGTAAAGGCGTGTTGGATTTATCGCAATCTGGCCTCTTTGTGTCGTTAATTGAAACGCGCGGGGCCTGTACTAATAATTGCTGCAAGGAGAGCGCACGATAGAGCGTTTGTACGAGTACCTACTTCGTACATTGTCATTTGCTTAGAATTTGTATCGATCAAATACGGTAAAGACCAAAATCAAAGGAAAAATACGCGCTTAATATGTTTTATTCCTTTATTTGTTATACTAAAATGTAGACCCGCTGATATGTAAAACACACGTTGCCTTCTACGAGTATGTCACCAGTACACGGTATACAGTGTTAGGGGATGTCAAGCTCATAATAGTTTACGTAATATTTAATTTATTAGTTGAATATCCATCGTTTAATATTTTTTTATGAATTATAATGTTTTTTCCATACAAAGATCCCTCCATCCATCCCTCTGGCTGTTTAGAAAAGGGGAAATGACGGGGAAATAATTATTTTGATACATTTTATTTATTATTATACTCACGTAAATATAAGGGCATCATTAGCGGTGGGATACACTGTTGTAGGACTTTATTAACTTTTGTGGTTGCTTGGGTTCGATCTGATCTAGGAAAAGTTATATATTTAAACCTTCATTTGCGATTGCTGCGCACTGGTACAAGACAAAATGCAGCGTTGGATTCCGAGACTCACGTAATGTCGTAATTAAGGCGAAAAGTGTAGTGTCTTGAGGAGACTTGAGAGAGTTTCGGACCCTGACTATCCTTAAAAATACTTGGGAAAAAAGCTTGAAGCTGTATGTATTAATCAAACAAGTAAGGATCACGAAGCCTTAATACAGTATAATGACACGTATAAACTGCCAACTGCGATGCATTTCGTCTAAATATTAATAATATTGAAAATTAACCATTTTTAAGAAATAGTATTAGCAAAGTTATACCAGAAGCCATGACCGTCAAGTAAATCTTTTAGTAATATAAGGGCTAAGTCAAAGAGAATACTTATAACGAGCTAGTTTCTAGAATTTGAGATTCAATTACAATATTTAATCAGTATTTTAACATTTTTTTAAGTATTCGCACACTTGGAAACGCGCCTTTTGAAAACCGTTCAAGCGCTCTAAACGCTAAGCCATGTGTTCGACAGGTCAAATTTCAAGGTTCAAATCCCGCTGCGTTCAAATTTTTATATATTTTCTAAATATGTATTTTTCAATATTTTATCATTATTATATTTTATATATCTTTCTAAATTAGATTCATTTGACGCTATTATGGTTCAGTTTGAAAGTAGTGGTGCGGTAAACAACGTTGTGGCCTCTAATCCTAATAGTGAGTACCTATAGAATATTTTCTTTTCATCAGAATATTTCACACTTAGGAAATTGAAAAAGACAAGAACGTTCTTGAATGGTTTTCAAGAGGCGCGGGTTCAAATCCCGCTGCGTTCAGATACGTTTTCTAAATATGTCCTTGCACGAAGTTATTACGTACTCGTCCACAGTTCTTATTATAAATATATACAAACTGTTATTTTCTTGATATAAGTAAATTTTGTGTATTAGAATTCTCCCTTTATCAGGTTGTTATTTTATTTTTAATTAGACAAGTGTAATTCACAAAGTCATTCATATGCGGAACATAACATATGAACAGTTAGTTAAGTGTAAAAAATTAAAATAGGCATAATATATAAAATTGCATCAGGTGTTTGAACAATAACTAATTTCAAAAAAAAAGTTAATTAGTGTTCTATGTACACTAATCCAACTTTTGTAACCTTTAAAAAGTGTAAGCTTAAAGTGGAAAATAAAGTGACTTTCAGATAGGTTCCCAGGAACTGTACTAAAAGTTATGTGAAGTATTAAAGGAACGCCGAAACAGATGTCCTCAAAACCTTAAATATATTATGATGTATATGTATGTAACAACCTTCTAGGTCCTTTCAATCTCACTTCTTTGTAATATTAATTGAAAATCAGAGTTGGTTCATGAACCTGCGAACGACAACTTTTGTAGTGTGTACTATAATATATGACAACGTTATATCTCGTGTGTGTCTTTTTGTGTTTTTTTTACAAGGGAAATATTATATAAGACGAAGATTGATGGTTCAATTACATTGAATGATGCAGATTAATTGATTATAGTCGGTCAGTAACAACCTCGTAATAAACACTGCTGTGTGGCAGTTTTAAATACTGCTTGCATATGCGATAGTAACGGGTTAAATTTTTGTAAGAATGTTACCCAGAAGAATATCTCTATACCATAAAGGCATAAGGGGTCCGTGACCAGGGATATTACAAAGTAAACTCTCTCTTACAATTTGTGTACTCTCCAATTAGACCCCAAAGCCTCGTGTACCCAAGGGCCCTGACATGTCTGAAGACAGCATTGCCATAATTTTTTTCTGCCTAACTCTACCATGTAAGTGTTTTGTAATAATAAGAAAATAAACAATAATACGATATAAATCGACAGTAATATCGTCTTTATCAATATCAGCCATTGGTGAAAAGGCGTTATATCTAACTTATCTACCCTTCAAGGCAGTCCTGTAGCTATTAATTGATTAATTCAATCTATCAAACTAGTGTACTCGTAACTGATCTTCTTAGAAGCCTTCAGCTTTATGTAGTTTTAATACCTATTATTATTTTTAGTTACTATACTGGTTATTAAATGATATAGCCCTTATATTTAGCACGGCGTTGCCCGTCACCACTTCACATATAATAATTCTCATTAAGCGTCAAGAGGACAATAGACATATGGTGGAACGATTCCTCATTATGATATCATTGTCTTTTAATACAGTCTAATTATTAGCTCATAGTGTTGCAAGTGTTATAATTTTTATTCAGCTTTATGCTTTTTCCCGCAGTGCAGGCTAGTTAGAGAACCTAGTTTCCAGACAATCCGTTCTCTGCTTTCTGTCCGTTACGAGACATTGCGTGTTGAGTCGCGGAACTCAATGCCGTGCTTTGTCTTAGAGTGGAGGCAATCGTGGCGCAGTGGTACAATACAGCGTCTGAAACTAAACTTGTGGGTTCGATTCTCTCACTCGGGGGAATGATTATATTTTAATTATTTCGATTTATCAGCTCTGGTACCCAAATGTTGTAATGTGGAGCCGAATTATGAATTACTTTTATGGTTTTTATAAAAAATCTTATAAAGCCGGTATATGTTGTCATCGTAAGTCTCATCAGAAACTAGCGTCAGCGAAATGAAATGCTACTGAGAAGTCCCAGCGAGTTTTTTTTCTTGTTAAGGACAATTTTGATTTGATTTTACATATTAGCTCGTCTAAAGCTTGTATATAATATAAAAAAGCTCAAGAATTTTAATTATGTTGAGAAGCTATTTGCCATGGGAGTAGTAATTTATTACAATAACATCGCAATTAAAACCTCATTATCTACGCTTTGTTAAAGGATAATAATGTAAAAACAGTTACAAATTTAATTAGGAAAGGAACTGAGTGAATAATGAAATGTGTTTTATTACTTGAAATGAAGTAATTTCATTTGATTTTATAATGTAGCAGTTTTATAAAGGCTGATTTTTTTCTGTGATAAGGATTACTTCTCACATAATAGTGCGTGATGTATATAATATAAAAGGCATTTGGTTTAATTTCCGTATAATTTCGATATGAGAAAGTTAACAAGGCTCAACCAATAGTTATCTGCCTTATTTATATACTTAGAAATATATTAGTTGTAATTTTTATTGTATTAATTTTGATATACATATAATTTCTATATAATGGTTTTCACATAAAATATACATAATGTCGCGTTTTTTTGTAAAACTGTTTAAAACAAACAATGTCAGGATATATTATATATCTTATACTAAATATTTTAACAAAGATTACTGTCAGAGGGAATGATTTTTTTCGACTTGTCTTAATTTACGGCCGAATTCCACCAAATCTTTAAAGCATATTCTTGTTAAAGTGTAGAACTTATAACAGTAGATATCTCTATGGAAACACCGTTTTCAGTACTTTGCTCCATACATAGTAAATAAGAAACAAAACCTAACCTCGTTTACTATAAAGTATGTAGAAAACGTGTCGTGGCATGTTGTTACTTGCATACAAACTTGTCTTGGGAGCAAATTGAAAATTTCCTGACACGTACAGACTTTTCATATTCTAATAAGAATTGCTATTTTAAAAAAAAAGTTCACCTAAAAATGTCAGGAAGGCCTTCCCTGTCTTTGGTACAAGTCCTTAGTGTTGTCATTTTTAATGTATCAATTTTTATACATATAATTTCGATATAATGGTTTTCACATAAAATATACATAATGTCGCGCTTTTTTGTAAAACTGTTTAAAACAAACAATGTCAGGATATATTATATACCTTATACTATTATATCTTAACCAAGGTAGCTGGTTTACATTTAATTTTACTTTGTAACTATTTATGACAATTGTAGAAATTAAAATTAGCATAAATCAATTTTGAATTCTTAATATAATATAGCCACTAGTCACTAGTTGAAATAATTGGAATACAACAAAACTAGCCAAATTCAGGAATTTTATTGGCTAAACACTTCTACAAGACATTTCTTTAACAGAGTCCAACTCATAATTCGAAATAAATCGTTACTTATATGCAGTGACTCGTAAACGATTGCAAGCGAAGATGTAAACAAAAGCTTTAGATGACTCAGTAATAGAATTTAAATTACATATGAAGCCCGTATAAAACACTGAGATAAGAAGAAAGCAAACTGTTTGATTGCACAAAGCAATTCACTGAGCGGTAATTAAAATTTGTCGGGGTCCCTTTATCGCTGTAATTGCTGTTCTAAATAGTCCAGCTGCTAGGTCTTGTAGGTACAATTTGGTTTAAAAAGAAGTTAGGACTACATATTGCACCTTCATAATGAAAAAGATTTAATCCTTAAAAAATTGCAAAATGTGGGTACAATATTACTGTAGAATATGTTTTTTTTTATTTTGACACTGTTCTCAGAATTTACACAAATTCGAATCGCCGAATTGGATGAACTAGCAGCAATCACACGTTGCCTTAGCAACGGGAATGTTGTTTATACAAAAAACAAACACGTATGTCAAGAATATGTGATACTTAATGTTAACTTGCAGCACTTCTCGTCCATACAAATTTTCACTGAACACAGTTTCGTATAATTTTCACAAAATGGCGCACTACATAAGATATTAGTAGGGTCCAGTGTAACCTTGGCCCTGGGTCCAGCACAAATACAGTGTTGAATAATTATAAAGATACTCTTGGCTTTGTGCCATTAAATTAAATGCAAAGATGGGTTTTATATTCAACAATGATTATCCAAATTACACGAATATATGAGCACACAAACACAGAATTTATAGATCAGTTACACCTTGAATTGTGAAATGGACTCAAACACCATATCACTAGGCTGGTTCTCCGTCGCAAAATGCGAGAGATATGTAAAAATATACCAAAACACATTTAAATTTCCAAATAGCTTCATTGTTTCCACATTATATTGATAAAACCAAAAAATTAAACATTTGGCCCGATAGCGGCGTGCACTTTTATTTCAATAATATTTTCATTTCGATAAAGCACTTCTGACCGCACACGCGAATACAAAGCTGTGGAAATTTAAATGATCGTGTGTTCCATATTTTATTTCATTTTTTATTCTTTTAAAAATGACTCCATCCCTCATATTGTTAAAGTAACTGTACTAACCAGGGGCTTTACAGGCTTAGAGCCTAGGGCGGATAAAAGAACCTTTGATACCCTTAAAGCCTCTAGGCTAAGGCTAGATAAAGTTAGAGCGTTTTACACATACGCTTGTAATTTTAGTGGGAAAGCACTGGTTTCTACGTTTTAATGTTAGCAAAAAATGTATGATTAAACACAATGTTTTTACCTGACTCTATGTCTAGAATGGTCTTAAACTGGAGAAGTATCGCCATTTAGAGAAAAACTACAAGATTTATTCTAATAAATAAGTAATTATAGACTTCTTTATATTATGAGGCGTATTAGATAGATACAGTATATGTTACGAGAGGAGGCAATACATATCAAATCTTTTGTACGATTCAATCACATTATAGAAATTGTTCAAAGAGAAACAGCTGAGTAACGAATCGTTTAAATCGATTTTAACATCACCATCGACGGAAACAGTTTCCTTGTAAAGAAAACGCTGTGTCGACTGACGACTGACGAAATTGGTTGATGCTTTTTCCGGTATGAGAACCTTGTGAAATTATGCATTTCGTGTTGAATGGCGTAACTAAACCACGGCTTGTGTTATTGTGTTATTAGAGCGGAGAAATGAAAATAATTTAAATATATATCCTTCCACCGAAAGGGAATCGAACTGACAACCAATTTGCTATAATCAAAGAAGTACATTTTCTGCGTGAAATATGTAAGGGACTTGTCTAATTCAATGGTTAGTTGTAAGTTCAAATAACATTTTAGGGAATATTAATTTAATTTACGCTTTAGTTTACCCCTAGAGGGGTAGTATGAGGGCACGGGGCGCCAAACGCTATGGAAATGATTACTAATATTACTATAGGAGTAGACGAAAGACACAATAGGGACACCTATGTAAAAAATATCATACTTTATTCAAACACTTTTGAGTATTTCTTGAACATATAATGAGATCAGATTTGACATGCTTACAATCTAATATGAATATTTCTCTAGACACAATTTTCTTGAAATAATAGCTTTATCCCTTTTACTATTTACGATCCACTTTTATGAAGCCTAATATGTAAGAAATTCAATAAAATACTTACCTTACAAGATATTCAAATCTTGTTCCCAAAATATTAAGCAATAAACTTGTTATTTTATTAAATGAACGATATATAAGAAAAGTTTATCCTAGTATTTTCTTCATAACATAGACACTAATACCGGTTTCCTTAGAGAATTATTGAAATATAATAATATATAATAAGTATGGCTAAGGTGACGCAGAGGAACAGGCTCGGTTTCGGGCGGAGAGTGGAGAACGAAGTCTCCTGTCGCTAAGTTCTCTTTGCGTGTCCTGCTATGCGGGAAAACGATGCAGTAGACTATGAAAAATATACAAGTATGTTACTTTTTCTTCCTTTTTATAACTCCTTCCTATAACGGTACAATGTAAAATGAAACAATGAACTAACAGTGGCGTGTACAATTTATAAAATATTATTAACTAAATAACATATTTTTTTTAACATTTTTTTAAAGTGTTATTCGCACTCTAAGGAAATTGAAAAAGACATATTTAGAAAACGTATAACGTTCAGTTGTATAACGTTCCAGCTCAAGCTCAAGCTCTTAAACGGTTTTCAAGAGGCGCGGGTTCAAATCCCGCTGCGTTCAAATTTTTATACGTTTTCTAAATATGTCTTTTTCAATTTCATTAGTGTGCGAATAACACTTTAAAAAATGTTGAAAAAAAATTATAGAGAAAGTTTTCGTTAAACGCAGTACCTACTAGTTCGGTACCTACCTAATACAATCTCTTACATTCTATCGTTATAAGCATGTACACTGTAGACTGCAGACGTATCCACTTTATCAACATTTTATCACGCGTCCGTCGTGTTTGATCATTATTCCGCGCACGGAACTACTTCGGAGGCACTCGCTCACTTTAGCAAATATTTTGCTTCACTTTTACTGCCTCAAAGGTCAAAGGTTTCTAACGTATTTTAGACGTCTGTTTTTGTAGTTCATACATATGTTTTGGGTGGTACATTTTGATAATTGAATAATAAAATGGCCTGTTTCTGTAGAAATTAGTAGCTGCTTAAACCAGATGTATATAGTAGGCTCAATCTCTTCCCTCAGAAACTATTAGTGTATCAGTTTTTGTTTTATTTTAAACTGTCTAATGTCTTCTAATACTACAGAGATATATAATCAAATCTTGATAAACTTTTTCATATTTCCAATACTATCTCAGCGTAGTTCGACAAAAAGTCTAAAAAAAAAACATAATTTTCAAAAAACTAATAAGAATAACTGAAAATTTATGCCATATATTGAAAATATTAACCCATATATCCTCAACGTATAGTATATAGATAGCGAAGTAACATCAATATGTAAAACAAATGGGCTTTGTAGAAAATAATCACTTATTCCACAAAAAAATGTACCGACTTGGAGGGTGTACAACAAAACGCGCAATCTGTCAGATGTCGCAAATAAATGGCTGGGAGAGGATGGGGGTATTCGTATTAAGTCTAATAAAAGAATACCACTTTTGCAGGTATTCGTGTCATAAACAGCGGAGCGGAGTGTCGTGGCACTAGTTTTTCTCGCCTATGCGGGATAAAGTGTAAAGCAAAAAAAAGTTTGTCTGAATAATTAAACAAAATAAAAACTTTAATTTTTACACACGAGTTTTCGTTTTGTTTTCACTTCAATTTACAACTAACGGTGAATCATCATAATGATTCACCGTTACATCTATATACATCATATAAATAATAATTTTATATAAATTTTAACTTAATACACAAGTAAATGCAGATATTCTTCAGTGTTGTCGTTGTTAGATTAATATAATTTATTTTACAGCTTCATTTATTACTTAAATTGTTTTAATTTCTCGCTGGTGATAAAAGAAAACGCCGCGTTGAGTTCCGCATTGCCTCCTCTATACACGCGGGAGTAAAATGGAGCTAATAAAAAAGCCTAGATGTGATTTTACATAATATAAGTCTTTTATTTGTTTGGGCTACGGGCCAAAGTAACATTTGGTTTCATGGAACTTAATCTATCTGAAAAAATACAGTTTGATTCTCCATTTACCAACGATAGCGTGGTTATTGATAATATTGGTCTAATATCATCTTTATCGAAGCAAGTACAAGCGAGCACAAGAAAGTATTACAAATATCAATATCATGTTCTAACATTCATATACTATATAAGCGCTTTTTTATTTCAATTTTTTTAAAGTATTAATCGCACACTTAGGAAATTGAAAAAAAAATTATTTAGAAAACGTATAAAACTTTGAACGCAGCGACATTTGAACCAGCGCCTCTTGGAAACCGTTCATGCGCTCTGATCGCTAAGCCATGCGTTCTACATCCAGCTACGTCGAAATTCTTATACGCTTATTACAACTTATATTTGTTCTTAGCATCTCTGTAGAGAGATTTTTACAAATTTCTGCTACCCAAAGATTATTCTACAAACAATCGTTTGGCAAGAGAGAACGCTATTTTTATTAAGTATTTTTTTAACATTTTTTAAAGTATTAATCGCACACTTAGGAAATTGAAAAAGACATATTTAGAAAACGTAAAAAAAAAACCTTTTCAAGAGGCGCTGGTTCAAATCCCGCTGCGTTCAAATTTTTATACGTTTTCTTAATATATCTTTTACTATTTAGGCTGTAGCAGCCTTAACCTGTGGCAGTAACGGTTAAATTATATTACGAACATAAAGCGATCTCCATAAGTTGTGCCTAAAAAGCTATTTCATATCCGAGGGTTCCTTGAAACCGAGATTTTTCAGCAATAACATTACGTCACTGCGGGTAAAAGGTCGCCATTTTTCTGCGTGCTACCTACGAGATGTGAGAGATAATGTGATATTCATAGAACATTTGAATACTTGACTAAGATTTTTTGTTTGCCATTTTTGTTTGCAGTTTTCTATTTTTTTAGTTTCTATCAGGTCTGTTCAGGTCTCTCATAATGCAGATGAGGCAAAGAGACACAAATGATAAAACTGTCCAAACAGATTTATCATGAATTTAGTATCAGAGAGCTGGTCCGCACTTTGTGTGACTAGACTGAATTAACGAAATATATCAAACGCATATAGTCTCCAAGTGGGATTCAAAACAAATCAGTCAGTCAGATGACGTCATCTATTTATTACAGTTTAAAAGTAGTGCCTTTCATTCATTTGAAACAGAAAAACAGAGTGAATTTTTACGAAGCTTAGCGAAGAAACAACATTTAACTATATATATTTTTTCAACATTTTTTAAAGTGTTATTCGCTCGCACACTTAGGAAATTCAATTCAATGAATGATTGATTGATTGAATTGATTGAAAATGAATTCTACGTTACGTTATTCTAGTAGAACGCATAGCTTAGCGTTCAGAGCGCTTGAACGGTTTTCAAGAGGCGCGGGTTCAAATCCCGTTGTGTTCAAATTTTTATACGTTTTCTAAATATGTCTTTAACATTTAACTATACAAGAAATATATAATAAATTACATAAGTTTAAAATTATTACGGAGTTTCTTTATAAATTCTAATACTAGAGTAAAATTACACGTATATACCTATGTGTGTAACAGTCATAGTTAAATACAATTTTACAACTTTAAATTTGAACAGTAAAATAACTGTTTTAAGAGAATCAACTATTGAATCACTTCCTTCTGTGGCTTGAATAAAATTTCGAGACATTAAATCTTATCGATGCTTGAAAATGAAATGAATAAGCTTTATTATAATAACTTCCCCGAATAGGGCTAGAACTGACATCCATCGCGTGTAGTGACTGTCCCACTGCGCCACGGCGGACTAAAATACTCATACACTTCTAATTTAAATTATAACATTTCCTCTAAGTGTAACAGAATGAGGTTAGAATAACATTACAATTTCCTCTCGTTTGGACCTCATCATGGACAAAAGGACTTACCTGAAACAAAACAAACTTATTTTGAGAGTGCTTCTGCGGACATGTAAAATGGAATAGTATCAAAATGAGCTTTGTACATCAATTTACGGTTAAAAGCTTTGGATTCGCTTGTAGAAATAACAAAGAACACAATGTAATTGAAAGAGTTGTTTGTTTTAATATGCTTATTATTTATTTATTTATTTTTAAGCTTCACGCTTTATCCCACATATCAGGGTAGGCAGAGTTATCGGAGTGTCAAGATACTCCATTCTCATTCTCCACTTTCCACCCGAAGTCGAGACATTGCGTGTTGAGGAGCGAGTTTAAAGGCCGGCAACATCCCGTAGCTCCACCAGACACCAGAGGGTATTGCACGGGGTCGTAGGCAGTGGTGATCACTTACCATCAGGTGACCCGAACGCTCATTTGCCTTGCCTATGAAATAAAAAAAACCCTCTCAGTGCTGCGCTTTGTCTTAACACCAGAGATTTAAATAATTCAATTGTTTTAGCAGTATGGTGACAAGAATATAATCAATAATGATAACTAATTATGGTTGGGGATAACCAAAGCCCATCGCGTTTACGATCAGCTCGTACATACAGACAGTTAGCTTAGGCCAGTATGGCGCAGTGTTAATATATTTAAATAATACTTGTATTTAAATAATATCCCTAGCTGACCCGACCTTAACGTGTAAGTATAATATGTGTTACTCAATCACGCAAAAATGATTAAAAACAGATTTATGAAAGAAACCCTGTACAATTTTATATGGTGTATAGCTTGAATTAATTTACATATATTGTACTCTTATCCCAGAATTTTAACGTATATTTTGTACAAATTGTATAATAAATTATCTTATAAACAATCTAATTTAGCAAAAACAATTTTAACAGTGAAAAGTTTATTAGTGTAAAGTTTGTTACAATTTTTGACATTACTATGTAAATTTTTTCTTCGCTGTAAATCTTAAGGTCGTAAATCTTAGCTTTTTCTAGTGGGATGAAGCGCGGTGTTAGGTTCCACAAGCAGGGACTCTAAGGAGGGCTTAAAAAAGCCTCTCTGCTTATTCCGCTTTATGCAAAAGATTTGTGACTACGAAAAAAACAATGTGTTTACCGATCAATAAATTTTAATACCTTTAACGGTAAAAAATAAAGAGGAAAAGATATTCTATCAAAGCGGCGATATTGGAGGTTGGCTCGAAGCCATCAGACTTTTTTCAGAAAAAAGCTAAGAAAGATTATTTTCACAAGAAAAAAGAACGAGAGGTAAATGTGTTTTTTTTTTATTTTAATCTAATTTTGATCGGCCGCTTCATCCTAAGCTTCGTTGTTTACTCTGCATTAAATCCTTAAGAGTTTTAGTTGAATCTAGGCGCTATAAAGAGAATATTGAATTATTTATAGGTTTTATTTATGCTTTTATGTAATCTATATCCAAAAATGATATATAAAAATGAAATGACGTAGTCTCGCTAAAATTGTTTTAGAGAACAGCTCGACCGATTTGACAAGTTTTGGTTTCAAAATATTTGTAGCAGCCCAAGAAAGGTTTAGAAGGTAACATCAAGAAATAACACGGAAAACAATTTAAAACGATTTTTTTACTATAAATTGTGCGTACTTGTCTAATAGGATTCGTTCGCAAATAAAATATTAGGCAAGGAAAAAGTTTAGACTATGTAATATTGAAAGACTTAGCATATATTATTATGCATTCAATAATATGGCTGGTCATTTGATCTTAAGGTTAATATTTAAGTTACTATTTATTATCTTACTAAGAAAAATGTCATTGACTTGCAAATCTGTAGATTAAGGAAATTACACTGGATAGTTAGTACTGGGATAGTTCTTTACATTATCAGTAAACGCAGTTACAAACCTAGATAACGAAGTCTATCAGTCAGCTATCAGCTATCAGTATATATGCTTTTGTATTTTTTCGTAGAGAATGTCCTTGTGGGTTTTTTATTTTTGATTTTCTATTAATTCAGAGTTATGCGTACTCTCTCTGTCAACATATAAAAATATTTATGATCCGGTGCAACTGAAGAAGGGCCATAGTGGTGGGTCTAACTATAATGCCACACTTATATGTAAAGTGTTGCATTATATATGAAAATTGTTTTCAATATAATCTGACCTTCGAGTAGAAATCAAATCAAAACCATTGCATGTACACTTGTACTTCTCCCCTTCGCCACAATAGCGTCTAGGTAAAGTTAAGTACACATCTTTAAAGATATCAGATATTAAATTCCGCGACAGTAATAAAAAAAAAAAACTTTAATAATTTGAATTTAAACTCGTCCTCCTCACCCTCTCGTTTTATTCGTCGTCTAAGAGGCGAGTTGGTAAATGTTGTAATATGGTAATAAAAGCAACAAAGCGTTTATGATAATTTCCTCTGAATATTCATTACATTTCTGATGGTTTCCAGATTATTCCCAATCTTCGAGACTATAAAGTTAATTATTACCTTTTACAGTCTTATCTATTTTTTTGTAGATTCAGTCTTTATCCGCATAACAGTGTAGTCAAAGAGAACATAGTGTCAAGTCACTCCGTTCTCCTCTTTCCGTCCGAGTTCGAGACATTGCGTGCTGAGTATCGGAATTAAACGCCACTTTTTGTTTTATCACCAGAGCAATGAAGATGATTGAATATAATAATTCCTCCGAATGTAGATCGAACCCATAGGCTATCGCGTTTACAGTCAGACGTTATCCCACTGCGCCACGGCGGTTTCTCTCTTATAATTTTTTTGAGTATTAATATTTCATTAATTCCCTGTATATTACTGATACTGACACTAGCACAGAGTACGAAGTATTACTCCTTTGTTATCTATTTTGCCTGGTCCAGCCAAATGATGTCTATCAAAACTGAATGAGCTCAGAGAGATAATATTATGAAACATTAACAATAGTAGAAATGATATTGGCTGTAACACGACGCGTCGCTCGCCCGCGGCTTAATGATTTCAAATAGGATTTTGGATATTTGTTTAAACTAATTTGTGTCTGTATTATAGGAATGTTGTAAAACATAATTGTTTGTTGTAATTATATTTTGATTAGGACAATAAAGGATGTTTAAATTTTACTAATTTGACATATTATATATGCTTAATAGGTAGGTGGTTTAATTAGTATCTATAAGATTTTTACGAACTCTCCTCTCTCATTTGCAAGCCGAAATAAATGAAACGAGAGTTCTACTTTATGATATTATATTTTTATTGGACAAGTAAAAGAAGGCGTTTAGACTTGTAACCCGCTGTGTTATTTGTATTCATGTTCTAGCACATTAAAACTTGTTCATATGAGACTAAGAGTCCCATTTATCCCGTGGACTTTCTGACAATTTCCAAATATACCACAATCTTGAAGTAAAGCTTACAACTGAAATGTTGAGTAAATTTGTATAGTTAAAGCTAAATATAATTACTTGTAGCAGCTTCAAATTTCGGAGTTAACAAAGTTTGTTTGGTGTATCTTGGCAGTATTGACCAAGTTAACTTAACCCGTGTAGCAGTATTTGGTTAGGATGGCAGGACGGCACGACGGCAGGACGGCAGGACGGCGATACGACGGGACGGCCAAGCGAACGATTAACGCTTAAAGTTTTTATATATTAGTAAACACCATGTAGTACAAAGTATCACAGAATGGGCAATTAGCTTTTGGAATTAATAATATATATGAACCTAACGACCCGGAATCGTTTTTCGGTCTTGGTAAGCATGAAATTGTTTTGTACAAATTAGTTTTGTTGTAAGTAAATTTAGGTTGCTAGAATTTTTAAAAAGTAATAATATTTGAATGAATCTTTCTTTTCATTTCCTCTGCGGAGAGCTTCATAATTTCACGTGGCCTATCTTAAAACTTTCCAATATCATCAATGAGCTTTATCAAAGATCGATGAAGATTTCTTACCTCTCTTGAAATTGTAAACTTTAGAGTTATATTTGGAATTTGTATTGAAGTTTTTCATACTATTTGTAATATTGAAAATTAAATATTTGATATTCATCCATTATTGGTATCCAGTACACAATGAGTCCTAAAAGAGGCAACGACGCGCAAGTTGCACAGGAGCGTAAAACGTCCGAGACCCAAAAACCTATTTGCGACTTCTCAACTGACAAAGTCGTAATGATTTAATATAAAATAATCCCCTAAATTCCGTAGATATATATGCTTCGGTGGATTTATAAATTTCACGCTTCAATTGTGTTCGTGGTTGTGACAAACTTATATGATTTGAATAATAACTTATTTATAAAATTAATAAGAATTGTGCAAAATTATTTGATTGTGAAGTGAAATTCAGGCATCTTGGGCAATAACGCGACTGACCTGGCGTTAGGTTTGAAACTCAGGTTTTCCTTTCGTATATATATTAAAGTAAATTCTATAATACACATTCATATGATGTAATAACGTATCATCCTACTTAAAAAAAAATATATGTTGTTTTAATTGCATATTGAAATGAAACTATTTTAACCGGATTAATCGCGTGTATTTTTGGTATTCGAAAATAGATTTTAGAACCCGACGTTTCGAACACTTTACAGTAGTCCGTGGTCACAGGTAGACTACCTGTGACTGTGTTTCAAAATGTGTAATAATCGTGAAAATCAAAGAACTTATATATATTCTTTTAACTTTTTATATCAACCGCATGATGTAGAGCAGTATATGCTCTCACACCTTGTGATATAATTGTTCTTAAGAGAATTTGTAGCTTACGAAGGACTTTATTAGATTCTAAGCTTGTTGAGCGATACACGGTAATGGCATTGAGCTTTGTTTATTGACATAAAGCTATATCCGAAGTGACTGCTACCTAATGAGTGATATCATCGCTGTCAACGGAAAAGCGATTGGTCGTTAAGCTTCGTTAGCTAACATTTATTATGTTACTTCTATTATAATATTAGTTGTTAGTTGACGTGGTCTCTGTGGCGTAAGTGGAAGTGCCTGAAAAAAGAAATATGCTATGTGCAATGTTTGGAGTTTGATTCCCGGGTACCGGTTTTTGCTCGCTGCTTCACCCACATGAATGTCACTGAAATAAAATGCTTTAGGTTTTTTGCCCTTTTTTGCGCAAGGGGCGGCATTTTGTTAAAAATTCAAAAATAATTATTTAATAATTAATTTAGTTACGTAGACTACATACAAATTTCATACATAAAGTTTCATACAAACTCTTATCCTCGTAACCAATTATTTTCAAAAAATCTGTGTGGATGTGCATTGTTAGTCGGTCTGTCACTCAGAAACGGAAGATACAGTACTTTTATTCTCAAGTTTTATAACAGTGAGCAGTACACAATATATCTAAAATGGACGAAAAATAGGAAACACAGTGTCTTATACCATGTATCAAACAATGATAAGACGCTTTAAAAAGACATGATATCACTTAGTTCTATTTGTCTTCTCTGCAAAATATGGGGTGTTTCAAAAGAGAAAAAATAATTGTGTCCATAACCTTAATTTGCATTTGACACAGATCAGTTATTTCTGTTATTTTAGTCAGTCATAGTCATTTCTGATATTTTTCTTTTTTTGAATAATAAAACAATCACAGGCTTGTATGGCCCGTGCCTTTTTAATTTTGTAATTTACTAATTGTTTGGCGCATCTTTATTATCAAGACCACTATATTTCCACATCCATATCCATAGGGTTCCATAATCTAACAGTTTTTCTTTTTTAAGGAATCGTCTAAAGGAAAGGAATGGTGATGAGATCATCTATCTCCTCGTTTTTTTTTGTTTTCGAAATTTCTTTAGATTTTTTTTTGTTTAGCGATTTTTTTTTGAAAACTTTTCGAATCACTTAAAAAACAATAAAATTATAAACTAATTCTGTTGTTAATTTATTGTTAATTTTGCAAAAATACCTGCCAAATGTCATACAGATAAGGCGTTTGTTATAAATGACTCACTTTTTCTTTTACCCCAGTACTAAA
This sequence comes from Podotricha telesiphe, assembly GCA_038994665.1. Lineage (NCBI taxonomy): Eukaryota > Metazoa > Arthropoda > Insecta > Lepidoptera > Nymphalidae > Podotricha > Podotricha telesiphe. The sequence continues at coordinate 1,431,177 of JAOYRR010000319.1, read as the reverse complement.
CTAAAAACTATCAAGTACTTGTGCCAAGATCCAAGTATTCCAAGAGTAACCATAAAGATTTTAAATATCAAATAAGAAATTGAGTGGTTCATTCTAAATATATGATTTTATGTTTATGGGATCAGACAAGATGCGGCGTTCAATTCAGCCATATAACTATAACGTCCTTATAGATTTGTTAATAGAAATTTTGTTACTATATATTGAATTAGTATTTCTTTAATGATATACTTAACAATAAGTTACTTTCAGTATCAATCAATACTGATACTATTAACTGAACATATGCGTTAGATATGATATTTGCCATATCAAACAATGCCAAATTTTAAATATTTCTATTACTTGTAAATATTTCCGTCAAATGAGAATGGAACCCATAACCACATTGGATGACCAAAAGTAGAGTATCTCTATATATAAAACTACGGTCGTCGTACAAACGTTATACAATAAAAAAATGCTATAGAAATGCATTGGATTAAAAATAATTAATATTTTAGCTCACAAATTCCAATTCACCATTTTTGCGGCACTAAGTATGATTGTGGTCAACAGCGCTGTTTGTGATGACAAACGACTCTCTGTGGCATCTGCATCGGTCACTATCATTTTGTGTGCCATTAATTTACTGGACTGGAAAAATTGTGATTAAATGTTTCAAACTTTCACCATCCATCGTGGTTCAGTCGCGATGGTAGGGGGTTCAACTCACTTAAGGTCAAATGGCTTTTGCTATATCATTTTGTTAATCAATATGAAATGAAAATAGTACCTACATTATTAACAGTACGAAGTGTGTCAAAATTTAAAGAAATTACCATAGATGTGGAACAAGCGTCGCTTAATTACATTTTATTATAATTCTCAGATCTCAAAACCTCGTTTTAGTGTCTACTGGTACGTCTGTTTAATAGCACCATTAATCGTGGCGGTCACACGTGCCACAAATATAAATGTACGACGAAACATCTGAATAGCCTTATTTATTTGGCAAAAACATTGCGACTTACAAGGTCTTATAGCTTATATTATATACAGAGGAGCTTCTCCTCTGAGGTGAAACAAGTTAGCCAACATTATAAAGATAAATTATTATACTTAGTTGTAATATATCATATTATTTTTACATTTGCCCTGAATTTGTTGAGGAACAGTAGATTTCAGACCTACAATATTATATGTTTGAACATATCCTAAACACATTACAGCAATGTGGTTTACAATTGACACTTCAGTCAGCAGCACGAAAATTTGTTATGGACGAGGTTCCTATTACGTATCTCATATAATTTAACGTTTTCTTTCTCTTACGTGCGCGGTAATCCACGAGTTAAATTAATTCTCATGGCATTAAGCGTTCAGCTTGAGGGATTTCCTGTCAATTAGCGAAGGCCGATGTGTTGATGAGGGTTCAAAATTGGCGGTTTTGTAAAGTCTATTGCCCGTTGCTTATAATTACTCTTTACAAATCTAATAGCTTTACATGAATTTTCTCTGAAGTTAACAATTTATGTAATCATTTTTATCTTAATTTCTAACATAATAAAGGTATATAGGAATGAAACACGTGTGTTTTATGTTCATCTGACAGACAGTTTTAACTGTTTGTGCGTGTACGAATTGTACCGACGTCATTTTGTCAAGCTAGAACTGAAAAAAATCTAAACATCATAGTATTTATAACAATTGTTATGAATTGAAGCGGCTAAAAAAGTGTATTGCTAACTTATTTATTGTACAATAAAAAAAAGATAGAAAATACGCTGTCAAATTCATTAAACCGACTATAATTTGAGTTATAGTCTCTGCAGTACTCCGTATGATTTCAAATATAAATCCTTCATAACGAAGCTTGTGAGCCCTCAAAGCTTTAACAATCAAAGTTTCCTGAGATTTAGGTCTCTATAATATGAGATTAGTTGGTCGTTTCGAATTCTGAAATTGGCTTAAACGATTTAGAGTTACATACAGACATTAATAGTACTATCTAGGCCTCGCCACAGATGACCTATTGCTCGACCTATTGACATCAAGTGTGGTTAGAAGCCATTGTGGACCTTCCGCTACAATATATTATCTTAGATATATATGTGTATGGAAGATTTGTTATATAAATATGGTGATGTAGAACTGTAGAAGGCTAATGTTAGTCGTTTTATCTCATAGTGGAGTTAAATTAATCTGTTTTCTGAACATTGTATGTACTGAGTCCTTTGAACGGAAATCAAGAATATAATTATAATTTTTACATGGATATTGCGTAATTGAGCGTAATCTTAATTCCACATATGTAAACAGTTTTATTCAATTGACATAGAGCCAAAGTACTGTTTTTTTTACTATTTTAATTATCTCCCGTATCTTTCTGATTAGACAAACTAAATGATACATTATTCCGCTCACCGCTTAACTAACGCTGTGCGTGGTTTTTCTAAAACGTTGAAATGTGGGAAATATTAATTGGAGTGAGAATTGAACTCGATACCATTTTTTATATAATAATAACCATTTAAAACAACAACGATACTTTTTTTTACATTTTTTAAAGTGTTATTCCCACACTAAGGAAATTGAAAAAGACATATTTAGAAAACGTATAAAAATTTGAACGCAGCGGGATTTGAACCAGCGCCGTTGAATACCGTTCAACACGATACTGCCTAAGACCCGGAAAGAGGAAAAAAAATATCACCAAATGAAAGTATATTAAAACACTCCATTATGGCAGCGAACAAAGCTTTCACTCGTCATAAATCAATTCACTTATTATTCTTCTGATTTGGAAGAAGAATAACGAAAACGTTAAGTGCGATTAAAACTGAGCGCTCTCGAACTTAACGAGGCTTGCCGTGATGGATGGACGCTTCAGTCCCTTTCGTCGCTACATTCTATTATATTATACTGTGTTCTTTAATGATCAGGCCACACGAGAGGAGGAGGAGTGCATTGACCAAGTGAGTGGGGGGAGAGAGATTATGAGAACCTTATCGAGAATCCTACGAGTATATACGACTATATGCGGATAGTATGTTTAACTCATGTGTATGAAGTGAGTAAGTTTTATTTTGAAACTATTATTACACTCACTGGGACAGTCCTAAACTTAAAAAAAAAGGTTAATAGAAAATAAAGAGAGTGGAGAGTTATCCATTTCTCTATCTCCTGATAGAAGATACATCTAGTGTTTACAGTTTTATCTCAAAGTTATTTAAAAAAATCTCATTTTCAAGCATTTATTATTTATATGTTACATCTAAAGTTAGAAATTTTTATATATATATATATGTAGGTTAATACAAAACCATCAAAAATATATATAAATCTTATCCGATTTCGAAGTGGTCTCTATTGGCTACAGTACAGTATTTTCAACGTTGAGGTAGAGGAGAATAATCCAGTGGATTAAGATCAGGACTAAATGACGGTCAGTTTTCAGCTCTGATGAAGTCCGAAACGTTCGTTTCTAACCAAGATTAGGTGGAACGAGCTTTATGACCTGGCGCCGAGTCTTGTTGAAGGGAACATACTTGGTAATTGACCATGGTGTTGTTAAGGGGCTTAACTACCTTCTCAAGAATGGTATCTTGATACACTTGTGCCGATGTTTTGATACCATTTTCACTAAAATATAGCTGCCACTTTTTCAAAACTAACCCACCATCACACCATCACTGTTGACTAATTAGGAAGTTTCTCTAGAGCTTTTAGCATAAAAAAGATAATTTTGTTTGTTGAAATATTGCTCAATTGTAAAAATTTTCTCATCCGTAAACATTTGTTTCTGTGACCTTCCTTTGCATACCGCTTAAGTAGTTGCTTGGATTTTACAACCCTATTCTTTTTTTCAAATTATTCGTGAAAAAATTAAAAGTGCGTCTCTTATAGAATGCAAGTCCTAAATAATCTTTTAAAATACGCGACATAGAACCATGTCGCGTATTTTAAAAGACGCATATTTTAAAAGTGCTATCTTAATCTCCCGAAATAAAATCCTTTGCTTTCGGGCAGGATTTCTTCTAATTCTTTCCTTTACTGCTTTGATAGCTCGTACGAACACTACGTGGAAGGCCAGGTCTTTTTTCTGTCGCGAACCGAGGTTTCATTGTACCTATCAATAGCCCCGTAAACAAACATTTGGTACTAGTACTAAATAAATTGTATGCAATCACAGCGATTCGGTGTTGGTAATCACCCCACTCCATTTAATATCATAAAATATTTTACAATATATAATGACGAATTCCAAATTCAAAAGTAATATAAAAAAACAAGTTATTTTTTAATCATATGTATTAACTAATATTATGCATTGTTTTAAGGAATTTACTAACGAAAAATAATAAAACTACATTAAAAAAATTGTATTTTTAAGCATCTTTTACACATTGCAGAGCGAACTTAGAGAATCTGTTGATAAAAGATGATAATTAATTTTCCTATTACTACTAAATATTGTCCTAATACGTCATACATAACTTTTCCATATCTATAATCCGGTAACATTTTTAAATATAGTATAAATTGTAGCGAGTAGGGGTCGCATCCACAAACGTCGCGTGTACAATCAGACTGCAAATACACTAAACCAGCATCCTAACACTAAGACAATGTAGTTATAGAGAGAACACCTTGCTTAATGAACGAGCGCTCGCGCTAACGAGCGAAAGAAGAAAAACTACACTTGGGGAGTACACAACAGTTTCAGAATTTTCCGTGGAAATAGCAATTTGCTTTATATATATACAATACTTCTAAATACTTGTGTTGGAAAATTGAACATTGCTGTTTTCAGAGTAGGTTAAATTGAAAAACATTTGTAGTTTTGTACTCGAACGTCTTCTTCATTGGCAAAAAAAATGTAGTGATTCCTTAAAACTATATGACTAAACATTATTTGAGTTACTTCTAAATACAAATAATTGAATAATATTATAATTAAAGCTTAGTAAATTAAATATGTATTCATAATAAAGTTAATTATCAGTACACATCTACCGCACTTTGTGATATAATTAATATCTTCTTAGTGTCTTCGGCAGAGAGACAGTAGTGATTCTAAATTCTGCTATTCGGTGCTCCGCCCATTCAGTGACATTACACGATTGATGGACTATATATTTGTATCGCTCAAGTCAGTTAATTACAAGTAATAACAAAATTATCAAAGTGCCGAAGCTTATTTTCTTAATTTAAATGAAGTGCACTCTCAATTCAATCATTTTCAATCATTAACACGGTAACAACACAAATTGATTCAATTACAATCTGACACGTGATCAGAGTGTCGGCTAGTTAGCTCTTGACGAAGTAATTCAGTTACGAATCAATTGTATTTTACAAATATCCGTTCACGTTTACACGTATACAAAAGTACATTAAAAATTATCTGTTACACAATTTGGGCGCCCAGTGTGGAATTTATTTGTGGTCTATCAAGAAGAAGAATAATTGATTATTAAATAAATAAATTATTTCCACATTTTACTAGATAAGCAGATCATCATTTTGAGGCGTACATACAAATAAACTAGCTACCCGCTAGCGGCTTTGCCTGCGTAAACGACTCGACTAAACTATTTCGTTGTTACGCCCACTTGAGTTCTTAATTGAATCTCAAACTTTCCTCAAATTTATAATTTAAATGGTTGTTACTTTTTTATTTATGAACCAATTATAATTTAATAAGCACACAATGTTAATTGAAGTTTACCAAAATACAATAGTCAAACATGCATTGCATTTAAGTTTAGTTCAGTCGTTTCCGAAACTAGCGTGCACAAACGCACTTAGAAACATACAAAAAGAAAAATATATGAAAAATCATTGTTTTGGATTCTATTACATTAATAAATGCGCCTATTTTTTTTTTTTGATGTATCTTATATGTACAGACAGCGATCAGTTACGTTTTTAATATATGTATATATAAAAGAAATATTTTTTCACCAATTATTTTTTTTAGATAGTCAGTCAGAAATAATTATACGTGTTTTAAATGTTCGACGTATTTACATTTCGTAGAAACACGATACGCAAATATAAGTTATTAAGTATTTGCCCTTTCCATTCGACCGTCTCGAAGATTATGAAGGTGGAATAAACATTGCGCATCGTCAGCCTGATTAGTTTTATTCATTCGGATTGAGGCGATGTTTTAGTTTGCTCGAGCAGAAAATCTTGTAATTGGAACGAAGCGGAGGTAATAGGGCTGAAGGAAATATTCAAGATAATATTTTATCAACATTCAATATGTACGATAGCAAGTTGATATATTAATATACTTTTATTTAATAGAAGAAGATGCCCGCAGCTTCGTTTGTGTGGGTTTTAGGGCTTTATGGTAATATTACTTTCGGTAAGTAGTTTATTCTTTCTGAGATATCCACATCCGATCATCCAGATAATTGTGATTTTTACCATCTTGCATTTCTTCTTCGGCAGCTAATCACAAAATGATCTCAACTTGACGCCCAGAGTGAATTATTGTAGAGAGAAGTAAAGCAATTTAAATATAGCCATTTCGTCGAGTAGAAATAAACTGGCACCCACGTCCACGTGAAGGACAGTCAGACGTTGATCCACTACGCCACGATGGACTTAGTAATGTACATGTACATGTACATTAACAATCATGACGGTTGAAAATATTTATATGCAAATATAATATTTAGTACATAATATATCTGAATACAAAGTGTTAGAGGTGCGTAGATCGACGGCATATCCTTGAAAATTTTAGTAACTCTGAGCTTTGATATTAAGTCTTAGATAAAAGAAACTTGGATGTTAAGACTTTTCAATATTTTGACGTGTAAGGTGTTATTTAATTTCAATACAGCGTTTAACAACATTCGGGCCTACTTGTTATGATTATATTGAAGCTCATCAAAGAACATAATATTTTGCCAGTTGAATGGTGAACTCGGCGAATGATATAATTTTGTGTTTTCAAAGCGTCGAATCTGCCTTTGATCTGAATGTAATGTCTTGTGTAAATGGAGTTTTTGCCCAAATTATTTCTTTTATCTGACTATCAATAAGGGATTGTTTTGAAAATGATTAATATTATGATAATATCGAGAAGCAAGTCGAATGTGTCTGACTGTTCGCGATCGTATGTAATTCTAATCATAACTTAGTAGGTGTAATACCTACATTGAAGTAAGAGGTATTTAATTACTCCCAAAAAAAAATTATATATGTTGACTGTATACTTACATAATATATTATATATTATGTGGGTCTTATAGCTTTAAAATAATGAAGATTAATATTTTACGCAAACTTTCTCGTGAATAAAAAATCAAATAAATAATAACAAAATAAGTGTATGTCTAATAATATATCAAATTTCTGTGCAATATCTATTACAGTTACTTTTGTTGAGATAAGAAAGCAATAAAGAAAAAAAATAACCTTTTTAACTCCCTTTCAAGTTAAGTTTATGTAGCGCCTAATATACCTCGTATAATGATTTAAACTGAAACAGAAAATAAGCTTTTATGTCAATTCAAAGTTTCTCTTTTAATGATACACTAGAAAGTTAATATTGAGACTTTTGCTGTGAATTCTCATTCTCTCTCTAGAATTCTCTTAAATTGAAGAGGCCATCGTAGTGCAGTGTCAGCATCTGACTGTATACGTTATGGTTGTGGGTTCGATTTCAACTCGGGGGATTGATTACGTTTAAATTATTTTCTTTGCCCCGTTCTGGTGACAAGACAAAGCACGGTGTAATCGTCTACTAACCACGCAATGTCTCAGGCGAGCGAAGGCTTGGTATTTGGGCGGAAAGTCAAAAATGAAGTGTTTCGACACTAGATTTTATCCGCCTTACCCTGCTATCCTTAAAAAAGCGTGAAGCTGTAAAATAAATGTCCTTAAATACATAAAATATTAAGAATATCAAATTCCATACCAATTTCATTAGGCCTTACTTGAAATTTCCGCTATTTGGGAACGCGTCAACCGATTTACATCCGAGTTAGACCCGGCACTAATACCACCCTTCTGCTTCTTCGACTTTGCGGCTTACAATATTGAAGACTATTTGTGTCCAAATTGAGCAGCTTAGTTTCGTGAACTGACGCGTCTAACACGATCGGTGGGTACAAGGTTGTAGGTGTGAAGTGTTTCATTTGAACACTAGGTGTTACTTACAATATATAGCGTATATTAGATATATAACCTTTGTCTTAATATGTTATAGTTGCTTGAATAAAGGATATGTTGTATATTCTCGTTTCTCTGTAATTTCTCCTTAAAATTCACCTTATTTTGCAATAAGTAGATAAAATTTTAATAAACCAATATATGAGCAGACAAGTAGCTTCATTAAAATCATATTTGAATACTCATTGACTGGAAATATTGCACAGCATATTCTGACAGTTTTGCATTTAAAGTCGACCGCATTTTGAATCGGAACGAAAGCCACATTCAACCGGTGGATGTATATAGTGAGACGTCGATACTTTAGTCTCGGACACGACTCTCGGACCTCTTCAGTAATAAACCTGCTACCTGATTTTGTGGCTTTCAAACTTTTATTTCTATGATCCCGTATATATTTTTTTTATTTTAATAAGATATGTTTAAAATATTTTTTGTTTATACACGTTCTTCTAATTTGGAAAGAAATAAAGAGAGATTACAATGAAGGAATACAGTGGTATGTCAGTAAGTTTTCTAGTTTTCATTTAAGACATATTGCGCTTTTTATAATTGAATTGAATCTTGCTTGACTCAAAGTATTTCGAATATAAACAATATTTAATTTCATAATAATGCATATGCTGTCATTGTCTAATTAACCATCTTAAATAACTACATAATTTGTATTAAAATAAAAATATTTAATAAATATTTTAAACTGATTCATTCTAGTTCCCGTATTCGTATATTTGGTCATATGATTCTGCAGATCTTGATGAAATTTGCATAGCTAGATTGAATTCCGAAAACAAATATTGGTCACGTGACACTGAACGGGAGGTGTGTGAGTGCAGAACAAAGTGTAAAATATTTGAACTTTTTTATTACTAATAGTATACGAATGTCTAATACTGTCAAATTAAAATTTACTAATAATAATTGGTCTAAAATATACGTAGTACGCTGTTGTCGAAGTCAATGTTGAAACTTTCACTAGATGTAGTAAATACATATTATAAGAAAAATTATATATTCTTCCCTTAGTTGAGTTAGAACTTACGACCATCGTGTTTATTTACGCAAAGCCTAACCTAAAATGTCAGCTTTAAATGTATGTAAAATACATATTAAAATATTAATAAATAACAAATCGCTTGAGGGTCTCTCGTGATATAATTAATAAGGGAAATGTATTGAATAACAATATAATCGGTCAGAAGAGCTCTCTACCAAAGAGGTTGACGAATGAGATTCAATTCGAAGGTTACATTAAATATCACGATTTCATTGAATATAAAAGCTCTTGAAATAAGTATAGGTGATTAGGATAGAATGTGATTGACATTAGGAACAATAAATTGTATTGTAAGAATAATGTGGATTTGGAGTTAAATTACGCATTGAATGTTATTCTATACAAAAAATCTAGTATTCTTAATATAACGACACCATTTTAAATTTGAATATGACTCAATTGAACTTTGAATAATTTAATATTTAATGTAAGCTATAAGATCAACTTAATTTTCTTTTTGAAGTAAGTGTTTGAGCTAACAACTAATGTTAAAGCTAATTGATTTAACATACTATTATATAAATATAATCAAATTTAAGAAATTATTTATCCATAATTAATTTATATAATTGGACAAAATTTGCCAACGAAACTTTCCAAAAAGCTCGGAAAGAACAAGCTCGTAACGAGACACCTTGTAAATTAAGTAGAATAAGTTTTTTGTTACAGAACATGCTGTCGGTCTTGATCAGCGAAAACGTGTGAAATAAAATACGTAATGCCTCCAACTTTTGGTTCTTTGAAGTTGTCAAGAGGTACGACATTGCTCTAATATGTTATTTGAAATGCCAGAAATGGGACCGTCTGTTTGTAAGATAATACTTGCCGAATAAGTGCTGGTTATTTTTTGATTTCAAGCTGTAAATTTCTTTTTTAGTACTAAAGTAGTCTGGCGTAAACCACATATGTATTGTTCAAATTTTTAATCCGAAAATATGCATTATTATGTTTTATTGGATGTAGTTGTAAATGTTTTGTATATTTTACAATATGTGTTTTGTATTTCATTTTTATTTTTTATGCTTGCATATTTTTAATTCTACAATAGACAGAGATAATCTAGGGATAACTTTTTTCCATTTCGAGACATTACTTTTAAAATTATTTATACTTCATATAAATATTTCTACATGTGATATTCAAACCTATTAAAAGATGGGTCTATGGGTCTAGATAGACCGATCTTGTGAATTCAAGCCGATACCAAATAAGCCACGAAATGTATATTTACGTAATAATAATAAAGTTATGAGAAGACGCTCCTCAACATGTTGCACAACGGAGCTTTGAGTTTCTTTTCAGACATGCTGCTTTCAAATGCACATCAAAGCCTTTTGAATGCAAGAAAGCCCCCGTACACATTATATTATAGAATCAAGATCGAAATAACCATAGTAGCACAAAAAAATTGCCAGAAATACATAGTGCAAGTGCTTCATCATCAACCACGACCACTCTGTCCAGAGTGACTAAGAAGAAGAAGTCTATCAATGCTAGATCGTGTCTCTCTGCTGCACACCCTACATACACCCTAGAAGTGAAGCTAAAAAGTCAACATTAAATCAGATGTACCAGTTTGAAGCTGCGTCTCTGAATTGTCCCAGCGTCGATAAACCGATATGTATATACATAACTTAATGCAAAAGACATAATTAGAAAACGTATAAAAATTTGAACGCAGCAGGATTTGAACCCGCGCCTCTTGAAAACCGTTTAAGAGGCATTCAAGAGGCGCGGGTGTTTTTCAATTTCCTTAGTGTTCGAATAAAACTTTAAGAATGTTAAAAAAATATAACTTAATGCATTCAATACAGTTATACGCGCCTATCCGTTAGCAACTCGCATGCGAAGGTCATTACTATTAATAACAACTTAGAAGGGGAGAGAGAATATTGTGCTCTCAATATTATTAAAGTCTTTTTATTAAAAAAAAATGGCATAGTTTCCAATCCATATCTTCTATATTTATAATAGAAATGTAACAGATCGACGTCTGTGCATGACATATATGAAAAAAAAAATATTTATCAATATAATAGAACCTAAAACAATGATTTGTAAATTTATTGTCTGATCTAAATGATTTTAATGCAACTTCTAGTATTGTATTGTGGTATACTTCCCTTAACACAGAGTTTATTTTATTTCAATCGGTTCATAAACAAAAAAGTTGCTTATATTTAAATTATAAATTTAAGCAAAGTTTGTGATTTAAAAGAGCATGCGGGCGGGCGAAAAATCTAAAAAGTTTTGTCATGTAGTTACGCAGGCGGAGACGCGGGCGGGTCCCTAGTAATTTAATAAAGTTTTACTTGTATTTCTATTTTACTTACAAGTAGGTATATTTACAATTCTATGTGGAACAATAATAACATATTAAATTGTTAAAGATATATTTAGAACACGTATAAAAATTTGAACGCAGCAGGATTTGAACCCGCGCCTCTTCAAACCCATGTCACTTGTTTTCGTTCAAATTTTTATACGTTTTCTTAATATGTATTTTTCAATTTCCTAAGTGTGCGAATAGCACTTTAAAAAATGTAGAAAAATATATATTAAATTGTTGTATAGAATTAATTTTGACATTTAATACATTTTAGTTAGCGAGTTTAGTTAACGATTCTGAAACGTATATGTATGTTCCTTTTGAATATAGAAGAATAGGCAAAAACAAGCAAGTCGCACATTTTGTTTTCATATGAAAAAAAATGTTATAGTATTGCTCTACACACCATATAGACAACGATAGGGGAAAAAAACAAGCAATTGAAAACAGACAGAAAGAAGGGACGCGATCGAAACATCAGCACAAAGTATACGAAGCGAGAAAAGGCGGCCTCATCGATAAAGTGACGCCTTTTAAAAGCTCGGAGATTCCCATTAGGATTTTATCTTCGCATAAACATAATGTTTCATAATAATCCCGCGGGAAGCTTTGCTCAGACGAAGTTGAAAGCTCGAGAGGATTTCATCTGGTCCTCAAGATCTGTTATCTAATAACTTCGATTCGCTTCACTCATTGTTGTAAAATATAAAGTGTTGATTTTGCTACATCTTTACAAAATTGGGGAAAAGAGTTTGAAAATTTTAAAGAGATTGATGACTAGAGTTTTTACTAAGACATTGTTTATATAGACAACTTTCGAATATATTTTTTGCGCCGCGCAATGTCTTTAAAACGATTAAATAATTTGATTTTAGCTACTGTCCCGAAAAGAGAAATGGTAATGTAAGAAATTAATTGTTTTAAATAATTAGACAGTGTTGACGCGTTGTACGACCTGTAGAATTACATATAATTACTAGGATGAAATAGAGAGGGGGAAAAGTTAACAGGATTCCAATGTACACTATAATCTACAACTACACTTCTATAAACTACAATTGAAGTTAACAAAAAAACAACACAAAAACTTTCATTGAAAATGTTTATGTGAAAAAGGTATAAAGCTGATATTTCAATTCCAACATCGAGCTTTTCATATTTAATCTTTTATTCATACGTTTTCCATTCAGTTTTAAATATTTGTTATTATTTTATATCCGACGGCAAACGTTATATGCTTTTGATTTGATTTACTTTGGTAAGTATGTGATCTATTCATAGCTTTACAAAAATAATGATTTAAATATTTCATTATTTTATTAAGTAACGAAACGAAAGTCTAATGCACTACTTCTCTCTGTGTAACGCAACCCGTGCACTAAATCTATGAAATGATAAGGAGTTAGCGCTGTTTAAAAGAACAACCGTCTTGCTAGTATTTTAAGAAGATGAAGGAGTATTTCTTAAGGTGATATAAGTTACAAGTATTACTGCAAGTATACCGTTATATATAATTTAATATTTTTTTATCCATTTCCGCTTCCGCTTTAACACAAGACACAGTATTTTTATTACAACGAGATTTCATTATTACTTTTACACATAGACCATTTCAAAGTAATATCACGATATTCTTAATTTCCTACTAAGCTTTGGAAACTTTGTATTGTGAGTGTCACCTGTTATTGCACCTACAGCCATATTGTGTACAAGTTACATAAAAACATATATTTATTGCAATTAAAACCACAAGTGAGGAACTATTTCAAAAGCAAAAGTTATCGTAGCTGTATTGGTCATCAAGTTAGTGCCGGATATACGATAGATTGTGTTCGAATAGCTATTTATAACAACAATGTTTATATATAAAATGTTTCCGTTTTGTAACTACTATAGTAAGAGAAAGTGTGGAGTTAAGTCCTGCCATCCAACGTCAAAACACCCTAATTTGACTGAGACGAGTATGGGAGAATAGCCTTAAATACCCCCAGACTAAGTTTCCCACTGCGCTAGAATTAAAAATATTAACAAAGATCTAAGTAAAATGTAAAAAGTAGCCTCAACTATCAAGTATCAATACTAATAGTATAACATTCCTTCAAAAAACACATCAAGCTAACTCATCTCCAATTTATTTCTTGTTGTTTGTTGTCTATTTATATAAAGGTATTCGTATATTTAAAATCATCCCTTACTTAGAAACTCAGCGGTACATTCAAGTAGGCGAGTAATATGCGTATTTCCTTTGATATGTCAATGATATCGTTTCATTTTTATGGCAAAGGGACTTTTGGCTTGTTTATTTGCTCTGGAGCACCCCAATTAATCTTCAGTATATATTTGTGTATATACTAAGATTTGTGGGAAAGATAAATTGTATCTGAAATACGGGATTGGTCGGGAAAGATTATTTTTTTACTTGAAATTGAAAGACAGTGCGCTGTTTTGTGTTGATGATATACCAAATTACAAGAAGCTTTATAATCAATTTTAATGTCACAGCGCTGTCGGCACTTTGTTAAATAAAAAATATATAATATATAATTTTGATTTATGGCTACGTCGTACAGACATATAGAACGTAGGCTTAGCGGTCAGAGCGCTTGGACGGTTTCCAAGAGGTGCGGTTGGAATAACGCTGTGTCAATTTTGTGTGTGAATAACACTTTAAAAATATAAAAAAAAATTAAAACTGTTTTTAATTGGAATCTTTTTTTTTCATTACTTGCAGTCCATTATATAGGTAATATATTTGTCAAAAAATCAGGTCATCTAAAATTAATGTAAAATCTTATTTAATTTAATTTGTCTTTATTATTTAACAATATTAGAAACTGTAATAACCCTTTAAACTCTATAAAAACCTTGACGACGCGCGGACAAACTTTAAGAGATTAAAAAAATTACATTAAAATTATTACACTTACTGACATATAATAGTAGTTCCATATTTTCCATAACAATAACTATTTGTTCGCATTATAAAACGAAATCCACAAAAAGCTATATTACAGATGACAGATCACACTGAGATGGACTGTCAAAATTAATTTAATAGGGTGCAAGATTTATCGGCGTACATCAGTCGAGCGAAGGTTTTTCTCCCCATCAATCATCCCGATAAGTTTCGCTATAAATTGTGCTACACGACGCTATACGAGGCTGGACAATTATATGCACATAATATAGCTGTTGAGGAAAGACGAATTTGCTGTACGGAAATAAGATTTATAAGAAATATAGTAAGGGTTTTTTATCTTACAGAGGCGGAGAGGCTTTTTCGATGATATTAGCAATACGCTATTTATACTTGTATATATTTGTATAAAGGTATAGCTTTTATTGAAAAATTACACTTTAAATACAAAATAAGCATTTGCTCATTATTCTGATTGAGGAAATAGTCTATACATTATTGGATTCTCCGCTTAATGCCTCTTTTAGAAACCTTGTAGTTTGGGTAACAGTTGGGTCCCTGTGTGCTTATGGTCTAATGGAGTGGCTCCATCGGATCAAGTCCCATATAATGAAATTAATAAAATTTTGTGCCTACGCATTTAAATCATCTTTTTATGTTTTCTAATAAGACAGTATTCAAATTTGAATGAAAAGCGCGCGCGCCATTATAATTTCACAGAAGGTCGATTGCGTTTTTCAACCTTTTGGTGAATTACGATGTTTTATTACCTTAGCGGCTTGTTTGCGCCGTTGATTGGTCGGTGCAAAGTTTATTTGAAAATGTTTTGTTTCATTTCATTCGCGTCGAGTTAGAAATTATTTGTTTTTTTTATTAGGTAATTAATGAATAATCGATTTTAGTTTTAATTAGGTTGGAATGACAATTCCAAGCAACAGTTCAGCTATGGAAAACTGTGTACTGGTGATAATGGTTACAATTCCGTGCTTTTCGATTTTCGAGACTAACTCTTGTCTCTTTTTTTTCACGTTGCACGTTCTATTTCTTTACTATAACATGCATAATTGCATTTTTGATAATTTACCTATCCTGATAAGCATTAAGCTAATACGAAATCCTAAGTAAAACCTATATACGAGCTAGTATAAAAAAAACGTATTACCAGCCGTACGCTCGAACGCGTCGCCACGAGTCACGTTTTTGCCTGAGCTCCATCACGCTCGCCCAACCGGAAATTTGTGCTTTATTCAAAGATACATATAATATACATTTTTTGGCACGTCACTAAGCCTTTTCGCACAACTTAGCTATTCCTTTGACGCGACACTGTATAAGATTATATTTGTTAGCTTAAATTTTATAACTGTTAAAACTTACGCAATATGTCGCTTTCATTTCTTATCTGTCGAACTTCTAGAAGAGCTTTCTTTCCTCGTAATTAAAATTTATTTGTTACTTTAATTTGACGATGAGTGAATGTGGACGGACAGTATGAAACTGAGAGTCTTAGTGGTAAGACTCTCAGTTTTTTTTTCAGGCTTTAACAATTTATATTTTATTTGTGTGATTCACTAATCACTAAACACCACACAATCACCTTGAAGTTTATTTTGTTTAATTTTCGAAAATGTTACCATGTACCGTTACACATGCAGTATGCCATAACTTTATTAGAATTAATTAATTAATTATATTATATAATTTTTCAGCTACTTCACAGTCTATTGACTTGGAGTAAAATCGACTTCAATTAAGCAACAAAGTGGTTATCGGAAAAAGTATCTACTCAAACGTCCGCCCACTGTCTAGACTCAAAGAGACCAAAGTTATATACAACTTTCATTTAAATATTCATTGTTGAGCTTTTGTAGGCTCATTATTTCAAAACAGCTTTCAAACTGAATAAACAAAATAATCTTGAATAGAAACAGATCGTTTGATTTTTTGAAGTAATTGCTTAATTAAGTTTCTCGTTTTATATCTATTACAGTTTGAAACGCAATACGCGAACTCAATACGCGAACTATTGTAAGTTGAAAAAACTCATTAAAGGCAAGATTTAAATGTATTCTATGAACGTAATCTTGCTCTTTGGATAGTAATGTCCATAGAGCCATCTATATTACTTAGTACAAACAAGTATCCTATGCGGTTTCTTAGTATTTATTATTTATTTTTTAAATTCGTATTTATTACGAATGTTATGACTTTTTCGTTAATAACTAAAAGTTTTACATATTTATTTTCATTATATCTACAGTTTTCATATACACTGTCGTTCTTTTCTTAGTTTTTTTGCTATGTGAAAAAAACAGCTTCACAGCTTCACAGCATTCCATCTGAATTCGAGGCGGAACTCAAAGGTTTACCTTACCTGAACAAGGATAAAAAATTAATTTAAATAATATTATTTCATGGAACCCTCGTTCAGTTGAATTGAACCCACAACCATCTCATACTGTTAAAAAATATTTCAAATATCAACCATTTTCTCCATCGCTCGTACAGTTATGTACGCCCCAACAGCGCCTCGACGGTTACAATTAGTACCGTTGTACACTAAAGTGTCTATTAGGTGTCCAAACCTTTATCAATCACGACTTCGTCGAACACATCTGGCATATTAAGGTAAAAGCTGACCTTTATCATTATCTAAGCTATTATCATTTATAAACATAATGTTTTTTAAAATATTTAAAAAGTAAAAAAACGTGGATTTCTTTTTAAATTAGTACTTGAATTTTTAAGTGTAATCTCGTCAGAGTGCATGCTATATTTATTTAAATTAAAAGAAAAAACTTATATAATATACTAAGTTTTCAATATTGTTATGTGACTGAGGCATTTTGTTTAATTCACAAATCTATTTTGGTAGACGGGCTCTAGTAATCGGGATTATGTAAGTAACTTTATTTTTCAAGGGTAAGATCTATATAACAAGGATAAAGACAGTATCAACAATATAAAGTATTACCTAGAATGTCTGTCAATCCGTAACGAGATCTTCGAACGTGTCCTTAGGGCTTCTCTGATTAATTTCAGATTGCTCCGTCTGATTTAAGATCGCAATATACAGTGGTATTTTGGGTTTTAATTGAGAACAATTTAACTTTTAATGATGAAATGAAAAAAAGCAACGAAACGATCCGCTAAGTTAACTTAATTAAAGATCCAATTAAAAATTGGGTGATAATAGCGGCGGTAACGAGATGGACACTGTTATTTGAAACTTCATGAAATTATAAAAACAGATTATTTCCATTCAAGGAAAATTTCTCCGTCCCGGTCTCTCCGTCTTTTCTTTATTTAAATCTACAATTATCCTCTCGATGATATGTCCCGGGATATGTAAAGTTGATGGTAAGCAATTGATATAACACTCAGGTCTCCACTTTACGCTTATTAAAGATATAATTCTAAGTACTTGCTAATACTAGTGCACATTTTTTATTTCTAGTTTTTTCATGTAAAAGCATCTATAAATGAAATAAAAAAGTACACATTCCCCTCTGTTCCAACAAATAGGAGTGTAGGGTTAGTGGTCATAAAAAATGCCATCATAACTCATCTGGATGTTAATTCCCGTATAATCTCTTCGGACAGCGACGTCGGCGTCGGTAATAATTTACGTAGACTCGTATAAATCCGTCCGATTCATAATTGATTTACAGGCGATTAGACGTTTAGTATTCAGTTCAGTTAGCGGTGTAGTTTGTCAGTAAGTAAATCTAACACCCATTTCTAGTTGAATCGAGGGATAGTAAATAAGTTTTCCGTGGATTGGTGATTTATTTCACCTTGTTTTTATTTAGTATTCTATAACATTTCTTTTAACTCATGATATATCCTGTTCCAAATTTTTATATATTTCATTGTTTATGGTTAAGTAAAGAAAATCTAATAAAGTTACTCCAGTTAGAGATATCGTACTTTAGATTAATCTAAAAGTGGAGAACGGGGTCTTCAGTCTTGACACTAGATTCTCGAAATTAAAAGAAACAGAAAAAGTAAATAGGTTTAGATTAAAATAAGAGTTCCCGTCAATTTACAAATCTTGTATAACACTTAAAGTGAAGCTATTATAAAGTTGAACAGGGAACGACGCACACTTAGCTAGTTTGGCTATGTTAACAAACAAAAGTTAAACAAAAAATAAGAAGTTTTAGTTTGTTCTAAAGTCAGAAAAATTCTAGGAAATGTTTCACAAGTTCCTGATTGGTCTGCTCCGGTCACTTTGGATGGAATGACAAAAAAATTTTTAAACAAACTATAATCTGTATTCTATCCTATACTTCTAAACGCTGGGTATCCGATGTTTTGAATATATTTTTATTTTTCATTTTCATCACACATCTCACTATTGCGTTTTGGTTAGGCAAAGAGACAAACATCAGATTTTTTAAGATACAAAATCTAAAATATTTTTAAATACATAGCTCTCCATTAAATGGAAATCGAATTTACGTCCACCGTGTGCTGTCGAACTTTTCGTAATTGCATCTAGGTGTCCTTTTTGTGTATTTTTTTTATTTTACAGTACGTTAATAAAGATTTTAGTTCTACTGTTAGCGTGGATTTCTATTATTTCGTTTTGATTTTACGAAATATTACGACTTACAGATCCTTAAATAGGAATTTTCCAAGAGAATTTTCAGCATTTACTTCATATGACTTTCTGTAAATGTTAGTTACACATACGTCAGTAGCATCGCTGATATAGCAATTTCTTCGCTGCGAGCAAAATATAGTTTTGTCATTAGAAAGGAAAAACGGAATTGTAATTCCAAAAATGTTACACTTTTGTCATAATTTTTTCACATTGTGTAATTTTTTATTGAGTAGACTTCTATGTATCTGTTGCTATAAAATTGTGTAAATGCTGCTTATATATATATTTTTTTGACATTTTTAAAGTATTATTCACAAACTAAGGGAATTGAAAAAGACATATTTAGAAAACGTATAAAAATTTTGAACGCAGCGGGATTTGAACCCGCGCCTCTTGCAAACCGTTCAAGAACGAACGTTCGAACGAATTTTTATACGTTTTCTAAATATGTCTTTTTCAATGCTGCTTATTGTAATTCGTCATTATTTTGTTCATGATTAAAGTAGGGTTTGGTTCTTTAACTTAATTTTAATATGACTTTAAATAAATATGACAAAACACCAAAATCTAATTGAAGACACATTTTATTAATTAGTCTGTCTGTATTCTACAGAGATGTAATAAAAGAAACTAAATATATCTTTAGTTAATAGCTCTTTAAGTGTTCTATTATAATTCAACATTACATTTAAAGATGTACTGATAGAACTAGCAGATGTTAATAACCTTTTTCTTATTGTACAAGAAATATAAAGGCTTATTTCGGAATAATAGTTGTGAAAAAAAAATTCAATTCTTAACAAATAAATATAATTAAACATAATACTATATTAAAGCTTATAATTTCTGTACTTATACCATTTTATTAATGTTCTAACAATTTTATACGTGTATAATTCAATATTTTTTTCATTACCCGCATAATAAATTGTCCAGCTCAAAAAGCCCAAGCTTTTTTCGTTGGGTCCCTACGAAATCGTGTGAGAGAGATTTAAGTCTGAACGTTTTAGTATATTTTTTAATTATTCCTATCTAATCCAACTAAAAGTCTGCAATTAAATCTAAAAACTAATGCAATCAAATAAAATAGACACATGAAAGAGTCATTATGTTATTAGATGATATCATTAGACAACCTTCCGAATTAGATTACAAGTATGAAGGAGTGAACGGGCAATTTATTTAATGACTGTAAATTCAATTTAAAAGGCAACTTGAGCCTTGAAACATCCGAGTTAAGCTTGCTTTACTTAAGACCCGTCAAACATCGCTTTAATTCGCTCTAATTACAATATTAATAAATAAATAACTATAAAAATCATATTTAAATATGTTTATGTAGGTGTTAAGTTAAAACTTAAAGTTATGGTTGAATTTTATTAATACTATTACATTGTAGGATATTAACCTTTTGTTTCCAGGGTTTGTTTGACAGCATTTTTGCTATAAATTTCCGCCTTCTTCTGCAATTCTAAGCTTTCTCTAAGCTTTTCAGTTAAGGCCATAAGAACTCTTTACTTTTTAGTTTATTTTTTTAACTCTTTATTAAACCAAGATAAATACATTACTAACAATATTGAAGACTTATAAAAGAATAGTAACAATTTTGGTGTAAAGGCGGCCTTATCACCGCAGGTGATCTCTTCCAGGCAACCCTTTCCTCACGATTTGTTTTACGATTGAAAGGCTTTAATAACGTTGTGGCAATATATCACTTAGCAATGAAAATGTCATAAAGGACAATCGCTGTGACCACTGAACTACGAAACCTCTGGGTGCGACTGTACGCACCTCCACCTCTGTACCTCCACCTCTGTAGGTGGAACGATTATGCGGATTACGAATATCTTTAAAGTGTAACATTTTTGTAAATAAATACCAAATATCTTGTAATAACTTAATTACATATTTTAAATTAATCAAAGGCTAGAAAGCTGAAAGGAAAATTTAAGAAATATTGTATATTTGTTGTATTTGAAAATTAATTTATTGCTTTTCAAGTCAAACTGTTCTAAGTTTTAATAGGTCGGTAATTGCTCATTTCTATAAGACTTGTAGTATGCAGTGGAGTAGTGTAGTTGCTATAACGACTTTTACTTATTTCCTGCGCTTCAAATGACTTATTTTAAATCAACTTTAATTTTAATGTAACTCTTATAATTTGAATGTTATATAATTTTATACATATAACGATTAACGATTTGTAATGAACTTAGAAAGATTAAAAAATTTACTCGCATTTATTCGTGCTTCCTAAAGCACGTTCATCATTATTCTATGTTTAATTTTAGGATATCAGGATATTATAAGTAAATACATATACATATTAGCAAATTAATACATTATATAAGTATGAAATGAAATGAGCTTTTAGATATTTAAGAGATAACTTTGAACGTATACAAGTAGGATATTATTATACTGCCAGAGATATTATTTTAATTTACAATTTCCATCCTAAAAAAATAATTTTATATCGTATATTCCCTGTTGTAAACACGAATCTTCAAATCCTTATCCCTCCCCAATCATACCTAGCCATTCACAAACATTTCATGTACATAGAGGCTGAATGCCTATATTTAAGTGATAAGTTCTTTGATTTTCACGATTATTACACATTTTGAAATAAAACTATTTTTAACTGGATTAATCACATATAATTTTTAATTCCGTGGTCACAGGTAGACTCACGGACTTCTGTAAAGTGATAGAAACTTCGGGTTCTAAAATGTATTTTGTAATACCAAAATTATACGCGATTAATCCGGTTAAAATAATTTCATTTCAAAACCTATTTAAGTGATCATTAACTCAACTATGTACAAGAAAAACAGTGAGATTGTATAGAGCGCCTTATCGCGACACAGCAGCTGCAAAGTTCCTGTCATTACGCATCAATTATCCTTACAACGGAAGCAGTGGAACAGTTGGACAGACATTATATTATCACCATTCCAAAGCCAAGAAGATTGGAACTATCAAGCACTCAGCAGAAATACCTGAAAATATAAGGAAACCTTGTAACATTACCACAGGGATGTTCTATGGAAAGTACGCTATTCCATATAATTATTGGCAATAAGCATTTGAAATTATTAATCTAACAAATATTAAATTAAATACGATATGGTGAGAAAATGCAGTGTGTTGTTTAATTATGTTACAACATATTACACCAACATTTCTGATACCTTACTAAATAATTGTAATAAGTGTTTCATAAAATTAAAAAAAAAACGTTTTTCCGTTATAGGAGTGACATAACACTATACATAGAGCAAATGGAAGAAAAATATTTTCTCATTTTTAATTTCTCGCATTTTAGGGTAGTCAGAGAGAAACTTTATGACCCGCCGTTCTCCACTATCCGTCCAAAATGTAAATATTGTGTGTTGAGTGGCGTAACACAACGCCGCACTTTGTTTTGCCAGTACCGAAAATATACCTCTGAGTGGAAATCAAACCCACAACCAATCGTGTCTAAAGTTAGACGTTGTCGCACTGCGCCACGATGGCCTCATACATATTCCCATATACAATTTCTAATGCAAAGCGTTTGAGCGTCGTTTAATTTATCTGCAGATTATCTTACATCACACGTGACATCTGTTTCATAGAAGTGGGTG
This sequence comes from Podotricha telesiphe, assembly GCA_038994665.1. Taxonomy (NCBI): domain Eukaryota; kingdom Metazoa; phylum Arthropoda; class Insecta; order Lepidoptera; family Nymphalidae; genus Podotricha; species Podotricha telesiphe. The sequence continues at coordinate 1,408,461 of JAOYRR010000319.1, read as the reverse complement.
CCGATTTGTCGGCAATTTATCCGGCACTTACCCCCGTCGGGCCTAAACCTTCCCGTCTTGATCTGTTTGCTCTGGGATGAGGACGAGGAATTCTAATACATCCCCTTATATCACGTCTGTGTCAATTGATAACCGTTGAAAGTTGTTTTGACGATTGACGATAATTGACGTTTTTATTATTTTTATCCTTATACTTAGATAGCTGGTTTCTTTTTCATATAATTTTATTTATTTATAAATATATATATATAGGTACCCCGACATGCGATAAAACCTATTGAAAAGCACTTCGTTCAGCTCTTTCCGTCCAAAATGAGGGACCAAAGTAGTTTTAACACTATTTACAGCGGGAATTGAACCTAGAACCAAGGAGCCCATTTAGGTACTCTCCAACTGTACGTCAATGTTATCTTATTAATTTGTAATGTAAGTAAGACTCGTATTTGGCCAAGGGTTCGATATATACTTCCGGTTACTGAAACTGAAAATAGCTAAGTTTTACATCCCATTAAAATCGGCGAAAGAAAAATTAAGGGCATTTACTCATATGGGTTAACGTGTTTTAACGAAGCATCCCTCAAAATAAGTTTATTATTAAACATTTTATCTTTATAAATGATTACTTCATATGAAATCATATAAGTAGCTTAATTTTAATGTTTATTCTCTGCCGTAATTGGTTCTGTACATTATTGATTGCTACTATATATTAATAAATTAATTTGCGCTATTAATTATATTAGTACAGTTAAATTATTACGAGATATATGTTACATTTATACGAGTATCTCGTTCTGCATCGCCTTATTTTATTTTATATTAATTTCATTAATTTAATTATTGAATGACGGATACATTAATTAAAAATGGCGTAAGTGTAGCAGTTGAAGGCATGTGACTCATTTTACACATGACGTTTGCGAGTTCGATATCCATTCAGGGGCTGGTCTTATTAGACAAAATCCAGCGTCAAGTTCCGCACATTTATCAAGTGTCGTAAAATAGATAAGAGTTTTCTTAACATTTTTTAGAGTGTTATTCCCACACAAAAGAAATTGAAAAAGACATATTTAGATAACGCGCTTGCGTTCCGCATGGCTTAGCGGTCAGAGCACTTCAACAGTTTTCAAGAGGCGTGGGTTCAAATCCCGCTACGTTCAAATTTTTATACGTTTTCTAAATATGTATTTTTAGATAAGAGAGTCTAAGCACTTTTTCCTGCTTAACCTCTAAAAAAGAAACGAAGAATATATACAAGCAGACAATGTTAATTCAGTTTAGTAAAAATCCTACGAGTTTTACTTTTTTCAATAAAGCAAGCTCTCAGCTCTAAATGCAACGATTGAACGCGATTGATTGAAAATGAGTGAATAATTTAAATAAATGTAATTAAGGCAAGCTTACTCTCGAACTCGGTTCATTCGACGCTTCAGATACTCACTTTGTGAAAACCGTAAAGCGACGAGAGCTGAACAAACAAGTGTTTGTAATACAAGCACGCTCTCTACGGCGGAGGTACAGCTTTACTTACCGCAATTTTAACTGGGTTATAGGGACCGTCTGAAAAATAACTATAAATTAAAATGATAAATTAAAGAGGCTACCGCGGCACAGGGTTTATCTCTCATAATAATTGGTTGCGGGATCGATTCCCACTCGGTGACATTATCATAATTTGATTATTTCCACTTAATTTGACGTTTGGTGTAAATGGCATATGTTAGTAGGCTTTAATTTTGGCAACCTAATGGAAATTTCTAAGTGTGAATGTAAGGTGAAGAATAGATTTCATTAAATACAAGAGAGATTCAAGTATTAATTAATGTACTCGTATATCGTTCGTGATAAAAAGAAAACCTAATTAATAACTAACCATAATACAGTTTCTACGTTGTAGAGTTAATTTTATTTCCCAGTATCAAAGCCGCTGCTATACGCGTTAGTGCGATGAGACGTGACTTTAATATCTCGAGTAATAATACCTAGTAGCACATTGTTTTTGATAGTAGTGCGGAAGTTCCCTAATTCAAATTCAAAAAATCCTTTATTCAAAAAGACTTTTGTAAGCACTTTTGAATCGTCGAAGGAGCATAAAGCTACCACCGGCTCGGAAGGCCGTTCTGCTGAGAAGAGGCGGCGAGAAACTCAACAGTTGCTCTTTTCAAATACAAAACTTACAATTTTATTAATTAATACAGTGGTAGGTAACCTGTACAAAACCCAATCATACTACTTCCACACATTGTTATCTTTTAAATGTTCTTCTACAGAGTAATAAGCTTTACTTATTAAGATTGTCTTTATAGCGGCTTTAAATTCCTATAAATGAATATGAAGCATACCAGTCACTTGCCTACTGTAACATGGATCTAACTTTATTTTGTTTTTTTTTTCATTTATTTTTACATATTTATTAAATCAATTATTGTGGTGGGTTATAAAAATCGAAATTAATTTTTTTATAAAACGTATAAAAGTTTGAACGGGGCTGGATTCGGCCGTGTGAAATGTGTATTTTAATATTCCACGTTGTCCAACTGTACTGAGATTGAACTCCTAACCATCGTATTTAATAAGGCACTTCGTAAAACACATAAAACTATAAAGTATTTTATGTACTCCGTCCATAATTTTACAAATTTGATAACCTCATTAAGCCGGACTCATTTATAACGTAGAGAAGTGAAAAATTGCGCAACATTGCGCCGTTGATAAACGCTGAGTGCACTTGCCCGATTATAGCAGGGGCTACATGGGGCTGTGGGGGCCGTAGGGGGTAATGTGGGGCTGTATTTTCATTACGTATCCGTTGCACAAAAACTGTGCTATTTAGCTGGTGAGATTAAGCCACTATGTTTCGCTATAAACTAATTTGTCTGCCAGAATAATATTATTCTGGTTTATAAATATGTCTTAAGTGTGCCTTTTGGTGTTTTATTCGGATTTTTGAAGTATTGTCCACTTAATCAACTTTTTAAGTATTTTTACACAGTTAGTACAGAAATAAAGAAAACAAGAACAATAAAAAGAGACCATTAGAATGCAACACGATGCGTACTTAGTATGTGAATTATAAATTTAAATATATATCTGTGTAGGATTTGAATGTAAAACTATCAAGAGCCGTAAGCAAGACATTTATAATATTATATGTATTATATTATATTATACTCGTCCCAATGTGCTACAATAGTGTTTTATATTTATTACTATCAAATTTTCCCATAATCCAAAACTTATCACTATATATTTCGCAGAAAACATTTTAGTATACACGTGATCGATTTCGTTCAACTTTGTCACGTATAATAAATTTGAAGGAAACCTGAAATATATGATTTGAGGCTTGGCAAAGTGATTTGAGACTTGTTTCCATAGAGGATTCATCTTAATAAACAGTTTTGTTTGGAAACAGCTGTCATGTTCGAAATATTTGAAAAAGAAGGAAAATTATATATTTTATTGTATATTTATTGATATTTGTCATATCGAATATTTATCTAATGATAAAAAATAATTTAAAAAACTCAGAGTAAAATTTAAACCTGATTTAGTTATGGCCATATTTTCCTAGAAGAGTTTCGTTCTTTCTACGTTTTCTTTACGAGTAGTTTTTATAATAAAAGATTCCTAAATTAAAACTCTTAATAATCTTACAAACTCAAACAGCTTGCAACAAAGTACTTTAAAGGTATTATATGTGAACAGTAAATATCCGTAACAAGAACATTGGTAAAGTACAAAGTACAGACATTGAATTTGACTTTTCTTTAAATTTATCAAAACATGTTCCTGAGATCCTCACCATATCACCTTTACATAGAGACTTGATTCATAGAGATGGACAAGACAATAACTTTTATGTAGTATATAGATAAATATACACGATGATTTGTGATCCACATTGTCCCAACAAATAATCATCGAGAGCAAACAAACGTCATAAGAGCAATCTCGCTACGCGTGTAATTACTGCGGCGGTGGTATTCGCTAACTAGCGGACGGTAGATTAGCCTGGCCTTACCAAGCCGAACTACTTTACCAGACAGAGTTCTACTAAAGCTTGTACGTTTAGCACGTAATTATTCAATATGTCGTTCTCCAGTTCTTTTCTAGATGAGTTTGGACAATTCACGAATGTCTTAATGCTTGTATTTATAGTATCAAAAACACATTCACTCCTTTCAATTTTTTTTTATATCGCTTTTGCCAAAAATTAAGGAATCATCTCTTAGTGAGTGAAAGTGTGCCCTTACACTCTTCAAGAAAGTAATAGGCCAAATATTAGCTTTGTCGCTTTCACAGAGTCACGTATAGTATAGTCAATTTTCCTTCGAATGAGAAACTAACCTATAGCAGAAACAAACTTATATGTACAGACAGACTACTACTGTGTGTATTAAATAAAGTATGCTTTATATCCAAAGTATTAATCAGCCAAACACTTGTGGAACCCTAAATATTTACATTTTTAGTAAAGGAAACCAAATCTAAAATTTAACAAGTCATTCCTTTCCAAATATGAACATTGTAAATAAGGCACTAAGTATCACATTCTTATAGTTGGATGATTTGTATTATATATTTGTATTAGCTGAAAAATAGACTTTGAGGGTATTTTAATGAACCTAGGCATTAATTGTTAGGTTAAATGAGATTCGAAATCTTCTTCATCTTGAAATACGTTATCGTTTTAGTACTTTCATAAAACTAAAATAAAATGCTTATATTTTTACTTGAGTTGAGTTGTATGGCGGAGCTTGAAAGTAAATATATTTTTATTGCAAAACCATATAACTTGTTTTATGTCGATTCTGATTCCATTCGAAGATATACTTTTAGTTTACAAATTCATTTTTCAAGCTCATAGTTTAGATCAGGTTTAAGCTACAAGATTATTCGTGAGAAAATAACATTTTCTATCATTTGAAAATATATTTCTGAAGGACAAAGTAACTAAATTAGCCCTATTTAGGTAAAATTTTCATATATAATTTTTATAATACAATTGGTATTTAGGTAAATTTTGAAATTCTTGTAAATAAAACACAGGGTTAATAATAAAAACTCTTATATTATTTTATTTCACAATAAGTGTAATGGATAGAGTATCTATCTCTCCCATCCATCGGTCCAAAGGTATTGTTTGTTGAATACATCAACAAATATTGTTTAACATTTTTTAAAACAATTATTATACGTTTTCTAAATATGTCTTTTTCAATTTCCTAATTGTGCGATTAACACTTAAAAAATGTTAAAAATTATTTAATAAATAGAATTCTCTCTTCCCAAATGATTGTTCGTAGAATAATCTTTGGGTAGTAGAAATTTGTAAAAATCTCTCTACAGAGATGCTAACAACAAATACAAGTTGTAATAAGCGTATAAGAATTTCGACGTATCTCGATGTAGAACGCATGGCTTAGTGGAAACGGTTTTCAAGAGGCGTGGATTCAATTCCCGCTACGTTAAAAGTTTTATACGGTTTCTAAAAATGTCGTTTACATCAACGAATTTATCAAACCAGACCGAGGAAAAAGAATAAATACTTAAATATAAGCTTTAAATAAGAATCAAATCCATAATCGTATCTTAAATTAGCTTAATTTAAGTATATAGGTATATATACCTATTAACTATTTTTTACTTTAAAGCCTAAGCATACTTAGCCTGCAAAGTGAAGAGTAAAAGTTCTAAAATGAGTAGAACTTTACTATCCATTCATCAGTCCCTGTAACAATCTCGGCGTCCCGGATATCACAGTTTATCACATTGCGACGTGATAGGAATAAAATCGCTCTTGCATCTGCTGACTACTTGAAGCCTATATTTTATTAAGACCCCAGTTTATGTCTAATAAAGATCGTGAAAGCTAATGAAGCTTACGATGGAAGATAAGTTTTTTATTTTACATTTGGTACGATGCTTGTGACTGATGATTTATATTTTTTTATTTTTATTTACGCTTTTCATGCATATAGGAGGGTTGGCAGAAAGACTAGCGTTATAGATAATTCTATATTTTACATATTATTCGTCCGATAACATTAAGTGTAAAAGTTTTGATTAGTATTATGTGAAATTTAGAATCAATCATTTAATTATATTTGTTCAATTCCATTTTCTCCATTACCGAGAAAGGAGAGAATCAAGTGATAAGTTGTTTCCTACCCCATTTTGGTGAAGCCTATCACTGTTCTCTGTAACGCTGTAACGTCACTTGACGAGGAAAATAAAAAAAATGTATATAAACATATTAATGCGATAAAATGGCGTTTAGATAGAAAAATATATACATATTAATCAAATTTCTAAAACATAATATTTAAGTTAATTTGCATTAAAAACATGTACATTATAATCCTAATAAGTAAATTCAAAGCTATCTCAGCGCTAATCATCCAAATTAGAGGATCGCTAAACGAAAACCCATGTCGGAGGAAAGCCATATTTTTAAACTTTAACCAATTTATACCGCGACGTGCTATAGCCATTAAAACTTTGTGCATAGGACATTTGGAACTCTTTACCGAATAATTACCTTATATCTTTGAAGATATTAATTATATTCTCAGAACTAGTTTTTTTAACAAAACAGAAATGGTAAGAGTATTTTATTTATTTTTATTTTGTGATTCACATTTTGTTTTGCAGAGTCTTGATTCTCCATTCTTCGTCTAAATAATAATAATAAAAATAAATTACAGACATTTTGTTTTGAGTGGCGGCACTCAATGCCTTACCAGAATGTGCTAAGTTGCGTGGAATGAGATGTTGTTGCACTGCGCCACGATAACATAATAAATTGCTTGGTATCTAACTGTACACTTGTTATTTCTTCTATTTTATTAGTTAAAACACAAAAGTTTTACCACTGACCCCGTTATGTTAAAATATAGGAAAATTCAGTAACTTATTACAAGCCTTTGTCTAGTTACTTATGTAAAGATATGATAATATAACATATCTAATAGAAAATAAAAAGACAAAACATATCTTAATATTACGGAGTGCATGTAACAAAAGTCGATACAATTAAAGTTAAACCTTGGTGTAGTTTTTGACACAAAACTGACATTCGAGCACCACATCTCCGAAGTTACTAAGAAAACTACACATCTGCTTGGATTTCTTTTGAGAAATTGTAAAATGCTTATTCGAGCTAAAACTAAAATAATATCACGTACGCAGCATTCTTCAATACTGTAGCACTGTCTGGAGATTCTCACTTTTCTACAAGTTCTTTGCGAATGGACCGTATTAAGAAAATATTTTTAGCAATATCCGAAGGGCTTTCCGAAAGCATGTCTTATAACTTAGTATGCAGTATTTTAGAATTAGAATTCAATCCTAAAATGAAAGAAAGGACATACTAGACTTAATCTTCCTGCATAAATTATTGAATAACCAGTACAATTGTCCCAATATATTGTCGTTGTTTATGTTTAAAACTCCATATAAAGCCTGTAAAACCTTTCTAGTCTCCTATTCGCAGAACGGTCTTGGTTATTCTTCAGTACCTCGTTTGAGTCGCCTAGCTAATGAACATAAAATTTACATTTTTTGATAATCACTTCGTAAACTCAATCTTAAAATGAGCCTAATGTAATATGTCATACATAGAATGAGCTTTATATCTACAATATCGAAATCAATCCTAAATAGGCTTTATATAGAATATCTAATATTACTCTTTTAAAGGACAGATTCGTTTAACTTTTGAGTAAGAACGATGTGTGACCGCACAAAGAAAGTAGATTAAGTAAGATTAGTTCTCGTCCTGAAATACAATTTCTTTATAGAAATAGATGTTTCTAGAACCTTTCCTTTATAGGTTTCAGACTTTATTATTGAATATTCCTTTTAACTGATAGTCTTCGCAGCACACTGAGCAGTTTGTAGTTTGTGAACCATTGATATCATTATCGTCATATAAATACATATACAAATTATATAAGGTTTCTCTAAAATAATTCAGCGGTTTTTTAAAATGCATTTCATTCGAGTGTCCTTTAAAATAAAAACTACGCTATAAATAATACGGATAACGTTCACTATTTTTATAATTTTTATTCCTATTTTTATCTCGCGTTTCTCGTTTAAATTACGAGTAAATTATGAAATGAATACTAACAGATTTAAAGTTTCATAAATGTTTAAAATATACATGATACTAAAGAAACAGATACTTCACTGTTGAAAAGAATAATACTATAATGGCCCACATTTATCTTAGATTTACGCTTTTCCCGCATACAGGAGAGAATGTAGTGCAAAGACACTCCACTTTCAGACACTTTATATTTCCTACTGTTTCGAGACGAAACTTCATAGTGATTACGTCACGTGATTGTGTGACGTCATTATCAGTTAGATGAAATGAAAAAGACATATTTAGAAAACGTATAAAAATTTGAACGCTGCGTTCAAGTTTTTATACGTTTTCTAAATATGTCTTTTTCAATTTCCTAAGTGTGGGAATAACACTTTAAAAAATGTTAACAAAATATAGATGAAATGAAAATAACTGAAATATAACCGTCAATACCGGTAATATTATAATTAGACTCTGGTTTACTCCATAAATGCCAGAAGTTACAGTCCTTAGCTCATTTGTATTTCATATTTTCAATATGAACTGAAAATATACATATTATAATATTATATTTTTAATACACATATGGTATGATTTAACATAGCAACCCTCAATCAAGATACCATCTTATATTTCCTTTCCCCGGAAGAAAGGTAAGGTTAATGGTCCAAGCATTTTGCTTATCTCTTTAAATATTTAGAAAGCCGACGCGAAATAGTGTCGCTAGAGTATAATGGGAATAAGGTGGCGTGTTCGTCTAAATAATATTTACATCAAGTTAAAAAGGATACGTTGGATGAGTGAGGGTGACCAGGGTCACTATATGACACTTCGGGGACAAGAGGACAAGCCCAGAATGTAGTGTATATTGTGAAATGTAAGAAAATTATGAATATATTAGTAAAATTGTCATAAAAGGACCAATTTACTATATAATATAAATTTGCATTCAGACATGTGGAGAGGAGACGATTAACTTTTTTTCAATTCTTCTATATGCTGGCCATAAGCTAGGGCGTAACGTAATAATTTAAATAATTTGAGGACTTAAAAACTTATGCAGCTATAAAAGTCTAACAATGCTACGAAGACATTCCAGTATCTTATATTTTAAATAATACAGAATATTAAGATTAAAGAACTTTTGGTATTTCCACTTAGACCTCTCCATATCTATTTATCCCTTAAATATTGTTCAATGTAGCGAGCGCCTCGAATAAATAACACCTTCGTGTAAACGACGATTTTGATACCTTTAACAAATTTATGTTGTGTCATACATTCATCTTATGTAGCTTTAAGCTTACATGTTGTAAAAAGGCAGAAATAATTTAATTTATAAAATGTTAAAACCTTACTTTTACTTGAAATGCTTATCGTAGACCTTTAGCTTCACAATAAATTAAACTTTTTAGAAATTGCAAACTTTTGTAGCTTCGAAAAAGTATTTAAACTGTTAATAATAAATGAATCAAAATACAATGTCATTGTAGATACTTTATGCTGTGAGGTTACGGAACCAGACTTTAGCGAGGCAAATTGCCTCCAAATTAATTCGTTACAGTTGCTTTATATCGTTTGCCTACTATTTAGTTAAAACATTTCTACACAGCTTGTATAATGTTAAGAGCATTTTAACTGCATTCAAAGCATTGGTTGTTATAGGTGACATCAATAATAATATTAATAGCTCGAAATATGATTCACATACTGAACATGTACTTAAATCTTTGTGCAACTCAAGGATTGATACCAAGTCTCTCATTCCCTACTAGACACGATACTGTCAGAATTCTGCAATAATTTGTTAAAAAAAAAGTTAATAACGAGATGAGGCAAAACTCATGTGAGTAGTACTTCAGGGCGGCGTGTTAAGACCCACTCTCTTTTTGGTTTATGCCATTGAACTTAGCAATTTTAAAATACCAAACTGCAAAATAATCTCATATGCACACGAGCATAGAGAAAAAGCACTTTATAATTTAATGACTAAGTTATTATCATGTTGACTTTTAATCTGGATAAAACTCAATTTATAACTTTTGACCACAAACGCTCTTCGGCACCAGAATGATTTTCACAAATGACCATTTGTAATGTGCAAGGACTGTAATTGCAGCAGAATAACTAGATCGTGCTGTGTAAAGTATTTCAGTGTTCTTATTGATGAATATCTTACCAGGAAGAATCATCAATCAATCATCATATTCTCGCTATAGCTTTCCGCTTAAGAAAACTTGCATACCTTTAAGCAACTATGATCTGGCGAAAGTATTTAAATTTTGATGATGGTCTACTATAGTTTTGCTTCTTCTAAAAAGAACTCAAAGGTTTATTTTAAGGGTTAATATATTTAAGCCTGTTCGCTGCCCTATAAGAGAACTCTGTTATCATATCAGATGTGTGGAGTGTTAACAGGTCGGCAACTTTTGTATTTTGTTCTATTTTACGGAAGTATATATTCACCTCCTTTGATTACCAATTTATATCCGGTAACCGCAGATCTGACAAAATCTGTCAAATACAATTGTGCCGTAAGATCTCTTCAAATCGACTATTCGATTATTTGAGTCCTATACTATACAACAATATAAATAAGAAATTAACCAATTAAATATTAAAATTAAATTATGATCAGACGGAAGACCTCCTGACACTGCCACCACTTAACAAGTTTTGCACTCATCGAATACTCTCATACATACACACACATGCACACACACACACACACACACACACACACACACACACACACACATATACACACATTCACACACACACTTTTAAAAGAAAATTTTTATAATGTTCAACACGTGCTCTCTATTGTATAATATCGATTTATTTTATGTTTGTATTAAAATTTTATTTTGTGTTAGATATAACATATATACTACCTACTAAAAGAAAAGACTATATGCTCTGCGGAGAAAGGGGAATGCTGTATATATAAAATTCAAATAAATATTAAATATGACATAAAAAAGCTAAAAGCGACTGATCTGATTTGTTAGGAACATTGAAAACGGCCTATTGAAGTTCATTATCGAATCAACTCTGGGACGCGACTCCGTCGTATTATAATGAACAATAAGCAAAGGACAAACGTATGGCAATAGGATTCTAACATTAGATCCATATATTATTAATAGCCGACCCTTTTCGAATTTTGCAAAACTGCGTTTTTTTTATAGTTTTTTACTAGCTATATATTATGTAGGGGGATTAAAATATAAAGATTTATTCGTAAATCGATATAGAACTTGATTTTATAATAAAATCACATCAGTTTTATCAAGATTCACTATTTGGTCTGCTACAATTAGGTGTATTTGTAAGGTGTACATATAAAACTTAATAAACAAATGCAGCAACAACAGCATAAACAATACAACGAAAAAGAAAAAAAAATTATAACTTCCTGCGCAGTGACTCATGGCTCAGTGGTGAGTTCCAAGAGGCGCAGGTTGGAGTTCAGATTCTAATATTTTTTATACATTATCTAAAAATGCTTTTCAATTTCCTAAGTGCCTAAATAATAAAAAAATAGTCAAGAGCCCGTTCTCCACTCTTCGCTTAAAATTATTCCTCTGACCATAGCATGTATAAAAAATATAAATAGTAAATTTGTACAGTGCTATAAAAACACTAATTTCAAACATAAATTACTGTCAAAAAATATTTATTTAAATTGTATTACAAAATCTATCTGTAACAATACAATAAGTTAATCACATGTATTTTTGTTCGAATAATAAATTATTCCAGTAACGCTTGCTCCTGTTTTTGGCTTCCAAATTAACAGCGCGTTTTTAAAGTGATCATTTTCTCCGTATTTAATCGTAATATAATTCGTGAATATAAGGCAATAGATAATTAGAGATAAGAAACAAAACATATATTTTTTTCCGATTTTAGTAGTAAGCTCGTCGTAGAAAAATAATTGAGTTATTTTAATGGTTTCAAATTCGCATAAGGTTAGAGCAACCGTTTAAAATCAAATTGCTGAGTTTTAAATCAAATTTATTCTAATACAACGTCTTCTTAAAATTATGTAAAATACAATAATAATCGTTGCACTATTTGCCAACGGATCGTCAATAAATAATGTAACAAAGAAAATTGTATCAAGAATATATCATCTTTTTTTTTTACCTTGGGAAATGCATTATACGCAGACCGCCCATGTGCAAGGCAGACCCTTGCGGGCGGTACTGTGGAACTCACCGGGTACCAAAACCCGATACTACCCACTAAAACCCAGCGGAACCTCTCCACCCCAAATGAGACATCGCAGGATAGCTCGCGCATCCGCTAGGGTTCATGGAAGATTGTAGTCCCCGTGGCCCTGGCCAATGGCGGTGGAGGAGGAGCACTGTGAGGTTTTAGTGGGTAAACGGACGGCCCATATCTGCTGGTCCGGAGTCCCACATAAACGCGTCCGAGTTCCCAATCGGGCGGGTATCCGTAAAGGACTTCCTCACGTAAAAAAAAAAAAAGGATCGCTCGCGCATACAACTAACTAACTACAACGAGAGAATATATCATCTTTCACCAACTCATAGTAGTTCCTTAATAGTAATAAGCTCTGGATAATCGCAGTATAATATACTAAAACACTTTTTTTTTCAAGTTATAAATGAATTCAAGGTTCATCTTAGCTAGTTTTCACAGACAATATATATTTTTTTAACAACAAACAACTCTGAATATCATTACTTGCTATTCATATCTTGTATTTTAATAATTGATTTCGTAGGCGATTTTGTAGGCAAGTTTCGGTTATTGTGTTGTATTGTTATATGCTCCTTTTCTTAATTTTATTAAACTTGTTTGTAATAACTATTTAAGTTTAGAGGCAACAAAAATCTTGACCTGAAATCTGCTTACAAAATATTAGAGGTGAATTTCACTGTTTTGTGATAATTCATTTAAGAGTTGAATATTCAGAGAATATTAAAAATCAGAAAACTCTTCTGAAATATAACTGTGAACTGTCATTTCTCTAATTGTTTCAGTGAAATGGCATATTTGTTGTCAAATATCGAGTTATAGTGCGTTCAAAAGTTGTCTTAGAAAAATAACAAGTATTCATATAAATTTTAATTTAGAGATCAAATGACCGCTCAAACTATTAAATGCATAAATTATTATATATCGTTAAGTTATGATCAAAGTGGAGGGATCATAGTGAGTTTTTACTCCGTTTTCCGCTTTCCATTTAACAGTCCCATAATTAACAGTTTATCAAATATTTAATTTAATTTTTTTGTTTACGATCCGATTAAAATGAAATAACCATTAAATGTTAAATAAAGCTCACTATAATACTATATGCATTTTATTATGGTGAGCTTCTATGTTTTTAAGCTTAGCGTGCACAAACAAACAGACAAACTAAAAAGAAAAATAAAAAATTATAATATTCTTTTTCATATATCTTCCATGTACAGACAGTTCCATATATATATATGAAATGAAATTTGATAGTTTAGGTAATCACACACCGATCAGGTCTTCTCTCTCACCGTATCGGAGAGGGAAAACGGTTTCAGGGAGGGCAAGGCCTATGAGGTCTTGATTGAGAATTTTAAGTCTTACGAGTTAATGACTGCCTTGGCTAGTAGTAGTCGTGTTTAGGCTCTCGATTCTCGGCTTCTCGATCTGAGGTCACGATGGATAGTTGCGTTTCTCACGAATCACGGAGCCTGAGTGACGCGTGAGATTCTTTATGATTGTATGTAGTCTAAAGGGTTTTAACATTAAATATTATTTTAGGTAAATAATTTTTGAGTTACGACAAGTTTAAGACTTGAGAAACTAATTTCTTGGCGCAAATATGGCTTGAAATGCTGCCGCATGTCTAGTAGCTGAACACTGAAAGTTTAATTTATATGCTTTATATATTCTACCTAACACAATACCAAAATAAGTTACATAATTAAATATATCAATAGTTAGATTTACGTTTCATACAACTGTTTCTATTTAAATAAGTAAAATTACAATTCTAAGGTTACATTGAATATAGAAATGCTATCGTATTTGGTTAGCATTTCCTTATAAAAATGTTCTTTGTTCAGGGCCTCCCCAGAGCTAAGCCTCGTTTAAATTATAAAATCAGATGAGCCTGTTTTGTCTCCATTAGCAGTTTTTATCTCGAGCTTTTTCTTTTTATTGTAGTAATGACTCTTAGGTCCTTCAGCTTTCGTATTCAAAACGAAACTTTTCCTAAAGAAAAGTTAAATATAATTTATTTAATGTATTTATATAATACCTGCTTTACATTATATAGCTATTCAGAAATTTAAATATTAGTCTGTAAAATATTTTTTTTTCATTTCCTACGTAAAGCTTTAAGCTTCTGTCGCATTGTTGGTTAAGGTACTCTAATCCCCACTTTTTGATTGATCACTAGTTTTATCCCCCTTCCCTTAGAACCCACATATACATGAATAGTCAAATACTGTCCCACTGCGCTATGATGCGCAAACTATCTCATATTTTTTTTCTATAATTATTTAAGGTGATAAATAGAAATTGAACTTAATATCCCTAAAGTAAGTTTGTTTTAAAAAATATAGCTCAGCCATAAAAACTCTCCCCCTTCATTATTTTAATTTCTTCACTCTGGTACAAGACAGCGAGCGGCGTTGAGTTCAGCCACTCAACACGCAATATCTTGAATTTGGCCAGAAAGTGGAGCTCTGTCTAACCTGCTATGCGAGAAAAAGCGTGAAGCTGTATAAATGTATAAATATAAATACTAACATAAAGTTACAAGAAAACCTTTGTTGTTATATTTTCTATTTTACACAGAGAATGGACCTTGGAAGTGGAATAAACCAAAACAATAATAAACATGAAATGGGCGCAGTATTCGTGGACTTGTAGAACAAAGAGTTGAAGCAAATTAGATTAAGAATCTAATATAAATATTTGCAAAGAAAATTTCGTCAGGAATGTAATGTTATGTATGTAATACTGAATTAGTTACTTGTATCGATTAATTGCTACGCTAATTGGTTCGCTTCCCATTCAAAATAAAGTTTAAAATTTTAATACTTATAATACTCCTGCAAATGTGTACCGAACCTATAGCTATCAGACACTTTCCCAAACATAGGACTAAGCGAGATGGCAATATTTTTCGCTATAATATTACCTCAATATATACCTGTACCTAAGCTAACTACTTTTGTATTATCCTTAAACCTGGTGTTGAAAGACTCCGGTCTCCACTCTCCGCCCGAATGTCTCAGGAAATTGCGTGTTGAGTGGCGGAACTCAACGTCGCGATTTTTCTAGTTTCCAGAGCGGAGAAATAAAAATAATTTAAATATATATAAATAATAATAATTTAAAACGGAAAGCATTCTCCTTGAAATTAAAATAATAACGTTGCCTCTACTGTACGTACATCATATATGTTTTTCTAGACGTTCTTAGTAGACATAATTGTAAATAAAACTTATATAATATGTATAGAAAGTGCCATCACTGACAATCATAGACAGCTTTGTTAGGAGCTTTTGAACATAAGCTATTTAAGCGTACTCAATTAAAGCGAACAGCTCCGTTTGTTCAAATATATTGTACAATATGAAAGCGAAGTGATTATAACCGAAGTAGTTTGCTTTGTGCAGATATATTGAAGTAATATTATAGAGAACTAATTTCGATCACGCTTAGTAGCATGTTTGAGAAAATTTATTATATATTATATTTATTATACCCATTAAAAAAATGAATAATATTTTTAGTTTCTAAGTGTAATAATTACTAAGGCTTTAAGGAAGGTCGCATTTTATGTTTTATTTATTTAACAAAGTGATCTTCTACGGTAACAGATTTTCCATATAAATAAATAACATCTCATTAACCTGTTCCTAATATAACCTACATTTTGAAATCATAAAAATCTCGAGTACTCTGAACCGTGTATTAATAAAGCAATTATTTTTATTTTGGACTAAATTTATATAATGAGACAATTTTCTGCAAATTTACGGTTGATATCATTTTCATCTTGAAAATATATTAAATGCAGTTGTATTGAATATTTTCATAGCTTAGTACTTTATGTTAACATTCAAAATTCACATAGTATTCCTATCCCATATAAAACTATGTTAAATGAGATATTCTTATATAATGAGATATAGTATAACTAATAATAAAGGGGCTTGAAACATAAAATATCTGACTAAAGTAAATATATACCTTTAATGCCTCATATTATAAGCTTTTATGAACATAAAATAATGAAAATTATATAAAATACCAAAACGTATTACAATTTCAACAAAACCTGTCAGTTTTAAACAACGCAATTCGTAATTATAAATTAATTAAACGCATCTTTAATAAGTGAAAGCGAACGTTCATTGAATAACTCATTTCATTGTATTAAAGCCAAAATATTACGAATCGTATAAAATACGCAAATTAAGTGAAATAATTTCAGTAAGCTGAAGTTAAATTAATTTAAAGAAATGCATTATCAAAGAGAGTGAATTAAACGCTACGTCAAAGTGTTTTTGGACCAGAATTTACCGTTTGTGAAGATTTACTAGGGACAGAGCGCTCGTGTTAGAGCGGAGCTTATAATTGGAAATATTAACTCTACTGCGAAGTGCAAGTACTTACGCAATATCATGTTGAAATTAGAATATTGACGCATATTACTATATATATATGTGTATTGAAAAAACAACTAAAACTTATTTAGATTCCTCCTAAACGAAACTTTTTAAATACTCAACTTACAAACAAAGTGATGAGTCTGTCCACGCTAGAGCACATACCTCGAGCGGTGCCGGCTCTCCGACGCAGCTTCGAATTTCACACACACTCACAATAAAACATCATATTATTTCGACACACGTCACAAATTCAAAAAATCGACAACACAGGGGCGAAGCCGATGCTGGGATCCTAGCTCTACGGCGAGCACCGCGCGACTGCCGCGAGAGAAGCGCGCGCCGCCTTCAGCCTACTCTGTACGGGGTGCAGCGGATATTATCTTGTTTGACCAAGCAAATGTTTTAAGTTTCTGTAATAATTTAGAATTTAGATGTTATTAAAACGAAACTATGATATGAATAAGGATCATTTTGTATATAACTTAATAAATATTGTTACAGTACAGTAATACGATGGTTTTGTATTGGAAAAATTAGCAATAGATTAATTTTCTTTATTAAACACAAAGGGTCTGTATGAGCTGATGGCAATGAAAAAATATTTGAGAGTTGTAATATATCGTCACCCAAACTACTCATACCGCAAAATGCGTGTTTGTCATTTCCGCAAACTGTTAAAAATTTCTCCTAAATTGGAACTCTGCACTCTATTTTGTAAGTGGAAACGGCGCCTTTTTAAATTTTTGTCTTAAGTTTAATTTTATACAGAATATAAACATAATATAATGTCAATATTTGTTTGATATTAAGCAATTAGGTGGTGGTAGTCTCAAGCGCGCTAATGAGACACGCACGAGGCCCGCTAAAAGATTCTAATGACAGAATTTGGATGATATTACGTTAATAACCAACTGAACACGCTGTATTGGTACTTGTGTAATTGTTAGATTATATAAAAATGTACGGTTTCTTTACGAAATAAATTAAATAATAAATACATGTACAGCATCTGTCTAAAAATGTAACGGTTGAAGGCTCGAGTTGCACGAGAGCAGGCAGAAGTATAATTAAATTATTTTAACATTTTTAAAATGTTATTCAAATACTTAAGATATAAAAAACATTTTTGGAAAAAGTATAAAAATTGAAAAATATTTACATTAGTAGCATTCTCTCTTGGTAATCGATTGTTCGTAGAATAAGCTTTGGGTAGCAGAAATCTGTAAAAATCTCTCCACAGAGATGCTATAGCTTAGCGGTCAAAGTGCTTCGACAGGTTCCAGGACGCGGGTTCCAACCCCGTTTAGTTCAAATCACGTTAAATTCAAACTTTGTGGAAGGCCTACGTACGGTTGAGACGACAATAGCGACGATATAGGCTTAAACATATTTCTTAACAAACTGCTGCTAAGACTAGTACTGTAAGTAAAATATTCTAGTTCTGAGGCTAAATTAACTGGAATGGGAACATGTTTTTAATAATTATTTACTCAAAACCAAATGAAAACGTTTATGATTGCATTTAAATTATAATTTTTTCTATGAAGAGGTTTTTATTATTTTAAATTGTTTGTATATGTAATTACGGCAGCTCAGTTTCGCAGAGGTCACTTGAAGTTACAATTAACCCTAGTTGTATGAAGGCGATGATTGTAGGTTTAATTCTCACTTGACACAATGATAATATTGAAATGGTGCAACCCAATATTAGACTTTGCTTATCAGATCGAAACGGAAATGAAATATGTGAAGTCCTATTCCCCAATGGGCAATAGATTGAAAAGCCAAAACAATAATTCAAATATATATTTTTTTTAGAAACTACAAATAGCTGCTATCACTTTTTGATATAATATTTATAATATTTTATTATATAATGTAATTTCGGAAAGAAAAAGAAAATTTATGCTATTGCTATTTTATATATATTATTATATATAAAATTTATTCACAGAAATACTTGACCAAGAGTAAGTTGCATTTTAGTTTCTCTTGTAATAAAAGTTTCAAGCACTCACCGTCTAACTCTCAGCTTGAAGTGGCTGGGAGTAGGATTGATTTCAATTTTTCCAACTGTAAAATAATTAATCTTTGAACGAGTTCAAAGATATAAAAGTCCTAAAATCCATATAGTTAGCTAGTTTGAAGACTTTCTCATTATTTTCTTGCAAATGACTAAATGTATTTTTTTCCGCATAGCAGACAAACAGAGAGAAACTAGTGTCAATCACTCCGTTCTATGAATTCTGACCGAATTCAGGTGGTTTCGATACTTTTCTGTGTAAAAAATAATAATACTCTACTTTTATGGTAGAATGATCTCATATGTCATTCACTCTAATTTTAGCTCTTACTATATATAGAGTATTACGTCAATATTCCAACGCATTATTGTATCTATATTTATTTGATATATGATATTATACAAAGGAGGTTTAATATTTTAGTATTCAAAAATACAACGTTTCAATGTATTTAGGAATACCAAAATTTACGCAATGCATCTGTTTAAAATAAATATTTAAATTTTTTAGTAAGATTTTAAGACATTTTTAAAAAGTTTTAGCTTTACAGTATTTACAAACTGTTATATCGTATGCTAGGAACAATTAATTTTTGTTACATTTTTAAAATATAAAATAAAACACTGATTAAAATTTCAATGTAAATCGAATTTAATAATCTTATTATTCCCAATATTAATTGTGGAACCAATAAAATAAACACAGAAAAAATATCCATTGCTAATTACTTATCTTACAATGATATAAGTCCTTTTTTTCGTTCGTTCATTTGACATAAATGCAAGTTATTATACCGAGATACGGTCAATTAAAAGCTAATTGACATCTGTGAGTGCGACTGTAACTAAACTAAACTTACATTAGTAACACCTATCGGTCCCTTTACGCGCTGTATAAGTATCGTGCTAAGTAATATTGCGGTAATTATATAGTTTGCAGAGGACTCCACTTCTAGTCAAGCAGTAAAACTTGTTTATACGAGACTGACACAAAGCTGTCTTGGATAAATGGACGTTTATGTGAAGTAAAGGAACGATTCTTACATATAATTTAAATTATTTTTCATATGTAGTGACATATCACTCTGTTTAATTTTCGATTTTTTATTTTAGAGACTGTATGAACATTTGAAACCAAAATGTAATGAGAATAATATAATATAGTAAAAGTGATTTCGACTTTAAATTTCGCATTAGTATATTTTCACTAATTTATTGAAATAAGTAGGAAAGGTTGATGTGTAAGTGAATTATTTAGAAAAACCAAAATGTTGGAAATTCCACAGTTAATATTGGACATAATACGAGGACTAATTTCGATACACCCTTCAAATCCTAACCAGCGTATTTTTTATATTTTTTAAACGAAAATAATAGCTCTTAGCTGTGATATAAAATATAAGACCATCTAGGTACATATTGAAAAGATAAGTTTTATAAAAAATCTTAAACTCTTAATGAAGATGTTAAACGAAGCTATTTGAAATCGTGTATATTTTGGTATTTCGAAATACCTTGTAAGATTGTATTTTCAAACACTAAAGAATACGCTACTAATTCAGTAAAAACAGTTTCATTTAAAATGTGTGGCAATCACAATCTTCTTACTGAAAAGTTAAAACTTTGATTTTATGGAACAACGTTGTCCTCGTGAAAGCGTTAAATAAAGCTGCCTTTGAAGTATTCCATAAGTTAAATTATATTTAGATAGTACTTTGAAACGAAAGTCAGGAATAGACTTTTCAACATTGTATAAAATAAAAATATTGCATATTTATTAAACTGTTACAAAGTAGGTATGTTGATAATAGAAATGCAGGCGAACGTTTGCTCCCGTTATAACGACCGAACGCTTCTAGGCTTGGAATGGTCATCGAAGTGTACTGTCTACACTACGAAACGAGAAATCAGTAGTTGCGTTATATTTTATATATAAGGTTTAAACTAACATGCATGTCTGTCAACAGTATTGCATGCATAAGAAAGTTTTTAAAACAACTGGCTCATCAACAGCAGTGTTTAAAATATATAGTCTATACGTGAGAATTTGTAATACGAACGACAAGATTATTATTGCTTATTGCAATTATGGGGTTATTAATGCGTAGTCATTATTATATTGGTCACGTGGTGCGGAAATATTCATAGATACTAGTCGGTTATTGTACTAAAGGCTATTTCAAGACAACCAATCTCTGATACCATACATGCTGATAAATTTAGCGCAATGCAATTTCAACATACTCTTGAATTAGTTTGTTATTTATTTTTTCATTTCTGTTAATTAAAACTAGACAATGACAAACAATTAAATAAATGCTAACCACTTCATTCTTTTTTTTTAATAAAATACCGTTTCTAAATAAAAAAAAATATGATTTGACTAGTCCGTTGATTTCATATGCATATAGCATATAGAAAGTAGCATATGATTAGAACATATATTAAAAGAAAATGTAAAGTTATAACTACAAGTGATCATGAAACATGAATTTCGTATACCGTCCTAATGGCAACTCTTTGATATCTTTTTGCGGGAAATTTGAAAAAACTTTCTCGTTTTGCCTCCGAGTAGTGTTTGAATTAAAACTTTGCACAGTTAGTTTGAAAAGCAGACTTTTATGTAAAAAATGTATAATTATTCAATACTTTGTAGTTGTAGTGTTATATATTAAATAATTTCGATTTTGAACCCGCAAAGTGCAGCGTTGTTGAATTACATCTGGATGATCAGTGTCCATTTAATAAACACACAATTTCTCTTAAATGAAAAAGCAGGTTGAACTTACAAGCTTCCACATTTTTTTATTTGGAAAATGTATAGTATATAGCCGGTATTTCAATTGAAACATTAAGCATAAACATAAAAATTGTAACAGTAAATAAATAAATAACAAATAAGAATACTTAATTAAAATCTAGAACGCATGGCTTAGCGGTCAGAGCGCTTGAACGGTATTCAAGAGGCGCGGGTTCAAATCTCGCTGCGTTCAAATTTTTAAACGATTTCTAAATATGTCTTTTTCAATTTTCTTAGTGTGCGAATAACACTTTAAAAATGTTAAAAAATATATAACTAAAATTTATTATTCAAAATTTTCATATTTTATATTTGAAAGCATTTATTATAATTTACATAATTAACAATTTTTCCACAACATTAACATTATCAGATGCAAAAAAATTCTAACAAATTGCTTGTTCTAATTGACGCACTCTAGTTGAGATAAAATATTTTGTGCATTTTGTGCTTGCTTCTGGTTATATAAAGTG
This sequence comes from Podotricha telesiphe, assembly GCA_038994665.1. Lineage (NCBI taxonomy): Eukaryota > Metazoa > Arthropoda > Insecta > Lepidoptera > Nymphalidae > Podotricha > Podotricha telesiphe. Next base: position 1,386,425 of record JAOYRR010000319.1, on the reverse strand, counting down.
GATTAAATAATAACGCGTAACTCTCCGCGAGTATTTAAAATGAATGCAATTTACATTTCGTCTGCGTATAGAAATATGAATGAATGTCTAAATTTACTTATGGCATCATTAATATATAAATTAAATAGAAAAATAAAAGGCCAAGGTGAGATCTCTGGGGTACACCAGAAGCAATAAGAACGAAAGCCAAGCATTACTTCTTTTAATTTGTTTAGTAAAATCTTATTTGAGATTTTATAAAAGGCTTCGAAAAAGCCGATATTTACGATAACTAACCTTCTGCTAACTTGAAATTAAGATGCAAGCAATTACATGTAACTTTAGACTTCACAAAGTTCCAAAAGTATATCATATTTATTGCATTGCAAATACTCTGTACATTTTTATTACACATTTTCCATTTTTCGTGATATGAATATCTAAAAGTACTACATGAAATTAGTTTTTGTTGGTATCGTTTCACAGATAATATCATTTTTCGTGATTAAATTTGTCTACTACAATTACGAACGTTTGTAGAATCATTAAACAAATCAAGCCAATCCAACTTAGACAAAACTTTATTGATGGCATTATATATATATTATAGTCCGCTATATGAAACATTCCCACAGTACGAGAGAGCACGAGAAGGATAAGGTTTGAATTTCAACTACCATCCAATTCAGGAATTCTGAAAAGTCAAACTATGATGGCTTAAATAGGCACTTAGGAAGTTTTAAATTCCTGCTCTTTTGGCCTATGCCATATTTGACTGAGAATTCTAGGAAGGTGAAAACTGCCAGAATTGTTGGGATAATATTTTCATTACAACTTCAAATTAAAAACTTCACGCTTTCAACTCAAAGAACGCGCCGGGCTTTAAATTATGAAACTATTAAGGCTGCGGGCACATTCTGTCTAAATAATTTGTCGTTGCAATCGAGGTCTAGTACGTTAGTAAGTTAAAAAGGTTTAGTAAGGTGCATAATGCATTCTCAATATCCTCTAACCAGGATTAGTCATTAACAACTAACACCAATTAATAGTCTGTAAACTATAGAAGCAATGTAGGCGTTTCCGCTTTATAGAAGTTGCAGCCAGTAATAAATCGTCGTCTGACATCACGAGCGCGACTAACTTCGCTAATTACCGTAAATTACCGTTAACTCGGTGTTAAAGAGAAAGCTATACCTTATTTTCAATAATAAGATATGAATTTTAGAGAAATTTTAGTTCAGGGAACTTTTATCAGATGGTACGGTAGAACAGTACTGATTGGTGATAATCGTAAGTTCTAGTCTCTTGTGTATTATATATTTTCAAATATACTTAAATTACTTACAAAATGATTCTTTTTATATGATATACATAAACACCAATATATTAATAGTACCACAGACAGAATGCAATTAAAAAGCATAGCAACATAAATAGCATTATCTGTATCATTTCCCGTATAAACAAATTAGAGATCGTATATTCTTATAAGAAATATATATAATAAAACGAAATACTTAAAAATGTAATTTTATTAAAAGGAAATATTTATGTACATTAGAATATGTAACATAGAATTTGGCCATTGTGGAGCAGGTTGTGGGTTCTATTCATACTCGAGCCGATGAATATATTTATATTATTTCCATTTCTTTGTTCGGTGATAACACAGTAGAGGAACACAACACCGCGCGGTGGTTATTTCCATCACTCAATACACAGTGTTTCGGCCGCCCAAAGGCAGAAAGTGGAGAACGGAGTGTCTTGATCCTAAGCTCTCTGCCAATTGTGCCAAGCGGAAAAAAGTGGGAAACTGAAAAAAATAATACAAACAAAGCAACAAAAGTTCTTCGCTACACTATCCTAAAGTTATATGGTAGCTTATATTGTGTTATGTGTGAAGCCGTTTTGCGGTAACATGGAATGACGAATATATATATTAACTGGTAACGTTACATTTAAGTACCTAAAGTCATTACAACTATTAATTCTTTGTGGAGCAGTTTTAAAGTATTTGAATGTATCCTCGTTGACGTGAGGTTTTGACTTCCATTTAGTAAAATGGCCACTCTACTATTGTAGAAAAGAACAAAATGCAGAGAGAAAGTGTTTTTTCTGTTATCTCAGTAATAATTAAACAAATGCATGAAGTTAAATGAGATTGTAAATCAATATATTGAAACACTAAATTAACTAAGGTTCCTCTGTGTCAGATTTTCTTCGTTATATTTGTTTCTTAAGCCTGTTTCTGTTTCCAAATTCCCCTCTGCTCGTTGCGTAGTGGGATAATGCCTGACTGTAAACGTGATGACTGTAAGTTCCATGCCCTCTGGGGGGAATGATTATATTATAAAATATTTTTTGTTTCCCAGCTTACGTTTCGAGAAAGCGAGCGATTCAGTTCCGCTGAAATCCTACATCCTACTTTATATGATGCATTAAGCAAAATAAAATAGCAAAAACGCAATTCCCCGCACAGTGACCATAGCCTCATTTATTCCTGAAACTTTCATCTCAAAGAGGTTCTCAACAAACAAACAGACGAACAAAACCTAAGCACTAACTAAAACTCGAGCTTCAGACTCCCACATTCCTTATAACTTCGACTTCAGCTGCTGTAGTATAATATATAAGTACAGTTTTAGTTACGAATGGTCAGCTGCTCTTTAGTTCAACAAGAATCTCATTTGTGATGCTTTTATGCATATTTGTCATTATCAAAACAAAATTATATGCTCTAAGGTAGCTTAAGGTGTACAGTTAAAAGATGTAGCATCCAAATGCTATAAATATAAATCAAGCGCTTTAACTAAACATTTGGCCTCTACTTCCACCGTATATGTATTGCCCATACATGTTTCTATTTCCAAACAGCCCACTTATTATACAATAGTATATTTTGAAATTCAAAAGCTGAAGCTGTTCAAAACTACTAGTACTATAAAGGCAGTAAACAATAAAATATAACTTTCAACAATAAACTAAAAAATCGGCCATTTTTTTAATATTTAAAAAGCTAACTGTTATTTTTAGAGCGAATACATTTTTCATTGTGTTGAAATAAAAAATATTCGACCTTGGTTGGGTTATAAAAATAAATGAGGTTCATAAGTTTAGTGTCGATTATCGCTACCGCGTGCGTGAAGTTACAAAGAAAACGGGTATGACAGGAAGTAAGGTACTACTAAAGTAGTAGCACTTTAGTTAGATAGGTCCTAGGTTAATACCACCATAAGTTTGTACCACCATAAATTTGTACAAATATAAACATATTAAATGGATAGTTATGATTCAAATTTGATGGATATCCTACCTGTATGTCCGTCATCTTGCTGTTTCGATTAGTATAAATACAAAATTATACGTATTAGTTGAGAGACGAATTAGACGAGAATTATACTTCATAAAATGAGTGGTAATATAATATAATGACCTCTATGATGATGTTTAAAATATATATTTTTACTAATATTTTGCCATTATATTCAATTGGCTAAATACTCTCTATATTTCGCCAAATCAAATTTTAATTGATAATATTTTCTATATTCATATTAAAAATAAAGTAAATCAAAACAGGAAAAAATGTAACTTTTACATTGTTTATAGAAATATGATACCTTAATTAAAAATTACTCAATTGTTATTCAACACGGTTAATTCTAGCAATCATATCATATCCTATTTTAAAATTAAAATGACAGGTAATATTGAAACTATTTCCGAATTGACATTTACGAGGATAGGTTAGGATCAGGTTAGGTGATCAAATGAAGTTATATTCGTATACTGACTCAGAGTCAGACTCAGACTCAGAGTTTAAGAAATTATTTGTTTTGAGAGTTCCTGAAATTTTCTATTTTTATCTTTAATTCGAATTATAAATTGAGAGAAAAATGAGACCATGTCTAGATAAGGCTTCTAGAACTTTGCAATTACAGGCTTAGTATAAGGAAACATCTATATGTACTCTTTGGACATATCCAACGAAAACGAAGGCTATAAACAAAGTGTTCACATTAAAGAATTAATCACAAGTAAGGTCTTTTTCACATTTTTTTTAAAGTGTTATTCGCACACTTCAGAAATTGAAAAAAACACACTTTGTTAATCCAGCTTATTCCACTGCGTTCAAATTTTTATACGTTTTCTAAATATGTATTTTACAAGTAAGGTCTCTCACTTAAATCTCAGTAAGGACTGGTATAAATTGACGTTAGCGCTTAGAACAGTAAAGTTAGTTCAAGGTGTTTTATCTGTTACTAAGGTCTCGCTGAGTCCCGAAGGCAAGGAAAACATTTTAATAAACGAACAAAAATATAAAATTTTCGTTCATATTTAAACATCATTCATCACGATGTTATTTGGATGGACTCAATTTTTTGCCAAACAAATATTATGTATAACAAAGCCGATGGAAAAGGATTTAAGGGGCTTTATAGCGAATAAAACCGACGTCGGCGCGATATAGAGATTAATTCGACAAGTGAGATTCAAAGCCCGCGGCGAAATGCTAATGTTGGAATAGCTCGAGAAACCTAATTTTGCGCTTCTCAATCATTATGTTTTAATGGTGATGTTAAAATATAATTGTTATAATTGTTTTCCTGTATCTTTAGCATTAGTATGGCGAAAGTCACAAAATAATGATAAATTATTTAATTTTCCATTTACAGTTATGGCGTGTTGGGCTTAGAGATAAAATCTATTTGGAGAAATTGCATTCTTGATATTTTCTTGTTAAGGCGGCAGTTGTGCGTTTTATTTTGTTTGGTAAGTGCAGTGTAAAATGAACTGTTTTAAGTTTATTATATTAGAGTACATTTTGAATATAAATTTAGAAATAAAAGAAAACTTATATGAAATTTCAATATTATGTTAATATCTTAGTGTATTCTATAATATTCATGAATTTTTAATGTAAGTGATTAACATGAAAATATGTTAGATATTATTATTAATTGTTTGACGATTTCAAATCGAATATGTAATTTTTCAGGTTTCTTAGAAGCAGCCGCCAGGGTTCACGGAAGATTGTAGTCCCTGTGGCCCTAGCCAGTAGCGGTGGAGGAGGAGCACCGTGAGGTTTTAATGGGTAAACGGACGGCCCATATCTGCCGGTCCGGAGTCCCACATAGCCGTGTCCGCATCCCTGATCGGGTGGGTTATCCGTAAAGGATTTCCTCACGAAAAAAAAAAATGGTTTCTTAGAAGCAAATGTAAGTATAAGTAAATGTTTGGACGACACCTTGAAAACGTAACTTAACTCCGTTTTTTAACATGACTTAGAAATAAATTGTTAAGCAAAAAAATATTAAAAGGCATTGACATATGATGGCTGTGAATTCATATCTAATTTGGAGAAATTCTGTCCATGTCATATGTCACAAGCATTATACCCGGAAGCGGCTTAGACGCGGAAAAAAAGGACTGGCCTACACTACTTTACTACTTTTTAAGTTCAGTGGATAATGAAAGATCAGTGTACGAGTCTTTGACGTTTAAATTTACTTTGAAAATTATTTACTCGTATATATTTTATACGAGGGACTTGCTCGTGACTTCGCCCTTCCCTTTAGCGGACACACGTTCTTGTTTAAATCAACAAGTCTGCGTTGCAGTCTAAACAAAATTTATAATTTATATAATTTTATCGGAATATGTATTTTATATTTTTTTTAGAATTATATAAATATGTGTCAATCGATAAGGGAAGTTCCAGTAGTGGTAGACAACTTTACTTTCAATTAATGAATTTAAAAACCAATACAGTCTAACATATTTAGACGACGTATTAAAATTTGAACGCAGCAGGATTTAAATCCTACGCCTCTTGAAAACCGTTCAAGGGCTCTGCCTGCTAAGCCATGCGTTCTACATCCAGCTACGTTGAAATTCTTAAACGCTTATTACAACTTATATTTGATGTTAGCATCTCTGTAGAGAGATTTTTTACAAATTTCTGCTACACAGAGCAGAGCGCTTGAACAGTTTTCAAGAGTTGCGGGTTCCAATTTTTATACGTTTTCTAAATATGTCTCTTTCAATTTCCTTAGTGGGCGAATAACACTTTAAAAATGTTAAAAAAAATAAATACAGTCGTAAGTTAATAAAGAATAGACCTGGATATCCCAATTAGCTTAATCTAACAAAGTCGCCATCAAAAAATTAAAATGTAGTTAACCTTACGAGTTTTTTGAATACTACATTAGTATTTTTCTGTATGTTGTAGAAATGACCAGGCTACTAATATTTATTTGTGACTCTAGGTCGGGTAAGACACTATTTTTAGGTCCCGCTCTCTGGCCGTAGTCATTAGGGACTACTTTTTAGTGGTTAACTGATGATCTTCTAATGACTGAAATTTCAAGGAAAGTTTCACTTGCATGATGGCGTAGAGGGACAGGCGACAAAGACTGTAAATGCAATTGGTCGGAAGAAAGTTAATATTTAAACTATTTGTAGTTCTCCACTCTGGTAAGACCAAGCGCGGTGTTGGTGTTCCGCCACTCGCAATGTCTCGATATCGGACGGAAACGGTCGGTCGGGACGGTCTTGACACTTAGCCTGCTATTATTAATAATGAGAGATAATTATTATAACATTGAAATTTACACTAATAGTAACATATATACACTTACGATAAGAAAAGGGATTTTTCTAAAATTTAGAATGAAATTAATTAAATGCTTTCATATTTTAATTTTATATATAATTTCTTCCTTTTTTCCATACGTTATGCCATCTGTAGTTTATCACACCATCTACTTCACAACTACAGTATGTAACGTAACACAATTTCTAATTATATTATAGAGAGCCTAAATTGATTTTCATTCACAACACGAGGCTACTATTAAGATGTTTACTTGACTTTATGATTATTGAGATTTGCCAGTGAACTTAATTAAGAAGAGAGCAGTTAAGTACTTAACTTTAATACTATAAACTAAGGAATATAACAAATACTTCAAGTCATAAGAAGACGTACTTGATTGGAAAATTCGTCGTTCGTTTTAGACAATACAGTTAAATCACAGATGAGAAAGAATTATCATTTAGCAAAATTTATTGTTATCTGGTAATATATTCATGATGATAATATTTCAAACAAGTTAAGGATTGTTGAAATTATTGAAGAAAACTTAAGCGTCCGTAAACGAACGGCAAGAGGAAGTGTTCGGAAAATGCAGCCAACATTGTTTAATGCTGAAAGTATCGAAACTTGTGAAGGATCTTTTTTGTTGCACCCTCTTTAATCGCTGAGCTGTGACCCAGTTGGGAAGACAGGTTTCCTTAGGGGCCTCAGCCTATTATAGAGGGAAATGTCGAAGATATTTTCTTATATTATTTTTATAGCCCTTTTATAACTATAACACCTTGACTATGAGTAACGAGGCCACCTTTGCCAGCTAGATATTCATAATAAATGGTAGATGTACTCGCATTTTAATATTTAAAATTTTTACTTGTAAGCAATTTCTATTTTTTTACTATAACAAATACAGTACAAACTATATCTGTACATAGACTATATTTGAGAAAAAATATTTAAGGGAAATTAAAGACCAGTAATAGAAAATGAAAACTTTTTAAAATGTTATTTATCTTGTGTACCACACATATTTGGAACTACAGAATAGATTTGAATGAAACTGTTTTCTTGTATAGCATTTAACTTGGAGCAGTTCTTAGGCTATAATTGATTTTGAAGAGTGGAACAGAATCATAATAAACCAAATAAAGTACAAAAAATATGAAAAATCCGCCTGTACGAAAACTTTTCAACGACATAGGCAATTTCTATGGCTATAATGTAATAATTAAATAAGTGACACATAAGAATACATTTTTTTTTGTTAACAAATCAAATAATTGAACTTTGAGGTCACTGTGGCACAGTGGCACTGAGTCTGACAGTAATCGCGGTTGTTGTGTTTTTGTTTCCTAGACAAAAGGCAAAAAAATTGGAACGTGGGAACATCCGTTTTCTTTTCCACATTTATATTGTTTTCTTTTTTCTCTCCAGTAAAACAAACATAACATTCAAAACGCAATTTCACTACATCCTCTTTGTCTTCCGGAGAGTAAAGCGTGAAGATTAAAATAATTTTCTCTATACACCATGACAACAAAGTCGAACTCATGTAGACTATGGTCATAGGAACCAAGGTCAATTGTTGGTAAACTTCCTAGAGTCCCATGAGCTATTTCTGATGGACTCTTTCTTCCAGAAGAAGCCCCAAAGGAAGCGGAGATCCACTTCCTATCCTTCCCTAAAGAGACTTTCCTGCTGGCATTACTAAAAATGAGATAAATTTCACTATATGTAACAAGCGCAAAATATTCAGGGATATTTCTGTGATCAACAGATTTAATACCGGCACCCAGCCTCACATGGAGTACTGTTCTCATCTCTGGGCTGGTGCAACCCAGTATCAGCTTGATCCATATGATCGTATACAACGTAGAGCTATTCGAATCGTTGAGGACCCAATAATCTGTGAAAGGCTTGATACTTTGGCGTTGTGTAGAGACGTTTCCTCTTTGTGCGTTCTCTACCGCATTTATCATGCAGAATGTTCTTGGGAACTGTTTGACTTGATTCCTGAAGCAGAATTTTGCAACCGCACATTACGAAACCGACTGAAATATCATCCTCACCATCTGAATACGTGGCACTCTACTACTGTGCGATTTCGTAGGAACTTCCTTCCACGTGCCACTCAACTGTGGAATGGCCTACCAGCGGTAGTGTTTCCAGGTCGGTTAGACATGGGTTACTTCAAATGCGTCTATTTCCACGGAATGGATGGGGTATAAACATCAATGGTCAATCCATTGATCCACTTATTACATTTGCGATTTGCCGATGACACAATCAAAAACTCTGCAGCATTTGGAAGAAAAGCTGAATGGCCTCGACGATATTTCAAGATTTTTATATTTAAAATATTAATTATTTTTTTGCAAGTATTGCATATAAAATTTAATGTTGATACTATTGAAGCGCTTTGTTAGTAAATTAGTACCACTGTAACTGAGTTTATCGTTTCGCGTAAGTGACTCACAAACCTAATTTCCATCTTTGTATGAAACATAAATCTGGGTTACATTGTAGCTGCTAGCTTATTGTGGTTCGCTACGAAGCTACGATCTCTACGGATGTAGAGTTGCTATAAGTATATTAAAATATACAGAGTGGAATTTACAATTTTTGTTCAGTAAATACTTTTCACCTCTAAATTTCTTTGCGTGTACATCATGACCCTTACCAAGTGCTTTACACATCTGAAAGAACTTAAGTGCGAACGAAACCATAGATCAGACTATACATAATATTTTGATATGATCGCTTTTGCTGAAACCTTAAGATACAAACGTTGTTTATATGATATTATAAAATAAATGATAATGATCATTGATTACTAAATTCTAAATAAACAACGTATAAGTAAAGTTATTCTTAAATCAAAGGTAAATTTATAAATAAGTAAATATAAATCATACTAAATTAATATAAAAATAATGTAAATCAAATGTATTCAGAGCTTATCAAAAATGTTACAGGCAAAGAAAATCGTCGTTTCTGTTCTCCTTTATAAGGCAATACTCGTCCTAACTTGCGTAGTTGCTTCGAAACGTGCCGTTTTCGAATAATTTCGGTGTAACCGCGATTTAAACGAGCTCTCTAAACTCTGTTACATAAGTTAGCTAAGTGGATCAAAAAACAGAGGGGAAGGATTGTTTAACTCGATTAGAGCCAAAATATAAGAAATATGTGTCGCGTGTTGCGATTGTTGTGGGTTTAAATATTTTCTAGGAAAAGGCACGTGTTTAGAGTTTCCACATTCTCATGTTCAAAGTAAAATTCAACGAAAACAAAAATTGATGTATGAAATTTTGACTTGCCCTTTTTGTCTAGTAATTGATTTCTAAGCTAAATATAGATTAATTTATATATGTATTATACAAGAAGATCAAGAGAGCTTTACTTATAGAAATCATTAAGAAGCTTATATGGCCTAATCAGCAAGGAACCGCTTTCATGGGAGCCATTGCAACTGTATTCACACATATCATAGTTAACGATTTGCAATGCGTGTTAAGTTCGACGGGTATCGCTTATGCTGCGCGCTAATAGTCGACCGGAGCCTCACCGACTGATAACGAATATTTATTAGAAGCAAACACCTGCACTCTCCCATTTACCTATTCAAATTCATAATATCTTATATTCAAACAGACTTTTGCAAGCACTTTTGAATCATCGAAGGAACATAAAACTACCCCCGGTTTGGAAGGCAGTTCTTCTGAGAAGAACTGGCGAAAAACTCAACAGTTTCTATTTTCAAATACAAAAGTTACAATTTTATCATTTATTACAGTGGTAGCTAACCTGCACCAAACTCAAATCTTATAACTTCCACACATTTTAATCTTTTAAATATTCTTCTGTAGAGTAATAAGCTTTATTTATTAATATTCTTATTATAGCGGCTTTAAATTTCTGCAGTTGCAAATCTAACATACGTAGTGGAATATTATTATATACGTATACTCCGACCCATAATACACTTATTTACTTTTTGGAGGCGGTAACTTGGTGTTTACAAGCTTATCTTTATTTCTCGTCTCTATCGTAGTTCTGTTACTGTTTTTAGCATAACACATATGTTGTCGGACAAACAAAATATTATAATATATATACTAAGATTATAAATTGATCTCACATATTTTTTTTAATATTAAACATTGAATTTATGTATGTGGCATTATAGGCGCCATAATAGCATTCCATAAAATAAAATACTATGAAAATTGTTAGAAAAAAACTAGACGGGCAGTATCAATGTCAGTTATTTGCCTTACTTTTTTAAATATGAACGAGGCAGATCCGATTTTGTCTGCAAGTGCTTGAAGCACTTGGTGGTGAAAGGTGGACTTTCCACTGGAGCTTATGATCAAACTGTGGCCTCTTTCATGTGAAGAATTTCTCCTTTAATTGTTAGACTCAGATTTCGCCTTCTTACATTAGTTACAGTAAATTCAATACACGTATAAGATAATTAATATCAAATTGTTTTTATATAAAAAATATTGAGCTGGTTAAATATTAGTTTATCAATTTTTTTGCTCTTTGATGGTAATTTAGAGATCGGTCAGTTATTTTCAGGATCAGATGCTACAGTTTTCTCCATTTTTTTAAAACGGTACTATTTTACTACAGTCTTAGAGATCACCAGTTTTTTTAAATTAAGACATTTTTGAATGTTTTAACAAGTTTATCTTGTGATGCTAGCCTAAAAACAATGTCTTCTTAGAATGGATAGTAAATCTGAAGGACAAGACTGAAGTGAACGCGTTACCGTAATAGGTATTTCTGGGAATTGAGTTTCAAAAGCATTAGCCACTTCTAAAAATGATGTTATTGATTTTTAATTTAATAGGTTCACTAACAGCTCTAGGTATATTAGCTGCCACCGTAATAGCATCCCATGTAGCTTTAATCTTATTATCTAATTTAAAAAAAATATTTCTTACATAAATATAGACTTAGCCTGGATACAAACATTTATTAATAATTTCTGACCTTTGATAGGAACGCCGGATCGTGATTACATTGCCTTAGACTTTACAGTTCGTACGTTTATCCCTACTTCGGTATATGCCAACAGTTGCCCAATCAATAAATTTTAAATTTATAATTCTATACACTTTTTTATTTATATTATATTTTAAAAATGGTGTCGAACTCGGTTGAGAATATTAAATATGGAAATGGAGATGCTAAAATTATATATTTTCTTAAGTCGTTTATAGTTTAGGCACTTCGCCATAATAGTGCACTTACCGCGATTTAGTGTTTATAATTAATACAATTTAATTTCGCCGAAAATATAATACACGGTGTTGAATTTGATTATTGATTTAAGAAATAATTAATCTAAATTGAAAAATTCAATGGGATTTATTACTTTTCGTCGCGTCCAATCATCAATCTTACCTTACCATGAGCACGATTTTTATGTAAAGTCTTTCTGATAAATTATTTAAAACATATATGAAAATAAACTTTCAAAACATTAAAGGAATCTCTATAGTATTCCGGTTCTTTCCAAAATTTGATAAGAATATTTCCAAACTCTGCTAAGGTAACAAAAATAAATGTACCTAACTAATTAGCATAAGAGGCATGAATGAAATACAAACACAAAAATAATGGTCTTTAATTTCGTAGACCGTGCCACGGTGCTACGATCGTAGCTATCGACTACGATTGCCTCTCACTTTGATTAAGCGTTATTGCCGTGGTAATCGACGCTACGGATAAATTTTATGTAGCCCTGCTCTTATCTTCTTCTGACCAGTGAATAGCTGAAAGCTGTTTTCTTAAAATAAATATTGAAAATGATAAAAAAATATTACTATAAATCATATATTTTTTCCAGGATGACATTTTCAGAGGATTTTAAATCAAGACAAAACCATTTGTAGAATATAAATGACTTAAATATAATAACGCATTAAGTGGCAAATAATCGTGGAAATATTTTCAAAATAACTTTGGTTCCTCATTTAAGGATTTAAGCCCACACTTATTACAAATAATACAATAATTTAACTTTTATTTGTAACAAAATAAAATGATTCCCATACAGTTCGAGTTTTATTATAAATACTCATACGCACCCTGCGCGCTCAAACGGTGCTCGGGTAGTTTGTTTGGCTGAAATATTTTCAGCGGGCCACTAAAGCCTTGGACGATGGCATTAGGCTGCGATATAAATTATATAATATAACTATACTAGTAGTAGAATTGATTGTAAATGAGACACCATCGTGACGCAGGTGGGACGTATGTGGTTTCAGGTTTTTCAGGTTTCCACTTGGGAGACCACTAATATTTTAATTATATTTATTTATTTAATATGGTAACAACACTAAGTATGAGTACAAAACGAAATTGCGGGAAATACGTAAATACAAAAAATCCTTAGAGTTTATAAACTTCTTTAGTACACACAGTATAAATTTAAAAGGTTCTTGTAAATGTCCACTTGAACAAAGAAAATTATGATTCTGATTTTAATTGTACACAGTTATTAGGTTAGGACGAGGAACGTCTTGGATGTTATGTCAACAAAAGTTAATTGTACCACTTCAGTAGCAGCTTTACGTTAAAATGAGTTTTATTTTAAAGGCCATTTCATTGAAAATGATTGCGTCAGATACGAAGCCGAGAGCGGCTAAGATCACATTACTCAGTTGCCCTCCTCGCGTCAAAAGAGTTCACTCCCTATTCACTGTACCTGCTTTATTTGAAAGTCTTAAAATATTTCATTCAATCTTTGAATGAATCTTAATTTAGAAAGTAATTCGACGAGAACATTCTTTTGTGGTCTGCTATAAGGATGCAGCAATGATGGGTTGTTAAATGAGAAAGGTGTTTGAATGAATGTGTCTACTGTGTAAACGTTGAAGACTTTTTTTTTATTTTTTATACTAGCGAATGTGGGTTATATACGAATTTACAGACACCTTTACGTAAATCAATGGAATTCCTCGAAAAAAAGGAACTTAAAAGTAGTTTATGTTCACCCCTAGACTCTCAAGTATTCTATGTATATAAAATTTCATCACAATGTCTGTCTGTTTGCGATCACATCACAAACAGACAGACAAAGTTACTTTCATTACACGCGTTTATAATATTATGGTATTGAAATCGCTCACCTTCTGTGTGAAGAGAAAGGTAACCTAGTTTTAAAAACTTAATAATTTCCGTTCCGTCTATATAAGGTATTTCCCGCATTTGGGTGGTCTTCCAAACCAGCTTATATACGATCTCGTATCGTTATGTCTTGTACCCACCACACCTTCAATTGCAACAAAATTATTTTAATATCAAACTCACAAAGAATCAAACTCACGATCATTAAGTATAAAGACTGATACTTTCCCATTGCGCCACTACGCCTTGCGTTACTATGTAACAGCCATTTATATTACACACAGTGTTACGACGAAGGCCGCTCTCTGTACGAATAGATGCGTTTAATTATATCGCGTCAATAAATTATAAGAAACATGGCACCTTTGGTTCCTAATTGTACTATCCAGCTACCGACGTTCAAATTAATACTCCGCCGTAAATTGACTTATGTGTTAGTAATAGAATACGGGCAGACATGAACAATCTCCTGCCGATAACACGGTACGCTTCTGCAAATAGATTATGATGTTGGAAATGTCTTAAAATGATTTCATCTTTGTTTTTGTTTATCACGTTTTGTGTGTAACCCTCCTACACGAATACGAACTTGAAAATAGATGTTTCGTCTGCTATATCACAATATAATTGCACATATTGTGGTTAATTCAAATTTCACTCTAGATATAAAAAACATTACATTTTGTATATATATTTTATTATATATCGATGTTTTTTATATCTTCATATCGATATATTTTAAGAAATTAGATATTATATTTCTGTGTAATCAAATTCAAATATTTGAAAAAAAATCACATTTCAATATTTCACGTTTACACAATGTTTTTCATATTGACGTTGCAACATTTCAATTTAAGCCAATAATACAGGCTATAGAGGTTCCGGAACTCGCTCAAATCGTGGTGAGGCATTCCAGTGTATTACGGAATTATAAGTAAATTGCTCTTTCAAGGCAATTACAGGAGTTTCAACGAGTTTTGTTTTAAAAAGGGATGTTCATTGAAAATAAGTGAGGACGATAAGAAGTTAAATTGCGATCAGAGCGATTTAATCGAACATTTTTGTTTTCTGGGACTTCAAATGGATTTAGAAAAAATATTAATGTGTTCTTCTAATGTTTCTTAATATAAATATACATAAATATATTGTATGCAATACAGAAAGGATTTGTTTAGAAAACCTATAAAAATTTGAACGCAGGGGGATTTGAACCCGCGCCTCTTGAAAGCCGTTCAAGCGCTCTGACCGCCATGAAGAAGCCATGCGTTTTACATCCAGCTACGTCGAAATTCTTATACGCTTATCTCCTCTGGCACACATGCCTCCACTGATACTGTAATAAAGCTGAGTGCTCCCGGATACCTGCCGTAGAAGTTCGCTGAATATCGGGGAAGACATTCGGGTTCCAGATCGCACCCAGTGTCACATGAGTTTTACGAATTCTTATTTGATCCACGTGACGAGTGACTTCACAGTTAAGTTCTGTTACAAAAATTTTAAACATAACTCCTATTTTTTTTGATTATTACCTATTTTTCTTAATAACACCTTCCAGCCAATATAAGTTTTTATTATCTATATTTTTTATTATCCACACTAAATCATTATTTTTAAAATATTGTCTTTGTTTCCCCTTATAGTTCTTAGCCTGTAAAGACTGTTGCCTCTCTACTCTTAGAGTAAGGTTTGTGGATGAGGGAGCCGAACCTACCTCTAAAGGTTTAATGAGATCTAACCTTGAACGCAACGGTCTACCGTAAACTTACTCAGCAGGAGATTTAGTGCTATTTTTAGAATTTCTATAATCAAATAAATACTTTGCAATATGTTCTTGCGCCACTGTTATATATCTTTGGGATGGGAATAGACAAGGAACAAGCAAACGTACCGATAGTTAGTTGCACACTGTTTTAATCTTTAACACTCCCACCGGTGCCCAGGCCGGGTACCAACCACCCCCAAGTAATATTATAAATATATAACAAACACCTTATGACAGACTCTGTCGAACGCCTTAGCAAAATCTATATAGAAAACATTAACCTGCATACCTGCGTCGACAGCATCTATAATCTTGTTTTAGTGCGTGACCAAGTTATGTATTTCGTTTACGAAAAATTGGATTGTGTGATTTCTTAAAAAAAGGATAAATAAATGATTTAAATGAATTAGCAAAAGCTGACAAAATCGAAAAATATATAATTTGAAATATTTTCTTTACGGTCACTTATGAATATGAACTACTTTAGTAACTTTCCACTTAGTTGGGAATATTCATAATAAGAAACAGTGGAAAACATAAAAAACATTGCACATTTAGAAATGAAATATGATGGAATGCCATCAGGCCCCGCTCGTTTGTAACTATTAAGTCCTTTTAAGTGTTTTAAGATATTATTTTGAAATATATATATATCTGCAATGCTGTTTATTATATCAGAAATAGTTGGTGGTGATAATTAGTCAAAAGTGAGAAGGTTGAAGAGAAGTATTTTACAAATAGATTACAAACACCGGGTCCATCGGATGTAGATATCGGATGTTTGAGGTATTTGTACCGTACCTTAAGTAACAATAAAAAATAATTTAGTATGTTTAATATTATAATTACTATAACAAGCTTTACATCTTTTATTTAAAATTTTAAATTTAAAGAGATTTTCTTATCTAGTGGATTTTTAAAAACTCAAAGTTTATAAAGTAGTTTATTTCGCTCTTTAGTTAATTGTATTATTCGCTTATTAAACCAGTGTGTATATTTTCCATTAGTGCTTTTAGCTTTATGTACATATTTGTCTATTAGTTTGTTTTATATTTTATGGAATGAACTCATTTACGTTTTGACATTGATCCAATTCTCTTTTTCAATCAATTCTATTTAATTCCTGTCACGGCTATCATTAAAGAATATATAGATTGAGAATAATTTCAAGTGTAATTTTATATTTATAATTGTGTAAATAAACATTTTATAGTTTATTAAGATTTTATTTTATATACTATAAAATTCCAATATAATTTTCCATCGAGAAAAATACCTGACATTTATTATTGGCGTTTCGACTGTAAGAGCTATCTAAAATGTATTTTACCTTCATCAGAAATAAAATAGAGAGAGACTCATTTTTCATAAAGTTCAGTTGCCTTGACAGCTAGCGGTCGGCATTCGACCTTCTACTTTTTGGCTTTAATAACTAACTTCTAACTTAAAAGGTCACGGCTATTGAAATTTGTAATCTATATTAAATGCTTTTGGTAGAAGGAATATTTCTAATCTAGTTAATTTACATAAATGGCAGTTTTGTTTAAAAATATATAATGGGAAAAGTGTGTTATAATTGCAAGGGGAATTTTTTTTTTTATATCACATCAATCACCTAGTAATTGTTCGGGAACTATATGTTTCTAAGACAAACAAAACACAATCGACCGTGCAAAGAGAACGTTATATTCCTTGTTTAAATTTTACGTTACCAGCACTTCCGGCTGCCGTTGTAGCGGCATGACAAATGAAATGGTCTTATTTTTCTCATTAAGTCTATGTAACTTAAAAAATTAGGTTTGAGAGATTTATTGCAATATGGATACTATGAATATAAGTTTTTTTATTTCTTAAATGCCTCAAATAATAATACCTGTGTTATCTATTCTAAACTAAACAGCGTTATCTATTTGTATATCCCTCGAACAATGTCGTATGTACATATCTCAGTACTTTTGTGTGCTAATATGCATTAACGTATTAGCACAATCTGTTTCATAGTAGTACTGTGAATTTAATACAAATACCTAGATGGAAGATTTATAAATGCTTTTGTACAAAAATTATTATATAAAATTTTGATTTATATCTGAAAACAAATTGCAATCTTATAACAGACAAAAATCTAAAAAGACATATTTATAAAAAGTATAAAAGTTTGAACGCAGCGGGATTTTAACTCACGCCCCTTGAAAACCGTTTAAACGCTCTGACCGTTAAGCCATGTGTTCTACATCCAGTTACATTGAAACTCTTATACGCTTATTACAACTTATGTTTGTTGTTAGCATCTCTGTAGAGAGATTTTTACAAATTTCTGCTACCAAAAGATTATCAATTTCCTTAGTGTGCGAATAACACTTTAAAAAATGTTAAAAAAAATAGGCAAAAATCTATTGAATCTATAGAGATTTCATTACATCCGGTATGTACAATTGAAGCAATTGCTTTACATATATTTAGGTCATAATTAGTACTTAATAATAAATGTAGTTTATTGCGTCATCCATTATCTGATATTGCACTGAAACGGGAGGTGTTTTTAACATCTAATTATGATTCACAAAGTTAATTTACATAACAAATGTTTGTATTCTATTTAGTAATATTTGAATAGAATAATCAAATTTATTACATATCAATTCTGCTTTATTCGTAACATTGTATTTTTACGATAAAATTATTTTTGGATAGAGATAAATTAAGTTGTTTATTAAATATTTTTAAAAAAGGGTATTAGAAAAATTTTGCTTAACCTATATTTGAAAAAGACATATTTAGGAAACGTATAAAAATTTGAATGCAGCGGGATTTTAACCCGCGCCTCTTGAAAACCGTCCAAGCGCTCTGAACGCTAAGCCATTACATATTTTTTATATGTTTTCTAAATATGTCTTTTTCAATTTCCTTAGTGTGTGAATAACACTTTTAAAAATGTTAAAA
Source organism: Podotricha telesiphe (assembly GCA_038994665.1). Classification (NCBI taxonomy): domain Eukaryota; kingdom Metazoa; phylum Arthropoda; class Insecta; order Lepidoptera; family Nymphalidae; genus Podotricha; species Podotricha telesiphe. The sequence goes on along the minus strand of JAOYRR010000319.1, from coordinate 1,368,003 downwards.
AAATATAAATTTTATAAATAGCATTCTCTCTTGCCAAACGATTGTTCCTAGAATAAACGTTTGGTAGCAGAAATTTGTAAAAATCTCTCTACAGAGATGCTAACAACAAATATAACTTGTAATAAGCGTATAAGAATTTCAACGTAGCTGGATGTAAAACGCATGGCGCTAAGCAGAGCGCTTGAACGGTTTTCAAAAGGCGCGGGTTCAAATACCGCTGCGTTCAAATTTCTATACGTTTTCTAAATATGTATTTTTCAATTTCCTTAGTGTGCGAATAACACTTTAAAAAATCTTAAAACAAAATATAACCTATATTTGTAAACGCTTTATTAGCTTGACTTAATTAGAAGATACTTTGGAACAGGTACTATTCTTGACGCCATTTACGAATTGTATGACTAAAATATGAGACTTGTACTTATCACCTGCTTTAAACTGTAGTCATGGCTCTTCAAGAAACGTACCGTGGAAAGTGTAGAACTTCACTCTTAATATTACAATACAGCCAGACTAAGTTACACAGATGTCAGTTATGTAATGTAATGTACAGACTACTCTATTATTGCCAAATTGGTTGGAAAATATCCAAGAGGCGCGAATTCGCAGGTTTTAATACGTTTTCTAAAAATGTTTTTCTCTCATCTAAGTGTTCGAATAACACTTTAAAATGTTAAAAAATGCTTCGCAGTGTTAACTCAATGGGTTTGGGTTTGTCTAATTAAATTATGTTGAGTTCCCAAGTCGTGTAAGACGAATAGCGACATCGGATACGTCAGCCGACGTGCAATATCTGGAAATTGGGCAGTTAATGGAGAAAGGAGTAATTGTCATTAGGTTTTATGTAACTACTGTAATAAGTGCGCAAAATGCTTGGAGAATTTTGTGGTTACCAATTATTTTTTTTACATATATAGTAATATATATATTTTATATCTATTATTTAGATATTTCAGATTATGACTAATGTAATAAATATAGTATATGACCTGCATTCACAAATTTTCAAATATTTTAATTTTATTTATGAATTGAGTTAATTTGCAATATACACACTCTTATAATTGAGTACAGCCATATTTCTAAATCAACGTGATTGACAATATTTTTTTTTTGTATATATAAATTTTTTAGATCCACAAATTGACGAATGTGCGTTACACTAGTTTTTCGATTAATTTTGCCAATTTTGGATGTCTTTTTTTAAGGATAGAAAAGTAACAATTTGTTTATTTGCTAATAATATACAGAAGGCAATTATATACATAACAATGAGTTAACTAGAAATAGATATAATATTTCAATAATATACATATAAATGATCTTTCTTTGAGAGGGTCTCAGGATGTGAAAAACATTAAAAAAAAACGTATAAACCTATCGTGCCTCTTCCAAACCATCCGAGCGCTCTGACATCTAAGCTCTGACCTCTAAGCCCATATGTTTTATTTCATGGCACGTCGATACTCCTATACGCTTGCCTAGAAGATGCGAATCCCTCTACGTTCATGTGTTCATACGTTTTCTAAAAATGTTTTTTTTTTAATAATATATTTGAAGTACTCTTATGTAATTCATATTGCGTGGCGTGCACCGTGAAAACGTGTGAAATAAAAAACATTAAATTGAACTGCAATTGCGTTCAAAATCCTCTTAATATACTTGTGTATTCATCCTCCGCCCTACAATGAGAGCGATGTATGTTCTAGGTACAAGAAAAGGATTTAGCAAGATCTAAAATTTGTAAACGATCAGACTCACGTCTATTTTCAGAGGTTAATTAGAACTGCAAAAGAACTGTCTGGCTTGTTGTTAGAAAAACATACTAAGCTCGCTACGTAGTGGAGCCTCGGTTCGTATTTTATAGCAAAAAAATGAAATAGACATTTTCAAAGTATTTATTGTCATCGAATGTTGAAGGTATGAGGGGAATATCATGAGTTTTTTAAAAATGATTCTAAAGAATTTGTTACTAACAATTGCTCTAACTGCACGAGTATTCATTAAAACCAGTAGATAACTTTAAAATTTCAAACGAAAATGAACTGAATAAATCTAATTGATTTTGACACATAAAAATAGGTAGGCACTAGGTAACGATTGTTATTTCAAATAAAATATTGAATGTACGTAAAATAATATATACAGAATTAAGAAACAATACTAATATCCAACAGCCACGACCTCAGTCGTCGAGGTAGTGTTGAGCTTTATGGTATTATACATATAATGATGCCAATTTGGGGTAACGATAACGGTCTTAGGTGAAACATTTTTAAATACATCCTGCAGAATACTAAATCTGGTAAAATGATTTCCCTTAGGTGATCAGCATGAAAACGGCCTAAAACATACGATAAATATTGAAAAATTTGGCTTGGACCATGAAATAATATGGTTATAGTCTCCACACCCTAAATATACAAACAATCCATGGGAAAGAAAGTGTTGAAACTCTTTACTGTTATACAAACGCATCCGCCAGCTGTTTTAAGTAAATTTATCGTAACATTTATCTTTTTTTATTTTGTTAAAGTGTTATTGGCACACTTAGGAAATTGAAAAAGACATATTTATAAGTTGTAATAAGCGTATAAGAATTTCGACGTAGCTGGATGTAGAACGCATGGCGTAGCGGTCAGAGCGCTTGAACGGTTTTCAAGAGCGCAGGTTCAAATCCCGCTGCGTTAAAATTTCTAAATATGTCTTTCTCGTGATATTGTTCTAATCAAAAATATGATAATCAAAATAAAAAGCTATGACATCAAAAATTATGCAGACTATAAAGATATAAATAGAAGTTTGCATGTGACGGATTTTTTTTTTATATTATGAATTATTATGTTGCTCTGTGGATCTACTTGACTTTTGCATAAACTTTGATAGAGATTATAAGTGTAACTTCCGTAATGCAATTGTAAATGTAATGTAGTAAATGAGTACAAATCATAATGACACCTCAGTACAAATTGAACAAATATTTGTTTAATTTTAATTGTTTCAACAATAACTTTAAATGTCAATTTAAGCGAGTCAGTTTCTTAGCCATTACAGTCATTATATTAAACAATAATACTTCACTTTGTTCAAATAACTTTACCACCTTGCATCTGCAATAACAGAGCTGCAAAGTGTAACAATCAATTTGGTCCTTCGAGCCGGATGCAGATGCAAAAGCACAATTAGTTCTACTGGCAGCGCGTTTAAAGGGAAATTTCCTTAACTAACAAGTAACCAACTAGACGTAGTTGCATCCTGCCTTTGATTTAGATTGCTCTAAGACTACGTGATCATTATGTAATTTAGAATTCTCACTTTAAATATTATATGTTTATATCTTCATGCATTTCCGAAGATAATATATTTCACTCCTATGTTTAATTTTCGCCTAAATATAATATATTATATTGGATGACAATTGGCAGACAGAAATTCGCACTTTATACACAAATTGTAATTTTGTGTCTACCACCACTACCACTACGAGACTAGCAAATTTTAATATTTTTAATATAAACATTTCCCTGATAACATTCCCTACTGTTACACAATAGTGTCGAAAACTAAATTCATAGTATTTATAATTTTAATGTTCTCTTTAAATATTTAATTTTTGTTCACACCATATATACAGTAGCATGTACGAGAGTATGGACAGCGCACAAAAAGAACAACAAAATTGCAAGCTAAGTTGTATAGCAATATATTCTCATGTTATTCAAAACATTCAACACGAGGCTAACAAGCACAAGTTTCAAGTAAAAATATATTATAAAATTTTACTATCTTTGCAGCTTTTCAACTGTAAAAACTATGTAAAAACTTTTTCATTTTTTTTATTTTATAACAATTTACCAGTATCACATATTTGTTCATTTACATCTTATACAAAATATTGGTTATATTCTATGAATTTGTATGAATGGTTTATGGTGATATGAATAATTCATCATAAAATCTAAGAATACTCTATATAATGTTTCTATATCTTCAAATGTTATTTTTACATTTGTTAATTTATCTGTGTATAACTGGCACGTTCGAAGGACATAAGTAAAAAACCTGAACTGAAATGACAAATCGTTTCGATACAAAAATGTAGCTACATTCCGCCGTCTCATCAAAGCAGACAGGACACTTTTGTACATCGATTTCATGTTTTCTATCCGCTGTTTTAATAACTTGGCTGCGAATATTGTATAATTGATGAATAAGTCAATTATACTTTTATTTTTATTAGCGCCGATTATACAAGTTTGTTTGTTGTCGATGCATCCATTCAAATCATTACACACTAGTTTTTATTCCTTCTTACAATGCATATAACCTCCCTAAAACTCTCTTAAAATTCTTTGAAAACATAGGACTATGTCTTAAAAGCTTAGGACTATGTCAACGCGTTTGTTTTCGCTCACCTTGCACTGTATATATTATCTAATTGTTAGCAATCTTACACGAAGCTGTTAAGCTTTTAGTAGCAAGAGCACATAGAAATATAATTGACAGTAGAAATCAGTAGAGTTTGTGAATGAAGACTTGTCTAAAAAAAATGATCCAAAAGCCTTTCTCAATTCCAGAATCAGCTCCCGCTTGGACTCTCATGATAGACACGTGTGAATAGTATAAAATCCCTGAGGATGTTGGTATCTCGTCTTCCATATTAGATATTTTCCTTTACTCTAGAAGGATAAAACGGATCATCGCGCTTGAACTTACAGTTCCATGGGAACAATCCCAGACCATCATTTGGAGTCAATAAAGGAATAAATTTTAAAAGCAGAATTTGTCGATCAGACATTGACTTTACTACTAATTTGATAAATAATGTTAATCTAAACACATCCAATATCCACAAAGTCGTCAAATACTGATACAAGAACAAAAAATAAAACAACGTTGTACAAAGTTATACTTAAGAAAAGGAAGTTCTTAGCAAGCTGTGAACAATGTTGAAAAGAGAAGGTTGGGAGGCGCGTGTTTTTTTGCGCTTTTTCTATTAAACTGTCGGTAAAATGTAGTTCAGTTGAAAGATTGGACACTTTTTTTCTTTTATTGTCACACTATTTTCCCATTTTTGCGAAAAAAGCAGACAAATTTATAGTCACTATACGTTCTATTTTTATCTCTTTCGGGAGCGTGGAAATTCATGGTCTATATATTTATATGTAAATGAAAAGCGGAAATACTTGTCTCAGAGAGAATTGAAATTGCCACATATTCTCTCTGAGGCATCAACCAATAAAATAAAAACTAATTCATAGCATCATTAAATTGTAAACTTATACCTTATATTTTGCCTGTAAATGATATTGATATATTTAAATTCCCTATAGAGCTTTTAGCGTTGAAATTCTTCATGTTTCATTTGTAATGATAGCTTAATTTTGTATTTTATATAATTTATTACACTGTAATATTATTTAGAACCGTTGGCAACTACCTGACTGTATTCAGTACAGTTGTGGGTTAATTTCCCATTATTAGGAATGCTTATACAAACGAAACTCGTTGTTCTGGTTTTCGTGGCGTGGCGTTAGATTGCATCATTCAATACAAAATGTCATATTCAACACATTATTTTCAACTTGCCTAGAAAAATAACGAATAAAATATTACAAGATTTTCCTAAGATTTTGCTAAGATTTAGTTGTACAAAGTAAATGTTCACACTTGCTAAAGCAAACAATGGAGGGCGAAGCAGAGATGCACCTCCCGGCATCCGACAGAAGTTGTTGGTTTACGCTCAAGTATTCATTCAAAAGAACATAGCTCAGCTCTTTGTCCTAAATCCTCGACTTTAGTACGAGTCTTTATAACAATAGGTATTTAGATCGTCTTAAAATATTGCTATAGCTTTGGATTCATAAATCAAAACTTGTTTAGACATTTTTGAATCTATTCTGCTTAACAAAGGTCGTGGACTTGTCACTAAAGAAGATGCTCTCAACTGGGGTGAGATTATATAATAGTTGCGGATTCGCATCCCATTATAGGAAATACGTCTTTTTTTCTGGTTAAATTTAAATGAAGTGCTCGGTTTCACTACTAACCATATAATATCACTAAATGGACGTATGGACAAGGAAGTTAGGTTAGGTCAGATTAAAATATCATGTTGATTCTTCTGCATGCCGTCGAGGCTGCAAGTGTTCTGGAAGGAACCCCTGAGCACCCTGGAGGTGACGTAGGTGACGTAGTAGTATGTGCGAGCGGTCCTGCAAAGTCTCGCCGGGGTGGACAGGGTTCCCGCTGGGTTTTGGTGTGTAGTATCAGGTATACTTGCTGGTGAGTCCGATAGTACTGTCCGTTCCCGCAAGGGTCTGCACACAGGCGGTCTGCATAAGGGGATTTCCCAGCGTCACACAAAAAAAGGTTAGGTTAATATAATAACTACATAAGAAAAAAATAATATAAATACTTTTTATGTTTACTTCATAAAACTAATAGCGTAGAGTCAATTTAAAAATAATTACAGCGAAGTGAGAGTGGAAAGATAATACTGGGTTTTATAATTCCTCGTGTAATGACTTTACATAAGTTTCAATATAAGCACATCTTGTTTGCCCTTTTTATTATTTATATAAATATCTTTTATTTTATTAGAAATTAAAGATATCACGAAAAATGTCTGCGAAATGATAGGTGTCAAAGATCTTAATACATTAATTGAAGACCTCGAATTTCAACCTAATGTTTTAACATACATGTACAAATGCAATGTTGTATTTAAAAATATATTGAACATTTGAAATACACATTGAAGTGTTCAAATTAAGATATTCATACGTATACACTACACACTATACAGCCAGACACAGGCCCACTGAGCTGCATCGTCCTTAAACATTGCAAAACCAAATAACAAACTGCGTCTTTGTAAATTATTAATGTTCATAACTTAGCTACTTTATTTTTATATAAAATTTTAATATCAATATTTGCGATATAACGGGACATTGGTGAAATGATCGGTGCTTAATGTTCACATTTGAAAATCATAACTAAAGAGCTGAACTGAAATGTGAGAAAGCCTTTTTCACATTTTACAGCATCATCCTAACGGTACGTCTTCAAGATGTAAGCCAGCATCCGTTAAGGTGATTTTGCAGAGTATTGCTAACGAATCGATGCCTGACGATGTATGAAATACGACGATTCATCTTATTAGAGCTTTACATGTATACACCTATACCAGTGACAAGACATGTGACTAGGTATAAAGTTCAGGCTGAAATGCTGTACTGGCTCGATTTATGTCTCGGTAATATTTGTTTTTTTTTCAATTTCAAGCTTTTACCTATATAACAGGGTAGACAGAGAGAAACTAGTGCCATGACACTCTCTTTTTCAATTTCCGCCCGAATTCAAGACATTGCCTGTTGACTTGTGGAACTTGACTGGAGTCTAACCAGAGCAGAAAAACGAAAATAATTTAAATATAATCATGTCGCCGAATGGGAATCGAACTCACAACTATTCGCGCTAACAGCCAGGTGTAGCTTATTTGTTCTATGATTTTTTTTTATAGGGGTTTAATTTATGAATACTATAAAAAACAGTACAAACTATATATACTTAATATAAATAATTAACAAACAAATGTGTATAAACCGACATCTGCAATGCGATGTTTCATCTCAGCCAGTCTATGATTATATAAAATATTTTAAATTCTATTAATCTCGACGCTAAGACCGATGATGTATAAAGAGGTCGTATATTTTAGTGTTGGCAGTTTCATAGATCGTATAAATAGTTATAAAAGCGTCATAAGTGCATGATGGTAGTAAAATGGCAGCCGCGAAGCTTTATAGTTGCCGAGGATAGTGCGTCGATGACAATTCTCACAATCGAATTAAACTCGTTACGTAAATCGTCAAAATCGTATCAAATAGTTTATTGGTCTCGGAAGGGTTTTACATTTAAGGCCTGAATGTTCGATCCTGAGATAATGGGAAGGTCTGGCAATATGGTGATTAGATATTTTTTTATATGAGCGCAGCTTGTGTTTATTTGTTAAGCTATATTCCTATTAATATATATCTGTATTAAATGTTCTTACAGAGCAGTGACAAAATTTGTCTTATATACTTTTCTATTAAGTTAATTTGCAAGAATTACAAAAAGAATGCGTGCTTCAATTCGTACCCAATTTTCGTTCTCAACTTTGACCAGTGGTGAAACTCAACACCGCAGTAATTGTAACACGTCAATATAAAATAAATATAACTTTAGGGTAAATTGTTTTTACCACAATTACTACGCGTTCAGTCATGTAACTAGTGCGCGATAATAGCTTCGATAGCGATTTTTTTTTAAATGGGTAAAAAGAGTAATCGACCTCTTTAGCGTTTAATAGCTTAGAAACATATCTAGGTATCTATATAAAACTTCTAATTTCAATAACGAATATTGTACATTTCTCCCATTAAATATATTGTCATACGTCACTCTAGATTATAAGAAAAAAAAAATTTATAAATAAGTAGAAAATCCACAATAACAGGCGCCGCTTTTTCAAACAAATTCTAGAACTAAGCAGAGAAGTGTGTATACAAATCCATGCCATGCTAGATTTTTTTTTTAAAGTATAATAATGTTATTGACCTGATTTGCTAAAATTCGGGATAAAGTTAAACAAACATTAAACTATCAACGATGGACTCTATATGTATGTAATAGCTTCTCTATACATATATTAGCTTTTAATATCAAAAGATGCGTGAAAGTAAAAAAATATGCTTTCAAATATAACCAATATAACCAAGAACCAATACAAGATAACTTAAGTTCGATTTTCAATATAAACAAAGTCTCAACGGTCAACATATATAATAGATTCCTGAATAATATTTGCATATGGAACCCATGTATATGTATTTGTATATATTTGCCTAGATCACGTCACGAGACTTCTAGTCCTGCTCTTGATCATCGAACATGGAGTACATCCGGAAGAGTAAATACTACTCGTATGGAGAATGTGATAGAATTTTTTTTTTTTTTTAACATTTTTAAAGTGTTATTCCCACACTACGGAAATTGAAAAAGATATATTTAGAAAACGTATAAAATTTTTAACGTAGCAGGATTTGAACCCGCGCCTCTTGAAAACCGGTTGAACGGTTGAATGGAGTGTCTTGACACTAGGTTCTCTCTAACTACCCTGCGGAAAAAAATGTGAATATTCTATTAGCCTACAATTTGGTCGAAAAATATGTCTAAGTATAATTACACAACTACGAACCGATATTAATTTACATAGTTTGTGTACAAAAATGTCGACGGTAACTGTGTACATACTGTACTGTACTGTACTGCACTGTACTGTGTAATACTGTAAGCTTTAATATGTTAAAAATAAGGTAATTTTACATGTGATGTTTAATATTACAGTAAAAATGTACTTTGGTAATTATATACTTTTATCATACACAATTTTTTTTTTTTCTTGAGTACAAAATATGTATTAGTAGAAGAAACATCAGTGTCATCCACAACCACACAAATACGTAGCAAGGTTATAAATGAGCCACTTTGCCAGCCGTGTCACGTGTTCTTTTACTATTTAACAATTATCAGCGCCATAGTAATATGCTGTACATAATAGAGTCGAGTATACTTTTCTGTATATGTAATGTAAAATGTATAAGCAACAAATTATCCATATAAAAACCTTATCATATGTAGTACTCCCCCGAGTGGGATTGAACCATCTGAAATCTCATCTCATCTCAAAATAATCGCCTCATCATAATCATCTCACCCATCGTATGTTCATTCGGGCATTTTGCCACTGCGTTCCGATGACGTCATCGTATAAACTTTTGTATATACAGTTAACTATAGATTTTATGAAGGAGTAATGCTTGAGACTAACTTTGTCAACCGTCTCTTCTGTGAAATACTGCAAAGTTTAGAACAACAATGCGGTATTCTTTAAGCTCTTGCCAGAACTTTAAACGCTATGATGTAGAGTGATTTACATGCATTAAAAGAGAAGAAAGCATTCCATGGGCTGGCCGTGCGGGTGCTGGTCCATCGCGTTCCATGAAGAGAAGCTCGGAGACTGCTCCGAGCCAGGTTCAGCGGTTAGAGCGCTTGAACGGTTTTTAAGAAGCGCGGTATCAAATCCCGCTGTGGTCAAATTTTTATAGGTTTTCTAAATATGTCTTTTTCAATTTCCTTAGTGTGCGAATAACACTTTAAAAACTGGTAAAAATATATATATATTTATCTAGATATATTCGTAGCTAATTGTATTTGAACTTACACTTAGCAACTTAGATTTTTAAGTGTTTCGTTATTTTGGAAAGTTATACACCAATAAAACTAATCTTGAAGTAATTTAACGTTTACCAATGAACATAACATAAAGAACTCCATCTTCCCGACGCCGTTCAAGTTTCCGAATACCAGATTATGAAATAGTAAGTTTAAGCAGTCGCCCTCCACTAAAGTCGGTAGCTTGAACGAAAATATTATTCTAAAGTTTCGTCGAGTCCACTTCAAAGGACCGCAACCAGTCGCCCCATATCATTTATATTTTAACTGAGATTTATTTGAGTATTCTCTCTTGAAAACCGTTCGAGTTCTTGAACGGTTTTCAAGAGGCGCGGGTTGAAATACCGCTGCGTTCAAATTTTTATACGTTTTCTAAATATGGATATAAAAATAGTAATAGGAAATGAATATATGACTTTAAAAAAAATTGTCTGTTTGTCTGTCTCTTTCTGCACACCTTTGCAAATCTTCATAGTTACTGGACCGAATCTGAATGAATGTTTTTTGTTGTATACCTTTTAAGCCTGGTCAGGATTAAGGGTATAATTGATTTCGCAGAGTGGACCACTTGATGTAGGACAGTAACATATAATGGATCAGCTAAACTATAAGAAAAAAGGAAATTACACATTAATAAAAGTCGGAAGTTAAGATGGAACTAATGAATAACTAAATAAGCCCAGCTAAACTGTAACAAATAACAAACAACATTGGCGTTGACATATAAAAATACAAGATACGGAACAGCTGATGAAGAATCAAAAAAGTTAAAAAAAATTTACAATCATCTGATGTGGAAGACTGTTAAGAAGTTGTATAAGAAAGTTTTGGCATTTTTACGCATTCCTATAAAAATCTCACACAAAAGTTTTAAAAAACTTTACATATTAAATCGCGTGTGTTTTTTTACGATATTAACTATTAATGAGTTGCATTTGCATAGTTGAGGCGTACGTCCTCATACGTAGGGCCGTAGAGATGGAATGCTTGGTTTCCCAAATTGAAATACGTGAATAAATTTTCTAAAGATTAAATGGATTTAAATCTTAATTTAAATAGACTTAATAATAAGTTGGCAGGAGCGCCACAACTCGAATAGGTGTGGATTCTAATCCAATCTTCAACTATCACCAAATTTTTTTGTATATTTATTAATTTAATATATATTGTTTTCTAAATGTGTGAACTTTATGATTTTTTCTTTGAACTTCTCGCTTTTTCCCGCATAGCATGTAACCGTTGCTCGAGTGGGAATCGACCCACAACCAATCATTGTCCTACATCTGCGCTACAATGGCCTATTTTATATGTTATAAAATTTAATCCATACAAAAATTATAAATGCGAAAGTAAATCTGTCTTTCTGTACGTCTGTATATGACATCATCACGGCCACACCACTGAACCGATTGTGATGAAATTTTATATAGAAGTACTTGAGGGTCTCGGGATGTACATAGGCAGAAGATAGGCATAGAAGATGTATTTTTTCGAACACAAACTCGGGCGAAGCCGCTTGCGAGTCTAGTATATAATTTTATAATAAAAATCAGTAACATGTTTTTTTTTGGATCTTGAACATAAATTTTGTCTTTTAGAAATAAAAGAAAATACATTTATCCAATAAAAATACATAAATAGACCAAATGAGTTACATTACACGCTTCTACATGCTGAGGCTAATGTCCTTATAGCGTGATCGCGAGCTGAGGGTTTCCACTGACATGCTATATAGGAATATACCTCTGATACATATTCTTGTAATAACATAATTTTTTTGCATTTCAGCCTTAAAAACGCCACAGTGGCCCAGTTGGCAGACATCTATAAGCGATTTTAGTTTCGAATTCCACAGAACGACAAGTGTAGTTCTGTTTTTAGATAGTAAAAACTTGATGTTGAGTTACTTAGATGGACTTATCTACTAAACTAACTAAACTAAACTCCATAAAAATAAAACAGTTCATTCTGATTTATTGTAAACCTGTGCTCTTTTCCTAATCGACTAATAACTAACATTGTTTTCAACCAGTGTTTACTCGATAGAATAATACTCGGTAATGAAAGTAAAGTTAGAAATATTTTGCTCCACGACTATGCGCTATTAGCTCGGCGCCATTAGCGAAGGATCGCTGAATCAGGCTAATTCCATTACATTGTTTTATATAGCCTCTGAGGTATGATTATGATTATAAGTAAATATATTTTATTTTCCCGCCACAACGGATTTTTTCCGCTTGCTAAACCGTACATAAGTATATATTTTTTACCATTTTTAAAGTGTTATTCGCATACTAAGGAAATTGAAATGAGAATTGAGTTCAAATCCCGCTGCGTTCAAATTTTTATATGTTTTCTAAATATGTATTTTTCAATTTCCTTTGTGTGCGAATAACACTTTAAAAAATGGTAAAAAATATGTATTTAATAAATAGCATTCTCTCTTGCCAAACGATTGTTCGTAGAATAATCTTTGGGTAGCAGAATTTTGTAAATTCTCTCTACAGAGATGCTAACAACAAATATAAATTGTAATAAGCGTATAAGAATTTCAACGTAGCTGGACGTAAAACGCATGGCTTAGCGGTCAGAGCGCTTGAACGGTTTTCAAGAGGCGCGGGTTTAAATTTTTATACGTTTTCTAAATATGTTTATACATAAGTATTTTGTTATAAGAAATGTTTCCTAAAATGCTTCACTGAAGTAAAAGTAAAAATTACGCAAACTAATTAAGTACTCCTTAATAATTGCCGACGACTATACGTTATATGATAAGTCAATAGAAGCTTAAACACAACAATCGCGAATACAGTTCTCGCATTTCAAACATAATTTCAAAACTAAATCTAAACTGCAAAGTAATGTCGTATTAGGCAGAGTTACAGCTTAATATTCCAAATAGAATTCCATTATGGTGTTCAATGTACATACGGGTGTATAATTCGCGTCGTTCAGGACATAAATTATTCAATAAGTCTAATATGTATGTAACGGTGAGTTTACACAGTACCAACATTTACGTCTAATATGAAGGTACGTTTTTGTTTACGAATAGAGAAACACTAGCATTTTTTAGTGGTTCTGCTCGTGTTTAGATTTATAAATGAAAACAATGAATTGTTATATAGTGTACTTTTTCATGTTAAGGTTGCTTTCTAATAACTCAATCGCAATCAGTACATTTATTCAGCTATTTAAATATTGAAAGGTTAAACTGACATTTCTTTTAATATAATGGCAGTTCGTTCTAACATTATTATAGTACAATGACATTTAAAAAAAAAAACTTAAAGAAAAAAACATTACACAACCGTTTAAGTAACTTAATAAATATATTTAAATTTTCTTCGAAACTCTATTATTTCGGAATCAAAAGATGCTTGTAATAGCTTTTGTAAGATTACTAATCTGTTCGTATATATTTTTTTTTCTTTTTACAGAATATTATACTTGCTTACAGTTTTCCAATACAATGATGGGTTTGCCACAAAAGTATACTAGAATAATATTAAATAAACCCTAAACAAATGACGCAATATAAAATATTATAAGAGTATAATTTATTCCGGACGAAGCGATTGAGATAATAATATTTAAATCTCATTGATATCACAGAGCCATTACGTTCTAGTTGAAATATGTTTTTTCAGCTTTATTCAATATGTGCTGAATATTAAATTCGTAATTAACTTCTCCGGCGTAGAGTCTCGCAATTATACCTCGACGAAACGAACCTCTATTGTTTATTATTTACGCACAGTCAATAACATTGATTGAGTAATATTCAATTACTTTTTAATGAGCATTTTCAAGGCTTAACCATTATGTGAACTGAACATAAAATATGAATATATGTCTGTTTGAATTTATTTACTTTAAACCAAAACATTTGAATTTTCATACATTAATTATACTTGAAATCGTAGTTGAATTAGGTTTTAAGGTTTATATAATATCTCTAGAAACATTTGTAGAAACAAGTGTATATAAACGAACAAGTGTAATAAACATGTATACATTTGTTTATAAATGTATAATAAATTGATGATGTCAGACACTAGTCTATTGAAGTTAATAATAGTTACAAAGATGGCGATATGTCTATCTTGAGGCGTGATCCAATACCGGAACTTCAACACAAGCATATTACACACAATATTATGAGTAATGATAACTTATAGTTTTTGTAATCTTTTAAGGCTTTTTCAAAACATATTTAAATTATTTTTATATTATAACAAAGCAAGCTTTTTAAAAACAAAACATTTGCTCTTTGGTCGGGAAATACGTCAAAGATGACGCGGACGCGAGACGTCCCACTCAAATATAAACATATAGCATTTTATAACGCTCTTATTTTTACTTCATATTAAACATTTATCGCATATAAACAAATACTATTTTATTTACTTTGAAATATACTTTGTTCTATGTAATTTTATTACTTTTAGGCGGAGACTGTAATGAAGGTAGATTATTAATGTGTATTCGCAACGTGCAGTTGTCTAAGAAGGTGTGATACATATTTTGTTTGTAATGCGATTGGTTGTGGGTAATTCCCACTTGGGGAATGATTACATGCTATGCGGGACAAAGTGTGAAGTTGACAGAAAGGAATCTTAAAATATATACATTTTTAACATTTTTTAAAGTGTTATTCGCACACTTAGGAAATTGAAAAAAGACATATTTAGAAAACGTATAAAAATTTGAACGCAGCGGGATTTCAACGTGTGCCTCTTGAAATTCATTTTTTTTTAATTTTCTTTAATTTTCAAGTGTGCGAATATCACTTTAAAAAATATATTTTTAATAAAAAGCACTCTCTCGTGGCAAACTATTGTTCGTAGAATAATCTTTGGGTAGCAGAAATTGTAAAAATCTCTCTACAGAGATGCTAACAACAAATATAAGTTGGAATAATAGTATAAGAATTTCGACGTAGCTGGATGTAGATCGCATGGCTTAGCGGTCAGAGCGCTTGAACAAGTTCAAATTTTCATACGTTTTCTAAATATATCTTAATCTTAAAGTAGTTTACATATTTAGAAAACAATAAATATAGAAATTAAAAAATTA
This sequence comes from Podotricha telesiphe, assembly GCA_038994665.1. NCBI lineage: Eukaryota > Metazoa > Arthropoda > Insecta > Lepidoptera > Nymphalidae > Podotricha > Podotricha telesiphe. The sequence continues at coordinate 1,352,640 of JAOYRR010000319.1, read as the reverse complement.
AGTTACAATTGAATGTAAAGGACTTGGAATATTTTAAATATATCTTAGATACTAATGTTTTATGAAATTAATTTAATTGAAATATTTAATTTTATGAAATTTCGCCTTTCAAAATGTTTCAAAATTGACTGAAATATAATTGCTGCTATTTAATTGAGCTAATCGACTTAGCAATGATAAATATTCTTTAATTGAAAGTATCATATAGAATGTAAAACATTGGCGAACATGATATGAGATAATATGAAGACCATCAAGTACATGGATCTCTAATTTCTCATGTACTTCTGTCACTATGTCTATTGTCTATGTGGTAGGGACCACACTTCAGAATGTATAAGTGCTTAATGCATATATCGAAGCATCTAATCGCATTACCGATATCCTGTTTGCTGTTTATGCGAGCCAAATCAATTCCAATATTGACTCATACGAATTAATTATATTAATGATGTAATAGCTAGGCTGTGTTATTTATAGACGTAATGGGGCTTAAATGCTTAATTAATTGATATATGATATATCAATAACAAATTACTCTTACTACTGAACTTAGTCTGTGATAAGAAAATGAATAGCAAATATTCTCATCTTCTTTTTTGACGTTTTGATTTGACGCAAGACAAAAAGCAGTCCTGGTTTTTATCGTGTCACTAGTCGCAAAATATTTAGTACTAGTTGTTTATAATTTTATGCCGCTGCTGGACACCGGCTTCCCCCAAGATTAGAACTTAACAGAAATCAGAGTAAATACAACCATATGATATGCGTCAGTAAATAAAAGAATTTGCTTAAGTATTTTGGACACTTTAAGAATCACGAAAACCTCACAAAAAAGTATATATTTTAATAATTAGATTGATAATTAGAAAACCGATTAGATCAGATCCACATACTATGCATGACACGCATGACGACCCGCGCCGTGAGCATGTATGTAGATTTAAGTCTTAGAATATGAGAACAACGCAAAAGAGTTATGCTAGGAATGCTATTAAGAGCTATGAAAATTACACTTAAGCTAGATTATTAGCAGTTGATTAATTTTGATAAAGTTATTAAAAGAAGTAAATTTATATGTCTCTTAAATAGACACAATACATAAGTAGAAACAAGGATCCACATTAATTACACAGCGCCCACTTCAAGTACCGTTCACACTCACACGGCGCCGCGTGTGAGTGTCGCCCCACATTTCACTCTATTTATCTTTCCCCAATTTTTTTTGCTACTGACCCTTAGAGACTTGTGATAATTAATTTTGGTGTTTATACTGCTCTGGGGGTATAGGAACAAAAGTCAAAAATCAACCTCTAAGAAATTGAAATAGAATACAAACAATACTGGTGTAGTATAAGGCTTATTACATACGTATTGAAAATAGGCCCCAGCCTATTTAAGTCGTGTTCACGTGTTTTGCTATCCCTGGCAGCGTACCGTCCCCTAACAAAAAAATGTTACTGCGGGGTCTTGCAACGTTTTTAATGTAACTTATAAAATAACTCGATTCTATTGCGTCTACCCGCGCCTCCACAAGTGGTGCTGGCTCTGTCTGGTCCCTGGGCATGAAGCCTCTGCGCGTCCAGGTCCCATGGCAGGCCAGCATGCAAGCCACCTCACCGGAGATGGTCTGGTACCCACGTATCGCCCGAATGGCCACGTTTTGCCAATCGAAAGCGTCTGCCCATACAGGGGCAGCACCGTAGCGGGCCACTCCGGTGACCGATTATGTGACCTATCGTAAGTTAGATAAGTAAATGAAGTTAGATAGGACACACTAGTTTCTAAAAATATAATAGTTTTACTATTAACGTTCCATGTAGCTAAATCTAGGACCTTACAGCAAGGCTGAAATCTTAGATCTAGATCTTAGCACAAAGCATTTCCATTATGCATAAGAGACGGTTAATGAGTTCCTTAAATTGAATACTGTAGCTCGTTTAGTTCCACTACCCGTTATGTACATATTTGTACCGTGTAATTTGGTTATATATGAACCGTTTGTTTCTCTCGTTATCGTTATATATTTCTACACATTTATTATTTAATTGCCACCCGCTCAAGGCCAGCGTAAACTATACGGCTATTTAGATTTTTCGCCCGCGTTTATTGCAATTGGCAATTGATATGCGAAGATAAAATGGCGGAAGATCACTTTGCCTTCAACTTCTGGACCCTACTACCGAATCGTCCCCGAACACTACAGTCTAGATACCCCAATTAGTTTATGCTAAGAAATTCATCAACAGGAAATTAGAATTGAATTTCGCCCTACTTTGAATATCACATTAATAGTTCTTTTCTGTTTTATGTCAAAATGTTCAAACTGCAAATAATATAAGTGACTCTAGATCTGGCAAAGCAAAAATACCTATTATTAAAACACTTTAAAACTATGTAATATTGTACACATTTAGGACCAGAAAAAATGTTTTACCAAGTTACCAAGAGGCACGAGTTCAAAACGCTACGTTAAATTTTATGTATATTTATCTAGTATAGTTTATCTATGGTGCTGGTCTACTTTGGTAGGAAAACGAGTGGTAAGAGATTCTTTAAGAACGCTCGCTGGATTCCTGGTTGGACAGTTAACGTTGAGCTGCAATAGTGTTCGTTATAAGGCGGGGCACCTAAAGTAACTTTATCAAGTGTTAGTTAGGTATAGAGAGGAGCTCGAGCAGTGCAGGTGATTGTATATGTATTTTAAAGGCTTCTTAAGCCTATCCTTGGGTCACAAGTCCCAAGCACTGCCTCGAGGGCCTGGCGCCTCCGGTGTGTCACTCGCGTAGTGGCTACCAAGAGTGTAGAGTGCAAGAGTGTAGAGCGTAACGTAATCATACCCTCCTCAGAATAACCCTGAGTAATTCCTACGCCCTAGAGTTATTCCTGACCAAGTAATCTATAAACAAGACTTGTCACTTAGATTATATACATATTATATATTATTTATTTGTAGTTTTGATAATTTGTAGACATGCAGATACATCTGCATGTCTACAAATTTATATTATTGTGCATGTCTACAAATTTATATTAATACGATTGTATTAGTTTTTTTCGCTTCTGTTATCGATATAACGGACCCAATCGACTAGGCAACTTCTACTTGTAGTCAGTGTACGAGTAAGTAACTCACCAGAGTAGGTCCACTCACTGTTTATATATTTTTTCAATTCATTTCATCAGTTTTTACGAAAACCAAGTTATAATAACTTAACCTAAATAATATTTTTCAGGGTCACGCTTTTATCCGCAGAGACATTTTACCCAAAACCACATTTACAATCCAACAGTGTCCCACTGTGCCACGACGGCCTTTATTATTGTAATGTGATTTTATAAAATATTACAAGTTTCTACAAAGTATGACACCTATTCGTTGCCATGAACGATTAGTCTAGTATAAGATATCCAGGTATAGCGATTTACTTATAAAACTTATCGGCAGGGGGTAATGACGCGACAAATTATGAACGCCCGGAGCTTTAAGCTTAGCCATAAGCCATATATTAATATGGCCGACAACATACATCTTATTTCCTACCTAACTGTTGTTACAGTTAAAGAACTTATAAAACATAAATATCTTTCCTTAGCTAGACGCTTAGATACATGTGTCTCACGCATTTTTTACTATTATTATTTTATAATTTAATTTTTTATAGCTATATATACAATTATTTCACTTTTAAGTGTAAAGAAAAAAATGTAAGCTCTTCATTTTATTTATACGGACGGAGCTTTACATTCGTAGCTTATAGCAGTTACAACAAAACTAATTAAAACACGCAATAACCACCGCCAGCTCGAGTAAAAACAATAATAAGCTGACATATTCCGAGTTTATCATAAAAATGTTTTGCACCCTCAGACTTTCAGCAGTAGTTGGAGAAAACCTAGTGCTAAGACACTCCGTTTTTAACTTTCCGCCCAAAATCGAAACAGTGCGTGTTGAGAGGCGGAACTTAACGCCGCGCTGTCTTAAATACTAGAGCGGAGAAATTAACATATTTTAAATACAATCATTCTCCCGAGTAAGAATCAAATCCACAACCAACCGCTTTCACAGTCTGACGCTAACATAGTAGAATTAAGTGTGTTTTTTCTCCGCATACCAGTGTAGGCAGAGAGAACACATATGTAACCGACTTTTCATTTCAAGACCGGAAATATGATGTATTTTTATGCTATAATATATTAGTCATTTAAAATTTCAAATTATTTGTAGAATACAAATAATTCGGTACTTCAATTGATTATCTTGCCGCTTCGATTTATAGTTATTAATTTAATACGGATAGTGTTTTGATTAGAGACAAAATAGTATGAAAGTCGGTGCAATTTATTGTCAGTCATTGAAGGGATAGATGTCGTAAATTGCTGTAAAAAAAGTGATAAGAAAAGTTATATAGATGTATTATTTATTTTAGAGAGGAATCTTGGTTGTACAAAGTGTTTAACACATATAAGTAAAATCAATCCGTTCTCCACTCGTATAAATATTGGAACATGTGAGTTTGAGAACTGGAGACTTTAAAAACAATTATGAAATATTATTTTGCTAAGCTCTATCATAGTCTCTTTCTAAAGGTTTCTCTCGACAACATAATTTGACTACTCACAATGCCACTGTAGTGCACCGGGTGATTGATATTGACTTTATTAATGATTCAGTTACGTTCAGATCGAACAAAACAATTACCGTGAAGGCTCAATCGAGGCGGGGGCGGGGGCGGGGGTTGGGCGGGAACTGGGGCGGACGCAGGGGCCAGGAAACTTTATATGGACGCAATGACTAATTGCTCCCATAACTCAAATATCAATTATAACCAAAATAATAATATTTAACTATAACAGGTACAATAACATAAGTGTACGAAGTTTTGAGATAGTTACGTGATTTGTTATTGCTCGAACGAAGGAATCTCGAACGAAGGAAGTGGCAAGACAATCCATTGTCGAAATAGTGTATGTTTCATATATTATACAGTTGATGCACTTAAGTTATAATTGTTCCCATATTATCACCGAAAATTGTCTGTCTAATCGCGGCTGTTATAAGTCCGATCTCGTTTAGCCTCTGGGGAATGATATTTAAATTATTTTCATGTCATAGAGCGGCATTGGTTTCCGCCACGCAATGTTTCGAAACTAGGTAGAAGTGGAGAACTGTGTTTCTTAATATTATACTCTGGCTACCCTACTGAGTCCTGAAGCTTAAAACAATATGTATATTTATTTGTATAATATAATCATTGTTATAATTAAGAGCTAATAAGCAATGGGAAAACATATTGTTTTGTGTGATATTTTTCGACTAGCTTGATATTTAGTAATCCATGTCATCAGGTATCATATATTCGTATCATACTAAACATAGTATTTTATGAAATTAAAGCAATAAATGAATTTTGAATTGTTTCCTCGTTAATTAAGAATGTGTTTTAAGTCAATATTTTGACGCTACGTAAATTTTAAATAAAACATTAAAACCGAAACCGTTTCAATTACAACTGCTGCAGAGCTCACGTAGAATACAAAACAACAATAACTTAAGTTATAATGATATTAAATCTTTTATTAAGAATTTACATATTTAAGAAAAAAATATTAGCAAGTTGGAGGTCCAAAACTGGTAGCTACCACTAAACTGGTAGTAACATTAAGCGATACCCTCTCTGACGTACCTGACTATGAGTAAGATCTATTTACTCCGTAACGTCTCTATCTTACTGTATGGCATATGTGCAGAATAGTTGGGGCCCGACGCCTGAAACTCTTATTTTTGTTTGAAATAAACAAAACGAAATGGTATAAAATGCTACAAAGACTTATTTTTCGGATAAGGACCGAGTTTCATATTTTTTTTTATTATTGATATTAATCCTTTTACAATGCGCCCCGTATTCAAAAGGCACATGTCAACCATACGTTATATAATATAATCACAATTTATAAGACGTCAAGGTTAGTCTCAGCTGAGTAGGTCTAGAGCTACTTCTCTCCTTACGTTCTTCTCAAATGGATAGTACTCTCTCGTGATGGACTCTAAGGTGATCCCAACCATTTATTTAACGATTATTTGGGTTTATGTAACGATATCTTACACAATAATGGTTAACAAAAGATATTCTTATATTGATATTTTTCATTTTTCTGCAGATTATTTTAAACAGCAAACTACAAAGTCAAATACACAGTCAGTCACACATACTCACGCACATGCAAGCACACACACACACACACAAGGGTACACTTTAATAACTTTTATTTGATAAATTTACTTTTTAATTAGTTTTTTTGCATTGTTGCTACTACAGAATTGTTACAGTAGTCTAGTCTTATAACATGAAAGTTTTTAACGATGTATAGCTCTGTAAAATAAGTATTTAAGTGTAAAACTGTTATTGGCTTTGTTTTCATAAAATACAATAATATAAGTAAAATAAAATTAAATAAATAAATAAATACAAAAAATGTATCACAAAATTGTGATTTTACATAATACTTATACTCATGCCATTGTTGGCAAGATGTTTTGTTTTGTGCTGTCTGGATTGCACTCACTACGGACGTATTAGTAAAAACTGTACTTTAATGTTCTTTCTATCTTAGTATTTTATGCTTAAATATTTATTAATATTTAATGACGTCACATTATATAGTTTTGTTACAATATCAAAATCTTAGATAAAAGTGAGTTACGATAGTAATATCTAAAATAATGATAACGAATCCATCCGGTGTAATGAATTTCATTATATCTCAATGATCGAGTTCCACTGCCGTCTCCTGAGGGATGAAGGGCGGAGGGTTGAAGGGCGGAGGGGTGAAGGCGGAAGGCACGACATGAATATTAACCTTCGTAATTCAAATCTCCACTTTACTCCCAATTATGACGCGAGTGCAAACAATCACAAGCTCCGGATACCTACGCATGTATGGATATTGTATATTGTAGCTTTCGTGTGTCGCACCAATGTTTACTAGCACTTTGATCATTATTATATGAGTCGTTTATGTTAATTGTTTTCGTGATATTTAAATATATAAAATGTTAATATTTTTGCTATTTAAACTTATCTCTTCCCTCTCTTCTCTTTTCTCCACTTTTATTTCTCTTTGAGTGTTTGATTTATTTATTAGGTACGTTTAAAATAAAATTATAATTTCTTTGTATGTGAAGTTGGTATAAAGACACTGTTTATATATTAACTGTACAGTGATTATCTATAAGGTGAAACGAATTTAAAAATAGTTTTCCGACCAACCCGTAGGAACATAAATGAAAAAAGAAAATATGATATTATGACAAGTATATGAAAAAGGTCTTAATACATTTTTCGCATATATTATAATAGAAGGGCGTAAAAATGTAGTAAATCATTTAAACTTAGTTTAGGACCACTTTCTTGCTGAGATTTAAAATTTATAGCGCGCCGTTACAAGTCATTACCTGTGTGGGAATGCGTTGAACGACCACGAAAGTATTTTGATGGTAACCATTATATTAAAGCGCGCTTGATTTTCGGAACCCTTATTTATTGATGATTGGTCCAATATATTCTATATTTCGTAAGGGACACATTACATTTCTTAAATTCTGTTGACAATTATAAAATCGTCATTCATATATAATTAAACATAGTTATTCACATATAGTGATAAAACACTTCAATCCTCACCATCTGACCATCTCTCGCCTCGTTTTTAAATTAAATGTCCCTCGAGTGGCATCCAAACCAAAAACCTTCACGTTTTATCAGGCGCGTCCAACTATGTCTCGAAGAATTTCAAAATTTAAAGCTGTTTAGAAGCTTTACTATGAGATAATTGTAAAACTAAGCTTAAATTAAACTTGACTAATAACTTCACAAGCAAAATCTTGTTTCAGAATATTTTTTGAAGTTATTCACAAGGGTGTAATACGGTTTTATTAATAGACAAGTGAGCTCGTATGCCCGAACTAGAGGCCAATTTTCTAATATAAACTACAAACTGAATTAATCATCGCGAAGTGAGAAGCTAAGCGTGCTAGACGCTAGCATCAAGTTCGGACTCCGTTCCGAGGAGGTTAGACAAAACTTTCATCATTATAAGCTGGGATGGGATGGGATGAGTTATGTTTACAACTGTGGCGACGTGAATTAAACCTGTGAGAATACAGTATTTGCAATAATTGAATATTAATATATGTTACATATATATGTATTTAAGAGACATGCGTTTATATTACAACACTTTATCTTTATGGCATATTTGTTAAGTAAAAGTATCGACTAATATTTGATTTTCTTTATATGACTTTTGTGATAAATTCTTACAAAGATATTTAAAAGTTCTCTCAAGTAACGTGCGTTTTTCATACATAACAACCACTAAAGCATTACATGAACAACTCCCGCGAGCCTCGCGTCGTATTTCAAAAGAAAGCTGTAAAAAACCGCTGACGTCGCAATCACGAAGAAACCTCGCGCGGGATTTGAATATGTAATTTATACGGTGCAAGAAATTCAAGTGAACGGGAGGAGTTGTGTTTTTATATAAAATGCAAGAGAGATGTGTGTAGGAAACAAAAAACAAACTGCTAGAATTTATTTTATTTTAATTGCACATAAAATTACATATAAGTTCGAAGAAAAAATGACAATTTCATATTGTATAATTTCTATTGGCTTTATCGATAACGCGTACAAGTAAAATTGCTTTCACAATTAATTAGTTTATTATATACATTATTGTAGCCGTATTTTTTACCTTAATGATTATCGGATCAAGTTGGTTTTGTTGTCGTCCTATAAATATAAAAAAATGTTGCAACGCTATTTCGAGACCCTTCCGAATCCGATAACAGCACAATATATTTATAACAAATCCTACATCCAGTCCTTTCCTAGATAACAAAAAAAAATGTTGACTATTGGAGCTATCGTTATCAACTTCATAGGTGTCCCGCATTTGCGTCTGTCCTGAAGTCCCGCAACATTAGCTGGCTGTGCCTTGTCTCCAGCTTATATTTTATTTTAAGTTTGTCGTTCGTTGCGATCTATGGACTTTACAACGTAGAAAAATGAACTGCAGCTAGTAGATTATTTTAAGATACTTTCCAAGTTATTTCTCAATTTTTTAAGCTTGAAACTATAGAAAATATTTTTTATAAGAATATACATAAATATTTACAAGGTACAAGCAATATAACACAGGTGTAAGCTTGCAGATGGCCGGGAGAGCTTTCAGATGTAAATGGAAACACATTACAATACCGCATAACATTAAGCTCCTTCATACGGGACCTGCCTCCGGTATCGACGACCATTACTTCAATTGTCGCTGCCTCGCTACTGCTCTGTGTACTGCCTCGGCACTTGCCAAATGATGCGATAGCTTACAATATGCTCCTGATCTTACACATACTATGTCATAATCCGTTTACAAATACTGAATGTAAACGCGACAGTTGTTTGTGTTCCTTCCACATTCAGAAATGGCTACATTTAAATCAGTTGACCGACAAATATTGTCCTGTCGTGGCTGTAAATAATCTATTTGAACCATGATAAGCCAATCAAGTTTTGTCAATGAAAACATTCTATTAAGTAATGAAATCGTTAAAGCCGTTCTTAAGTTATGGTGTGATTAATGGTAACATAAATTTATTATATACTTATTCTGGCCAAAAATACTGTTATAATTAAAAATCAACGAAATATTAATTTTTAAATTTTGAATAGGTAATTTTTATATGACTGTTCGTTGTATTCTCTTTTTTGCGCGCGAATATATTGTACAATATATTGAGATATTAAAATGGAGTGGGGTGATAAAGAGAACTGAATCGCTGTGATTGTATTACATAAAGCAGGTGTGGTACCAAATATGATTTTTAAATTGGTATTAATTAGTCAAAAGTACAAATGTCAGATGTAAATGTATTATGTAATGTAATGTACCGGATTATTGATAGGTACAATCAAACCTCCTTTGTTTGTGACAGAAAAAGATTTAGTCTATACGTAAATATCGTACAAAAAAGACGATCAAAGCAGGGAAAGAATTCGAAAAAAAATATATTTGGAAGCAAAAGATTTTATCTTGGAAGATGAAAATAGAACCTAGAACCATGTCGCATATGACTTAGGACCATGATAAGATTTAGACTTACAGCTTATAAGAGACGCACTGGCCATTTTTTAACTGATAATTAAAAAAATAATAGGGTGGTAAAATCAAAACTACTAATTAAGCGGTACGCAAAGAGAGGTAACAGAAATAAATTGTTTACGAAGTACACATTTTTTACAATTGAGCATTATCTTAACAAGCCAAATGATATATTTTGTTAACATTTTTTAAAGTGTTATTCCCACACTTAGGAAATTGAAAAAGACATATTTAGAAAACGTATAAAAATCCGACGTAGCTGGAGGTGGGACGCATGGCTTAGCGGTCAGAGCGCTTGAACGGTTTTCAAGAGGCGCGGGTTCAAATCCCGCTGCGTTCAAATTTTTATACGTTTTCTAAATAAGCCAAATGATACTGATGAACTCTAAAGAAACTTCCCAATTCGTCAACATAGTACAACGTGGGCATTATCCGAATTCAGTAATGGTTTAGTGGGCAATTTTGCTTGAGCAATATTCTTGTTTAAAAGGTATTAAAACATCGCGTTACCGACATTTAATTTCAAGACCGGAAATATAATGCATTTTGTATAAACTTTAAGGCTATTATATATTAGTCCAAATAATGTTACCAAAGTATTTGTAGAATACAAATAATTTGGAATTTCAATTAATGCTTATAATATTATAATTGATAATTGATTTAACTAAGAATAGATAATTGATTCAACTAAGAATGGGCCTTTCAGTGGACTCGGCGCCGGGTCATAAAACTCGATCCACCCAATCTTGTTCAGAGACACACGTTCCGGCCTCCATCAGAGCTGGCCGTCAACTAGTCCTCATTTTAATCCACTGGATTATGATTTATAGTCAGTTTTAGAGAGTAAGGCGTGCTCCAAATGCCATGATAATTTGAAGCGCTATAACAATCAATACGATTGGCAGTGAAGAATTTTCCCATAGAAAGAGTGCGTGCGTGGTATTGATAACTGACCTCAACACTTAAAGGACTGTATTGCAGCCGATGAAGACCACTTCGAATAAGCTTTATATATTTTTAATGGTTTTATAATCATATATTAAAAACAAACACACTGTAATAGTAATAAATGTTACGTACACAACAAAAAGATTAGTATTTCTTTGTTATAATATTTATGGCAAGACTAAGTGTATTCATTCATTATAAATTATTCTCGAAAATTTATAGAAATTTTAAAGCACGTTCGCTGCACTTATAAAGTGCTGCAAGTACAGAGAACAGTTTCGACACCTTACCAAGCAATATTTTGTATTAGCATAACACTAGCAACATTGTGCAGGGTATAATATGTAAAATGCTATAATATTATAACAGCAAATTCAACATCTGTATTTATAAATTTACACATTATACAAATTTGCAAAGATTTAAAAAAAAATAATCAGTATCAAAATTTCAGGTATACGAACTAAGTTCGTATACACTTTAAATTTAGCTTTAGGAGAAAGCGACCGTCCCGATACTGTCAATCTATTCTATATAAATTCGAGTATTTGCGACTTGAGACGTGTTCAAATGTTTGATGTATGGTTACATTAATATAAACTTATTAGGTTATCGATGTATTTAAAATGATACTAAGACTATACGAGTATATCGAGTGAACCCATTATTTACTGAGTTTATTAAATTTTTTTTAAATTGATCATGTACTTTTTTATTTTCTATCAAATAATAGTTGATACGATTATGTATACATAAATAGTATATGCATAAAGTTTTCAAACAATGTATGAAATTTTGAACGTAGCGCGCGCAGCATATTTAAGTCCACGCCACTTGGAATCCATCCAAGCGTTCTGACCGCCAAGCTATAAGCTCCCAGACCTTGGACGGTTTCAATTTTTTTTTTAATTTCTAAACATGTTTTTCATATCTTAAGTGTGGAAGTATAAATGATTATAAACATATTAAACATATGGAACTAAATATGAGTACAACGCTCCTCCAAACGGAATTTGATATTGGATACCACAAAATCATTGCAAAAATGGTAATAGTCATAGGATTAGAGTAGTATTACAATATGAACAAGTGGTCATAGTATTATGACCATTAATTGTAATAGAGTCTCCAGATTTACGGTGATAAGTCAATTATAGGTCACGAATGATTTGTTACAATGTTAGAGTCGACGCTATTGTCAGATATACGACATTAGAGGTAAGCCCTAATTAGTTGTCAGGTTTTGTTTTCGATAAAGCGAAATATTGTTGCAAAATAAAATTAAATACAGTTTTAAAAACATGAAAATGTAGACTTCTTAGATTAAAAACGAATAAATGCGAAACATAATTATTAATAGTATCTAAGAAACTATTTAATAATTCCGGTGCAGTGTGGCAGTGCAGCTTTAAATAGTTTTCAATTCCTCGTAAGATAAACAGTTCAGATCATGCCAACACGCAACATATGGCACAAAGTGGAAAAGAGTTTTCCACTTGCCACTTGCGGCAGATTTGAAATGCTCAAAAATGAAAACACTTATGCATGTGAATGTACATAGGTGAAGAATGGTCTGGCGTCCAGCCTATCGTAAGCCCTGCACCCAGTAAGGTAGTGTCGAGCGCGTTGTCTCTACGGGAGGGAACGGTTGTAATAAGCGCCATATCGGAAAGGCACTTATCACTGTGAATTATTTGGTTAACTTGTGTGTGCGGTTGGCCTCGGCAAAATGCTGCACTCTCTTGTTAGTACAGGATTATTTTTGTATAGATAATTTTGTACTCAGTCTTTGCTTATCGCTGGTAATTACGTAATATATAATTAAAAGATTTATATTTTCGTAATAAACACAACGCACGCAGTATAATTTGTTAAGTCATAACAGAAATTCAAAGTAAGAAAAGCGTGACCGTTGGCGGCGACGTATACGGTACAGTGTAAAATACGTTACTCGTAGAGTTGTAGTTAACGAAAATATTAAACTTATACTGCTAAAGCGAAAAATATTTCTTGGAGCACGAACAAAATGTCATATCAGACGTTCTCTTGCGTTCTCCGAATCTGGGACATTGGGTGTTGAGTGCAGAATTCAACGTCGTGCCTAGTTTTGTCACCAGACCGGAGAAATGTTAGCTTTATTATTTTCTATAGTATTTAATTAATACGTATAGTAATTTTAGTACCCAGAGAGCGTCCTAAGTGTATCCAGAGGGTGTCCTCATAAGTATCTGACCGACACTTGGTCTTAGGCATGCGGCTACGCGACCCCGGATCTTCGAGCCACGAGCTCTGTCTCTCATTTGACGTTTTCCTTTACCTAGTTATACTGGATAAGGTTTTAGAGGTCAGATGGCAATCGCTCCGTTAAAACCGTTGAAACTTGCAGGAAAGGCAATAAATTCCGTAACATCGGACAGGGTTAGCAGCTTACATACGCTGGGTCGCCTTCAGGTAAAACTGGTATAGAGGTAGTGCTATCTGAAGAGCTTCAGAATGGTCTCCTCGCTGTCGACCGTCACTGCGAGTGACTAATGCGAATACTGATTAAGGATGTAATAACTAGCTTAATCAGCGCCACTGCCACCCAGGCAAAAACTGTTTTCTTTTAAAATAATTCTTAGCATATTATCATGTAAAAGTACGGGGTCCCACTCAACTCAAATAGATTATCTGCTGACCAGACGGTGTTATGTCAGCAAGGTGACTCTGAACTGTAAAGTCATTTCTGATGAAAGTCTGACGGTCAAACGTCGTATTCTTGTCAAGGACTATGTCATTACTTCTTAAAAAAAAGTAGCCGAGAAACTTAAACCAAGAATCAAGTGGTGGTTGGTGAATGGATCGATGTAGACCGATTTTCTAGTAAAGATTGAGAGTCTAAATCTATCGACTAATAATAAAACTGTTCAAGAAGTTCGCGATCGAGCCCAGTCGGTAATTATTATGGTGGATAAGCGAGTTCTTAGCCTTTCTAAGGGACGTCATCGACAGGGAGACATGGTGGCGGAATGACAAAGTGCAGAAGATGATTCGTGAAAAGTAGGCAACCTGCCTTTAAGAAGGTGCAGTAATTTAACTCTCCTTGATGTCTCAAGGATTAGAGAACATGTCAGCGAAATGAGCTAGTAAAAGAGTTCTATCTAGACCCGCCAATACAGTAACAGGTTATCACGAATAAATTTACAACTGCGGTTAGGACGGCTGTTTCCGACACAAAACCGTTCATGATTACTGTAAGGTGGTGTAGGTTTACCAAGGTTCAGCTCTTAGCCTGTTCTTATTTAATGTAGTACTAAATACTCTCTCGGCGTATATGCAAGACCAGCCTCCATGGCTGATTTTGTATATCGATGGCATAGCGCTCATTGACTAGAGCCGGTTAAAGCTGGAGCAAAGAGTAAACCTCTGGAACAGGACGTTGAACGGTGCTTCATAATGTGTATCTATATAAATAAAGAATACTAAAATTGTTCTATATATCAGACTTTTGACATCGAGTATATCTTCTGTTATAGAAAAAAGGACCATAGAGAAAGGTAGTTAGTTTGGTGTGCTGATGCTCATGTTCTTTATTGGTAACTCAAAAACATTTGACTGCATGCAATGAAATGAGTTATAGCGTATTCTGCAGATAATGGGCGTTCCCTCTTAAGGCATTCATCGCGAATCTATTTTAAGGTGGTGAAACAATGATGGAATGATGTTCTTTCAGGACCACTAAAGCCTGAAAAAGGAGTGCGCCAGGATTGTATCTTATCCTATTCTCGTTAACGGCTATGGTAATTATATATAATGAGAAGAGTACTGGCAGAGTGGGATGGTGATATATCAATTGGTGACAAAAAAATCTGCCACTTCAGATGCATATCTTTCTGCATAGATGACACGACACTGGTCGTGGCATCAGAGTTATAGATATTCGAACTACTTAGAAGAGTAGAGACCGAGAGCAAGTTAGTCAGAGAGATTACAGGACTTCATTTTACTGCAGCTTTAAGACAAGCAAAAGCTGAGGTAGCGTGGAAGCAACTCGTCCTCGTCAACCTCCTCTACCAAGGGTCTTCTTTTTGAATATACTTTATTGTAAATTTTGACTACTGCCACACGATACTGTTTTCGAGTGGAAGTGAAACTCAACAGCACTAGTCCACCAACCAGAGGCCAACTAAGGGTAACCACTAAACGAAAACTGGCCTTTCTTTAAATATGACTTTGGACATTTAATATGGATTAAAATTATATAATTTTACATAACATCTACAATAGTTTCTAATTACTATCTGCTTGTTACACTTTGTTCGCCCCTTGGTCTTCGCGCGACTTTACAACTCGTTACGAGTATCTCGGGACGATTCATTAAACTAGTTCCCTTTGACCGTTTCTCAAACATTAATAAGTAAAATGTTTCGCCTAAAGACGTCAAAGATCAAAACTTTTACGTAAATGATTTTAGTTTTTCACTTTTAGTTCGTTCAAGTTGTCGGTAGCAATTCCTTTGTGTGGACCTTATTAAAAGTTCTACTCAATTTTCATTTATATAATATATTAAGTTCAGTAGTAGACTGTAAACCGTAAAATCTCGTTTTTTTTTCTCTTTTAGTATAGTGACAGTATATGTATATTTAAGTTTTATAGTCTCATGCTGATTACATAAAGCACTACGTTGTCTACTCTTCTCTGTCTTAGTGAAAAATTAAATAACTATAACAGAATGTTCTCGACAAGTTCTTTTTAAAGCATATTTATATGAGTTTAAAAGAAATTTAACGTCTGACTTACCCACGAATTGTCGAGCAAAAATAATAAACTCTGCCTAATACATTTATTTTAATTATTTAAATTCAACTATAACCAATTTATAAAAACTATATAGTAAAGAAATTTCATATTTTAAATGTTTTGTTAAGTTCAACGTAAGTTCATCGATACAACAAAGTCTAATACTCTGTTCCCTCTAAGTAAGCCGAGTGTTGAATTTGAATATAGTATAAGCCTACCTGCGGTAAACTTTCAGGCAAATACTAACGGAAAATGGAAAAAACCTCTTATATTTATCATCTCCAAGAAAAATGTTGCTAGATAAAATACTGCTTTAATAAGCTAAGAATTATTAAGTACACCAAAGTTGGTAAACTTTATTGCTGTGAACGAGAACGGCTTGTGTTTTTTGTATAATTTAAACTCATGGCTTATGCTGAGTGTTTGTGGGTTACGTAAGTAATGTGGATAATATGCGAGTACGTTGTATGGAATTGTACATGCGACAGATTTTGTGCGATGAGTTTTGTTTTGCTTTAGGTGGATTAGACAAAAACAGGGTTTAAGTAATTTAAAGTTTCATATTCACGTTTATTATACGGGTTAGGTATAAGGAAATTTCGTTTTGCCGTGTAAATACAAACCTTTTTAATATTTTAAAGTTACAATTTTCATATATGACAAGTTCTAAATGATATAAAGGTTATTGAACTCAACCTGCAATGTGTAAAATAACCGAGAGTACTGTATTTTGAAAATGGAATGTATGAAAACGCTGACACTGTCATAGGCTTAGGAAGCAAGGGCCGCCATTAATTACACCGTCCTAGCAACGTGCGTCACGCATCAACACCGCGCCCGGACCACGGTCGTGTCATATTTTGTCTCAATTTAACGTATTTACATACATTTTTGCTGACGCCGGCTTCAACCCTTTTACTTACCCTAATTTATGGTCATAAATAAGAATGTTTTGTTTGAACTTAGCAAATAAGGGTGTAGGGCGGAGAAAAGGGCGACGATGTTTATGATTGTGATAACGCAGGCTTAGCTCTACACAAAGAATTGTCGGGATTAAGGCCGGTGCCGCTGGATAAATGTTATTTTATTATGAGATTAAGCCTTACTTAAACTTTGCTGATACTTTTTGTCCTTATTGAGTGTTTGTGACAAATACCTACTTGTATTAGACATATTTAGAAAACGTTTAAAAATTTGAACGCAGCGGGATTTGAACCCGCGCCTCTTGAAAACTCTCTATACAGAGATGCTAACAACAAATATAAGTTGTAATAAGGGTATAAGAATTTCGACGCAGCTGGATGACGAACGCATGGCTTAGCTGTCAGAGCACTTGAGTGGTTTTCATGAGGCGCGGGTTCAAATCCCGCTGCGTTAAAAATTTTATACGTTTTCTAAATATGTCTTTTTCGATTTCCTAAGTGTGCGAATAACACTTTGAAAAATGTTAAAAAAAACCTACTTGTACGTTTGATATTATTTAAATAACTCGGTCAGTATCAGTTGTCAAACTAGAAAATGATTAGATTATGATAGGTATCATTGGTTCGGTAAGGCGACAAAACGTAATGTCAAAAATTGATTAAACATTATGCGTATAAAAATTTATTATAACAATACTTTATGTTTATATGAAAGTATCAAAAACTTTTAGAAAAATTATTTCAAGACTTGTAATAAATTTTCGCCTTTTTCTTATTTTTCTCATCAGTTTGGGAAAAGCTACAGCGCTACTATATGAGTACTTACCTAAGTTCCGGCTGCAGTCGGATACCAGCGTATATAGCATATACTCATGTGAAAAATTGTAAGCACTTCCACCTATTATTCCTAACAGCTATATAGAAACAAACAAGTTTTAACTTCAAAAGGAAAAATATCAGAGTAAGTCGATGATTTTGCGATTTCTGACTAAAATGTGTGTTTATTATATCAAACGTTGCTAAGATGTTGTATATTTCTTAGAATACCTATTAATAACTATATCTTTCATACTGTAAAATAATAAAAGAAATATATTTTTATCGATGAATTATTCGTTGGTTACCGATATATTCGAAGGTCAATACATTTGAATGTATTACTTAAAATACGTATATTGTGTGATTGATTATGCAAATTAATTAAGCTTTTCTACGTAAATAAATATCATCATAAATAATAATATCATAAAAAAGCTACTACAGCTGTTACGATAACTGTCAACATTTTAATTTATTATTCAACAAAATATTAAAATTAAGGAAACATGGATAGTTTTGCAAGCATATTTTGTTATTAATTTTATGATTGAAAATGAGTTATAAAAGTAAAATAAAGTTCACTGAATCCCTGTGAGTTAAGGTAAAATTACTATAATCATAAAATTTCCATATCACAATAGTAAGTCTTGTTTCTTCGTTATCAATAAATGCAAGTACATAAAATGTAATACTCTAATTGATTCTACCGTAATTCAATCACTGAAAGTTGCTATAAAAGTTAATAAAAGTTATCAAAATTTTAATGGTAACTATTCTATTAATAGTTACTCTCTAAGAGTAAAGGAACCAGTTTTGACCATCGTGGCACATTGTGACAGCGTGTGATTTTATACGCAATAATTTGGCTTCGATTCCCTTTCAGAGATTATATTTAAATTATTTTCTTTTATCCTTTCTGGTGACCAAGATAAAGCGCGGCGTTGAGTTCCACCACTCAGCACGCAACGTCACTCAACACGCAATTCAGACGCAAGTTCGTTCTCGCGACAAGAGAGTCTCGGCAATAGATCTCTGCCTATGCTAGAAAAAATGTGAAGCATAAAAAGAAGAATTTTTTTTTCTACATACATTACATATACATACATACATACATTACATATGTTAGGTACATGTTGATTGTAAGTGTGTAGAATGCTTAAACTTATATTAAGAACATTAATTAATTAAAAATAGGTCTCTGCTTATATTATGAGAAGAGTTGTTAAGACTTTCTAAATTACTTCTCTATAAAACTAAAACTTAACAAGAACAAATTCTTAGAAAACTAACTGGTTAATGCTGCGTACACGGCGGATGTCACGTCTGTCAACTGCCACGACTTAATACATAATTATGTTATGTTAACCCTATAGATAACTATTAACACTGTAGAGAATCCTACTAATATTATAAACGCGAAAGTTTGTGAGGATGTTTGTTACTCTTTCACGTAAAAAACTACTAAATGGATTTTAATGAAACTTTACAATAATATAGCTTATACATCAGAATAATACATAGGCTACAAGTTATAAAGACATTGTGTGAATTGACCAAAATATCAAGTAAGTATCTTATGTTCAGGCCATTAAAGCTAAAATAGTGAACCATTGTAGTCAATAAATTAATATGGTAGTTAGATACTTTAATCGCTTCTGATATTTAAAGTAGATATAATGTCTTTCACGGGTTTCATGCGGACAAATATTATTTTAACTGAGTGCTATACTACGGCGTGGCCGACGCACGGTGGGTGAGGTGGGGGAAGAAGTCGCTAATCGCTGAGTGCGCGACCGCGACCCGAACGCGGACAGACGCGTGAGGGCGGGCAGATGTCATTGATGGTTGTGTCTGTTTTGCTAATTTTCAAGGCATTAGTAGTTTGTTAAAAAGGCATTGTACTTAAAGCTATATTGTTTTAGTTCTTAGTTATTCGTCCAGGTTTAGTTATTGGCAGGTTTAGTTATTTTTATTTGGTTAGGATTTACTTGTACAATTCATTTTAATTATGTAGATAGGTTACTTACCTGTTAATTATAACGAATGCGATTTGTTAAAAATGCATTATCGTACATATCACGCTGAACAAATTAAATAAACGTGTAGTAGTTCCGCGGGCGAAGCCGCGAGCGGGTCGCTAGTACAGGTATATATATGAAATACATTTATAACGTTACAGCAAAAATAATGTAAAATTTATATTAAAAATATATTTAGCAACTCACGGAAGCGATATTTTGTTTTCTAATTATCAAATCAGAATTGGTTTTTGCCTATTCATTACTATTTAGCTATAATTTTAATTAAATAGGCAAGTATTGCATTTTTTCAAGTATAAATAAGGAAGTGTAGAAAAACCACGTACCTACTAACAATTATGCAGCGTAAGCGTAAGTCTAATCTTTCCCAAAGCTTTCTAATAAGGCTGGAACTATAAAAGTAGCTAGACTTAACGAAACGTTTCCACAAGCCGAACTGCGAAGGTATGAACAGGCAGAGCGTGAGGCAACTCATAGAGCTGCCGAGACACCAGAGCAGTCCCTGGATCGACGTCGACAGCATGCCGAGTATCTAGAACCTCAACGGGCTTCTGAGACACCCGGACAGGTGTGAAGTTCGCAGTCGCGCTGTTGCTGATAGGAATTTCGGCAGGCGCAGCCGCACGGGGGTCGCTAGTAATTTCTAGTTCTAAGTCACTACGGCATTTTTATAACGTGACGAATTCCAGCCTGATTGGGGACTCGGAAGTGTCTAGACTGGCAGATAGGCCGTCCGTATACCCACTGAAACCTCATGGTGGTCCTCCTCGAACGCCACTAGCCAAGGCCACGGGAACCCTAATCTTCCGTGAATCTCGTAAGTCAAGGGTGGGGGGCACTTTCACAGCCTACTCAGAGTAGCGTTTGGGAGTTACCAGAGCGTACCTTCTCGGGCCAGGTGACTAGGCGATAAGCTGCCGTCCAGAGCCATACTGACAGTCTGAAAGGCCTGGACCTGTCCGCGATCGGCCGATACGTCGAAGCCCAATCCACCGGGCGCCCTCCTTCTTGATGAGGATTAGTATGCCTGCCACTGTGGAATCATAGCTTGAACCCAGACAGGCCGTAAATATCCCACGCATTTTCCGCCCCAAGATGGAATGGTCCAGTGTTATCACGCACTCAGGTATGCTGTCGAACCCAGGGGCAGTGCAGTGCAGTGCAGTATTCTGGCCCCTAGATCACCTCACTGTGTCCTCCAGCTCCTCATCCAGTACCTCTGGTACGAGGCTCTCATCCTTCTCTTGCGCTGCAGGGTGGATCATACTTGGTGATGTAAAGTTGGTCCGCTGCCAGAATACTGACGACAGAACTCTTTGGAGAAAATATGGTTCTAGTGTCTGCGTCAGTGGGGGAGCCCAACGACGGAACTTGCCACGCCCCATGAGGTACGGCCTTCTCCACGGATCTGTGTCTTTTCTTGCGATCTCCCTATCGTATGACCGATCTCTTCCTGCAGCGCTTTCTTCGTCTCAACGTAGACTTTGTACTTGGTCCTCCACCTCTTGCTGCCGATACCCGCCTGCTATTATGAGTGTACTAGCGAAATTACTGGGGCCTTACTCCCACCAGGTAAGATTAGCTAACGTACTTGAAGCGTTCGCTATCGAGTATTGCCCAAGCTAAATGTAAACCCTTACATTATACGCTTATAAAGTTTAATATAACACCATCCAAGTTTACGACAGTTACATACTGTGAATATATTATTGCCAAGTATTTTTCAATCTTCAGAGGATATAAAATGTTTTAGTGGCGGCTGAGGGCGGCGCTCGGGTTTTGCTCATTTTTTTCCCTCACTCATCCAGCTTGTTGTTGAGCGTTATATATTTATAGATAACAATAGTTTTATTACTATTTGCTATACTATGGATAGGTAATGATTGTTTTTTATTTTGCTTTTCTATAATTTAAGTTTAATTAAAAGCTTACTATAAATTACACTTACGTTAACGTTACGTTGTCTACTTAACAGTTAAAAAACTTTTAGAAATATACAACAATTTTAACGCAGCGGGATGCGAACCCACACCTCTTCGAAACCGACCAATGCGTTCTACTATGAAGCTATGTTGAAATTCTTTTACGATTATAAGAACTTTTTTTTGTTATTAACATCTCAGTATAGAGATTTTCAACAATTTATGTTACTTAATAATTTGGCAAAAGAGAATGAGCATTCTCTCGCATGAATTAATTTTTGAAAGTTTTGAAAAATAATATTAAAAAATTACGTAGCTGGATGTAAAAAGCATGGCTTAGCGGTCAGAAAGCTTTTCCAGATTTTTTAAAAATGTTTTTCATTTCATAATTCTGTAAATAACTGTAAAAAAAAATTGTAAAAATCTCTTTAGAGATGCTAAGAATAACAATAAGTTGTAATAAGTGTATAAGAATTTTAAAGTAACGTAGCGTTCCAGTGTAGACGATAGTCATGAATTCTCTCGATATAATTAATATCGGCGCTGTCTCCAACTTAGGCAAAAAGTAGAGAACACAGTGTCTTAACAGCTCAGATAGGTTCAACTCTACTTACTCAGTTAAGTGCATTTTAAAAATACAAAAAAGAAATATTAAAATCGGCAGCAAGTAGTATCGTACTTAGTCCGTGTTAGTTGTTTAGGTAATTTGGTATACAGTAAGTAACTGCGCGTTACAGAAGGAGCTCACTAATTCTCTTAAGAGGTGCGCTTGAACAGCGCGTCGGTGCAATACTCGATACTACCGGGAGTGCCTTAACTAAAGACACTGTCAATAACAATTTACATATTCGATGTATCACAATTAAGCTTGTTGGTGCTAATTAACTTGAACTATGAAACTTTACCTATATATAGACGATATATAAGGTTTATTAGGTTGTGCGTTAAATATAGCATGGCAACTATATTTATGAATATATATATATATATATATATATTTTTTTTTTTTTTTTTTTTTTTATATATATATATATATATATATATAGTACCTAAATTCCCATTTATTGTGATTATATAGCCCATTGCAGCTATTGAAGCCGAAAATGATATAACATCTATTCTATCATTGTAAGCGAGGGTTTACGCTACTCATTACTTTGATTCTTAGCCGATGTAAAGGATTAAAGGACGCCGTGTATGTCCGTCCGCATCGGAACGTCCCCTCCTCCGCCACCGCCCTCCGCCACCGTCCGCCGGACCTTATGAATATGTAATTAACGACCTGTACCTTTCACCTAATGGAAGTATGGGATCGTAGATATTTTATATCGTATTATTTTTGATTTATAGCACCTATATTTTTATCCGCAACATAAAGAAACATGGCTGTAAAAAATTGCTGACCTAACGAAAAAAGTTTTAGGTTTTCCTTCGTTTACATAGTGCCTATATCACTAGTTGTCTTTCCTTAATATAATAATAGCCACCATCAGGTGTATTTGAGTAATTGTCAAGTGTGTACTCGATGGAAGTAGGTTAGGTCCTTCCTGTTGATACTAAAATTAGTTTCGTTTTAAAAAGCAGCATTGGAGTCTACTACCCATCAAGCCGAATTTTATTTGGTGGTAAGAAGCAGCAATGGAGTTTCTCATCAATACGTTATGTGTGCTCACCACGAAAATTAAGTGGTAGTATTAAAGAAACTATCAAATATTAAGTATTTGAGAACAACTAATTTAATTTAGTAGCAACTTTAAGTGTCTCTGTATTTTGAAAGCCAAAGAATGACAGCTGATTATAAAAATTAGGAAAAGACGCACCGGGATGTAGTATTTAAGATTGGAAAACGGTCGGTGATGAAATACTTCAGAGTCCTTTGGTATACAAGCACTAGAATATTTGACTGTGTAACATAAGATTCAGGTGTATTTATCTAAGATTGTAATGTAATAAACAAAATATGTTTATCTCTATCTCTATTATTCTCTAGTTTATTATTTTTTTTCCAGCTTATCAAATCTCTTTCTATTTTTGCTTTATTACTACAAAAAACAATTAAATTAAAAAAAAACTTAACTAAACTTTCAATTTTATCATAGACACACAAATCATTAAAATAAAATCGGCAGTGGCAAAACACGTCGCATTCCATAGATTTATCGCCTGTTCTTGCCAAAAGAATATTTTTGCTGGCATTTTTCTGATAACTGCAGTGAACGGGATCCATCGCCTCCCATCTGAGAATTGACGAGGAAATTCTCACAGACGTTTCCATTGTAACAGTGACAACTTAATGTATTCTGACGAGAATGGAACTCGCGTTTGATACACGACTTGTTTATATGTTTTCTGAACTTGGAGATATTTTTTTTTATGTATTGTTTGTTGTAGAGTTACGTGTTTCATTCTAAAATAATTTAGTTTAAAAAAACCAATGCGGGCAATTTTTCTTTTTTTACTAAATTCCTTAGATTTGTTGTTTGAACATTGTAAGTTTCAGGTCGATTTGTTAAGTAAATAATTATAGAGTATGAGTTGTGTTGTCTTTCTTTTATTATTTTCTTTAGCTTCTGTGAACTTAATGTATATCAAGTATGTGTAATAAATAATAAATGCGTAATCGTACTTACTATTTTAATATTTTTAATTAGTACTACGAGCATAATATGCATCTTATTTGAGCAGGGCTATGATTGTTCCCGCTTAGCATTGCAGACAGAGAACACGTAGAGTCAAAAAGCTCCGGTTTCTACTTGTTCTCCGTTTTCTTTCCGAATGACCAGGCAAGAAATTAATTAAATTAAATTATTCTCACTGCTTCGAGAGAGGATCAAACCCACAAATATCGTATTTACAGTCAGACGCTGTTCCACTGATATTTCGTTATCATATACATTATTATAATTACATATAAAAACTAAAAATGTAATTACGTGAAGAATTTTATTCAGCTGGATGTATGAACTGTTCCAGTGAGAGGTAGCTGAATTCAGAAATTCGTAGCTAACCAAAAATGCAAATTAAACCTCCTGCGACTGCATACATCCGGCCGCGGACTTGGAATACTTGTAAAGGACGTCAAAGTTATTTGGTCGTAGTTACCAGCGAACTGACATTACTTACATACTGACATTACTTGTTTACTGTAATGTCCTTTGCCTTGTTATGTATAAAAAATGTTAAATAGCTCTCGTGTCGCAGTGGGAGAACGTCTGACTGTAATAGCAATTGGATGTGGGTTGATAAGTTGTTTGGGAATCGGCCCAATTACTCGGTGTAATTATCATAATTTAATTATTTTCATTTCTCAAGTCTGATTAACAAAATAAAGCGCGACGTTGGATTCCAAAACGTAATACGCAATGTCTCCAATTAAGGTGGGAAATGGAGAATGGAGTTGGTTCTCTCTGACTACCGTGCCATGCGGGAAAAAGTATGAAGTTAAAAAAAACAGTTTATTAATCCTTGTTTCTTAAACACATACAATAAGCAAAATAATTCTAAATCAATGTTTACGAATCGAAAAACGTATACGAGTAACCCAAGTACAAGATAACCTAGATAAGCTCAGTTTACTGTCGATAGCTGCAATTACTCGTACTTTAGTCCGCAACTACTGTAGTGGTACGATTTCCAATCCGCGAGAGATAGATGAAGACCGACGTGATCGATGCGTGGCGATCAGCTTTGGATGGAGGGATTTATTTGAGCCAATAAAAGCTATTTTAAATGTATTGTTAAATAAAATAGATCATTGCATTTTGAAACATTCAATTGTGAAAAAAATGTTATTGCTACACTACTTATTGTAATAATGTTTGTTTACCCCAATAAATATAAAATACAGTTATTTATTCCCCTTCCCCAGTCAGAATACTGATTGCTTTAGCTTATAGATTTTTGTTCAGATACTTGTTATTTACTAATAAATGCATGGTTATAGAACATTAGTCAATGAAAATGTAAAATTTTATCAACTTCGCTAAGACGTTATAATTCATGAATCATATTTTTTGAGTGAACGCTTATCAAACTGTCACCAGCAGTTATTTGCTCCAAATGGCCTGGCCGTTGCTTCACGTTTGTTAAACAAAACATGGATTTAAATATAATCTATTGATTTTAACTATATATGTATGTTACTTAACGAGCTAAAATATATATAGCAAGGTGTTAAAATCAGAGAAAAGACTATTATATAGGAGATAGTGAAACCTTTCTTGTTCCGTAGATGAATGAGGCGGCGGTGATCGATGCGAGGCCATTTCTCAGCGATAAGGGCGTCGCGCTCTGCGGCCGCGTTCACACCGACCGACGTATGGAGCTTTGTACCGGAGCTTTCTACACATCAGGGTCTTTGCTTTTTGCAGTGTTGACTGTTTTCTAATCTTAATTATTACAATTTGCCGTCTTTTGTTTCCGTTCTCTATTACACGACATCGAGTGACCACCAAAACTTATCACGCTTTAATTGTACTATTTAATGTAATGAATATAATTTTACAAATATTTCCGACATCGATTATAGCTACAACTACAATTATACATCTCAATGGAAGCGTCAAATCAAATTACAAGTTCAAGTACATGATTTAAAAAAAAACATATTCATACAAATAGCGTATAATCGTGAAAATCAAACTAAGAACAATTCTAAGCTGCGAGTAGAATGCAAGCTCTTGATCGATGTCTCGCTCATTATTCAGCAATCACCGCACATGACGCTGCGCGCTTCGACTCGCGACGCTTGGACGTACAGTTGTAGCTTCTTTCTACTTCCGTAATCGTTTGCTTTCTGATATATCAAGATCATTTTATGTTTTACTCGTATACATATAAGGATTTTATATAAAATTAAAAACAAGCAACTTTAATAATATTACGGACCGTTCGTAAATTTCTCTCATGTAAATAGATATCTAGATAAAAAAGAAAATATATAGAAGACATCTAAAATATTTTAAAGTATCACTGAAACTCCAGGCAAAGTAAAGTTCTTGTAAGAAATTGAATGTCGGACTTGAAACCACCCTTTAGAAATTCCTCCTCTCCACTTATATATTTTATTACATATTGTCAATTCAAAAGTTATGTAGATCTTACCTTCAGAACTCTATGCAATTTAACATATAAAGAGCACGTATAAAAATTATGGAAATCAACTGCCACTGTTTAGAGCCATACGTTCGCCATACGTTGAGCCATACGTTCTTTCCAGCGATGGTCGACGTTCTTATACACTTATGTTTATTGTCGACGTAGTAACTAGTTGCATGGACAGGGTTTCAAAGCCAATGCGGGGACCACACACAATGTACACTCCATTACAGGCTCATAGAGCGGTGAGGTTAGATTGTCTTACTGAGTACTTACTATTCATTGGCTTCAGTAGTCAAAAAGTTCATGTCATGGATTCGATTACCGTACCTAGCAGTACTGGTATTCATATTATGTGTTTATATGTATAATGTTTAGATAGTACAAACTAGCGACCTTCGCTTCGCTTCGCCTGCGTACACTACATGGCTAATTACTATATTGTTTTTTCGCCCGCCCGTGTTCTCACTCAAAAACGTTGTTCGAATTTATAATTTTGTTTAATTCTGAAAATAATATTGTGCCAATTGATAAAATATAATATGCTTAAATAGTATAAGACCACTTTCCTTTTATTTTCTGAATCCTACCACCGAATCAAAAATTCAATTCAAGTGATTGTAATTACAACTCCGTCTAAGCAAGTAAAAGATATATAATAATTAAAGTCACACTTTTCGTTATAAGCATACCCTTTTCTTTACTTACTTAAATAAATGCGCAATAAGTAAGAAATTAAATAACATTCTTATGGGACTGAAAATATTATAATTTCTCTTTTAAAATTAATAAGAAGGCGGGCTCTTAAATAAAATATTGTGAATTATAAAATTGTGTCCTTCATTGTCCCTCCTCCTCCCAGTAATTTGTTAGAGAGTGCTAAGGAAGCGGGTAAATAAGGAAACTTATTATTCACAAAGTTAACAATCCTCATAATTTGGCGAATTTCAAATTTAAATGATTACAATTTAGACGTCCATCAAATGAAATAGGTACAAGATATAAAAAAGCAATTCGTTTTAATTACCGCGGGTTGAATTCGAGAGTCGCATTATAAAGCAGCCGAGATCCTCAAACGGCTTAATATTCACAACAAGACGCTGGGAGTAATTTCGTGAAGAAATAGTAAATATCATAAAACGCTTGCATCCGCCTCTAAAGCACGCTTCGCGGAGCTCTACTGGGGAACTGTTGGAGATATTCATTTTACGAGCCTTTTAACCTCTTTGCAGGAGAGATTTCAAATACCTACTACTCTATTGAGGTTTCATACAAATGAATGGTTTGGGGTATTAATATATATACGACTAAACGACAGTGCTTTTGTCCTCATATACCTTCGTGTGTTGCAGCAGATAGCAGCCTGACTTCACACAGTGGCATGTTGCATGGTCCTAGTAGCGCTCCATAGAAAGATATCTATAATAAATTTAAGAAAACCTCAGAAGTTGAGATATCAATAGTGGGAATTCGTTTTTGCATTCTTCCTTTCATATTTAGTATTTCTTACAATTTTTATTGATTTAACATTCAAATTAAAACATAACCTGTTCATTTCTTTCTAAAGCACGTACGCATCCTTCACGTATGTCACTAGACTGAGAGTGCGTAGTGCTATGACACTAAGTAACCCCTATGGCCACTTTCCCCTCTATGGATACCTTGTATAAATCGTCCTTCTTGGATTTGATTGGACATATTTGTTCGTAACTATCCATTACATTTATTCTTTTATATATTGTATATACATACGACGCAACGTTTAAAACTCTAAAAACGTTTTTAAACCTATTTTCTAATCATTTTTAAATTATTTCTAACAATTCACTCCAGTCGTGATGAATGTAAAGCGGGTTGCAACAGAACAATTATTGCATTGGGGTCGACGAGAGCGGGTAGCATTTGCAACTCAAAGACACCGCCGGACCCCCGCGACCCCTGCGTACCCCCGTGACCCCACCGAGACCCCTCAGAGAGCCCTGAGGCCACCCAACCTGTCTCTACGTTCACACTCTTCAGTTATCGTAACATTCTTCAGTTAACCCTATGAATTGCAACGTCTCATATACGTTGGTCATTTTTAAATATTTTTTTTATATTTCCTATGAATATAAAAATAATTAGTACCCAGTGTATTTGTTTATGCTTATTTAGTTTTATGGCCTTTTTGTAATGCCCTTGAGAAATTTCCACTCATACCAACATGCTATTATAATTAGTTTTTTTAAATATAAACATTCCTCGAGAAGTGACTCAAACCCATAACCATTGCGACGGACACACATGCGTCATGGGAGTAATGCCGTAAAATAAACCATACTTGTATATATTTTTAACAATATTTATTTCTATGCATTACGTACAAATCGCATCGCATTGTAAGGGTTAATATGTATCTAAATACAGGGGTAGTAACACAAGGCGGTCCACTTACAGGGGATAATGAATGCACAATGAATGCCTTCCCTTGCATAAAGGTATAGACGAGTATTGTTGCCGGCACCGCACTACGCGCAATTTAGACACTGCATCGATCGGTCTGTCCGTTTCGTCCATTAGCATTTTGTTTATATTTTTTGCGGATTGTTCCCTACTTTCTTTGGGAAATTAGAGAGGAAAGTTAGAATTAAATTCTCCCAGTCAATCACAAACGAGCGTGGTCTGATTGGCATTGACAGGATCGAGGCAGGATTGATACTGCATTTATGTACGTATCAACTCACTACCAATTGAAGTTCTCTCAATTTTTATATAAATAATTTAAACATAGTTTTAATAAACTTTAAACATTCTTTTTCTATTTTAGTTAAAAATGGGAACTTTTCACTCAAGCGTTTTTTTATAATGAAGCAATCATAGTAATAGTAAGTTCTACAAACTTTGTAGGTTATTTAAAAATGGACCGAAAACTTATGAAGTAATTATGCTACTTTAAAGAAATGACGCTTTTTAAACGCAGCTTAATTTATTTTACAATAAAAATGCTGGGACGTTTGAATCCGACATCCAACTCGTTATAAAAAACATCAAACTGAAATACCAACTTTGTGTGTAGAATGTAGGGCTCCAAGGGTCCGCTTCGCATTATCATACTACATGAACGATTTATTTTAAATATGAAAAATACCTATTAGTGGGGTTCTTAATTAATTTTATCACAACCACACCACGATTACAACTTGTATTACTTAACATTGTGTAAAATTCAAAGCAGCGACCTTGTTTATTTGGCGACCACCCCGCCAGTGAGCCGAAGGGTGTTTGTTCGTACACTAAAGGGAATAAACTTGCAGCAGAAAAGTAATCTAAGAAGAAAGTGTATTTCAGGCTACAATACGCTCACGGCAACGAAATATATTTCGAATTACGATACAACACTATCGTTTATTTATTTTGAAATATGACTGCGAACGTTTCGTTCATTGCTTGCTCTTCGCCCGCAGCGAGCTCTCCCGCGCTGCGCTTAGCTGAGTAAAGGTTTTCGAAACGAACGAAACTATTTTGTATGTACAATGTCGGTTTAATTTTCAACTATTCATTGAATATTCTTTATAGTAGTATATTTATATAAAACTGCCCCGCTCTTGATTCATTCGTGTCTAAATATGATTATTTCATATAGAAGTTCAACTTCGAAATCTATAAATAATTGTTCTAACACCTATATTAGAAATATCGAACGCATTTATAAGTGGATCTCGGATATGAGTGCAAAAGATTCTTGATCTTTTACGTGCAACGTTCATTTCCGCTGTCTAGCATAACTAAACCATTCTCTGATAGTAATATCTAGATATTTTTTTATTGCTATTTATTAATGAATTACTGATGTACAATCAATAAAATAATAGCAGGTCTTGTACTAGAGTGTAGTTTAGTGTAGTGTAGTGTAGTGTAGCGTGCAGTGTACACGTTCATTGCTCGTACTGTACCTCAAGTGATTCGCAGAACAGTTCGTTGGTCATAGTTTCTAGAAACATTCTTCAGTTTTTCAGATGAGATTCCACTCACTCAGCAAAATAACATTGCATTGTGAAAATTTCAAATACGATATTAAATAAAACGTCTGCGGTGAGGTTATAAATGTAGTGAATTTTACAAACTTGTTATTGTGAATCGGAGACGGGACCTTTCAGCGGGTTTTGAAATATATGCAGTTTTCTGTGAGAAAGTCTTGGCGGAGCTGGTATTATTTACATCATTTTGTATTGTAGATATTATACACGTGATAGATGATCGCTTTGGGACGAAGTTTAATAAAGTTTTACATCTGTTGAGAGATGCTGTAACTTGTAGTACAATAACCAGTGCGATAATCAATAAAAGTGAGTCATTACAGATATCTTATTTCCTACATAACTTCAAGTTTCTTACTTTCATAAATATTTTACGATTTCCTTATATTGCTTTAATAACATATATGAAATATATTACTTTTATTGAACTAAGTATACAATTATTATATCTATACAATTAACGTGGCATCACATGAATCTTGGCAAGATTCAGATTTGAGGAAAATGGCAGTATCCGTCTGAACGACCGCCCTCGTGCCCTCTTGCGTCCTCTCGCGCGTATAATTGATTTCTTCAAATATGTATTCACTTGTTTCATTTCCTTATGCCCCATTCCGAGGAAATTGAGGAGAGAGGAGAAGAGACGTTATGTCAATAGCTAACGTGACCCTTGACGTAATTTGCTTGCGTAAATTGGGCCTGACTTTCATAATCCAGGGATCTAAGCGACCAAGCACAGCTATGTTTGACAAGCTGTGGGCACACGCATTCGTCCAGCGGGTTCTATTCATTTATATTATATTTGTATGAGAAATAAAGAAATACGTTCAATAGATTTAAAATTTAACATTGAATTTGTTTGTTACATTTTAATCTTGAAAACATTTCTTACTTAGCATTTTTCATTATTCCTGAACAATTGTATCTCACAAAGCCTGAGCAAAAGAATTAAAGTCATAACTTGATGCTCTATGTACACGCGAATACATATCTCATTATTAACTTAAGTAGTTGAAGCGGACTTTAAACGCTACCTACTTCACTCGACTTTTTCTATTAACGAGAATAAAAGTTACCGAGACGTTAACTCAGACTGCCAGTAGGTACAAGTGGAACCTGCCGTTGTACTTTTGCCGAGATATTGGATATTTTTAATGGAAGTAGCAATTGAGCAAATAATGCTTTACGTCCTTAAGAAGATAAAGTGAGATGCTATATTATAGAACGAAAGGTCCTCAGTCAGTCATTACATATATATGTTAGGTGTTAGATATATGAATCGTTCGTCAATCGAGCACGACGGCAGAGAGTTACAGTTTCGATCTCCTCTCAAGGAAAACATTTCCATTTGTTTTGAAAATAATTGTAAAATATAAAATGAAGTGTGTATTACGTTATCTCTGTCTGTCTCATTAAATGCAGAAGATGCCTGTAAAATATATTATATATATATATATATATTTATCTGTCTGCTCTGGTATGACAAGCCACTCAGCAACGCAATGCTCGATGTGGGGCGGAAAGTGGATAATAGAGTATCTTGACACTACAGTTCTCTGTGTTCCGGGAAAAAGCTTGAAGCTGCTTTTCTAGATTGATCTATGACCAAAGCAGTATTATTAGATATGCAACTTTACCATTCGGGCGCGTCGACATTCCCCTAAGCGGCGCAGTTACACTTCAACACATGAATTATTTAACTTACAGTAGCTTTCACACTTGCAGAACCATATACATATCTCAAACTAAAACAACGACTACCCATTTTGGTTAGTATATGTTTTATATGTGTAAAAACCATGGATTAACTATAGTGGGGCAGTAAAGACGCGAATGCGATGGATACGACTTCAAATCTTACTCACGATAGAATCATAGATGAATAAGAATATGTAGCAAAGAACTATATTATTTTCAAAGTAATTGCCTCTGTATATATAAATTGCGCTTATTTGGTAAGAAATATCGAAACAGAATTTAAAAAGAATCGAGTATTTACGCGTCGGCGCGAATGCCGCTCGCGCCTCGCCAGCTCGCAGTACTTCTTTTAGATTTTTATTCAGACTTTGCTCGTTTAGCGTGAACTTGTCGGAACATAAAAGTTTTATGTGTAAGGTTCTTATCTATGACAATAAAGTATGTATCGCGATTAATACATATGTGATAAAAGTGTTAGTTTTAAAAAACTAATTTGAAAAGATATTTAATTTACGCTTTATTTTAATTTCAATATGAATGTATCAAAATCAAATAACAGATACACACAGTTGGGCCAAATCATGGACAAGTCTATAGAGACACGACAAGTCTACAGAACACATAGGTGTTGCAGACCTACATATCAAGCGGAATACAGACCACGTCGATATTGGCTTACTTGTTGATGATAGCATCCGGCATGATCAGAATTAGTCTGCCCAATCACATTGACCCGAGGAGATGAACAATTTAAACAAGTCATATTACATAGAAAGAAAACATTGTTTTTTTTAACATTTTTTAAAGTGTTATTCCCACACCAAGGAAATTGAAAAAGACATATTTAGCCATGCGTTCTACATCCAGCTACGTTGAAATTCTTATACGCTTATTACAACTTATATTTGTTGTTAGCAACTCTGTAGAGAGATTTTTACACATTTCTGCTACCCAAAGATTATTCTACAAACAATCGTTACAATCGAGAATGCTATGCTTAGCGGTCAGAGCGCTTGAACGGTTTTCAAGAGTCGCGGGGTCAAATCCCGCTGCGTTCAAAGTTTTATACATTTTCTAAAAATGTCTTAAACATTGTTTTCTTACAATGAGCAGAGAAATCGTGTAAACCAAACAAAATGAATATCTAATTTGAAACTTGAATATTCCCTTACTTCGTGAAATAAAGAAGTAGCCATCATGTCCACGCCGGCCGCAACAATCCAATATATTTTGTAGGATTAAATAATTCATAATTTCAATAGCATTTGCATTTCCATTTTGTGTTTGCTTTGCTATGCGACAGCTAAGAGCCCCGCCCTGAATATTCATGGTAGAGGACCTTCACGTCCTGATTCCGCCTTCGTGACTCAAACTGTCGCACTCTGACTTAAGACCCCTGCCGGGACCAGCGGCCTCGCTGTGCGCTGCATATACTTTAGACATCTAATCTGAATGTTTTTTTATAAATTAAATAACTTGACATGTCACTAAAAGTTAGAGATTGTAAAGCTAGCGAGCGCATTCCTTTGTTATTATATTCACAAATATTTTTTTTTTATGTCAAAGAAATATACAATTTTGGCGCAGAGCCACAAATACTAATTTCGTTGTCAATAAATCTATATATAAGGAATTATATGTACCTGTACTCAGACACTCGTCTTATTAAATGAATGTTCGCACGTTTCATATAATTACATTTTGATGCAAAAAACAATATCCAGCAGCAAAACAAATTCACGGTATTATTCTGTGACAAGAATCTACAAGTTCTTTGATTTTCACGATTATTACACATTTTGAAATGAAACTATTTTAACTGGATTAATCGGATTAAGGAGACTCCGACAGGTAGAATCTACCTATGACCACGGACTACTGTAAAGTGTTCGAAACGTCGGGTTCCTAAAATGTATTTTCAAATACCAAAATTATACGCGATTAATCCGGTTAAAATAGTTTCATTTCAAAAAGAGTCTACAAGTTCGATCTTACAAATCTCTACAAATTATAAAAAATGTTTAATAAGATTAGCTCCGTCAAAAGAATCAGAGTATACTATGTGAGAAGGACATAGGTACACTTAAGCATTTTTTTTTTATTAAACTGACAATAAAAATAAATATGGTAACAAAGCTATATTATCTATAATCATTCCATTTCAACGTAATACTGTGTAATTGACGTAACGAACTGAGGTATATTGCACTCTCTTTGCAAGTGCTTAAATAAATCAGAGTTCAATTAACGGTAACCGCATCCGATTTCGTTCGCTCGTTTGTATTCGCGAAGGCAAATCATTATATAAACCTTTCCTGTCCACGCTGGAAACTGCGGCCACGACGCTCTTGTCGGTCTGTACTGCTGTTTGTATGTAATTAAAAGGCAATATTTAATTAATGAAAGTACTTTTTATATTCAAAAGTAATAAAATAATTTAAATACATTAAATGCAATGTCTCAAATTCGTCCGAAGGAAGGTGATTATGAAGTGTCTTGACACTAAGTTCTCTCTGGCTACATTGCAAAAAAAAATTAAAGATAGGCTCGAAAACTTTGAAAATCCGATAAATTATGAATTTAATAGTAAAATGGCTAACTAGAAATTAGCCATTTTACTATTAAATTTTCAAGAATTTAGTGTTTGGACAGATTGCTTTTTTTTTCGAATTTATATTTTATATAAGTATAGATTCATCTAAAAGAAGCTTTTATATTTTTTTGATTAATACAGTTGAATACAAATAAAGATGTATTTAAATAATATTGGTTTATAAATTAAGATAAGATGCTCTAAGCGAACTGTCTCTGAACATATAATAAAGAACCTTTAGAAGAATAATGCGTATACAAAAATTTATGGGCAAAGATGCGATCGCAACACGACTCCTACAAATTGATATGGAGAGCGTCTAGAAATATGTCGAGAATAGTTTTATCTGAGAAAAGGGATATAAACGCGCTCATACCCTCCTAAGCCTCGTACCTGCTTGCTATACATGGACATCGGACATTATTGGTGTACATACTGTATATATATATATACACGTTGTATATACTTATATATATACAGGTCACTCACTTTAATCGATAGATTTATAAACAATTACTATTAAAAATAGTATGAAAGATGTGTCTGTACATTGAAGAAATTTTCAACAAAATAAATTAGGAAGATGAAAAAACTGTAATAGACTGTATTATTTTAAAAAAAAAATGTTTTACTGTCTATTATCCATGATGAATTCGAATTTATCTTTATTTTCACATGTTTCTCACATTCGTTATTATTTTTTGTATATATTTTTAGATATTCTTATATGTTCTAAAATATTAGAACTTAAAAGGTTTTTTATTTAGTTTTAATCATTTCATACATAATTAATGATCCATTGTAAAAACGACATCGAACTGGAAGAAAATAACTAGAATCTAAATACAGCCCAAAAACTGGCTCTCGATTCGATATAAATGCAAATTGGTGGGAACACAAACAGATTTGGTAAGGATATTAATGTATATTTTGTACTCAATCCTCCCGTCCCCCTCGACACCCTGCAACCCCCTGCGACCGCGCTACCAACTTAACTGTTTTGTAAAATTGTTTTTTACAAAACACCTTGCGCAAATTTTTTGAGAAAAGTTTTTTTTGGTCAATATGTTATCTTATTCCTGTGCATAACATTTGTTTATATACACCGTTCGTGTTCAAGGATGGAATTCAACGACGATGCTCTTGACCATCCGAACCAATATTTATACAAAAAACACGCAATCTAAAACATCAATTCTACAAGGGACGCGCCAGTTAAAATTGCATGTTACATACAAAAAAATTGTTAAGTATAAAGTTCGTATAACAAATAATAAAAATGTGAAATTTCACGAATACGCCATATATAGTTTCTCGTAGTAATAGTAACCTATGTACGTTACCTGTCACGTTGCCATTTTATCAACCGCTTCTTCGGGCCCTTTAGAGTTTAGCGCATAGCGCATAAGTGTTGGAATTAATCTTTTTTATCTTGGAATATATTATACATATACAAAGTGTATGTATTTTGTTACAAAAGTAAAAATATTTTATAAGATGTTGTCATCCGAATATAATTCAAACTTATAAATTAAATTAATTTAACTTTTAACCGAAGTAAAACAAATTCTGCCTACAAACGCTGCCATCAGTTTTAATCCATATTTTCCATCCATATTTTAAGAACACTTACATTAACATTACGACAGAAAATACAATTCAGTAAAGCAATAGAAAACAATAGAACACCCAAAATCAATGGAGCGGAAGACAATCCCGTGAAGGATTCACGCATCTGTGTAGGATATTGCAGTAAGCGGTCAATATACAATTTATATTTATGAACGTAAATGTTAGTCATAACTGGGCGTGGGCGTGGACCTTGACGTGGACTAGAGCGGGCTAGGGCGGGCTTGGGCGGGCGGCGACACGTGAGGTGACGCGAGGCGTTCACGCGAGATATTATAATTAATGCCCCATTACGTGTCGCCCTTTGTTTTGCGGCTTTCGCTTTATGTATAATTATTACCTAATTACAATATGTGCATACAATATGTATGCATGATTGAAGTTACTTGCCGATATAACAAAGCAGCCTCTCCATACAGCGATTCACATTCATACATACACTGTCGTATTCACTGACAGTTGCTTAAAATACATAATTTGAATATTGCCATCAGTAATATATTAAAGCTGTAGATGATTTAGATTCAATTTCCTTAAATGAGACATACCATAAAGAGCTAGCCATAAAAATTGCAAGATCAAAAAAATGTAGAAAGGAAGTAAATTATCAATAAAATTAAATTAGTTTGCGGCATTTGCGCAGATTTCTGAGCGAGTGTTTTCGGATAATTACTCGGTGTAGCGGTAGGCGGTAGGCGGTAGCAGTAACTATACGCTGTAATATTAAACAAATAATAGCTTTTTTAGCGTTTCGGGATTTCCTATGTTGGAAGAGCAAGCCACATTACACGTTACACCTTCATAAATGACAAATGTTATTTTGAAAATGAGTCGTGAAATTGAAAGCAATCATTTTTTGATAATAAATAGGATATACCGTCAGGATAATGTGCGCGAAACAGCTTGTCCGACCCGACACCTGCAAGCTCGCATTTACTAAATATGTAATTTTGTGTGAATGATACATTTAAATGAAATTGTCTCGTTAAAAATTTAAATGTATTGTATTTCTCTAGACATGTTCGACCACAAGCCACATCTTTCTTTTCTCATTCTTTTGTAAGGCGAACTGTGACGTATCTTAAATATTTTAAGTCTGCAACATGATTAATTATGTTTTATATTCTCCCTCTATCTTTGGGTTTCTCCTCTCAGTTCCTTGTTGGAGAACAATTTTCGCTTGTAAATAGTAATCATGCAGAAAGCTTTGCATTGCAAATTAAATTTTCTTGACTGATGTGATGATCAGTTTTCATAATCTTCTAAATTGCTTGTTCCTTGTAAAATGGATGAGTTGCTTTATTAATTCTGCGATACAATAGAAAGTTTTACCGCAACTTTAATGAATTTATATTTCAGTAAATAGGCAGCTCGTTATGTACATTCTCGTTATAACAATTATATTTCCGTTGAACACAGTTCAAGCTGTATCATCTGAATATAATATATTGTGCTAGAAAGTAAAATTAGATCATTTTTCCGTATGCACCACGGTGCAGTGGGAAGGGAACAAAGGGCGCAAGATAGATCTCACGCATTGTTCCTATTGACGCCGACACAAAAGGTAACTCAGCACGCGGGTCACGAACAACGCGACGCGCGATGACGAACCTCTGCTGCATATACATAATGCATATACCAAGAAAAGTTGACTAAAATTTTTTAAATAACATTTTTTTTAAGGCTACAATTACAGTAGGTATAGGAGGTACAGTAGGTACAGGTAACAGTTAGTGAAATAGTACCTTAGTTTTTTCAAAAACTACAAGCCACTAGCCGGTAGCCGGTGACGCGGCTTTAACAAAGATAAACTAACAGTTGTTACTTTCAGAATCTACATATAAATCCAACATAAAAGACTGCGGTCTCGCTGCGCTTTGTGAAGCCGCACTCGTGACACAGTATGGGGGTACCGTAGTGGCACGCACTTATTACAGATATCGCAACCGCAATTTCAGCGCGCTGCTCTCGACGCGACGCGATCATTTCCTTTGTTTACTTTTTTCACAATAACCGTTGTATGCGAGACGCTTCAATAAATCTGTAATTTGAGACTACACGTATGTCACCTATAATTATAAAGCGTTTTTTCTCGCGATTTTCTAATAATTAAGATATGAAGTACTATGAGGTTTAATCATGTTTCATATTTCAGTCAACAAAAAACAATGTCGATTAAAAGAAGCCTCTTTTAATCTACAATGTCTTTTAATGTAAAAGTGATTGGAAACAGATTGCGACACAGATAAATAAGTAATGCGAGGCTTGCAACAGGTCCACTTTGCATACTTACCGACGAATCAAAGCAAGAGCATATTTGCTAACAGCACTGGCAGGACAACCTTCTTAAGCTTTAATTAAAAAGTTTATGAAAATAAACTTTAATAGTAATTGTGTGTAAATGTATTACATATTCGGACTATTACACATTTTGAAATAAAACTATTTTAACCGGATTAATTGCGTATAATTTTGGTATTCGAAAATACATTTAGAACACTACGATTCGAACACTTTACTGTAGTCCGTGGTCACAGGTTGACTGAGGTGTCATTTGTCTGTCATTTGATACAATTATTATCTCAAACTACCGCCAACGATTTCTTTGTTGCCTCGCGTACTGCCCTGGATTCTTGCAAAATGAGCTGACTGTAACCTTGCTCTCTGGTGTGATCGGATTGAAACTTCAAAGTTTTCAGTATTGGGTCCCAGGTGGTAGAAAGTTTCTTCTGGGTTCTAAAATGTATTTTCGAATACCAAAATTATACGCGATTAATCCGGTTAAAATAGTTTCATTTCGAAAAGCTATTTTGTTTTTTCGCAGACCCGCGTTCTCACTTAAATCACAAACTTTGCTCAAATTTATAATTTTGTTGAATTATGAAAAAATATATAGATTGTATATGCCTATTTGTATACTTACAATTAGAAAAATACTAAAGCTATCAGAATTTCTAGATCATAATTGTCTCACTTGTTAACTACATATTAACTACATAAAATATTAGAATACAATGGTCAGACTCCCAGCATTGTAACTTACACGGTACAATATATAAGCTCAGTTAGAACAGTGGGTCATTCCGAGTATTTAGATTTTAGATCAACCCGCCAGGACATGATTCAATATTTGTAGACACAAAAAGGTTCATTACGCGGGCCCTCCGCTCCTAAACAAATAAATAAATTTACAAATTTACACTGAAACATTCGTAGAAGAATATTAACAGATGATTTTTTCTTATCTGAGTCTTTTATATTTATAAACAAGTGGAGTTCAAATAACGGGTAGGTTTATGACACCGCTTTGTTAATTAAAGAACGGCTAATGGCGACTATTGTAGGCGGTTTTGGCTTTTATTGTAGCGACACGTAACTCTTGCTCGCCCGTACCTTTTATTATCAGTTTAATGCATCTTCTTTCATTTGAAAACATTAATTTAGAAATTTATTACATTTTGTTGAATAAAAACTTGATTTATAAAGGAAAGTTTATTAGTATTTTGTGCAAGGGTATATATATTTTTCTGGTGTTTACGAAAATCCTTTGAAATTCTTATTCGATCCCAATACAAAAATTAAAGTTATCAATTCTCGGTTCACTCCACTCGCTATATAAAAAAGAAATTAAAATAACCTCATTAATAAATATTTGAAATACAAACGTTTAAAGTTTATTAATTATAGTCTGACTAAGAACTCACTAAGTGTAAGTATATAATTACAAATGCAGAGTCTTCTTTGAAGGTATTTAAATATAATATTTGAGTTACTTAACTTTAACAACAGTGTTAACTATTAATTTATGCATTAATTAGTCCCTCTGAATAGTATGTTTGCCTGAATCGGTAATCGAATACAAATAATTCAGAAGCAAAATGTCTGTACTGAGCGTGCAGTTAGACGACTGTTATAACGAGTATAGCAATTTTAATATGAGAAGGTGAAAGCGAATCAAGCGCGCCAGAACGCGGATAGCACCGATAGCAACTTTAATTAAACAAATATAAGATCGGAGTTAATATACAGTCTTTTACGGAGTTGCCATATTCAAATCTGAGGAAATATTGTTATTAGATAATTGAATTTTATTAAGCATGGTATTTAGTAATTCAGATTTCAGACAAAAACCCTTTTAAATTTTGATCGCTTTCTTTATTTTATCTTCATATCAATCGTAATCTTATAAAATATAAATAACTTGCACTATTGCAATATTAAAATAAATTATTATATTGTGTTTTAAAATTACTAATTTATACATATTTATTTATATAGAAGTAATGTTGCTTTTTTACATAAAAGTAAAAATGATTGTATACAAAATAATTTAAGTTTGTTATAAATTCCCTTAAGATACAATAAAGTGCTTTAAAAGTTATATAAATATCAGGTAGGAATCATTTAGGGTGCTATTTCCCGCCTCAAATTGCATTCCAGTCCGTTTCTTGTAAAAATACGGACAAATACAAGATTAAATCCATTACACCTTACATTGCCGCGCCCGACTGGCGTCGACACTCGCTTTAAGTGTCGGTAGAAGGCCTTGACAAATTATCAACTTATAAATAAACATCTGTAAGAATATTCCTAACGAGTTTCTATTTATCTGGAAAATGTTTTTGTTCATACAGAACTTTACGTTTTTACTCTTTGGCTCACCGAAATGGCGCTCGGGGGGTGTTATGCCAAAAATACTATCCTAGGGAATGCCCAAGTCGTAATAGCTAACCGATTTTCGCCTCGAGCCGTCTAGTTCGAGTTCTATGTTCATTTAGCTGTACACATTTGTACAGAAATCTTGTACCTAAATATGGCATGAATATGTTCATGAGAGAGTACTTAAATAAATGTAAAAAAGAAAGAATTTATAAGTAGTTGTGTCGTTGTATTTCAGCTGTAATTAACACTTCTTTTTCGTTCTTCTATTACTTAGTAGACAAGGGCCTTGACAGAAGATTCGTGGTCGTGAGGTAAGGGCGGAGGTGTGCCTCACGATACAATGTCCTTCTTTACGTACGTCTTCCTGGAACAATCGTTAAGTAGGACATTAAAGCCCTGTTTCCTAAATCACAAGAGCACTATGGTGGTCGGTGGTACTCTTGGGCATAGCATGTGTCCGAAGAAAGTAACAATACTGCCTTGGACGATGGAGGATGGACCATTGTTTCTAAATTCAGTCCGTGATACTTTAAGCATCCATAACATTTCGAGTATAATATAAATTAGCGGAAAATCTGTCGTTATTAATTTGTAAGTATTATCTAAAATCTAACGATAAATGGGTTAGTTTAGTCATTTGAATGTTCAAAGCAGAAAGCCCTCGTGGCTTCGGCCAAATTAATTTTTTAACGAGAGGCGTTAGGCGGGCGCGGCGTCCTCGACGGGCCGTTGTCAGCGTTGTCACCGTCGTTACCGTCGAGTGCCACATTTGGCAGCGAGGACGTACTTGCTGCACGTTACACTTATCTACACTGATAGTGATTGTCATACAATATATTGTGCTCAAATTGGATTTCGAATTTCCACGTACAATATATATAATTTAAAAATTATATATAATTAATATATTAATTATGAACACTCATTCATAGACATTTCCGTTAAATTGCTGTCTACTATAGCTGATGTACTATTTCTTTTCAATATATTGTTACTACAATTCTATTCGATAATCAACTTACTAACTTACACCAAGGAAAATAAATATATTGACAGTTGTGTCTCAATATATATTTGATAATGTAATGTATGTGAATATTATATTCTTTAGATTATATTCTTTTATAGGACAATGTGTAAGATTTTGCTGAAGAACTTCCCAGAAAACGTCCGAAAGTGAAAAAAAATGAATTAGAAGTCCCTCTGAATTTCTTGCGCCGGTCTTTCTCATGTCTGAAGCATTAACTTTTGTGAACCGTGGGTAAGGGTAAATTGTTTGACGTTAAAAAAAAATGAACGCACTTCGCGTGGATAACGGGTGAAAGAAACGGTGTCAATATGATTGAAAATGTGCATACCTACTAATAAGTTTGCTGCTGGACTATTTGTTCAAACTACAATTATCTCTATCGATAATTG
This sequence comes from Podotricha telesiphe, assembly GCA_038994665.1. Lineage (NCBI taxonomy): Eukaryota > Metazoa > Arthropoda > Insecta > Lepidoptera > Nymphalidae > Podotricha > Podotricha telesiphe. Next base: position 1,309,932 of record JAOYRR010000319.1, on the reverse strand, counting down.
TAGTTTTTAATACAAATAGTCCGGCAGCAGAAATGAGGGCGCGGATTAATCCTACGCAATAACTCAGTCGCTATCGTGCAATGCCCGCGCGAAAAATAAATTTGATTCACGTCACTATTAATGCGATTAAACTTATTAACTTTACAGCCGCATAATTATGAATATTCCATTAAAATACCACGCACATTATAACCAATATAAACTTATTCCGCCGTCACTGATATACAATCATACTCGTATGCACTATACGTATGTATGTACGTATGTATGTGTGTATGCCTTTTACAGCCATAGTTATAATTCTAGATATTGCAGGTGTATTGTATCAATCCATTATATTATATGAAACTCAAAGCAAAGGCTTTTACGCTTTTTCTAACATAGCAGGTAATCAGAGAGAACCTAGTGTCAAGACACTTCCGTTCTCCATTTTTCGCCAGATATCAAGACATTGCGCACTTAATGGCGGAACACAACGCCGCGCTTTGTATGAAAATGATTTGGTGCCTGCGACACGTAGTCCCCATTTTGGGAGAAAAAAAGAGAACGGAGTTCGGAGACGGACGGTCTTGACACCAGGTTCTCTCTGACTACTAGTAATTTGAAAAAAACTAAGAATTTTCCTATGATTGAGAAATATTTTCCAACTAACTAACAATGAAAAACACGTACATATACGAGTATAGGCATAAGCAGCAATTTATTGTGTATATAATAAGCATCCCAGCGTTCCCAGCGGGAAGTGAACCCGCGACCACAGTGTACCGCGTTGTCACTACGCCACATCTATCGACACGACCATTCCAGAATTGAAAGTCACAAAATACTAAAATAATGATGGTGACTAAAATAATGACGTTTCAAAACCCTTAAAGCGAACACACAGTTTGCCAAGAAAAAAACAAATGTTCTTTGTGTGCAAAGTATGAAGACGCCTAAAATACAACTCATCAGTATAATTATCCGGTCCAATTTGAGCGTAAACAGTACTCCACACTACTGCAGTCGAGCGATGCGGGCCTCTTCGCTCTGGACCGTTTTCCTCTTTCCACTTTGCTTTTAATTTCTCATATTGATGATCATGAAATCTATTTAAAGACTTTTGTATTTTATTTCAATTGTAATAAGTCAAAATCTTACTAGGTAATGCTTATACATAATATGTTGCAATAAACTTTAGTGAAAAGATATTATAAAGCTATATTTTTTTAACATCTTTGAAAGTGTTATTCGCACACTAAGGAAATTGAAAAACACATATTTAGAAAATATATATTTAATAAATAGCATTCTCTCTTGCCAGACGATTGTTCGTAGAATAATCTTTGGGTAGCAGAAATATGTAAAAATCTCTCCACAGAGATGTTAACAACAAACATACTCGTAAGTTGTAATAAAGCGTATAAGAATTTCAACGTACCTGGAGGTAGAACGCATGGCTTAGCGGTCAGAGCGCTTGAACGGTTTTCAAGAGGCGCGGTTTAAAATCCCGCTGCGCATCAAATTTTTATAATTTTTTTGAATACTTTTTCTAAATATGTATTATAAAGCTTTTAGGCGAGTAGGAACAAAATGACCGAAGCAGGATGAGGATTGTAATTTGTCGCCGAATTCGCAATTTTCGCATAAACTCTTTGCTCATTGAGGAAAATCATAGAGCGAGGCTGATAATTATTTCACGGTATTTTGAACAATTATCACTATTACTTTATAATTATTTAGCGAATTAGTTAAATAACATTTATATTTTTTATTCAGAATGTACAGGATAGAGTTAAAGCGTTTATTCTATTGGAATTTAGGTACATTATTACATATTCGCATATTTTCTACATTTTGTCAAGACATTCGAAGGAACCTAGCAATCCGTCACTCCGTACTCGTTTTACCACCTATTTAGTGGCAGTTTTAGTTCATATCATATATGGTATTACATTAATAAAAAAATAAATATAAGTATTAATGTTATGCGGAATATAATCTCATAACATCTGGTTCAATCACAATTGTTGAAAATGTTCAATTTGTCGTCACGGGGAGCTAACTTGAACTGTGACATTATATAAGTAGTATTTTCGTGTCCAATGAAGGCTTCAAGGTTGAGATATAAAGCATATACAATTCAATAAGTCCTTATTAAAACTGGAAAATATAATTATTGAAATTCAGGACTCCTCCTAAATTGCAAGGCAGGGCGTCTACACGTCAGGCGCTTACAATACACGAGTAAGAAATAACAACAAAACTAAACAGATCAATTACAAATACAAATGAAATTTGTCAGTATTACTTTTCGCTTCGAATATCATTCACGATGAGTATTGAAACGCGATATAACAATAAAAGTGAATTAAGATTAACCTGGATGTATTGTGTTAGATCAGGGTCAGGGCACCTCCGAGTTCCGGTCTTGTCACTTGTGTAACAGAGAGGTCTAAACTCAATTATACCTATAGTTAGATACTCGCTTCGATATTGGATAGAAGAGCTAATTGTTCGAGAAGGAAGAAATGATGATTGGCAATATAGGCGCCTTCCCCGAGGGATTGCTTGCTAATACGTATACACACACATACATACATATATATATATATGAATAAAAACGGTAACTAAACCAATTATGTATTGTAATTTGTTGCGGGCGGTTCATCTAGTTATGAAATTAATAAAATAATAACCGATATTATTAAATATAGCGCAACATAGATGACTATGATGATAAATTATTGAGTACTACGAGTATTTGTCTATCGTGCTTGTGTGTCTGTAGCCACTAGCCGGTACTACTTTCCAGCGCGATGTCGTTTGTAATGCTAATGAGAGCGGCCGCTCGGACGTTCCTTTTCTTTCTTTGTAATGGAATCAAAAGGCGAGAAATTTGTTCAGTTTTCCGCCGAGACTTTCGCTCCACTGCCAGTAGTGCAAAGAAGTGCAAAAACCTCCACTAATAATTCATAACTTGCGTTTTAAATTGCTCAAACGACTCATGCTGAAATCAAAGGAAACACAGGTTTATGATATTTAATGAAAGTTACGTCTGTATGATTTATTACTAATACATGATAGAGGTGTATTTTACAACGAATTTAAATCTCTTGGATTTTATATCATAAACTTCCAACAGAATTTTGTAACACGCATCAAAATGAGATCGCAATACTTTGTAGAAAAGTTAAAAAAGTTAAATAATATAATGTTAGCTATATATAATATATAATATTCCAGAAATAAATTTTGTCCAGTTCAAAAGACGGTAATTGCTTTTCTATAGTGTTAAGCGTTTATCGTTAAATAGCCTTTATTATATTACATCTATATTTATCTCCTCAGAAGTTACTACTATTAGTGACCAGTAGTGATGAGTTGACGCGTAAAATATGCGTTGTTTTAGTAACATGTTTGATACCAAACAAAAATGGCAAAGAGCCCTCGATACACGTTAGTGTATCACTGCACTACCATCTTCTTTTGTATATAAACTAAAATAAATAAAATAAAACATGCCAAATATCGTATTCCTCCTGTCCGTCTGTATAACTTTTGTAAAGAAAAAGTTGGAGAGGTTTTCCTTCACATATTAATCTGTTGTGATATTTAATTTACTCTATAAGCTGCTTTGACTGAAAGTATTATTATATGTAATTAAATTAATGATTTTGTATTCTTTTTATTGTCCGAATTTGTATATATGTATTTATGTTTATAAATGTGCGTAAGTAACGTGCATTTAGTTTCTAGGTGTTGTCTTCTATTAAATTGTAAGTAGCTGATCCTCGAAATTGAAAAATAATCGAATTTTACATCTATTCTGGATAAATTTAATTATCCAAAGCCTTTCTGCATGCGGCCGTTATTAAAACAACGGGTATAAAAACAAAAACAAACTTACTAATACAAATATAAAATCTTTTACCATTTCCCAGCCATTTGCCAACCGTACACTTTACCACTTTATATTTTGAATGAAACTTTCTAGATATTTATTAAAATAAAATGGTACTAACAGTGAGATAATATACAGTGCAGATTTTTTATGAGCCATTCCTAAATAGACAGCTACAAGCGCGCTAGTGGCTGGTCGCTGGCATTCAGGAGGTGCTCGTGTCCGCGATATAATATACCACTTACAGGTATGAATTGAGAGATGGAATTAAAATTATACTCGTCCACGTTTAAACCCAGTTAGAGCTTTTAATACGGCGCTCTACAAACCCCCACCCCCCCTCCTGCACCTCCGGCCCATACCCACGCGCGATGGGTTCTTCCAACCCCCTAGTGATATATTTACTATTTCTTTTCAATGTCGAATTGCGTTTTATTTTCGCTGCATTTAAAGGAGCCTCGGCATTCCAAGGAGATATGTTATATTCATAAACATAAACTATGGCTTATATATATATATAAGGTAATCTCTATCGGTAATCTGTAGTTTTTAAATTGATTTAGTTCATGTTATGTTTGTATAATAAACATTACGTATTATAATTTTAAATCGATTGCTTATATTTATATACTTGTACCAGTAATATGAATAATATCAAAAGTTACTATTGAAAATAGTATCCTTGCGGGACAGGATACGCCACGCGGTGTCTCTACTGGCCGACGACGTCGTCCCCGTACGACTTTATGAGACCCAGCTGTTATTTAAAGAATTATATAAATAAAAGTTTATACCAGAACCACTACAACATTCATAATAAAGGTGTTCTGTATTTTAAAAAAGTAAAAAATGCTTTAATAATTAGGGCATTGCGGCAGAGTGCAGAGACGCAAGGTGGAAGAAATAAAACCCCGCTCCGCGCCGGTATCGCAGTGGTAACGCGAATCAACGGAGCCTGAAACATTGAGAGATGTTATTAAAATATTACTCATCCGCACTTAGATCCGGCAGACCTTTTAGTGCAATATTCCTTGCCCTCGCCGACCGCCGCCGGCCGCACTCCACCGGATGTAGTTTTGTATTTTCTTGTCGACGGGAATTTAATATAATTCGTAAGCACTACCTGCCATTGCTCTTTGCTTCAACACGCTGGTATTTGCTAAATTGATTTATGCCCTCAAAACTTTCATTTTGATAATGTAAATATTTGTATTTTTCTATTCCCTTCCTTGTTTGAATTCAGCACAGTGTAACTGAACTGAACTGGAAATAGAATACTTTGTAATGAATCAGTTCGTCCCGGGTCAAATTATCTTTTTTAAAAATTTATAAAATACTAAATAAAATACATGGATATTATATTACAATAGAGACTACGAGTTTTATTCCGGCGTATTTTATATACAAGTTTCAATGAAACCCGATTATACTAGTGTTGTGACTTAAAACATTTACAATTCAAACATTATTTTTTATAAAAAATGTTTCTCGTCTCACTGCACGAATAGATTGAAACGATAGCTTTATCTGCATTAATCTTTTTAATGTATATTTGCGGTTTGAATTTTATACAAATATTTTTACTTTTATTTATGATCGCCAGAATGTGATACTCGCGGAAGGAAAAATGAGATGCAACTACCAAATATGTTAAATTATTTTAAATTTTAGACATATATGACATAGAGGCAACCAAGCACAATAAATGTCGCTATCGGCACGTCAGCTGACTTACTGATGTGACTGATACTGACAATATATAGATAAAAAAATATATATTTAGAAACATAAAAAAAATTGAATGCAGCGGTATTTGAAGCCGTACCTCTTGGGAACCGTGCAAGTGCTCCAACCGCTAAGCGTTATACTGTGTCCAAATTCTTATACGCTTATTACAACTTATATTTGTTTTAAGCATCTCTGTAGAGAGAGATTTTTACAAATTTCTGCTACCCAAAGATTATTCTACGAACAATCATTTGGCAAGAGAGAATGCTATTTATTAAATATTTTTACATTTTAAAGCGTTAATCACACACTTAGGAAATTGAAAAACATATTTAGAAAACGTATAAAAATTTCAACGTGATAAACGCTTTAAATTGTAAAAAATATATGTCAAAGATGACACAGAATAAATATTAAAAATAAATGAGTACAGCCTCGGACCACGTTTGGACTTTGGTTATTGGATTTACTCTTTATTGTTATCATAAAAATAATAATTAAGCAAGGTAGATCTTAAATAATACACGGAAGCATAATTTGAGCTTTTAATGCGAAGTAACTAAACAGCAAATATTACAGGATTTTTAAGAAAACAAATAAAACACTTAAAAAAATATTAATCAGGTCGTCAATTGTGTCCACCGACGATATTCTCTATATTATTCTAGTTAACTTAAAATTGTTAGGAGTATTAGTGTTCAAACATTATTTACGGACATGTCAAGTGTGTGTTCTTCGTATTTTTATTTATGCACATAAATTTATCAATTTAAATAATTAATCTTGTTAAATTGGTTATTATTTTAATAATCAATATGTTAAATTATAATCGTGGCGGCATATACAAGGTGGGCCAAAAGAAGTCATCCGATTTTGATCCGACAGATTCTCGCACTTGTGTCGAATGTTGTCCTTGAGAGTTTCCAGGGTTTCGGGCTTGTTCACGTAAACACACCACTTTAAAAAACCCCACAAAAAAAGTCTGGAACAGTTAAATCGGGCCATCTTGCGGGCCAGTGCAAATGGCCAAAGCGATAGATAAGGCGACCAAGGAACGCCGCCTTCAGAATATCAGTTGTGGCAGTGAGTGCCGTTGCTCCGTCTTGTTGGAGCCACATATCCTCCAGTCCTAATCGTTCAATTGCGGTAGAAAAAACATGGCCATATAGTGCGCACCGTCCACCGTTGACGTTTGACCAGCGGCGTCCTCGGAAAAGAATGGCCCAAAGACTCCTCCAGTGTGAACAGCGCATCACGCAGTCACTTTGAGCGGTTATAATGGCTCCTCATGCATCACTTGTGGGCTTTCGGGGCCCCTGAAGCGATAGTTTTGCTTCTTCACGTACCCGCTGAGGTGGAAATGAGCCTCATCGCTCATTATGATTTTGATCGAAAAATCGTCCACTTCGTCCTCGAGATTGACGATGGCTTGGACATAAGTTACAAGCGTTTGGCGGTCTTTGACCAAAATTCGCCTTAGAGACGACCGGCTGATGGTTAATTGCGAGGCACGATGTCTGGTTGATGTTTCTGTTTCTGTTCTGGCGACAGCTCGACATCCTCGGCAACAGCGGGGATATTCTCGGCAGAACGGACGCTCCGCAGCCAGCCACTCTTGGCAGCGTCTCGTGTGGTGCCATACTCTTCAAGGTGGGTGGCGAAACGGTGCGTGTTTGCGCAGTCGGTGCCTGGCGACCCGGGTGTCGGTGACGGAATTTGCGCTGCGCCAACAACACAAACGAATTGTTACGCAAAAAATAGACACGATTATTCCGCGTTCTTGGGGAGTATATCGCTCCATGGCTTTTTTACTTATATTCTACATCTGTCTAGTTCACAAATGTCAAAACAGATTCGACATTGGCTGCCATTTGCAAAAATAAGAGTATCTTCCAATAGGGTAATTTCTTTTAGCCCACCTTGTATAAATCAAATTTGAAACTACAAAATATATTTTGCTAAATGCTATTCGCTCTATATAAGTTAGAATGTCCTCAAAAATAATAAAAACTTGTCAGCAGAACATTGGACAACCGAAGTATAATGATACTATATTATACATTTTTGTAAGTGTGACTCGCGAGACTTCTCATTTACCGACTTTTGTTCATTATAGGATTTTACGCGTGTGTTTTATCGAGGACTATGACCCTCCCTCCTCCCTCTTACACTGCCTCCTCCCCGGTGCTCCTTCCGCCTCCCGCCGCCGGTGTTCTGTATAATGTTTTACGATATGATTACTTTTTATGACAATCATTAAGTCGTGATGTGCGAGGAGTGGGATGTGGCTCCCAGAGTGTGCGCCGTAAAAGTGTACGTTTTTGAAGTATTATTATATTGAAAATGACCCCCGACTTGCTACTGTAAGTTGATTTTACTCTAATCATAAAAAAAAAAATTAAAATAATTTCTTGTATGTGGACTTGTGCTTCACAAGAATTATGCGAGTTAAAATGTTAAGCGGCAAACTTTTAACAAAATTTGTATTCGTATAGGTACAGTATTTATTTTCCTTTAATTTATGTTTTATATATTACCTACATGTTCATAATATTATATTTTATGCACTTTGTTTTTTTTTCGATTGGACAGTATGATGTTGTCCTTATTGGTCTCTACAGCGTTACAAGCCGAGTAAGACGAGCTCTGACTTTTGCTTGACCACTTTGGAAAGGTGCGAACAAAAAGAGTTCACGAAGTCGCAAGGGTGTTTCCTGTGAGACCCGAAGACCTGGGCTTGTTCACTTCGTTCGTAGTGAAGGGCTCTGCTACGCTCGATCCAAGCTCAGTCTACTGGGTAGGGCAGTGGACACCTCCTTGAAATGTCATTTTAGCGCCCTCCCGCGCCTAGATGCGCTTGGGTTGCAGTAAAGATGAAACCTCGTTTCCACCGGCGGGGATGATGTGTGTACCTTGTGTGCTTGCATCTGAGTGTAGCCCTACCTATATATTTGGCGTTTTTGGCTACGTTTATGCGGTCAGCTTTTACCACCAGCGGATTCGAATGAATAAAATTTCTTTCCAAGTAGCTACAGATTCCTGCACTGCTCTATGATCGAGTCAAGATGGACGGCAAACGAGGAAGTTGTACAGAAGCGAGGAGACGACGGAGCTTTGAGGGACTCCCACCCTGAGAGTCCGTTTTCTGGATAGGGTTCCGTTGACCCGATATCTGAAGAAGCGATTTGATAGGAAGGCTCGGATGATTTGAGTGAACTTGTCTGGCACGCCTATGTGTATGAATCGATCGTTGCTGCAATCGACCTCTGGATGTATGGATTTTATTTTGCCGGTATTCACGCGGTTTGAAACAACAGTCCTTGCGGGTTTGCCGGTCCATCTGTCGGTTGGCGGTTGTACTACGGGAGCACGGACGTGCGCACAGATGATTTCGTCCACGCGTTTGTGGTAGGTACGGGTATGGGTACAAATTCCTTTCCTAAGCGATGGTGGGTTGGCTATGCGCAGGACCGTAGAGGTACTACCATCCTACCGTCCTTTCCGTTGTTACTGCGCAGGGGGCATCAGCTAAAATTTACGGGGTGCCCCGGGGCCTCACACAGGACGCAGATTGGAGGAACGGCCGGGTCACGTATTTTCCGCAGATACTCTTGGGTGGCGTGATCGTTAAGGCACTTGACGCGTGGCAGTTTCTGGAAGAGTGGCCGTAGAATTAGCGATTGTGACATTGCCCTGAAACTTCTATGGTATAGAATTAGCAACCTACCCATCTAAACCGGTTGTGGGTTCTGAATGCTGTAAAATCTTTTTGGTATCCTCCACGTTCTTCGTGAGTACGCGTCCGCGTGGTTTAGAGCGATCGGGGACGCTATCTTTTCCGGTGACGAAGGTGTGTCCCTAAACTAACTAACTAACTGCTATAGGATCGTTGCACGAATGCATCGAATTATGTTAATACAATAATATTATGGATAATACTATGTGAATGTATCATGTAAGATGCAAAATACTTTCTTTTATTTTAAGAAAACGTTTGTATTTAGTTTAAGATATAAAATGTTTGACACTGTTGCAAAATGAGACCTGAACGAGAAGGGCGGACGTTTATTAATATTTCCTTTATTCATCGACATCGGCCGGTCATTTATTTTTGATGGTATATTTTACGAGGATATAACGTTTGATTTGCGCGTTACATGTCATAAATGTTCTATCAAACGTTTTGTCGGTGCGACGCGCATCCTGCCCCCGCGTTGGCGCATACTAAGCACGCAACACGATTACAATTGTCTACTTTGAATGTATATTAAATTTTGGGAATAATATTACTTACATATCAATAATTATTAAATATTTATCTAAGATTAATCTTTATTACAGCAGAGACTAGACTGCGTTTAAAGTATATGTATACACTAATATTATAAAAATATTGTGTCTTTGTTAGTAACGGATGAACACAAAACAAATTAACTGATCCCTTTTTTCTTTATATAATTATACATGATACATGAGAAACAATTAAAATAAATTTTGCTACAAAACAAAATTGTATATCTGAAGTAAATGAAATGTAATACTATTCTTCATTTGTTGTGTTTTTATTGACGTACATTTTTATTATGTATAATGTAGATCTTTCCTCAGCCTCATTAGACGTAGTATTACATTGATGTCGACGACAATATACGCGTTTCGTAAACATAAGCTAACCTTTCCATCCTGTTCTGTCTTCTACACGCCTGGCAAAATACGTTAATCGTTGACGTTTTGGGCAGCGACACAGTGTGTAAAGTACAGTGCAGTACGCAAGTAGTCGGCGTCGTAGAAACGCGAGTTACTTGAATGGCGTCCGTAAGTAATGAGCGGGCATCGATCACGCGCCAAAGGATCGCTATGTAGCGGCGACTAGGTTTTTTCCTGGCCTCCATTTGTCCCATAATTGACATGATTTATTGCACATTGCTACCTTTTTTTATTATATAATCTATATATATCTATCATAAACATTAAAAAAAATGTTGTTTACCCACAACTTTGTTTGCGTAGACTTTATATCATATACCATGTTATTTTAAAATGTTTCATATTTCTGATTTTAATATCTGAACAGAAAAAGCTCATCTGTGTAAGTAACTTTGGTTCATCAGTAGTTCTACATATATTTGTAAAGAAAAATCAAATATACATATTCGAATTGTGATATCATTACTTGATTTTTGATAACTGTTTTATTTTTTCTCCGACATCCTCTCCTTTACGGTGTTTCATAATCAAACAAAGAAAAATTCAAAAATGAAATATTTTTTACTTTTTCTTTATTTGACCTGTTAGCTCCGCATTTTATGTATGCTTGCTCACTGCTCTAATACTTCGAGTACTATACTTAAGTTACTAACTAGTTAGTAGCGCGCTCTGTTACGTTTAACTGTTTCAATATTTTAACTTAAATCTAACTTATGCCTGTAATTAATTCGAACTTAAGCATTTTGAGGCGCCGCCGTGTGGAGGTCCTAAGACATATTACTAAATTCTAAGACACGAGGCAGCCACAAGGCACTAAAGCTGCATTTCAAGCTAACCTCGTTATTAAATAAACAAAACTATGTACGTACATGATTACATGCCATATATATTTTGATTTATATAACAGCAGAGCTTTATAGTCAAAACTTTTATAACAAAAACGTTGTATTATTTTCGTCATATTTTATAAAGCCCAGTAACATTTTTGAGTAAAATTGAATCTTGTTCATGAAATGGATCCATAAAACTGAACTTAATTCCTAAAGGCAGATGACGTTGGTTTGGAACCATTTTTTTGTGCACTAACATGATCACATCTGCGCCCTCACTGAGAGATTGATAAATATCGGCTCGCTCTCGAAAACCTGCTACCTGCCTGGAAAAATATATTGAATATATTGGTCTTTCTCTTATAACACGTTGAAAACTGCATAGATTGCTATTTTACTTCTTCCAGCCGGCAGAGAGCAGCTAGTGACAAATAACTTAATTTTCCACGTTCTACTCCTTTCTAAACGCTATATTCTTGATGGTAGACCCATACACTTTGACTACCACACAGTTACCATGCATGTTATAAATGTACATCCTATATATAAAATAGCTTGTCCTGATTCACTGACTGACTGATCGCCGAGCGGAAACTATTAAACTTACACGCTTGATTTTTGGGTGACGGGTGACAAAGGGGTTGGAAATTGGTATGAAAGCCTATCAGTTTTGAAGTTACAAATATGAAATTTTATTTTTATAGGTTACTTTAGAATGCGAATGCGTATGTTTCTTGAGGAATCAATTATAGGAGTATAATAAATGATTGTACCTTACGAAATATACAAATTGATTATTAAGCATTTAAATTTTTTGATCCTTTAAGAGATAAATGAACTAATTACATATACCTAAGTATTAATAAAATAATTAAAATCAATGTTTTATTTCTGTACACTTACCAAAAACTTACATAACCTCTTAACCACTGAGTCTGCAATTGCTACATAATTCATAATATTTCATCTCATAAAAAAAAATACACAAAAAACAATCTTCGCTGGTACACGTTACAGATGTAAACAAACATAGTCGTCAAGACGTCAAGTTCACTTGACGAGTCATTGTAAACGTCAAGTGGGTTTGTTTAGAAACTAAATTCGGAAGGTGTTATTATGGCCGTCTTCGTAATGTCTTCAGGACTGACAGGTATTTGATTATACACTTTTTTCAAATATAGCGTATAAAATATATTGCAACTAGATATATTATGACTAAAATCCTGGATATGCTTGATCGGATATATGTCAGGCACTGTACGGCATACAATTTGCGATAATCGCCGCAAGGACGCCATCCGCTATCCTTGTTTGCCGCTAGGTGAAGTGGGGAAGACCAAGGGTTATCTAAAAGCCTAGCTGTGCCATTAGACTCGTGCCATACGAGCAATGTTTAGCTTATCGGGTGCTACGCGGCGAGGAGTCACGGGTAACAGCTAGTTTTAACGTGTTATTGTGTATTATTAACTTACGCTTGAGGCTTGAGGAAATATTTTAGTATTGTAGTTTTAATGAAGGTATTTTTAAACATCCTGGAATCTGAGAGAATTTTAGAGGTGTGGGATTCCCGGCTGGCAACTCCATCTGCCGGCCGGAGAACAATCGAGCCTGTTCATCCGGTGTTCCGCCAGTGGTTAGCGAGGCGTCACGGCGTCCTAACCTTCCGCACCAGGCAGGTACTGTCGGGCACGGTTGCCGGAGGGAGCTCGACATTCGGTGCGAGTAGGTGCGCGCAGGATGTTCCCGCTTGCTCCGAGCAGGCCGTCGATGGTGACTCACCACCCTTGACTCCACGACGTTCCTAGCAGCTTCCCACCGCTAGGCTTCACGGAAGATTGTAGTCCCTGTAGCCCTGGCCAGTGGCGGTGGAGGAGGAGCACCGTGAGGTTTTAGTGGGTAAATGGACGGCCCATATCTGCCGGTCCGGAGTCTCACATAACCGCGGCCGAGTCCCCACTCGGGCGGGTATCCGTAACAGATTTCCTCGCGTTAAAAAAAAAAGAAATAATTTAGTTATTTGGTAAATATGTTTCACATCCATTTAAAATATTTTAAAATTATACCTAACTCAGTGTAAGGTGTAATATTACGTAAGGCGCACTTGCTATCTCAACGCTCTCGTAAGAGTATCGCGGCTCATTTGTGTCAGGTTAAGACAAACCGCGCAAGCAACACGCGTCCACGTCGTATCGCATATTCATGGTGCTAAATGTGAATATTACTAGCGCCTTCGCGGCCGACGACCGTCTTCTTGAACACCACTTCGTCTTGTACTGGAACATTTTGTATTATGCCACATTATGCTAATATAGAGTGGAGCCAGCCGGCGGACCTGCGACGACTGTACACTTTACATACTGTATTATATCCTAGCTCTACATTTTATTTCATCTTAATGATTAACTTGCAGATAATAGATAGATGCTAGTTACAACATTACATTTAAAGACTTTACAGGTTAAATTAGGAGTCCGATGCCGCACTGTGGCCGCACGGTGTGTGTGTGTGTGTACAGACTCGTACAACTATTATGAAAGATATTTTAAATATAAGGAATTCCACAAGTTATGTTGGATCTAAAACCATTACGTGCACAGTGAGACACTTGCCAGCTGTGACATAGCATCAGCATATTTTGCCATCTTTAAATTATTTTCAATAAATAAATTCTGTACTCTTTTGTAAAGAAAAAAGAGTTTATACGTTGCTTTGCATAAACTCTTTTTTACACTTATATAAAAGAGTACAGGGCTGGGCACCCATTCCACCTAACCTGTTATATGCGGAGATTTGTGAAGCTAAAAAAAGCAGATAAACAGTTCATAGAGTTTGTTATATTAATCAATATATTACAGTCTCTGCCCGCCCGTCACTCGCGACGACGTACCTAGGCTACGTATGACGTCAAGATATCACGTCACCCTGCACGTCACGCTGCAGTGTTAACACCTGTCCGTGTGTACAGTGAGTACAACACTCATATACAGTATATTAAATTTTCTAATGTACAATGTACATTTACGTAGATACATTTAGACAAACAAAAATTATAATTCAGAAGGACTTTTCTACGAAAATTCTTCTGATTTTTAAATGTAGCATTTCTCTAATTGTTGCAGATTAATGACATATTTTTTGTCAAATATATATTTATATATATGTGTATAATTCATTCTCATTAATCACTCTATCTTTTAATACAAACCACATTAAACTCTGTTTCGTAATTTTAAAAAAATCGCTATAACATAATTATATTCATCTCCTAAGGTTGACACACAGTAACCTTTTTTTGTTTCTAAATAATTTTAAAATATTACTAATGCTTTGCCTTGGCTAATTAATGTGGATTATCCTTTAGTTATTTCATTTAAATTAATACTTGACAAGTTATTACAGATTTAAAGAAAAATTGCCTCGCAACGCCCACCACCCTGTTTTTATAAAATTCGATAAAATATATGATTCGGTATAATTATAAATTTGAGCATTTTATGATTTAAGCGAGAACCGGCATTAATACGAAATATATATTTTAGTCGTGTAGCTGTTTTTGTCGTGTTCAGTCTTACTTTATGAAAACTCTCCCGTAGACATCTACAACAAATTAGTTACTTAATTAGGTTGAAAAAAACAGCGCGATTCCAAACCGTCCAAGCACCCATGCATTTCATACTCGGGTGCCTCAAAATTATTATCATCATCTCCGATTTAGCATCTCCAAGAGATTTTTACAAATTTTTACTCAAAGCTTAGTCTAAGAAAAATCGTTTGGCAAGAGAGACTTTTCTACTCTTTTATTATATATATAGTTCACGTTTAGAAATTTTCTTAGAAAGATAATAAATATTAATTTAGAGATCAAATGGCCGACCAAACTATTGAATGCATAAATTATTATATATCGTTAAATTATGCCGCCTAGATCTTTTAATATTCCATACTCTAAGCTGTTTTCGTTGCTTAATATTTAATTTCTGAATGCACCTTATTTACCAGATACACACAGCTTATATAGGAAGATAAAATAGTTTATTATTATATTCCGTGCAACCTCTTTATGTTTTGTGACCTTTTAAACCTTCCATGGACGTCTGCAAACATTTTGAAACCAACATTAGCAAATTTGGCCCAACTGCTCTCTAGTTTAGCAAGACTAACAAACATTTCATTTTTTTTATATTTATAGACACACTGTATAGATTGAAGGAACTTAGTGGCTTTCCGCTTTCTGTCTTTTTAAATAAAGTATATGTTAGTGGTACTTAACGCTGCAGCATATCTTACCAGACTATATTATGTTATATACAAGTTGTACGTGAAAGAAAATGGGTGCAGTATACATTAAGACAGTAATTAATGACCTAATCATTTCGTAAATTTACGATTCTGTCAAAACTGACAATAATAGCCCCAAATTCCAAAATTTGAAACATAGGCTTTTAAATATAACCTTCCACAATTAACCACCGTACTAAGGACGCGTAGGAGGAGGGTACGCGAGGCTGTCGGGGCAGGGGAGGGGATGATGATTATCATTCATAGTGGGAATGGCTTAATTATTAAAAAATTGATCATTTTGTACGAGATATAAATTATGATTACTGTCGTTGAGACAACATTTATCCAGAATCTCTGAAGTCATATGCGGAAATGCATAATTGTAACTAACAATATTAGTAAACACATTTAAAAAAGTATATCAATAAATAAATGCGTCTCTTTTTTAAACATTCCAATCACATTTACGATTATTGTTTCTTTTATAGATTACTTTCAGTCTAAAACGACAAATGCAAAGCTTTACAGAGGTTAGCCGAAATGAAATCTCCAAAATAAAATTTGAACCCTCTCAAAAGCAAAAAAATAAAAATTAAGTCATTGTAGAAAACACTTGTATTTCATATTTTGTTAACATTTTTTAAAGTGTTATTCCCACACTTAGGAAATTGAAAACTTGTATTTCAATTTAATATGTTTAAGTACTCAAAAAACATATACATTTCTGATTTCTATTTACTTAACCGTTTTTATGAAAGACCCATATTACATTTGCTAAGTCCACAAATGTCATAAATGACTAAGTAATTTTTTGGATTTCATATTTCAAATTCCTGAAAAATGTTTATCCAGGATTATGTGGGACGCAAATAAAATTTAAAACGTTCCATTTTAATGTAACAATTTATGCTGTGAGCCGTCATAAGGACGAGGAGCGTGCATGTAAAGCTTGGACTAATCTTTAAAATGTAAAAAGGGGAAATTTATATACTTGTAACCAAATCAAAACAAACGTATAATATTCAGAGAAAATGCGGTTTATTTCTATTTCGAGGCAGATTATATAAACTGTTATAAAATCAACTTTTTTTTAACAACACTTTGAAACATACGTGTTATTCAAGAAATACATAATTTATTACGTTAGTACCGTACCGTTAGCTTTGAACCGTCGCCTTTTAGATATGATGTGGCTGACAATGTTGACTCATAGCGTAAACCTGATGACTTTGTCAGGACGAGCAATATAGCGCATTCCTTTTAGTTTTCAAATTATCATTAACTAATATAATGCATTACAATTATAAAAATATTTTTGTTAAAGCAAACTTGCGAATACTTTACAGTACTCGATGTTGACGTCATTCTTAATGACAATATATAAGCGTGAGCAAAATAAACGTAGCTACACGTAAGGACTTACATACTAATAATTTTTCCTTCTTTGTCACTGAGATGATTGTGATTTCAGTCGAATTGACCAAAAACAACTCTAACATATTATGATGATAATTAAAATTATATACAAATTTATCGGATAATAGATAATATTGTCTATAATAGAACACCGTGTGTATTGTCGAGAATTCCTTGACACGGAGCTATTTACTTGAATGCACCTCTAAGGGGCTGCAGAACCTTCGTGTGTGCGCCGCCGCTAAAGCCGAAGGTCCAATCTCTTTTAATAAAGAAAGTTAGGTAAGTAAAATATATAACAAGCAGTTTAATAATATCATTCCCCTTTAAATATTTGTCGATGTGCCATTTTCCTACCAAATGTACCTCTGTAATAAATATAAAATAAATATGTAGCATATATTAAATATTTTTCTTTAAACCTTTGTTGGTTTCACAGAATTTTTAAATTCATCAAATTCAGAACTAATTTAGCCAACATTATGTGAGAAGTTCGACATCTAGCCAGTGGAGCGAAAGCTTAAGACGACTCTCGTGAAGCACGCATTCCCCGCGCTCACTCAACCACCACTGATTGAGATGCATTCCTTAGATTTGTTCTACTGCATCTTATTAGAGTGAATACTGATGAGTTTCTGATTATACATCTATACATATAATGAGAATGTATTTATCGCAGGCGGATCCGTGTTCACCTTTCTAGCTTGCATCATATTATAAGAGAACGCCAAAAGCTGGCAAAAAGCAAAAACAAATATAACCCCTTCATCTGAGTTAGAGAAGCTCTTCCAATTTCATCTGATAGTTGATTTTGAGAAAACAGATCTTAAAAAGCTCGCTCCCATTTTCAATCGCGACTCTATCTAGCGATACTCTTAGAGCTCCGGAACCGGAAGGCATACTCTCTGAAACTGTACATTTCCGCACGTGACATAGATTCAGTAGGCAAACTAATATTAAGGGAAGCTATAGATACAAAGCCTGATCATATATTGGTGCACACAGGGCTTAAAAAGAAAATAACAGTAAAGGACTTTTCAAACAAAAAACAAAAAATTGTAGAGGTTCACTTACCTTAGGAAGACTTGAATTAATAACGACATTCTCAAACGATATGTACAAAATAAAATAATATACTTCATTTATTTCAACACAGCCAATTTACAGCCGTTCTCATCAAACCGTTTAAGAAGAAATTGGTTAATGTTTTTGAATGTGCAGAGCAAGTAGTTTACGTTGAAAATGAAGACGAACAAAGACACATTTTTTAAAAACAGTGTATGTAGAAATTGCCATCGTGGCATAAAAAAACGATATGACATCTCAAGCGAACGTATTTTTGGCAGAATATAGATATAACAGTCGCCGCGGTTATTACTGCATGTGAAGTATGTCGAAAAATTAGTACAATCGTAAACCATTAAAACTTGTAATACAACTGACACAGATACTAAATAAGCCTTTTGAAGATTATAGATTATTATGGACTTATTCAAAATTTAAGGGAGGTGTTACCTTATAGTAATAAACGCATTTAGTAAGCTGGGATAATCAATTGAAACTTCTAAACAATCAGCCGTAGAGGTCGTTAAAGCTTTAATTAAATATTTCTCTTTTTACGGTACTCCTCAAAAAATAAGCTCAGGCTTCGGGTTGAAATTCAATATCATATCAGATGAAATGGGAATAACTTTTTCTGACTCGGATGAAAGGGTTATAGGGTTGATTGAAGTTTTCTTTTGTTTTTCTTTTTGCCAGCTTCAAGCATTTTCTTAAAATCACGGCGTTTTTATAGTTCAGATTCATTGACATTTACCTCTACTGAGGAGTTTTCCTCTTCATTACCTAAAGCATTCATTTTAACCCTAGATAAGGCATCAGCATTCGTATTTTGGCGACCATTCTTATAAATTAGGTCATAACTCTACTTCGCTAACCTGAGATGACAGCGAGTTATTTTACTGTAAGATTCTTCAAAAGAATTCAACCACGCTAAGATGGTAATTTACTTACCGTAAAGGTCCAGTCGGAAGTGTTTTACAGCCCATACAATAACACCATACCTCGTTTCCACTTTGTTTAGCGTCCTGAAGCAAATGCAACGGGGTGGTCACTATCAATAGGTCCCTGTGATAAGACGGCGCCGATAGCGAATTCAGAAGCATCGGTGGTCAAAATAAAGGGTTTCTTAAAATCGGGAAACTGTAGTAAACGCGCATTATAAAATAATTGCTTACATTTTTGAAACGCGTCTACAAATCCCTCTGTTATTATTACTTTATGGTTCTGTTTAAGGCAAATAGTTAAAGGTTTTAGCAACTTCGCGAAATCTTTAATAAATTTTCTATAATATCCAAGTTTCCCTAAGAAGCTTTTAATTTCTGTCTGAGTCCTTTGCGTGAGAGGCTAGAACTAGAACTCATGGTGAACCAGCCAGTAGAGCCGTTTGGCTGTTTCAGGATGACTTCTAGATGATGAGGCAGGAGCCTCTGCACATGATACGAACAATGTTCATAATTATTTTTCTTACGATGCTTTATTTTCAACAATTTTTTTCGATGCGAAATCAATAGAACTCTAAGTATAAACGTATCAGGAACTATAGAACTCAGCTGCATCCGAAACGAACTCACATTTATTTTTGATCTGCTGGACAATGATTGAGCTTGGTTATTTTGATAGTTTCGTTTCGTATGTGTCTTAATCATAGGAATTATTATCATTTTCCGTATAAACAATTTAAATATTTTGAAGATATATTTACAAATAGCAATAGTTTTTTTTTTTATTTTAAAAATGGGATATTGATAGCATAGAACTCTATTTCGTAAAAATATGAAATTACGGTATTATTCGCAATGGAATTCAAAATGTAAAAAAAATGTGTGTGCAAGACACTTGTGGGCTGTTAAAGGTTAGTAAAGCTAACTCTTGCGGGATTCGAATAACTTTAAGTATCGTCTTGGATTGATATGTGCGTTTAAGAATAAAATTATGTTTGTATTATTATATTTTGTTAATGTAAAGGTTTAAACGTAAGTCGGCACCACCGAAAAATGCTCAGCTCCAGTTTCGATATAAATGCAAATTGGAGGGAACACAAACAGATTTGGAGAGATATTAATGTACGCTCGCCTCCGCCTCCGCATTGCTCTGCCCCGCGACCCCCTGCGCCCATTCGCCACAAACTGTGTACTGTGTATAACTTGTTTCTTTTTACAATTTGATAGATGTCACCAATATTTTGACACAACTCTAACTTTAAGCTTTCGGAATTCGTTATCAATTACGTTATGAATACGAATAATCTGAAATTAGATTCCACGATGGACAATCGAAAAGACAGAAAAACGCCTTTTTGTGCAATGTCGCGTTAGTGACTCGCCAAAATGTATTAATAAAATCTTGGACTTTTTAACAAAGCAGTTTGGTCGACATTCTCTTCAGATTAGTTCAAACCTTACACATGGATCTATTAACGCTTATTAATTTATTTATTATAATTCGATTGACACTACAACTGAGTTTTTTGTTATATTTGTAAAAATGAAAGTAAACGGTAGGTAAGTCGGCTACTAACAATCTTTGCATACGTCGTAGCGGGGAGATGTACTTGTACTGGCGTACGCAACTTGCATTTACCAGTCATATTTTATTTACAACTAGCGACCAGCTCGCGGCTTCGCCCTCGTGAAAAATAGTTAATATAATTCCTTGAAGGAAATAAATCATTACAGTTTTTTTTACTTTATAAGGAATTTACTGTACTCGTATATACATGTTATAAGTTAATCTACTACATCTAGATTTATTTTTAGAATTCGAATTCACGCTTTAAAAAAACGTTCAAGCGCTCTGCCTGCCAATTTATTTTTGTTGTTAGTATATCTGTGGAGAGATTTTTACAAATTTCTGCTCCCCAAAGATTATTCTACGAATGATTATTAGTTTGGCGAGAGAGTTTAAATGTGTGATTTACACTTTGAAAATTGAATGATTTGACCAAAATATTAAAAATAATTAATAAATACCATCATCATAAAATGTTCCAAATCTTTATGTTTATTCTTTATATTTCTCAACAGAAAATGTTCATCACGGTGAACAACTTTTATTAATGTGCCATTTACTTATTTCTTATAGTTTAGCAGGTTCATTATGGTTCTATACAAGGTGGTCCAC
Source organism: Podotricha telesiphe (assembly GCA_038994665.1). NCBI lineage: Eukaryota > Metazoa > Arthropoda > Insecta > Lepidoptera > Nymphalidae > Podotricha > Podotricha telesiphe. The sequence goes on along the minus strand of JAOYRR010000319.1, from coordinate 1,288,905 downwards.
TCTTCGAAATCAGTTATACTCTAAACCCTGACCAAGCTTAACTTGTATACAGCAAAAAAGTTTCATTCAAATCGATCAAGTAACTACGAAAGTGTGCGGGTATAAACAGACAAACAGGCAGACAAACATTTTTCATACATTCTGTTATATTACAGTTTTTACATCCTCTTAAATGTTTTTTTGTAAATATATTCAATATACAGACACAACTTTCTTCTTATTATAGTGTTTGTTATCTTGTAATATTAATACTATTTCATTTTGAATAATGTATAATGTTTCAGAGGCGTACATCACTCCAGCTACTCTCCGTCTCTACAGACGATCCAAGAGAATCTATCTTAGCTTCCGGTTTCACTAGTTAGTCAATATTTCTCAATATCATAATTAGTATGTATCATTATTCAGTTACTGAAGACTCGAGTAAAATACAGTCGTTTTTCAAAATGTTTTCTTTTAGTATTCTATTTATAGTATATTATTTAGATATTGTGATTATTTTTACTTATTGCTACTCATCAAACAACGCGTTTTTGTAGTTAATAAATTTTCGGCTTATTGATATAACAGGGACGCGCGAAGGAAACTGCCGTGTTCTAATCTAAGCGACACAGAGTGTGCCAGTGTATTGTGATGATGACAATAAACAACTACAATGGAGAGTACTTTGCTATCAATCAGAGGTGACAGTGTCCGCTTGGGGCCGGTCGGGAGAGGTCCGGAGAGGACGGGAGTTATGGCGTGTTCGCGAAAATGACGTCCGAAAACCTATCTCTGGAAACATGATTGCGCCGCGACGTCCTCGGAATTGACTCGCTTCACCTAACATCAAAACAGGGCAAAAATAAGTCCTTTATTATGTACAGTAGATATAAACATATCCAACGTTTTGGTTTGGAAATGGTATTCAGTAAATTGAAATGTATATTTTTTTTACATTTTTAAAGTGTTAATCGCACACTCAGGAAATTGAAAACGACATATTTAGAAAACGTATTAAAAAAAAATTATACGTTTTCTAAATGTCTTTTTCAAATTGTAATGTTCAACTTCAAATGTTAATTATCATACCTTAAAAACAACTATTGGGAAATGTAACGTTGAAAATATCTCATAGAACTTCTTTAGGAAAACTATTTGAAAGGAAAATTCAAGAGTAATTAATCAGCACTCCGCACTTTCCACCAAGTTTTGGTTCTTTTCTGCGGAAAATTGAACGATTTTCCAAAGAAACTATTCTTAAGTTTCATCGTTTAAAGGTGCTTGGTTATAAAATAAAAAAAGGTCTAGTGACGAAGGATTTAGTGAGCCGGATAGCAGCGTTGAGGGTTGCATAGGGGGAGGGGGGGGTGTCATTATGCACCGTAATTTGGACTAATGACTTGCTGTACGCACTGAAAACGATTTATTAAAATGCTGTATTTACTTTTTCATATTCTTCTGTAAAAATATCGATTTTACACAAACGAATAAAATCTAACGTTCACTTTTTCCGCAAATAAAAGTGTATAACATAAGCTTGCATATCATTACGAACGCCAGTATGCAAATTAAATCATAAAAGAATAAACAATATAAAAATTGGTAAGTGTTATAATAATCAATATTTTTTATCCAATCTGGTATAATAAAGTGCAGTGGGGTCTCTGCGATTCAACATGCAATGCAAGAAATGGAATAAAGAGAAAAAGGGGTTTCTTTTTGTCCGCTCCGTGGAAAAGCCGCGCGTGTACAAAGTAAAAAGATCCAACATTTATCTACATATATACGTATAGGTATGTCTATATTTGTATACACTATTCACCAAAAATAAGGGATGACCTTTCGACTTTAAACGGTGCGCTCCGTAAATTGGAAGTGCCGCGCTCCGGCGAGTGCTGGTGTTTACTCCGCGCTGATACATTGCGTCCGAAATGTGAATTAGTTTCCTTTCCGTATGTGTGGAAAAGTGTGGAGAAGCACACTTCACGCTCAAACTTTTATAAATGACTTACACGTTGTATTCGTGAGTATCATACAAAATACTTTCAGGTACAGATGCTATAAAATTGATTACATTTAACGGTGATATTGCTTATTTTCATGTCTGAACGAACGACTGGGAAAGGTAACAGAAATTAAACACGAACAAAACCTTCAATAGTTATTTATTTTGTGATATACCTAAACTGACATAATATTGAACTAATAATTATATATATATATATATATGTAAATATGACAACAAAAAGCTATTAAATTGCTAAAGATATTTTTATATCATAATACTTTTAAAACCCTTGTCTTCTTCTATCTGTACTATAATAAAATATTAAGCAAGTTCTGTCTGTAAAGGGAATATACTTACCAAAAAACAATTAAGGGAGATGTAAAAGAAATAACAGAATACGAATCTATGTTTTATAAATGTTTGTCTGTCTGTCTGTATCTACGTATGTATAATTTATTTCAAAGAATGGAACACCTAATGTAGAATCATAATGGACCAGCTAAATTATAAGAAATAAGTCAATGCCGCATCAATAAAAGTTATTTTATATGGCGGGCAATATCCGTTAATAACAAAAAATCATTCAACTTTGCGACTATCGTGCCGCAGTGAGGTAGCGTCTAACTGTAAACGCGATAGTGGTGAGTTTCCGGGAGTTGAAAATTATTCCCACTTAATGGAATGGGTATATTCATATTATTTAAAAAAAAATCTCCGGTGTGAAAAATATAGGCGTTAAATTTCGGAGTTCACAACGGCTCCAAATGGGTCGTCTCGTAGGGAGAGAAAAGCGTCAAGCTGAAAAAAATATTACAAGCATCTTAAACATCTGATGCTTAAGTTTAAGAGATTCAAAAATTTCGAATTCGGGATTTCAACACGCGCCTCTTAAAAACCGGTTTTCAAAAGGGCTTGTTCAAATTTGTATACGTTTTTTAACTAGATGTTTTTCAATTTTCTAAATGTGTGAAGAACTTTTTAAAAATACGTTAAGAATTATTATTAGTTTCCAATTAAGTCCAAATTTATTTTAACAGTAATTTGTTATATAAGTAGTTTTTGTTGTATTGCTTTTAACCCTGAGCAGAACTTAAGGCATAATAAATTTTGAAGAGTGGATTACCCTCGTAATAGACTAATTAAACTATAAGAAATAAGTAAAAGCCACCTTAACACAATTTTTTCAGCATCACGCGTACTGTCTCAATGTCAACATATAAAAAGAAGATAAGTTCCAGCATTCATTGTTTGCATATTTGCGTCTCGAGAACGAAGTCTCACTAGGTATTTTTGCCGAGATAGAAAAGCGTTAAGCTGAAAAAGTGCTGCAACCGTCTGATGTAGGAGATTCATAGACAAAAAATTACTACTTCAAAGAAGTTCATTGGTTAGTGGCAATGCCAACATGTAATAAATGGAAGTACTCCTAATATTATGAATGTAAAAGTAACTCCGCCTGACTGTCTGTCTGTGACGTCATCACGGCCAAATTGCTGAACTAATTGTGATGAAATAGTGATACTTGGGGGTCTAAGGATGAATATAGGCTACTTTTTTCCAACTATACTTTTTTTTTCCAAGAACTTTATTGTATTATGAAAAGGCCGTCGAAAATACTAAGCAGCTATAGTTCGCGCGAGCGAAGCTGCGAGCGGGTCGCTAGTTGCAAATAAGTAATTATTCATAGATACGGTCACTGTTGGAGTCGAAACCACCAAGAGTTGAGATCCAGAAACTATTTATGTCATATACTTTATTACAGAATGAGTTAGATTAACTTCTCCGAGTCCTCACAACAAAAGAAATATTTGAACGTCTGTTTATTCATCTTAGTAACGAGTTTTCTCAAGTACAAACTGTTATTTTTGTACTGGAATTGTTGTTTCAGACAAAGTGGATTGCTTTTAAATTGTATTGTATTATTTAGTATTTATTCTACACGACGGTTTATATTAACATTAATTGGTTGCGTTTACAAAGTTCACCAAATTTTGACTACAAGTATGGACCCCATTCCCCTGAAGGCCCGCGTGACGGATACCTTACGTAGAACAAATTCGCACAACTACTATGTTACCAGGCTGAGTTAGTAAGTCGTTCGCGATTCTTAATAAAATATCTCATAAACAAGCACATCGTTTATTATGGCCGTCTACAAATAACGCATTGAATGGACGGACGCGCTCCTCGCGATAAACGAGTGATAAGTTTTATCTATAGATTACGAAGACTATCTAGTTTTACTTACTTTTGAACAACAACAGTTTTGTTAAATTAAAGAAAATATTTCTTTCCCATAATTATCTACACTATAATAAAATATAAAAGATATTTTAAATTATTGCGTATAAAAAGTTGACTTTATCAGAGTTTTAGATAAATTAAACTCTACATTTTATTATACTACTTTGTTACTTGTAGCAGTAATAATAAAAATATTTCTAACACTTATCACATTATATAGATTATTTTTTATGTATAGAAATTTATAAATAATCTTGAGTGCATGCAGATAAACCGATCGCGAACACATTTGCTTACGCTCCTATGACGGGTCGTAAAAAGTATTCTAAATGAGCTGAATTCATTTGAGTTGTGACTAGTGTTAATTATGGAGAGTGTAACAGATGCACCGTTTGGAGTTACCTCCTCGAATTCTACGTAAGTGTTTATATTTTGCGCGTATATTATTTCCATTCCTTTCCTTTATTCATTGGTTCTAGAAAGCGTATATGTGCTTCGAAACACATAAAGATATTTCTTTACTTCATCTAATTTGAAACACTGTGTTAATATAACGACACACGTTTTTATTTTGCTAAGCATGCGAGACGCCGCGACGCCATCAGAGCCAGCGACAGCTCCGGAACTGTCGTACTACGATATGACCGGCGACAAATATTTATATATTTTCAATCACTACAAGTATCAAAAAACAAAACATTTCCGGTAAGCAAACATTGAATATTATTAACAGAATCGCATTTTCAAAATTCCTTTAAGAAGATCATTTAGAAGAATTCAATAGATATTTTATGTCTTATACATATTAAAATTATACAGATCTGGATATTTATACTTAACTATTTTTTAGGTTCCAGCGTCCTCCAGAAAGAGCAGGCACCATAGAGGATGTTATACGACTTTCTAAAATATTTAAGGACATGAATTATAAAGTGAAAGTCTACCAAGACTTGGATCATAGCGACATACTAGACACAGTTAAGACAAGTGAGTTTTTACTTACTTTGTAGTTTTTTTGTATTTGTTTTGACTTTACTAAAATTGGCACCTTGCTATATTCTTCTGTTTCCACCGAGAGCATAACTTTCTCGCCAAAATGAACAAATCTAGGTATAAATATGAACATTCCTCTGAGAGATATGTGGCCATTACAAACACTGTTTACAGTCTGACCCGTTTCAAGTGGTCATCAATTAATATTTTCATGAAGATGTAGGCAATATTTGCTTAATTTCAGTAAGTCGACAAGAACACAAGACCACTGCGTGCTTATGCTTTGCGTTCTTGACTCACGGCGAGAGAGGCGGAGAGCTCTACGCGTCGGACAGACAGTACCCTTTCACGGACGTGGCGACGTTGGTGGAGCACGGCGATGCCGGACTCGTGGGCAAGCCCAAGATATTCTTCTTGCAGGTTGTTATGTTAGGACTTACTATATTACTATGCGCTCGTGTTTGTGTGTATTTAATTATCAGTGTTTACAAGCGTAACCAACTTTTTTTTATTTATACAAGTATTTTATCTCCTGTGTGTGAGGAATGACTGTGACTGTTTCTATAACTTTATATTGGCATAAAAATGAGAATAGTAAATTTGACTGTGTTTAAGCAGGCATGTAGAGGGGCAGAGATCGACGACGGACGGAGAGTACAAGTCGATGGCGGAGAAGTATCTGTAATAATCCCCACACAAGCCGACGTGTTCGTTCTTTATTCTACTGTTGAAGGTACTGTGTTTAAGAATACGATGTCCAAAACTTCGTAAGTTTTGTAAGATATACCAAAACTTACGAAGCTGCAAATAGACAAGAGTAATTATCCGAAAGTAGAAAATGTTATTTTCAATGAAGAACATGCACATTTTTCCACCTGACATGATTTTAAAATAATTACCCTGGTCTATTCCACGATCTACTACTGCTTAATATTTTTTATTCCATAGGCAAGGCAAACGAGCGTTCGGGTCACTTGATGGTAAGTGATCACCGCCACCCACGACCCCGTGCAACACCAGATGAGCTACAGGGATGTTGCCGCATAGTAGTAGAGTGCCACGTACCCAGATGGTGAGCAGTACTGTACGGTTGGAAAATTCTGCGGCAGAAAATGCATAAATTCTCGGGAAGCCCATATGACGGAAGTTTTGCAAGGAGCACCCCGTGCCACACTCGATAAAAGGCCTTCGCCATGTCTAAACAAACTGCCAGGCCCTCTCCCTTGGGGTCTATAGCAGCAGCCCAGCGTTGGGTTAGGTTCACTAGAAGATCACCAGTTGAGCGACTATGGAGAAATCCATATTGTCGGTCGTTGATAAACCGGTGATCCTTCAGATAAAGCAGGAGCTGGCTGTTTATTATGCCCTCTATTACTTTGGAGAGCATAGAGGTGATGGCAATGCAGGCCTGTAGTTAAATGGATCGCTATTCTTCGGAATCAGGTGGATCAGAGTTCTCTTCCACGAATCAGGGACTACGCTGACTGAGTAAGAGTACCGAAATAAACGCGTTACCACCAGTGTCAACGCAGGAGCATGAGCACGTTCGGAGCACTAAAAGAGAGATGGTCGGCGGAGTGGTTCCTTGGTCATCCAAAGTCGAGTTCGAGGCCAAGAGAGCGCCCAAGTGATCGGTTTTCTCTTTCGCCGTGTGAACCAGGATGTCATTCTCCGTGCGTAACTGCGGAAACGAAGGCTTGCTGATGTTTCCAAGTGCAGCCTTGGAGAGCGCCCAGAATTGACAGTTTCTAGACGGACAGTTCTCAAGCTTCTCACCAATTTTCGAGATATGCTCGGACCTGGTAGACGTGATAGGGGCTGCCGTGGGGCGTACGCCTCGTTTGCCTTGTCCAAAACGCGGTTCTGTGTCCTTCCCAGAATTCGACGGGCGGCCTGAGTTTGTGGACTCAGGGAGGGATCTCCAGCATCGGAGATGCTGGTACCCTCCTGGGGTAGTCTCTCTTTCAGTACCGCTGTCATACTCTAGGAATGGTTTGGGTGTTGGGCAATGGGCTTAATTACATGCTGATACTTATATAATAAGAAATAGTACTTCTGGTGCAACAGAAATAACAAAAGCATTGCGTCGTCAAATTGTGCTATTGATTGATATGAGATAGAGTGGTGTTGGATAACCTAACCTAAACCAACATGCAATGGGTGGAAAGCGGAGAACAGAGTTTCTTAGCACTATGGTCTATTTACCTAATCTACTGTATACGAGAAATACGCTCAGTTTGAATAGGTGTGAATTCTAAAATGAAGTTATAGAAAATAATCCTTTTTTTAATCATCTTACATAATTTCTACGTTTTCTTCATAGTCTTAAAAAATATATATTCTTACGTTCTATATTCATTCAGTAATTTAGTAATGTACGAAGCGTACTTACCTTGTTTGCCGATGTTAGATCGATACGGACTTTTTGTATTTAAATTATAATATTATTTGAACATTTTTTCCATATATTTCGTTACTAATAATTGTACACATACAACAGAAAGGATTGTATCGTCCGTTGTATCGAAAGTTGGCTGAGTTAATCAGAATATAAACTAATAATTATAAAAGATATTTTATAAAGGCTTAGGGAAAAGGAAATTTTGATATACATATCAATTAAATTAATAACATAAATCTAAATCATTGTTCACAGAATATGTGGCCTACAGGGATAGTGAGGGTTCATTTCTAATTCAAGAGCTTTGCAACGTGGTAGAAGAGTATCACAAGGACTTAGATATTCTGCACATCGCCACGTTGGTGCAGATGCGGGTGGCGTACTTCCGGAGCACCTTCGCGCCTAAGAAGCTATCCATCCACAATAAAAAGCAGATGCCGGAGACGCGTTATACTTTAACTAAGCTTTTTAAGTTTATTTGAGGCAGTCAATGTAGCGCTAAATACTAGTTTTAAATGTGTAATGCCTAATCGATTGAACTGTTCCATGCAGGTAGTGTAGCTATTGATTGTTTCTATAAGAATAATACATTTAAAATATTTTTTTTGTATTTGAACTACTACAGATAGTATTTGCGTATATATTTGTTACATTTTTTTTATTTATTTTACTAAAAAGTTAACAATAAAATTGTTAACATAACATAACAAGTTGAACGACGGAAGCTGAAAAAAATTTAAATTATCTTTACTTATATGCTAATAGCTAACAAAATAAACTAGCCGATGTACATATAACATTATATTTTAAAATATATGAAGTACTAAGTAACTTAGTACTTTATATATATTTAAATATTATATAAATATCAAGTTTCTCTGCTTATGTACACACGCACCGGAAGTACCTGTAAGATTAACTCTTACGATTTCTTATATTTTTCGTATTTTCTACTGATAACTTCATTATATCAAATATACTGTGTTTTTTGTATAGCCGTAAGAGGCCCCTTTTAATGCACCTTGCATTAACGCTCGCCTCAACTACCCGAAATCCTCTCTCTACCTAAGCAAATTTGAAAATATCCTAATAATGCTGCTTTCAAAAATACATGCTAGAAACGAGCTGATGATACTTCTAGAAGGGCCGAGTTCTTTAAGTCGGTTGAAGAGAGATTTCACTATTATACCTCTCGCACTTACTTCTACTGCAGTTCATATGAGTGTTTTTGTAAATATGTTATCAAAATGTATATATTATATATTATGTATGTATGTATGTCCAAATACATGTATATATACGTATTCATACTAAGTATGACAGCGGCAATCAGAGAGCAAACAGGCGCATTGATGTCCACTGGTCGGCTTGTCGGCTCTTCGGCTCATCGGGGATGTATCGATTTATGCACGCACTTAATGACCGCCGACGCGTCGCACACATCACTCCGAGCTTCGTATGAATATGAAACACTGCTCCCGTCACGTCCTATACTCTATACTAACTCTAACTCTAACTATGAAAAAGATATACTTACTCTGTAATACAAACTTTTTGTCATAGTAAATATACATACAAATGTTATCGAGAATGCCTGCGACTTGCGAGGCCGACCCGCTGAAGGACCCTTTGAACACCGACAGTCACGAAGTGCATCCTCTCATTATTTAGTTTTGCGTCACACTGTATTTATTGTTCTAGTTATTGAGCCATGTATTTTATGAAAACCAATTTTAAAATCTGATTGATAAAAATAAATACGTGCCTGTAGGGCGCAGGAGGGTGCACGGGGCCGGGAAGGCGGCGACTTGATAAAGTTTTAATTTAATAACAAATTCCGCTGCACAGCCCCGACGGCATAGACTAGCAAGCGTACTTTAATAGAATATTGCACTTTGCAAATCACAACAAGTAAAAGTTTTTCAAGCCTGTCCCTCATTTTTATCTTGTATTTGCCCATATTTTGTTTGCCTATGGTTGGTCGAACTTTACCAACTTTATTCAATACTATAGTTTCTTAACACGCGTCGTCTAGTGCAGATATAATTAATGTACAGACAATCATTTTTTACTGTTTTATTAAAGTATAAATTATGTGAGTTAAAAATAAGATTTCTTTTATGTGACAAAATAAAATTTAGTTCGAATTAAAAGTACAAAGGAGTATTGATATCAACTTCGATGTAAATCAACTTAGACGTTAATTTTGTACCCCTGCTTAAAGGCGTTCATCATCAGCCTTTCTTCGTCCGCTGTTGGCAGCCAGACCTCCCCAATGGTACGCCACTGAGCTTGATTTTCAGCTTTGCGCTCGCAACAAACTGCAGGTCGTAGAGACCGGCGGATCAGCGGTTTAGGCTGTGCTTTGATCCGTCAGTCACTCATTTAGGAACATTTTATATATATATATATATATATATATATATATATATGAATATATGAACTAAAAAGTATAACTATTTGGAAATTAAATTCAGTGGACAAAATAACATTTTTTATGTACCTAATGTATGTAAAAATTTATGTAGAACCAAAAGTACGAATACTGTCAAGTCAAACACATTCAATGTTTGTCCCTTAAAATATAACTATTTACGACTATAAATACTACTATATATACGACTACGACTGTGTGTGTGTGTGTGTGTGTGTTATACACGTACACAGTGCACACTTTCACACTTTCTATACGAACGTATAATTTCACGTACACACTTTCTACACGAACGTACAGTGCAGTGAGACACTATACGTTCGTGTAGAAAGTATTTGCTACTAACAAGGAAACAGATATACCATACGCTACCAGATATACAAGACCTTACGAAAAGTTACATATAAATAATTTTTAAATCTATTCGCCAGATATGTAAGTTTATGTATGTAGGTAAATGTTAACTATGTGATATTTGAGTTTACCTAACAGTCATAACCAGTAAAAGTATACAGTAACAAATAAGGTTTCTGCTGAATGTGATTAGTTTTGTGAAACTACTGTTTGTGTCCCGAACTACTGTTTAGTGTCCCGACTGAAGAAGCTAAGGGCTGCAGTACATGTCGCTTGTGTCGCACGGGTAGAGTGGCCCCGACCAGGCAGCCGACGGCGAGGTGCACGCGGGCCGGCCCCGGGCAGAGCCCCTGCGCGTCCGTCGCGCGCACGATGCTCACATTGTGCAGGTACCTGTCGATGTCAACCGCCGGGAAGGCGGCGCGCTCGCGCAGCACCACGCGCACCGCGCCCGCGACGCCGCCCGTGCCGCACAGCAGCGACTGCACCGCCATGTGCTTTCGGTTAATTATGTTACTCCCTCCCTACTACCTTAATCTAAGTTAACACGGCAAATATTCAAAGAAGATTTTAGTAGAGTAAAGCAAAGGTATGTCGCTAGTTTCATACAACCTGATCAATGAGGCCTGAACACTGGTTACTTGGAATTGTGAAACTGGACGCTTGAGTCGGCTCGTAGTCGGCAAGAGCTTGAAACAATATATACACACAAGTATAGCTTACAGAAAATAAGTGCAGGTACAGGTTAGGTTTGTAGAGTACGTGGAGCAAGCAAGAAACAAAGCCATATGCAAGTACTTGTATGTGACCACGTGGCTTTTCAGTACTGACCTTTTTCGACAATAGTCTTGAACGGAAAATCATTTTGTAATTCGGACATCGGTATAGCTGATAACATCACGTATAGCCACAATGTATACGGAGACATGATGTCCTAGCCGATCTGTCGTAGAGTGCACCGGGAACATGAACTACTATCGAGCCAATTAATACATTGAACGTCCGCTACTAGTAACGCCTATTAAAATTATACCTACATTTATGAGGAAAGCGAATCGAAACCATTAGGCGCGGTCTAATGAGTTAAAGTACAATGGGCTCCTTATACATATAACATTTAAAGTTATTATGGTTTTTTTTTGTTGATTTAGTATAACAATATATATGTAGGGTCCGTATTACAAATATGAAAGTATCTATTGTCTTGAATATTACACACAAGCGCGCACAATCACAAAGCCAAGAAAATTTTGATGAAATTTGTTTTACAATCATAAAGTAGGCGTAGGAGCTTTACCTTGCTGAATTATTACTGTAATTATACATTATTTGTTAATGTTATAAATTTCATTTCTCCGCTCTCTGACCCTCAGGTGTCTTAACAAAGCACGGCGTTGAGTTCCGCCACTCAACACGCAGTGTCTCGATTTCGGGCAGACAGTGGAGAATGGAGTGTCTTGACATTAGGTTCTCCCTAACGGGTAGTCACGGAGAACTTAATGTCGAAGTCTAAGACTGTCGGGTGTTATGCGGGAAAAAGCGTAATGCAAAAAAAAAAAATATTTTCTCCTTAGACTTACCTCTAAGGCATACTCACTTATGGCAAAGCTGAGCCCGTAAGTATAGCTTAAGATTGTGCTGTCGTGGGTAGTTTAATTTATATATTTAACGATACTATGACACCTTATTGAATACAAGTCGATAGTAATATAATAATTAAATCTTTTCTTACCTTACCTTACCTTAATTTATGTTTGTTTTGATAAAAGATTGATATGGTCTGTGCAACTAATAAACGGAGTGGCAATGTGGAGAGATCAAATGTCAGTCAGCCGGTCAGTCAACTATTTACTAGTTAAACTAAACCGACGGTTCTTACGGTCTGCTTCGAATCTGCGTCAACATTGTTATTAGACCCCGAGAAGTGGAGTTATTGTTGGCTGCTTTTCTGGCCAAAGCTTGCGTGAAATAAAGAATATCTGACTCTTTTTAATTTATGCAAGCAAACTCAATATAATAAAAATAAACGTTACATATTCTTCATTTTAATTTAACAAATTATTATGTCATAAAATATAAAAAAAAATAAGGAGTTCTAAAGACTTTTTTTTGATACGTTTAGACACTGTAAACGCACTAAATATATAAAATACTCATTGTTTTACAAATTAAAAAGGAAAGTTTAATTATTTTAAAGTTGACGGCAAATTGTGTTCCTGCTTCGCGTCTTCAGGGGGGTGTTCCCTGTGTAGCTGGTAGTGCTGCAAGGCGGCATGCAAGCGGTCCAAGTGGAGCTGCTGCAGATGCACTTCCCGCTGCAATTCCTGCAGAGACAGCAGTATCGCCAGCCACTGTGACTGCACGTCCAGCTCCTTAATAAAAGCTTTTATTCTAATATACATCTACATTAAATCCTTATATATATATATATATGTTCATATAGATCTATTAGCTTTTGCTCGTGCCTTTACCCGCGCCGTGTGTCTATAAACGTAGCCTGAAGCTATGTCCTTCCTCCGGGTTCAGACTATCCATATCAACCTTCGTATAAAATAGCTCAGCAGATTGGTCGTGAAATATATATTTACACAAATAAATAAACGGGTAGCAGGCAGATAACAGTTACATTTTTTTATGTAAGGTAGGTAAGAAGTGGTATGCAATGTGGTGTATATATAATGGAATTCATTGAAGAGGGTTACTTAAAATAACGGTTTTATATATCGTTAAAGGTTTGAAATAGTAAGATTCATAATCGGCACTTGAAGACACTCTATTCGTGTCTGTCTGTACTTTTAAGCCATTTCTCCAAATAACTTTGTGCGAAAAACAAAATTCTTATACATAAAATACTGAAAGCTACAAATGTATCAATTTTAATAAGAATTTGCATTGTAGAGGTTTTTTTTAATTTAACTGTATTTATAGCTTTTAAATAATTCCACATATATAGATAAACATATGCTCTCGCGGATATTTTTGTTTTATGTACAACTATTTATGAAAAACAATCCCATGATATATTATCTTCGCAAGTCCAACGATTTAGGCAGCACACGCTTGGATAGCTCCCAGACAGTATGTAATTTTCCGACTTACTCAATACTTATCGTTATATTATGGTGGAGTTAAACAAAATCTTTATCTTTTAAATTATTCTAATGTGTAAGTTATATTAATGTAAAGTTTTATCTAAAATTAGTAATTTTTGTGTGAAAGAGAAACAAACATCCATCCATTTGTCATCATACTTATTTATGATAACTTTAGTTTGAACTTGTTGTTCAATCGATTATCTTTAATTTAACTAACTGTAGGCTCTATATACATAGATAGATATAATTCTCTTACGAGGCACTTGACTTATTTACTTATTTACATAATCACCTTTAAGTCCTTACTTGCTGCCTGTCGATTAACTTCAAAAATGATTATAAGCGATCCTAGAGCAAAAACTATGGCTTCGCCTACAAAGGAAAAGTATATCGTGAATTTCATAATATTATAATAATGCAGGAAAACAAAATATTTAGACGAAGCTATCCCTTGGAGCAGGCAAGCTACTTACCTGGGGATCATAATCGATCGCAATCTGCGTATGAATCCCCAGTGAAGAAGGCGGCACAAGCCGCAAGGACAGCACTTCACCGGTTGCAGCCCCTCTTGAGAGCCCAACTACCACTGCGTACCAAGGCCGCGCTGTTCAAGACCTTCATCAGGCCCCACCTGACGTATGCAGCGCCGGCCTGGTACGCGCTAGCCAGCCAACCAGTCCAGCAGAGACTCCAGGTCGTCCAGAGTATCGCCCTTCGCCGTGTCACCCAAGCTCCCAGATACGTGCGCAATGCCACTATCCAACGTGATCTCAAGATCGAGAGCTTAGGTGATCACATCAAAAGAATCGCCAGCAACTGCTACCGCCGGGCTGATGTCTCGGATCAGCCGCACATCCAGAACATCGCCCCCTGGCACTCCCGACCACCGGATAGACATCACTTCCCTAATGATCTCCCCCCCCCCCCCGGACTCCCAAGCTACTGTCACGGTCGCGGATCGCATAGCTGGGCCTCCCTCGAGGAATCGTGGGTCTCACCCGGCTGGGTTGATCGCCCGGACAGCAAAAGCTTATCCCCCCCAGCTCCCCGTACTCCCCCATCCGCTAACCCCGGACTGACACCCCCCCAGGCCACTCATGGCCATAATCCCCAATGACCTACCTGTATCAACAGGTGGAGAAGAGATTTTCTTGGTCATAGAGCTCCGCCCTGGCACCAACTCCTCCACTTCTAGAGGAGTATGAAGAAATCACGAGTACAAAATATTTAAATTAAATAAACAAGAGGTAAAGTATACACCTAGCAAGTTGCCTCCCAGTTCAATGGACGTGTTTTGTGGCAGTGGCGGAGGACGAGCGCGCGCCGGCAGCCGCACGCCTGCCAGTCGCAGCGTCCAAACGCGCGCGCGCCACTCGCACTGGCTGAACGTCTCCGCTATCTTGACACATACAGTCGCTCCGACTCGAGGATTAGACACCGCGAAGCTCTAGATGAATGAAAAATATGAATGTAGTACATTAAGGAGTATTGGCGCCTTTCTACGATCTCCAATCAACGCATTAATTGATACAATGCACACTTTTAGTAAGCTTAAAAATAAATGTAACTTTAATACGCGTCGCAAGTGGCGAGCTGAGCTGTCGCGCAAGCAACGTCGCTAGCCGGAACATCGGAAACTGATTCATAACTATTTTTCTATGACTTAGTTCATGAAAAGATATTCATAGCCATTGAGTACGTCGTTTTGCAGTCATTCATTTTAATATATTTATTTACAAAAACTTTACGTCATACGCAATATGAGGTAGACACTAGACATGCAGCACCTACATTATGTCACCTACAATGTCAAACCTCATATTGGAAAGATCTATAATCCGAGGTTCAAGGCGTCTTTACTTTTAAAAACTCAATTTGAATAAAAATATTGTTTAAATTGCATTAACCTGGTTTCTTGAAGTAAAAATGTATTAATGGCAACCATAATAATTTAAATATTCTAACGTATTATAAAAGATGCAATCGTATAAAACCTTTTTTTTCATCTGCTATCTTTTTTGTTTTTAAATACAATTAATCAATCATCATATTTTAATCAATGTAATCAAAGCATATTTGTGACATATTTATAAATCTTATACTAAAATGGAAATAGCTTACGCGTACACGAAAAGGCGCTGCGACTTTGGTCGTCAGCCGCTGTTCTGCGAACAAGGCCCCGAGCTGTGTGACAGCATTCCCTGCGCCCCTGCGGAGCACAAGCAGTACATACTGCGCAACCCTGTGCATCAGCCTACTCAGAATACACCATGCTTCTCCAAACACAAAGTCAATACAATTCGGTAAAATATTTCACTTTCCATTAAATTCCCTTCATATCCGTCTTGTAATGAATTCCTCATCGACGACAATTTAGAGCTGAATATACGACAACTGGTGCTAATCATGCGGAGGGGGGATGGCCCAAAGATGTGAACGTAGTAGATCCCGAAGCGACGCAGCGCTACCGCAGAAAAATCGAAAAAGATGACAACTATATCCACTGCGTGATGAGCCTCGCTTCGGTAATTACGGCGTATCGTTTGCTTATTGTCCATATTCTATCAATAAAATTGAAAAGGTGAAGTGATATCATAACATATTTTGTGTATTCCAGGACATGGAGCACTATGTTCAGCAAAATAATGCAACAGACATGTACCGTACTTATTATGCAGAAATGTCTTCATTGCCACCCGTCGAGAAGAGCAGTTGTCGCACCGTTAACGTCTATCGCGATACAGCCGGCGGTGGTGGACGCCCCATCAGCTCGATATGCTGGCAGCCTGAAGGGGGCCACAGCTTCGCAGTTACTTATGTTGACGTTGATTTCAATCACAACCCGCGCGCTCCAATCGATTCGTACATATGGGATTTAGAAAACGCCAACTATCCTGAAGTCGTTATAACTCCACCGGCGGCTTTGTTGGATCTGCAGTTTAATCCGCGAGATCATAATACGCTTATCGGTGGACTGATGAACGGACAAGTGGGCGTGTGGGACAGACGTCGTGGTGGAAGGCCTACACTAACCTGCGCACCGCATGTAGCACATAGGGAGCTAGTGAGAAATGTCTTATACATAAACTCCAAATCAGGCCAAGAATTTTTTTCAGGAGGACCCGATGGCGCTTGTAAATGGTGGGATATTCGAAATATGAGTGAGCCTACAGATGAAATGATCATGGACGTAGTGAAATCATCATTCGACGTCCAAAGCATGGCAACATCGAATGGAATAAGCGCCCTCGAGTACGAATCTACAATACCTACTCGCTTTATGATTGGTAGTGAAAATGGTCTAATAATTGGAGGGAATCGTAAAGGAAAAACTCCTATGGAAAAGTTGCCAGCTAAGGTATTCATAACATTAAGTCCTAATACGTTTATTAAATAGGATTTTATTAGATAATACAAGCAAAATTTTGTAACGAACAGTATGAAGCACATCTAGGCCCAGTATGGTCATTGGAACGGAATCCTGGATTTTTGAAGAACTTCCTCACAGTGGGTGATTGGACAGCTCGTGTATGGAGTGAAGATTGTCGAGAATCTGCAGTGGTCTGGTCTCCATCACACCGCCATAAAATTACTGCTGCTACCTGGAGCCCGACGCGGTATAAAATACCGAAGTTAAGAATTCCTTGAAACTGCACCGATGATGCACAATATACTCGTTTAAACTAAATATATTTTTACAGTTTGTCACTAATGTTAGTAATGCAATGGAATGGTATGTTAGCCGCCTGGGACCTACTGCGACGCCAGCACGAGCCCGTGCTCACCATGCAGGTATGCGAGGAGCCTCTGCTGCGTGCCCGGGTTCACGACGGGGTAATTGTTATTGATACTGATACTGATATTTTTGTCAAACCTACTATTTTCTTAAATAATAATGATGCAATAAATTGCGTTATAACCATTTTACTATATAATAGGGTAATTTTGCCGCCTGTGGAAGTCGCAAGGGTAACATCTATATGATTGAACTATCGCAAAATATGACACAATCCGACAAAAATGATAAAAGCCTTCTTACTGCGGTAAGTGTGTACACAACATTATAAATACGAAAATCTGTCTGTGTGTCACGCTTTCACGGCTAAACCACCGGCCCGATTTGGATGGAATTTGGAATTAAAATAGTTAAAGATCCAGGATTCATGTTGGAAACATAGGCTGCTTCTTTTTATAAAAGTCAACTCGCAAAGGCTTGAAATATGGGATGAAAGTTTGTATGAAAAATCTTAACCGCTTCACCGATTTAGGTGAATTTTCTCAGGAATATAGTTTTTCCTCCAGTATGACAAAGATGGGCGTTGAGCCCAAAAAAAATGTTTCAGCATTCAATATGCAACGTCTCGCGCCCGGGTAGAATGCTGAGAACGGAGTGTGACTAGGTCCAAGGAAGGAAGCATCAAGATGCAGAATAGCGTAAAGCTGAAAAAAAATACAATCGTCTGATCTGAAGATTCACGAGATAAAAAAATAATTGCTGGAAAGCAGTGCATTTATTTCCGTATGCTAATCTTTTATTTCCACATCAGAAGTCCCAGACGACTGTAGTCATTTTTATCTTGACGCTTTTTCCCACATAACAAGTAGGTAGAGAGGACCTAGTTTCAAGATACTCTGCTCTCCGCTTTCAGTCAAATTTAAGATATTAAACATTGAATATAGAAACTCAACTGATGAGAGGGGTTGTTTAAACGCACAGTGCTTTCGCATCTACGTAGGACCCGTGGAAGTGGGCCAGTTAATTCTAAATTTCCCATCCCATTATATCCTAAATACTGTCCATGCTTAAAATAGTTTCATTCTTATCCGTCCAGTAGTTTAACAGATGTGCGTGCCAACAGACAATTTTTTTTTAAATTATAGCTTTATATCTGATACTCTTTTCTCATCGCCCTAAATTATAGTCTATATTTCTTTTTATGGTATAAAAAAATAAGTATTTTTATTTGTAATATGTGTTCGGTTCCCTATTTTTTATGAGTATACCTACATTATTTTACTGCTATACATATTTAGATATTTGATCGCGAGAGCAAGCGCGAACGCATACTGGAAGCGCGAATGCGGGAGTTCCGGCTGAAGCTGCGGACGGCGGGCGAAGGCAGCCCCGTCGCGTCCGACACCGAGGTGACCGGCGACCGCGACCTCTCTGACGCCGCCACCGAGTATATGCACCTCGTCAAGAAAGAACTTGCCGCTATGTAGACCAATATTCTAAGCTCTACACAGCAAGAGATATTATATTTCATTTATTTAACATTTTTATACATACAAATATTATATCTGCCTTTATTTTATTTAAATATGATATGTAAATATCTACTTAGAATCATGATGTTATATTATTGATTAATTAAATATTATACTGTATGATATTTATTGAAAATGCTATTTGAAATAATATTAATTACTTATTATATATTACATCGTAGTAACTTGTTTAAAACTTTACTTTTCTTATTAAACCTAATTAGATATTACTTTGTCTAACTGGAATAATCATATAATAATGCGAATAAAAAGCTAATTTATATTTATCAATATACTGTTTTACTTTATCAAAAATCTAAATCATATTAATATTCTTTATTCAAATATGCTGTTACAACCAATTCTGAATCATCAATTAACATAAAAATGTTAGTATCGTCAGTCTTCCCGGAGCTACCCCACCGGCTCCGAAGACAGTTTTTCTGAGAAGATCCGGCGAGACTCAACGGTTACTCTTTTCAAATATAATCTTACTATAAGTCAACAACTATGATTAGCCTTTATACATAAGAATACTTAGCAATGTTTAAAACTCAAATATCATCAAACATTATGAAAAATTTGTAGTATTGGAAAATGCGAGCATTATTATTTATTGTACTCTTATAATATAGAGCAAAATAAGAATAAAATAAAATTAAAAACAATTCAAAACTTTATCAAAATAAATTCTTACAAGAAAAGTAAAAACGTCCTAAACTGGTACATAGGACTTTACATCTTTCACAAGAACCAATTAAATCCTTCCGTACAAAGTATAAAGAAATGACAACATAAGTGGTGCCACGATATCCAAAATTCTTTACTTTTTAGCACACAGTTGTCGTACCCCACGCAATTAAATCACAAAATACTTCGAGACACCCTGCTCTGAAATATTTTTATTTGGTATCCGTCATTATTTTGGTATATATATATATGATGCAAGTAATACTGATTGTGTGTAATATGAGATTCATGAACATAATACACAACGTGCTCCCGCTCGCCCGACGCGCGTCTCGCGACTATTTTTGGCTAAAAATAATCGCGAGATGCGCGTCACTTCGACGTGGCACCGTTTCCAACGTGTATTAATAAATGAATTCCCAAACGGATTTCGTGTGACGCATCATGCGAGATACGTCTGATAATGAACAAAACCAATGTGAAGAGGATCGCGAGCATGCGAGCCTCCTGTGGCAAGGCGTCTGGAACGCGGACGCAGCCGCAGTGGTGCTGGAGTGCGCGTTCTCCCGTCTGGATGCACGCGAGCTGTGGGCGTGCGGGCGCGTGTGCCGTGCGTGGCGCCGCGCCGCCGCCTCGCCCGCGCTCTGGCGGCGCCTGCTGCTGCCCGACGCCACGCCGCCCGCCCTGCACGCGCTCGCGGCTCTTACCGCCCGCACCGCCACCGGTAGCGCAGCGACGACGTCCCCACTATTGAATCACTCCAAATAACTAATAACAATAATTCCAACTAGTGGAGATCGTGAGATGTAAAAATAAGAAATATTTATACATTTAGCACAGTATTAAAAGTTTAAATTTTTTTAGACAGCAGGTCAGAATGGAGTTGGCGTAAAGAATACGCTCTAGAGAACGGACGGTGGGACATCTGCGACCAGTTGTTGGCGCCCGGCGTGAGCTCCGTGTCATTGCTATGCGCCGCTCTACACAACTGTGGCACTTACCTAGCACTTGTCGACGACGACGCACGACTTACAGTAAGCTCTGTTAACATTATTTTAATATTTAGCATACTTTTTATTTACTAGAAAAATAAAAAAAATCCTAAAGTCTGCTATTTACTTTTATAGGTGTATGAACACAAACAACTAAAAACTCACGAAAAAGGGAGAGAGACAGAATGGACGGTGCGGTGGAGCGACGTGGTGAAAACGGAATGGCGGAGCATATCGTCCGCGCAGTGGGCGCCGCACGCCACAAGCTTGCTGCTAGGCGGTCGTCTGGCCCTCGTAGATCGCTTCGAGTTGCTCTGCATAAATTTTGACGGTTATATCATTGACTATCAATATTATTGAAATATTAAAAACACAGTAGGCTTTACGCCTTTTCCTGTATAGCAGGGTATTCAGAGGCTCTCCAATACGCACAGAGGAGAGGGTATCCCCAGAGCGGAAAAATGATAATAATAAAATTATGACCATTCCACCGAGTGGGAATCGCAGTTACACCCAGACACTGCCCACTGCACCACGATGGCCATCGTAGGCAATGTACCAATTATTTATAATTACAGAAGAATGGAAAAGCAAAGTCGTATGTCGCAGTGGCAACGGTCCGGGCGGCGCGGGCTGCTGGGTGGATGACTGCAACTTCCTATCGATGAGACTCCAGCTACTGGCCCCGGGGCACGCCTGCACTACCGTCTGGCTAAATGCTGCGTCGCAGGTTTAATATTACATTATATATGTTTAAAGTAAATCCTCAATACCTGTTTGTAAACAAAGCGATATTAAATTATTTAGGTATGCTACGTATAAATAAATATCAATTGAAATAAACTTTTACTAAAACTTTTGACAGAATGGCATTTTGATGGCAGTATTTAAAAAAAAGTAAGTAAGTTTTAAAAAAAGTAGTAAATTAGTAATATTTTGGCTTATAGGAAACTTATTCCGAGTTTGCGGGTGTCACTACGCCGCTTTTGCGTATTTACAATGAATCTGCGACCCACGTATCGTAAGTAGTAATCATATTTGACATTTTAATTGTAAATTAGAAGCAACCTTTGATTAAATATTTAATAATTATATTTTAATTAGACATATACTAGTAGCAGACGTCCCCGTAGACGAACTTTTCGACGGAAATAGTACTGAAATGTCTACAGATGATGTTTGCACCCCCAACGCATCTTATTACAACAGCTTACAAGGGGTAGGTAGTTTTAATTATTTTTGGTGTTACAATACTTTTATTTTATTTTTATCTAAATATTGCGCACAACACAGAATAACATCCGCAAGGGCCACAGCCAGCAAGTACTAATAGGAGCTGGCGGGGTGGCCGGAGGAGCGCGAGGGCAGGCACGGGCGCTGCTAGCGTGGCGGCTGCCGCCGCTGCAGGTGCCCGTGCTGTGGGTGGAGGACCACCTCGCGCAGCGCGTGCAGCAACACCGCCTGCGCCTTGACGCCGACCGCGACTACGACCCCGACCGCGACCGCGAGCCCAATGTGGAGCTCATGCGCGCGCTCTGCACGCCGCCTGACGCCTCCTGCAGCTTGTCAGGCCAAATTCTTGGAATTGTGCTACATCCCAGGTGTTTAATATGCTCTGTTATATTTTTTATCATATATTGAGTAGAAACAGCAAGTTTAGTCGTGTGGCAGTTTTTATCGTCAAGTGATGTTGATGTCTTTCTCTGGTAATTTAGACGTGGACGTTGCATTTTGTCTAATCATAAGTCAACAGCGACGCTAGCCTAAGGAATTAACTACATTTTAAATAATAAAACATGCCACTAAATTTTACAAAAAATTTACAATCATAGTTTGATGATTGACAGACAAAGATTACATTACTCTAAAGAACCGTCTTTGGAAGTAATTCAAGTATCTTTTTACTATATACACATATATTTTTCAAGAGGTGGGTGTGTATGGGCTACGACGACAACCGGTGCGGCGTGTGTGTCGGTCCCACAGCTTACGCCGCTGTTGTGGTTGCCGGGAGGTGACCACTGCGAGCCTCTGCTGACGCCGCACTACTTGCTGCCGGCAGTCGACGACGACTACTTCATTACGTAAGATAAATTTCATTATAATTCTAACATTAATAAATATGGTATACAAATTACCATAGATGACATCAGTTTCAGTTTCTAGTATATAAATATATAAATATCTAATACTAGAGTACCTTGACTCTGGTCAGGCTTAGAATTAATTTGTGCGCACTGCTTTCCCTGAAACACGGCCGAAAAGGGTGTGATTTCCACAGACTAATAGCTTTTTTGTTCCAGTCCGACGGGTGGCGGGGCAGGCACGGTGCGCGTGTGGGTGGCGCACAGCGCGCGTGGCGGCACGCGGCTGCGGCACGGCGCGCCCGCGCTCGCCGCCTTCCTGCTGCCACTACGTGCGCGTCGGCGACGCCTGCTCGTGCTCACCGGGGACAACATATATGTAAATATTTGTTTCTATTAATTGGTCTTCTATCTTTCGTTACATGCAATATTCCGCAATATACACGTCGTGTTTAGCTGTGGGAACGTTCGTTGCCAAGATAAATACTAATTAATAAATAATAAAAAAACAGATATTAATGCACCAAATTAATCACGTTAATTTCCAGGTTTGGCAGACCCCCGTATACTGACTCGTTAAGACTTGTACCAATATTATTTATACCGGTAAGCTGAGATTTAAATAAATTGTTCAGTATTTTTTTTTATTTTACTATCATTTTAACAGGTTCTCATTTTTTTCCACACAGCACAAGGCAGTCTAGGCAGTCTGGCAATCTAGCCAAGACACTTTAAATATAATTTAAATATTATCATTCCGCCGAGTGGGAATCGAACCCACAACCAATTGCGTTTCAGACACTGAACCACTGCGCCACGATGGCCTCTTTTTAATAATATAGTAGGTAGTTTGCATTTACACGAGTAAGTGCCAATCACGTATTGACTGTATTGTTATTTGCCTCATGACCACGTAGAGTCGCAGCCCGCTAGATTCACTCTAACACCGGCTATGAAGCGATACCTCTAATACAACTATTATCTATTCCACAAGCTGACACACACGAGCATGGCGTCGCGTCGCGCTCTCCGCGTTTGCTCACGACATATTCATACAGCACGAGTAAGTTAAAGCACACGTTTCTTGCACAAGCTTTCTTGAATTCTTAGAAATTATAACATATGTTCATCCGAGTGGAGCTTAATAGATGCATACTTGATCTATTGATTATAAGTAGATAATGTATCATAATTAATATGATACATTATCTACTTTTTCTTATATATCATTATCTTATATAATATATCTTATAATATTACATTATCTTATATAATATCGCGTCATTCAATTAAAAGTAATCGAATATTTTTTTATTTATAAAGTGTCAAGAAACTACATAAGGTAAGAAACCAATGAAAAAAAGACACTATTTGTTACAGAATAAAATAACCACAAGCGGAATTCAACACAATATACAAAATGATGAAAAACGCGTCGAAAATAAACTAGTTTTACCTCCGCTTAAAATATCATCAACCGCCGCCATTTTATACCAACGATATGGGAAGATTCGCAATAGCTGCTACGAATTGTCACAAACCAGAATGTATAGTAAATGCGGCGGAACGCCGACCGACATTTCTAAAGAAGATCCAAATGTAAATAAACTACCATCGATATTGAGCGAAAAGTCCCAATATCAGGAGGCGGCTCGGGGGCGCGTTGCAACGACAATTACGAAAACAAACAACCAGCAAGGCCTCGGCGGAGGTGCACTTGAATTGCAAGTTCCACCTTTAGCAGAAACGGTCCGAGTCCGAGTTTTACTGGACTTCAAGTCGTCAAATTCACATAAAATCAAAGCAAACACCGCTCTCAATTCTATGAACAAGATGAATGAGTCACGCATATCGAAAAATAATTTTCAAAAGAAATTTACAACATGTGATACGGATAATATTGGTCCTAATACAGATACACCACAGGCAGCGAATAAATCGAAACAGAATACCTGTGCCACTAAGTCTCGACAGGAGCCGTCTGGTCCGCACACTTCCACCGTATGCCCACCGTATAGGCCCAAGATTAAATTTACCTTGCTTCCAACTTTTCCTGTTATATATTAACTTTGTAACATCTCGTGTGTGTCAGTTTCATAAATATATAATACCTCTGATTTAGTATAGTATCTTAAATATTAACATTAAGCATCTTGTATAATATTGAAAATGAAATAGCTAAGTTCTTAAATAAGGCGTATTAGTCAGGCCACCGTCGCTGTTTATAAGACGCAAAATAACAATACAAGCTTCTTACTTTACCCCGCATAGCAGGATAGATAGATAGGACCGTTATAGATAGGTAGTTCTCCGCTTTCCGCCACAGTCTGAAACATTGCGTGCTGAGTGGCGTGGCGTATTGCCTTATCACTAGAGCGGTGAAATGAAAATAATTTAAATATAATAGTTCCCTTGAGTGGGAAGTGGGTAGCCTATGTTCATCTCACGGTCCTCAAATATCTGTCTCTGTATTAAATTTAATTACAATCGGAATCGTCAGTGGTTTGGCCTTGATGACGTCACAGAAAGTAACGTTATTATGAAAGGATGAGTTAATTTTGTGCTTATATATAATTATATTTATATTTTTGCTTAATACATTAATTAACAACATTAAAAATAAATATTTCTTTTTTGTTGCTTAACAGGGACCATTTTTATTTTATTTTCTGTTTTATTGAGAACATTGACAGCTGCGATGTCAAATTGTGAACTGCAAATGTCGCTATCTATTACCATTTACCAGTCTGTGGTCACATCTAAGAAGGTGTCGGAAGCTTAGCAATAGACATGTGCAAAACAGTACGTCAAATTGTAATGTCATATGTCATTACATTTGATGCCGCGTAATATTCCATTTTACCATCACTTCAAAGTAAGCAGGTGTGAATTGAAACTCAGCTTTTACGTAGAAAGCAACTCGCTAGCCGCAGCCGGTTATTTAAAGAATTAATTAAAAATGTATTATATTTTATCCAATCACGTCTCACGATACTATTATTATGCTAGTAATTCAGTTATGTATCAGATCCATTCCCTCAGTTTCAATTACTTGACTACATAAAACAAAAGCATATGCAATGATGAACTAATTTTTCTTATATATCATACATAAATCATACTATTAAATACCATATATATGATATATATAAATTACTATTTTGCAGAAAAATAAAGTAATGGTGAGTACTTTAACTGTATATGAAGAAATACTAATTGTATTTATTATATATACATACAAAAAATATTTTATCTTTCAGGACTTGTGTGACTCTAGGGAGCTTGATAAATGTAAAGACAAGACATAAAGAGAATGATAAAGAAACATAAAATAAAACTGTAAAAAGGGATTAATTACTGAGAATAAAAAATTAAGAAAAAATATTAACTAATTAATACTTCTGCTGCTGGTATCATACCATTTTGAATGCGGACTAGGAGCAAGCAGAATATAAGCCTATTGACACATTGAAACAGATCCTTCTAAGAAAATGCTGGATTGAACACAACCTGACCTGGTAATTACATTTCCAAACTTAAAATCCTGGCTCCCCTGAACAAAGCATCATCAATAACCACTTTATGGTAACAGAACTGAGTGTCTTTTATTCAGATAAAAACATATGCATAAAATGTCTGCACTGAACAGATTTTTAGTAGTACAGAGAACTGTACTAGGATGTATCTTTTAATGATTATATATTTATTTTTTCTCAAGTTATATTAAAAATATTTTTTATATCATAGAAACCAATTTGAAAATATGTTTAGTAGTACAAAAATTTGCACTACTTATTATGGTTTTAATATTTCTCTTATAAACTATTTAAATGTATTAAAACTATTTTCTGGCTTACTTTTTTATAATACATGAGACAAATTATCAGTATGGTCAAGTAGGCTCTGGGGAGGAAGTAGGAAAAGTCAGTTTTCAAGGTATGTCTCTGTTCTTTGCTGGATGATATAATATAATGTCCAGTGGGCACATCTCAGATAAATATATGTTCTTTAAACATACTATTATAAACAAGAGGTATATTATATATTTATACTAGAATACTCATATTAAAAATATTTTCATAAATTTCAGACTGCTTAGACTTTTTAATATGTAATTTATTTCTTCCTTATTTCCAGATGTACCAAGAGGTGCCCGCATCTTCCTTGATGATGTACAAACATAATCTATAATCCAATAAGAATAAGAAATCAAACAAAAAATGTAAACATCAATATATTTGTACCAACAATACTATCGTTCCTCTTAGTTTAGTGTTTTGTATCATGAAATGAAATATTTGTAACAATAATAAGTTCTTTGATTTTCGAGGTTATTACACATTTTGAAAAGAAACTAATGTAACTGGATTAATCGCATATAATTTTGGTATTCGAAAATACATTTTTAGAACCCTACATTTCGAAACACTTTACAGTAGTCTGTGGTCACACAGGTAGACTGAAGTGGCACTTGTCTGTCATTTGATACAATTATTATCTCCAACTACCACCAACAATTTCTTAGTTGTCTCACGTACTGCCCTGGATTCTTGCAAAATGAGCTGACTGTATCTAGCTCTCTGGTGTGATGGGATTGAGACTTCAAAGTTTTCAGTATTGGGTCCCAGGTGGTAGATATTTTCCAACCTTCTTCTCTATTGAAATTAGGGTGTTTTTGTATTTCAATAGCCTCGTGGATCATCCTTGGGATATATCTGTTTTCCCTAGTGTGAATATGAGGTTTATCAAACCTGATGTAATGGTTGGTTTTATCTGTTGTATGCTCAGACACAGCTGACTTCGATACACGCGCATTCTTGATATCGGAGATGTGTTCCTTCACCCTTGTACTGATGCTCCTCTTTGTCTGACCAATGTAAGAAAAGCTACAGTCACAATCTAGTTTGTATATACCAGCACACTGCAAAGGAATGTTACTTTTCACTGGTCTCAAGAACTGGCTCGTTTTTCTGTTAGGCTTAAATATAGTTTTCACTGAAGCTTTACTTAAGATATTGCCAATCCTGTCTGTAACTTCCTACACATAGGGTAGTAGTGCTGGTTGTCTCTACTGTGAGCGGTTTGTTGGTTTTCCCACGACGCTGGCGGGGAACAGGCAGCTTGTTCAAATGAAGAGCATTCTTAACCTGTTGAAGCTCGTTCCCTAGGTGTTCAGCGTCGCAGAGGCGATGGGCTCTCTGTAACAAAGATTTGCCAAAGGTAGATAGATAACTGTGTAGGATGGTGGTGGGATTCACCATTGAGATATCTGTTGGTGTGTGTAGGTATTCTATACATGGTGTGGCCTATTGTGCCATTAGGATTTTTTAAAACTAAAACATCAAGAAAAGCTAAAGAATTGTTTGCCTGTAATTCTATTGTAAATAGAATGTTTTTATTAATAGAATTGAGGTGGTTTAGGAATATATAAATATTGTCAATAGGTAAAATTGGAAGTATCATCTACGTACCGCTTATATATCCTAGGAATACATGGTGCACTGCTAAGAGCCATCTCCTCAAAGTCCTCCATGTATATATCTGCTATTACTGGGGACATAGCAATGCCATCTATTTGTAAATTTGTAAATAGAATACTTGATTGAACACTAGATATCCAGATGTTAGGCAGTGTTCTAAAAGTTCAAGATATTCCTCAGGCGTATTGTTTTCTTCTAGCTTCCTCTTGACAATCTTGATGCAGTCCTTGATTGGTATACTGGTAAACAGCGACTGGACATCAAAACTGACCATGGTTTCATTGTTAGCTAACTTAAGGTCTTTCAGTCCACTAACAAAATGGTATGAATCCCTGACATGAGATGTTGTGTGGCCACGTAGTGGAGATAGTACTTTCGCCACGTGTTGTGCCAGTTTATACGTCGGCGTAAGGATCTGGCTTACTATAGGACGAAGCGATACATCTTTTTTGTGTATTTTTGGTAACCCATATAACTTTGGAGGATTTACACAAGTAGGCACGAGAGATTTAATGTCAAGGTGTAGTTTCTTCGCATGTTTTGATATTAAAACGGATGTCTTTTTAAGTATTTTTGTTGTGGGGTCTTTGTCAAATATTTTTGTCAAAGGTTTTTCATCCGATAGTAATACTGCCATTTTTTGTTTATACTCGTCGGTGCCCAGTATCACCGTCGCTTTACCTTTATCGGCTTTGAGAACTGTTATGTTTTCATTTTGCCGCAACATTCTAAGAGCCTGAGATTCATCACGAGAAATATTGGATTAAGGTGGTTTACTACGGCGTAAAATGGCAGATATATCTTCACGGATAGCCTCCGAATCTTCCTTTAGAATCTTATAAACAGTCCTCAGCGTTTGTTATAATTTCCTCAAAAGGTATTTTTCTTGGCGCCGGTACCTATGTTGCACATAATGTAACAAATATAAAACGCCTCGTTTTGTACCTGTTATTATACACAATTTAACTCATTACGATGCTCATTTTATAATTCATTCTTTCAATACTTTTAATAAAGGTGCTGCCACAAAATAAGCAAAAAAATAAGATATATTTCGTTTAGTAAAGTAAGTAAAATTAATAATCGTTCAAGTTCATGTTCAATTTTGAATGAACAATTTTGTGAGTTAAGTAAAAAATTCAGAAAAATGTTCATTATCTTAAGTAAAAATAAAAGGTATTTTTCCTAATGAAAAAATTACATCTTTTGGATCTTTAGAACATCATTAGCCTTTGAAGGAACTGTTTTATAATATAATAGGCTTGAGTATTTGTTAAATTTTACAAATAAACAAGGATTAGATATGAGAACAGATTATAATCCCGTCATCCAGACCAGACTATTTCTCTACTCCATAAGCCTAAAGTAGTAGTAAGTAAGTAAGTAGCTATCCTTATTTTTTATGAGAAACAAATATTCATAATGACCATCACTTCAAAGTAAACAAGTACATACAAACTATCCATGGAATGCTTGCAAAATAATTCTCAGCACGCTCATACATCATTTCTGCTGCATTGCTTATGCTTCTGGTTACATCCTTATATCATACTGTAATTTGAGGGCAAAATATACTAGTTAAAAATAAATAAATAAAATAAAAATTATTTATTGGAACTTAAGATAATAACACTAAACACAGTTCGATAATAACTACTATAGTTTAAACTGTATTGTAGTCATTAACGCCTTCCTCCAGAAATTATTGAACAAATTCCAAAATATATATATACTAAATACTAATTTTGTGTTCGTGTGGTGTGTGTGTGAGAGTGAGAGAGAGAGAGAGATCGAGAATAAATTGTTGCACAAATGTGGCTATAATAAGATTATCAATTTCCTCATACGTCAAGCCTTACAACCAATTAAAACTTATGTGCCTACAATCTCGGAGAGAACGATGGTACAGGTAAATAACTTTATTAACTCTATTATATAACTTTATTAACTATATCCAAGGAGCCAGGTATTCTTAGTGCTGTTTGCATAGAGTCAGCCTACTATAGTGGGTTCTACAAACTAAGTCAGATCGACGTGTGCTGTTAACAAGCTGTTTATTATAGAGTGAGTGAGCGTTTGCGTAGAATCGTGTTGAGTAAAAATAGTTTCCTGACTGAGAGAATATTTGCTACGCGGTATAACTCAGTAGGTACTTGAGAAAAGTAAGGGCATAAACAACATGCCTTTGAGTATAGATCTTTGGGCTTTACCTGCATACGATAATACAGATTATAGATTGAACGAGAGCATAATAAACACTTTTTATAAATCTGACGAATATCCCATTACACCTCTTAACTTTTTTAATGTACTACTTTTCTTATTCTTCCGCACATTACATTAATATATTCCTCCCAGGTGAGCGCATTAACAAACCATATTCCCTTATATTTTATATGTTTAGTTGAATTATAAATATCTATGCAATTACATTGGAAAGAATTCCCACAAATTTTTGTGTGAACTCTTATAGAAACTGGTAGTGAAGGAAGGTTATTATTATTTGGAGCAAATGCAATAACTTTGTTTTTTTTCCAAGTTTAAAGGTAACTTGTTATGAGCTAACGAACTATTAACAGCGGCCAAGGAGGTGTCCGATAGGATCCTAGCTTCAGACCAAATTTTACCGTGTACAAGCAGGGTAGTATCATCAGCATAGGATATTATTTTGCAGTTTGGTAAAGATAAATTAGACATTTTGAAATGAAACTATTTTAAACGGATTAATCGCGTATAATTTCGGTATTCGAAAATACATTTTTAGAACCCGACGTTTCGAACACTTTACAGTAGTCCGTGGTCACAGGTAGACTGGAGGTGGCAATTTTGGTTGTCATTCGATACAATTATTATCTCAAACTACCGCCAACGATTTCTTAGTTGCCTCGCGTACTGCCCGATTCTTGAAATGAGCTGACTGTATCTTTATCTCTGGTGTGATGATTGAGACTTCAAAGTTTTCATTATTGGGTCCCAGGTAGGAGGTGAAAGTTTCCAACCGTCTTCTTCTCTATTGAAATTAGGTGTTTTTGTGAGAGGCTTGTTGGTTTTCCTCTCCTAATGACGAGAGTGAGTCTTCCCACAGTGGAGAGACAAACCAGCATCACTACTACCATATGTAAGGAGTTACAGACAGGATTGGCAATATCTTAAGTGAAAGCTTCAGTGAAAACTATTTTCAAGCCTAACAAAATAGTGAGCCAGTTCTTCGAGACCAGTGAAAAGTAACATTCCTTTGCAGTGTGCTGGTATATACAAACTAGATTGTGACTGTGGCTTATCTTACATTGGTCAAACAAAGAGGAGCATCGGTATAAGGGTGAAAGAACACATCTCTGATATCAAGAATGGGCGTGTATCGAAGTCAGCTGTGTCTGAGCATACAACAGATAAAACCAACCATTACATCAGGTTTGATAAACCTCTAGGGAAAACAGATATATCCCAAGGATGATCCGCGAGGCTATTGGAAATACAAAACATCCTTCAATTTCACAGAGGTTGGAAACTTTCTACCACCTGGGACCTAATAATAATGAAAACTTTGAAGTCTCAATCCCATCACACCAGAGATAAAGCATACAGTCAGCTCTCATTTTGCAAAGAAGAATCCAGGCAGTACGCGAGAGGCAACTAAGAAATCGTTGGCGGTAGTTTGAGTATAATAATTGTATCGAATGACAGACAAGTGCCACCTCAGTCTACCTGTGACCACGGACTACTGTAAAGTGTTCGAAACGTCGGGTTCTAAAAATGTATTTTTGAATACCGAAATTATACGCGATTAATCCGTTTAAAATAGTTTCATTTCAAAATGTGTTATAATCGCGAAAATCAAAGAACTTATTATAAATTAGTCAGTTCATTGACATAAATAAGGAAAAAGGTCATAGAATACTTCCCTGAGTAACACCAAAACTTAATTTTTTTTCGTTACTTCTGACATTATCTATAACGACACATTGTGAGCGATCAGTTAAGTAGCTCCGAAAAATGTCATTCACTATGCCTCTGATACCCATTATATTTAATACTACTAAAAGCCTACAGTGTCGTAGGCTTTAGACAGGTCCAAGAATATTCCCATTGTTTTTTGCTTAAGACCAAACATTTGATTATGAATTTAATAAATCTAGAGCTGCATCAACCGCAGATTTATTAGATTCCTAAATACTTGGACGATTTTAGAATTAAGTAATTTTGCGAATATTTTGCCTTGTGGTGGACTGCGTGACAATCGAAATAGTGTTATTGTTGATTATACCCCATCTCCACCCTTGTGTATTTGGTGAATGAGATCCTTTTTAAAAATCCTAGGAAAGATACCCGATGCAGTAGACAAATTAAAAATATGAACAATTAGGGGAATAAAAACATGTTTATCCTTTTTAATTAATGAGGTAGGGACACAATCCCATCCTGTGGCAGGTGTATTCTTAAGATTACAATAGTATTAACGACTTATGCATTAAGATACACTATAAATAAATAACTTATTACTATTTCAACAAATTTAACATGGACACACCTATCCAGTGTATTAAAATTGTTTTACTCTGATAGAAAAATTAAGTATTCCCGATGCATTACTTAAAGTTATGTGAATATCTTTGTATTGTGTGATGTGTATGTATGCTATAACATATCCAAAAAGCAAGACCGTTTTTTTAATTTTTAATTTTATTCGTTAAGTATTTCGAAATAAAAATACTTTTGTTCTCTCCGCTCGCATCAATGGTATGAGCTTGTAAAAAAGTTTTTTATATAAGTTTATAATTTTTTCTTTCATAATAACACTATTAAATTTCACTATAAATTTCATATATACGGTGAATATCATGTATATTGTGGGGCATATAGTGGTAATAGTATGTTATAAATGCTTGTTAGAATCGAGTCCTTGCTTGGGAATATTCCTTAATTCCACGCAAGTAGATTGGGAGGTCCGGTCAAACCGTTCGATCTTTTCTTCTAGAAATTGTATATAATTTAAGTTGCTTTGAAGCTGGTTATTTATGATTTTTTTTCATTCAATGAATCGTAAACTTTAGACATAATATCAATCGAGTTACATATATCATCACTTTGTTTCTTTATTATATCTAAAGTGGAGTATCTCGTTTCGACTTTTTGTTCTTATTGTAATTAAAATTCAAGCATCATACGTTTTATTTGTCTCACAAACAAACACCGCCAGTTCAGATTGAGTATCGCCATCGTTCTCAAAACGTTTGGATTTTTGACGTTATATTTATCCGTGTCAGTGAGGTTAGGCTCCGAACTGCAATTCACGATTGAAGATGACGTAGACTGGTGTTGCGGTAGTTGATGCGGGAGGATCTGTTTATCGGCATTATTGTTGACTTTTCTAAGTACCAGGAGCTTAGAACAAAAATACGAGAGTAATCGGTAGGTCAAGGTACGCTGGAGATACCTGATAGTCCTAAGGATAATTCAATTTAATATCCAACCAACGTAGCGAGACCCGTGAAAGTTGAACGCAGTAAAGTATGTCGTCCTGTGCTAGCCGGCGACATTACAAGCTACGTAGACTGAGATAGGAATAGTTCGTAAGATTTACACACACACATAAACCACAGTATTGCACTCATGGACTCTTCGATAGTTATGCACTCCTATTTTTTAAACTATAATTAACTTAGTAATTTTCACTAATAAACATTATTGTAAATAAGCAATACACGTACTATCTCAATGGTTTTGAGGGGAAAAATAGACTCTTAGTTGAATGAATGGGTATTTTTCTGTATGTGTGGATCTGTAGAAGCATCGGCCCGTTTGAATGTATCTACGGTCCACTGGAATGATCACGCCACTGAGGCTGGTCATCCCGAGGTAGCGTTGTATAGTGGAGTTACGAACGTATCTCGGGGCCCCAGCGGCGGTGCGGAGGGCGACGTTCTCCATCCTTTGCAGTTTGAGTCTTGAGGTGGGTGTGGTGAGGGCGAGCCAGGCCCATTTGGTAGGCAATGGGTATTCTCATTAACTTTAATAGAGTCTTAGATTACGTAACGTTGTATATTTTCAGTTCATTATTCATAGAGCAGAGTGGCGCAGTGGAAGCGTGCTGGGCCCAAAACCCAGAGATCCGTGTATCAAAACCACGCTCTGCTAATATCGCCGCATACAATAACATTTTGCTCTTTTTTTATGCTCTCTGTCTGTCTGTCTACTCTACTCTACTCTGTCTACTCTAAGTACTTTATACATATGTATTAAATGTCTTACCTACTCGAAATATCTTTAAAAAATGGGGTGGAAACAAAATGAAGATGTCACTAGTTGTCGTTCTCCCGTTCTATACTGCTCGATAATTATAATTAAAAAGCATGAAATTATTATTAAAATAAAGAACTTTGTCTCCTGGACTTTAATCGAAATATTATAGGTAAAGTACCCAAGTCTGTCAAAGTTTGACTTGTGCAAGAGGTTTAAATATCAGTATGTCAATTGAATTTTGATATGAAATTTAAAGTAAGAAAAATAATTTTATTACAATTAACTTAAAAAAAAGGCCATATTTAGGAGACGTATAAGAAATTGAACGCAGCGGGATTTATACGTTTTCTAAATATGTCTTTTCAATTTACTTAGCGTGCAATAACACTTTACAAAATGTAAAAAAAAAATACAATTAACTTATTTATATTAAACTGTATTTTATTAAAACATAACATAAATGTGTTTGTTTGTAAAAGTGAAATAACGACTTTTTACTAAATACATATGCACGGTACACATTCTGAAATATTTTATGTATAATTTTTGTCTGTCTGTCTGTCTGTTTGCGTCTGCGTCGTCTGCGTATGCGTATTTAAAAATAAAATTATACAAAGTCAAATTTTTCAAACAAAAATAATTTTCCTTATCTCTGATAGTTCTGACAGTCGTTGCAGCCAAACCAACAGCCTTTGCTATCCCCACAGCCATTTCTGCCGTATCAAATCGTCGCAGAATATCTAATTTAGTCTCCAAGCTGATATTTTTTTTTGTATTTTTGGCAATTCTACCAGTAGCGCCCTTTTCACTCATATTTGAGTGAAAAAAATTACAAATTTATGTAAAAAAGAAAATGATTCTGCCAATAAATAAATTGGGGAAATATTTTTCTTTTTTGTAACTAAAAACATCACGTAAAACTTTATATATGTAAATTTATTATTCTCTTTTTAAAAACGCACAACACACTACATTAGCTTATACTACGTAATTAAACTGAACTAAGCACAACACACTATATTACCTTACACTACGTAATTAAACTGTAAATTAGCAAAACAAAGTGAAAATAAAATTGTATTAAATATATTGATTTTTAGTTAGAAAGGGAATCCTCAAATTTTGATTGCATGGCGCAATTAAAAACAAAGGTGTTGCCATATTTTAGGAAAAAAAATTAAAGGCTCGAATCCAAAACCGAAAATCTAGCGACGCACAGTGAAAATCAGTAAAAATTAAGCGACGCAACTTCGAATAAAACAAAAGGAAACGACGCAAAGCGAGGTATTGGCGTATTCAGATATTCGTATCGCTACCGAGTGCAATTTGTATAGGAATTGAAAGGAACCGTACGTAAAAGGAACTAGCTTTTGGTAGCACGAATAAGTTTTGACAGCTTTCGTACGGTAAACGTATCGAAAAGGTCAAAATTAGTGAAGTATAGAAATCGAAATCGGGTTTTGACCTACGGTACGGTACGGTACGTAAAACTCGAAGATTCGATATCGAAAATTGTCGATAGTTTTGTCACTTGCCAATTTGTCGGTGAGAAAACATTCGTAACATATTAAATTGTAGTTTTAAAAGTCATTGTAGTGTTTTTGTAATTACTTTGTATTTTTTTTATATTCCTTTGTGCTTTTGCAATATTCTTAGATTATTTAAATAATAAATCATCCACAATGCAAAGACAGCCACTGAACGAAAACATGTGTATTATGCTTTTACCGCAAGTTTGTTTAAAAATGAAGAAGTACTAAGAGAAATTAGGTGAGTAAGGATCATTTAATTATGTTTTTAAATAAAATAGTAATTTGTAATGTAATTTATGTTAATTTCCCTGACTTTCCACAGATGTTTGAAAAGCAAAATTACCAAATTTATTCCATTGTGTTCAAGTTTTGTCGAAACTAACAATTTATATTATTGTTAAAGCATTTTTCATATAAGTTCAGTAATAAATATAATATTTGGAAAGTTACAGGTGTTCCTGGCTACCCACAACAACCAAGGCTACTCACAAATATTACACAGCCTAAGGAAAGATCAGAATGCAGGTTGAAAATGTGTTTGGGCATTTAAAAAGCAAAGATAGCATGCTGTTATAGCATGCTGTTATCAAAGAAATGTGCAGAAATAATAAATGCTAGTGGTGTGTTGTCCAATATTTGGCCCTCAAATATTAACCTAGCCGAACGAGAGCAGCATATCTCAAATATTATACACTGGTGTATATATACAAGAGACAATTTTCTAAAGAATGATACTGAAGCTGAATTAACTATGAAAAGAGCAAAAACAAATATATTAGTAGATAGAATTAATAGACTTCATAAAGAGTTTTAACATTTTTCTTGGTATTTAAAAAACTAAGTACATATTAGGTATAATATAAATATAATAAAATTCTTAATTAAAATCAAAGGTTTTTTTTCTTTACACTTGACAATGTAATTTCAACACTTGTCATTCCGAAGAGCAATACCAAATTTATGTATACATGTGTGTATCTGTGTTATTAAACATATTTAGCATTTATTTATATTTATTTTATATATCTGTTTTTATTTATGTAAGTTTATGAAGTAAATTTTGTATTTTGTTGGTTATTTAGTTAATTTCTTTTACTTATATTTTATGATTGCATGGCTACTTCTATCTCGCTGTTCACAACTTATCCACATCCACGGGTCGACTGGAAGACGTCTCATAAAGAAATAAGTCCACCTTTGTACTTTTTGTTTGTTTATCATTTACTTAATTTTTTTTTGTAAGCTCAATAAATAATTTCAATAAGTATAGCCACTGATTCTGCATTTGCTACATCATTTATAATATTTAATGTCATACAAAAATGTATATACAAAAACACAAAGTTCGCACATAGAGCACATGTTACAAATGTAAACAAACACAGTTGCCAAGAGGTCAAGTCATTGTTAACGTCAAGTGGATTTGTTTAGAAACCATAAGACATGTATATTTAAAATCGATAAAACTATTTAATTTCTTATAAGCTATAATACGTTTTTAATATATCTTGCAATTAATGTCTTAGCTTATTCTTCATTTTAAGCGTTTAATGCCATTTAAATTTTGATAAATAAACAATTGATTAAGAAATGTAAAATATCATTCGCCATTCCCTTTGGTTTTTAAACGTTTTTTCATTCTCTCAGTCACATCTCTAGTTTTGTTCGTCACGTCACTAACGTAATCGTATCGAGTGCTCGATAGTTACGCTTACCTAACGAATTCGATAGCTTTTAGTGCCCGCCCTACGGGAAGTACGGGAAGCTAAAAAGACTGTGTTGCCTGACTAGTTGGTGTTGCGGTTGTTTATCTGTCAATTTGACTATTGGTAGATGACTTAAAAAAATAAAAAGATATTAATTTTGTATTACTTTATTACATACAATGCTTTTTTTCAAATTTTACAACCTTTTTTACAAATATAAAATCTTTTCTATCAATCTCTCAGTAGGACATACTTAGTTATTTCTTTCAAATTACATCACTCTCTTTAACATTATTTACAAAAATACATATTTACAAAACACGATCATTCTATAACGTAATAAATAAGGCGGCGACGGGCGCGCCAATGTAGGCTACACTACGCTAGGCTATGCTAGGCCCCGCGAGCTATTCCCGGCGGGGCTAGTATCACACTTGACAGCTGACGCGTCGCTAGACCAGCACGGTGAGGCGCTCGGGCGGCGCGAGGCGCGCGGGTGGCGGCTCCGGCGGCGGCAGTGCGCGCTTGGTCAGCTCTTTGTCGCGCGGCGGCGTGTTGTTGCGCGCGTCTGCGTTCTGCGCCTTGTACAGCGAGTGCGCGCGCGGCAACTCGTCCGCGTCGCGCGGCGGCCGCTCTTCGCGCAGCGGGTTGGCGAAGCGCCGTAAGTTCTCTTCGTTCTGTAAGTTATTCGACTTCTCCTCGTCGCGCCTACGCGAGCGCTCCTCCGCCGCCGCGGCTGCCGTGCGCCGCTTGCGCAGGTACAGAAACGCGCCGGCCCCGCCCCCCAACAGCAGCAAGGCGCCACCCGCGCACGCTCCCAGGAACGCCCCCCCCGGGCCACCGGACGCGGCAGTGGCCTCGGCGACGGTCGTCTGCGGCGTCGGGGGCGGGCCGTGCTCGACGCGGAGCCGCAGCGCCGCCGCTAGTAGGGG
The DNA here is from genome assembly GCA_038994665.1 of Podotricha telesiphe. NCBI lineage: Eukaryota > Metazoa > Arthropoda > Insecta > Lepidoptera > Nymphalidae > Podotricha > Podotricha telesiphe. The sequence goes on along the minus strand of JAOYRR010000319.1, from coordinate 1,250,470 downwards.
GTGGTGCGCTAGACGACGCCGGGAGACGAGCTCGCTGAGAGCCCGAACTGCCGCCGCGAGTGCACTCACACCTTCTGCGTCGTCCTCCTCACCCGCCCACTGTTATTTATATACAATATTTATTCATTAACATATGGAAAGTATTTTAGTAGTTATTTACGTGAAACTGGAAAAACGTCACTAACCAAAGCCAAGTCGAGTGCGTCATCATCGTCAGGTGCGAGATCACAAAGCAGCGTTAGGGGCGGCGCGGGTGGCGCACGATCTGCGAGGGCGGCGGCGAGGGCGCGCCGCAACGCCACGCAAGCCCGCTCGACGTGCGCGCCGCGTGCGAGGCGCTCCCGTGCTAGGCGCAGCTCGGCGCGCGCACAGCCTGGCGGGGGCGGCACGCGGGCTCCGGGCCAGCACGCCGCTGGCGCGGGTAAGGCAGGCGGCTCCACACGGCGGCCTAACACGCGTCGGCACTCTCCTAAAGGGGAGCACGGCGCTCTCAGACAAAGTGCCGGAGCAGCAGGAACGCATACCTAAACAATAATAATGTTACATTTTTTTAAAAGTTCATTTTAATAACGCTTACAACGTGTAATGCTTCAGTCCCGTGGAAACAAATATTCCTAAGAAAAGTAAAGTAAAGATGAAACATGAAATAAAAGGAAAGATGAAATGAAAAATGTAAAGATTAATGCACATTTTTAAGGGTCCCCGTCTACTTGGGTCGCAAGTCTCAGACACTGGTCCTAGCTCCATTTGCATATTTCAATCTTTTTTTACCTACGTATTTTATATGTATATAAAAAAATCCAATCCAATTTTTTAAGGTGCAATTTAGCTATATTTTGTAGTTGTAATTGAAATACGTTCTTGTACAATTACAGGGACTTCATATATGTATATGACAAAAATGTTATACCTCATCTGTGCGGCAAGGTAAAGCGGCAGGTGCAAGGCAGTCCGGCAACCCGCACCACAGGCGCGTGCAGGCGGGCGCGCCGGCCACGCAGCGACACGCGTTGCATCCCCACCACCACGTGCCGTTGTCGGCGCCACATGTGCCGGGTGTGTCGCCGGATTCCGCGGCACCTTCCACGCCGCCATCAGAGCCTTCCATTGCTTCTCCGCTTTCAGCACCCAGTCCAGCGATCACTGTAACCATACAAAAGTAGAATTATTATTTGTCTTGGTAAATAGTTGAAAATATTAGGTTTGCAAATACTCACGCTCTAGACAACGTCTTGCGAGCCTAGCCGGTGGAGGCGGACAAACACAACGCGCCACAGATCCAGTGGTCGTGCACGTTGCCGACGACGGGCAGGGCGGGTCGCACGTGGACGTCGAGCAGTCGGTGCCGGTCCAGCCGGGGACACACTCGCAGGCCCACCAGCCGGAGCCGCCCACGCAGCGTCCGCCGTTGCGACACGGCGCTGACGCACAGCCTTCGGCCGCGCGCTCGCAGCGGGCGCCGCCCCAGCCAGCACGGCACGCGCACGCCCACGTGCCGCCGCCCACCGCCACGCAGGATCCGCCGTGCAGACAGGAACAAGGGACTCCTCCCGAACCAGATGATATAGGCACTATTGCTGTTTGAATGGGGACCGTAGCTATTGGTACTATCTGAAAATCAAAGTTAATTAATATAGTATGTCTATATTAAGAATTTTAACAATAATTTTAATTATTTTTAGTGTTTGTATTACATTAATAGGAGGATTTATAGGCAAATCGCATATGGTTCCGGCCCATCCGGGAGGACAGGCACAGTGGGCGGTGGACGTCACTGGAGGGACGACTGGGGAAGTAGGTAGCAGGTCGCGTATACACGTTCCACCGTTCACACATCGGAGTTCACATCGCGGCTCCGCTCGCGTTGTACATGTTCCGCCTATGTAGAAAGTTGTTAAAATTATATTATTAAATACATAATACCGGTTAAATCACAATTAATTCAACCTTTCATAGAATAAAAACTTACCCGTCCACCCATCGGTACAAATGCAAGTGAATCCCGAAGCACTGGCCACACAGCTACCATTATTGTGGCAAGGATTAGGTGAACACTCGTCCAATTCTAAAAATGAAATGTTTGAAATAATGTACTGATACGGAGGTAATAATTTCCAAAAGCAGTTTTAAGCAATAATTTACTTACGATCTCTAGCAGCACGCTGTGTGCAATTCTTTCCTGTCCAGCCAGGCGAGCAATGGCAATAGTAGTCGCTTTGCGCCGTGTAACAAGGCGCGCCGTTAGCGCACGGCGAGCCCGCGCAATGGTCTCGATCGTCCTACACACACAATCTGAATTGCAAATGTGAACTATACCGAAAACCATAATTCACAATAAACATCTCTTCTTACATTAGTAACTCACCGAACAGTAGCGTCCAAAACAGGAAGTAAGCTAGAAGCAAATATTGGGTTACTGTATTAGTAAAAGCGCATTAGTGCATTGGAATATTATTTTTTAAAACATTGTTATTTAGAAAGTATTAATAAATTAATACTAGAATAGTTGTTAATTAGTAGATAGAGGAATGAACATGTCATTTTAAAAGAGCGAAAGGAGGCGAAAGGGCATCAAAACGGCGCACACCTCGCAGTCGGTTCCCGAGAAGCCCACTGGACATATACATCGGTAGGCGTCGAGTAAGTCCACACACTCGCCGCCGTTCCGGCACGGTCTCGACGCGCAATCGTCCACATCGCGAGCACAGGTCCTCCCCGCGTAGCCCGCTGCGCACGCACAGTGGAAGTCATCCACGAGATCAATACAAGTCGCCCCGTTGAGGCATTGGCCGGTACAATCGTCCACATTTAATTCGCAATCGCGGCCGGTCCAACCTGCCAAGCAGGCACAAGCATATCCTCCGGCTGTATTGTTGCACGCTGCAGCATTCACACAAGGACCCATGGCACCTTCGGCTGCATTGTTTTCGGCACACTCGTCAATATCTGCAAGTTAATTAATCTATCTTTAAATACTATTTTTTTTTTAATTTAGAGAGGTATAAAAAATGTCATAGAATATGAATCTATGTTTATTAAAACTTTTGTCTGTCTGTCTGTGTCTGTACTTATACTTAGGGTATAATTGATTTTAATTACTCGAACACCTCGTAGATTCATAATAGACCAGCTAAACTCTAAGAAATAAGGAAAATTCGTCTTAAAAAATAAGATCTGCATTTTCTGTTGACATTAAAAAATTAAATATCCTATACATTTCATAATATATTATAATAATATATATTATAAGAAAAAGTGTTCTACGTAATAGTCATTTTTTATTGACCTATATGACAATTAAACATCTGTAAAATCCACTACTTTAATAGAAGTTACTATAAATTTGGAATCAAATTTCAATGTCCACAGATAATAAATGAAAATATAAACACAGTCTTAAGTCCATGCAAATAGAATTGCGGGCATTAAATAGTATTAATAATACCTACTGCTACTAAGTAAGTATGCTCGCGACGCTTGTGGTCAATGTTTTACCTTCAGTACAAGTAGGCCCAGTCCAGCCAGGTGGGCACTCACACAGGAAAGCATCTAGTCTGTCTCGGCAGACGCCCGTGTTGCGGCAGGGTGCACTGGCGCAATCATCGACGTCGGCGTCGCAGCGTGCGCCGGTCCAGCCACGCTCACAGGCGCACGCGAAGCCAGCGGGCGCGGCAGCCAAGGAGCAGACGCCGTGCGCACAAGGCTGCGGTGCGCACGGGTTGTCCACACGCTCGCAGTCCACGCCCGAGAATCCCTCTGCACAGGTGCACAGGTACTGGTCGGGAGCAGTGTTCTCACATGTACCGCCGTGCTGACAGGGTTCATGAGTTCCACAGTAGTTGAGATCTGTTTACAATTGGTACCATTAAATAATCTTTCTTATACTTCATTATATGAACAAGAAATAGAATTCCACAATCGATTTCCAGTCAAATTCCAGTGAGATATGGTGTCAATTTAAGCGTGTTGGGATTTACGGAATACTTATTCCTCGCTTAAAATTTAATTATTATATTTTAAGCGAGTAATTGCTGAGATTCTAGTCGGTTCTTTGGGTCTTTTACAGGACAGGAGGACTAGTCCGTAGGACTTATATAGTGAGTTACATTTTCATAATTGTACTTACTTTAAAAGTACTTACTACATTTCAATAGAGTACTTACCTTGGTCACAAAGAATTCCTCCCCAATTAGTATCACAAGTGCAATCCCAGGACGAGCCGTTGCAGTATCCGTGCTTGCATCCGGGGTATGGTTGGCACTGTGAACACAAGTCGCCGCGCCATCCTGGTCGACAGCTGAAACAACATTTGTAGCTTACATTACAGTAAAAAATAAAATGTTCGCAACTTTAACACATTTTCCGCATTGCAGGGTAGTTTCAGGAAGAACCTAGTATTGAGATCAGTCCTCGGTTATCAGTTCTCGGTTATACGCCTGAAGTCGAGACATTGAGTGTTGAGTAGCGGAACTTGACGACGCGCTTTATCATACCAGTGCAGAATATATCAAAAAAACTAATAGCTATTTATTTATTTAGGACCTTTACACAACCACCATTACAAGATGATTAAATACATCATGTTCACAATATTGACTAAACTATTTTGGAAAATAATAGCAAGCAAGAGTTAAAATATAAATTACAATATCGATAAAAGCTATTAATTTTAAAATTTTAAATATGTCTTTTTTTAAAGCTTTAGAATATCAGCAAATATATAAAAATCTGAACGAAGAATAATCACTCTCGATAACTCTTACAAAACTGTCTGTCTGGGAACTTAGTGTTGCTTTGTTTAAAGTATTTAAGGTTATTCAAAGTTTTTTGTGATATTTGTATATGCTACTCAATAATTTGATTACATTTAGTGTGACCCATGTAGGAAATTTACTTTTTCTTTCTGTGTTTTAGGAACCTGCTTATTTGCATCTATATCTGCTTTGAATAAGTTATATCTGTGCTCTGGATTAGGCTCAGCTATTAAAGGAGCTTGGAGAAGGTTATTGTTGCTTGTAGAGGTGAGTCCTGTCGACCTATATCACGTAAAACATTTAAGCAGGAATCGACTTTCATTATATTACGGCTTTGCTTGAAGAATATGTCTTTTGAATGAAGAATTTTATTCGTTTTGTTTTTTATCCCATTTAATTGGTTTTAACTCTTTTAGCGCTAAAAATTATAACATGTAATAATCAATTTAGACTTACAGACACTCGCCCGGCTTATCGCATCTTCCATGTGTTGGGTGGCAGCCTTCTTTGCAAACGGCTGTAAAATGTAGAGAATTAAGTAATTTATTGTATGAAGTACTTGTTAATATATTTGTGCAAGCAATATAATTGTGCATACGTTTTTCGCAATTGTCGCCTTGCCAGCCGGGGAGGCAGCGCTTGTCGCCGGTGTTAGAACAAGAGTAGTGTCCGAACTTGTCGTCGCGCGGGCGGCAGAAGGTAGTGCAAGTAGTGTTGTAGTAGTTGGGCTGGCAGGTAACGCGCACGCGGTAGGCGACGGCGGCAGCCGCGCCCGAGTGTCGAAGCGCGTGCCATTCCGCGCCCGGCTCCACGATGCCCGACCACCACGCTTCTTCGACCAGGCCCGTCTCTTCTACACACAAAGTTACTTTTTGACATGTTTATGGCAAGTAAGGTGAAATATTTAATATGTTCTTAACTTAATAAAACTTACCGGGATCTGTATAGTTATAGTCGTCGTATGCTTGTAGAATAAGAGTGAAGGATCGCTGAAACAAAGCAATTAATTAATTGAGTATTGATGATTTTTTGCTCGCGATCCTAAGGCAATACGTAAAGTATTGAAAAGTAATTCCTTGCTTTATATTAACTACAGGCGTGTGGTGTCAAATAAAGAATAAATGGGATAAAAACACTTTCGTTTCGTATGTAGCAGATGTTTTATAAATTTAGAATTTTAAAAGAACTTATTTGTTAGATTGTATCTGATTGATATTTTTTGTATCGAGATTTTTTAAGTTGCTATTTTGTAAATTGGTGTCTTTCGATCAATAATAAATAAAAATAATCAAGTAATAAATGTTTTGTGAATAACTTTAGCCACAATTTCGTTAGCAATAAGGTTAAGTTTAATAAAATTTTAACTTACTGTCCACCGGAAGGAAAACGGAAGGGATAGAGTATAGAGTGGATCGGCGAGAGTGAAAGAATCAGTTCCTAGAACTGGCGAGGCGGCCCTCCCGAATGAGCAAGCCCCGGGCGCGGCTGCGGACTGGTACTCCTTGAGGCACAAGGTAAAGCGAGTGCGGCACGGGTGCGCGCAGGAGCCGCCGGCCGCCGCTGCGCCCGCCCCTGCCGTCGCGCCCGCCGGCGCGGTCGTGGGGGGCACGGGAGTAGGAGCGGGTGCGGGCGAGGAGGCACCGCCGCAACACGCGCCTGAAGATAGCTGCAGCCGGTAGTTGGAGAACTCGAGGATCTGCAGCTCGAACACGCCCGCCCCCGCCACGCACTGCATACGCGAAACAACACCATGTTATGTTAAGACAAATTATACGTTTAATTATCAATATAAAATCCTATCTACGTATTATATGAGTATACTTATACTGTTAGTTGGTATTTTCGAACCTTTATTAAATTAAATATAAATGTGTGAAATAACATGTGAAGAAATAAAAGAAAAAGTTTTTTCTTTCATTTGTTGGTCGTCGCTAAATATTGTAATAGGCACAAAAATCTTTTACATTTGAGCTTTTCCGGATCGTTGATTAAAATAAGTTAGCACGCAATAGCAGCCCTGCCCTACCGGCCGCCGCGCCGTCGCGTGAGTATACCGTTTATATAAACGAATACACTTATCATTAAAAACGCGATGGACATTAAGCATTTATCCTTCTCACTACACGCAAGTGAATGTTCTTGAAATTATTTATTTAATATATTTTTTTAGTTTTACTTTATTATTAGTATTTTGAATTAAAGAGCTAAAGAGTTCAGGGGTGTAGAGCTTTATATAAAAGTTCTTTCTATACCAAATTTTCTAAATATTAAAAACCAATCCTATGGTTCTATACTTTAGTTTAACACTTATGGAACAATTATAATTAATTGTAGTTACGTATAGTCGCGTGTACATTAATAGGCTGAAACGGTTTCAGATCTAAGGAGAGAGGCGTACCGCAGCACGCCCCGCCCAGCGCACGCGACGCCTACCGCTTATGACGTGCCCTCCCTCTCACTTAGTACAACTACAAAACAAAAGTACTCACTAAAGTTTACGTTAGAGAGTTTACTTAATGCTTAAGCGTAGTTCTGAGTATTCATATTAAATATATACAATATCTTCTCTATGTCACGTATATATCGTACATGATACGTTTCCTAAAAATAAAATTTGATGATATTATGAGGCGATTGTAACGATTTCATTGTACTAATAGTAGTGAATTTAATGCCAGTTTGGTGATTTGTTTGTTTAAAAAATTTGTAAATTTCTCTTTTTTATGGCAACGTCGACGTCAACGTCCTAGGTTTACACCACATACACTATAAGGTAAAGTAATAGCACGTTTCAAGACAACACACTCATTAAGATCTTTAAATTTCTAGTTAGTCAATAGCACAGTGTTGGGTTCCATCACTCAAAACTTCACAGTTCCGAAAATTAGCGAAGCTATGTGCAACTACACTCCCTGTACATTTCCTGAATGACATGACACACACAAGAAGTATAAACGTCGTAATAAAGAATGCAGACAAATATTTTTACTTGTGTTTTTATTATCAAGTAAATATTTCGTCCATACACACGAAGTTTAGCAGGGAGGTAAGCTATGGACATAACAATTAAGCACTGATCTTCGGAATCAGAATTCGAACCCTAAGAGGGTTAAAAGAGAAAAACCATTCAGATTAAAATGTTTTTGAATCTCATCCGAGAAAGTACTATTACCGAGAAAGTATTCTATTAACACCCCATAGGAATTGAAAAAATGGGTTACTTTATACCGAACATATCTCCCATAACGCAATGTTTTAAAACGAGTAGAAAGTATATCTGATTGATTAAATTCTATGCTCTCTCTGCTTACCTTAAAATTGATTGATGAAGATAAAAGAGTTATTATAATAGTGTTAATATAAAAAGTCTTCATTCATTTCTAAGATAATTTGTTTATTTACTATAAACAAATGATCATAGCAACAAACAAAATGTCATGGAAATTGTAATATGTTCGTATTGTTTATATTTGCTTTCAATCGGTTCCTTTATATTTGTACCAGTATAATATTCGTACAAATATTCACGATTAAAATAATAAATAATAATTTTTCATGTCACTGTCAATATTTTTATCATTATGTACTTAATCAATAGGATATTGCTGACTGTAATCGCGATTGCTACTGGTTCGATACCCACTCGGTGGAATAATAATAATAAATATTATTATAATTTATTATTTGCTCCGATCTAGTGGCAAAACAAAGCGGGGTTGAGTTCCATGACTCAACCACAATGTCTTGAATTCGGTCGGAAAATGGAGAACAGAGTGTTTTGACACTAGGTTTTCTTTGTCTATGCTGCTATGCGAGCAAAAGCGCGACGCTGAAAATAAAGATAATTAATATAAAATGATTATTATATTATTTACAATGTAACGTCAGTATCAAAGCTTCTCATCTTCCAAAAGACTTCAACGCGCGACAGGTTGTAAGTTTTAAGTTATGGTACAAAAATGTAAGTAAATGTAACCGCATCGATTTCATATGATTTTGTCACAAATCATCTAATAAAACTTATCAATAATAACACTTTGTTAATCTTTTTTTAACAAATGATATCATATAAATTACATTAAAACTTTTACGAAAAATATACGGTTTCGTTCAGTGACGAACTTTTGGGAAATTGTTTGGTAATAAGTACGTATATATCTTGTTCTTTTTATACACTTTATATATGTAGGGTCGATTAAGGTTATAAGAACGGACAAAGCGGGCGCTTAACTGTCGGTTAACAAAGACGAGTGCAATTATAAAACGATTATATGAATTTTGTTTCACAGCTGTTTGAGAAAGCGGCTGATTTGTTTCACATAAAAATATATAGAGTATAATGAAAAAAATACAATAAAAATGCGATAATTATCTTCAGATAATAACAGACAGTAGATATACTGTCTGTTCCACTTAAGTAACTTTTATTTTTGAACAACGTTCTGTTCGCTTTGGAGAGTTTCAACTCGCAATAATCTATGTGAAAGTAATCCTACAAAGGTTCACTTTTTTATTTATATAAATACTTATTTGATATTCAATATTCTATTTTTAATAATGAAAACATGTGACACAAATTTTCATTGATTCAAATTTTCAAGTGATTTGAATTTATCAAATTTCAAAGATATAAAGCTCGTTCATAGTATCGATCATTTGTGAAAGTTTTTTTAAATGAAGGACAAATTAATTAAGACACATCAACATATTTGTACATATTAAATCTCCTCGTGATTTACAAGTTCATTATTTCATGTCTATATTGGGTATACTTTTTACATATCGCAATGCCAGCATGAGCGGCAAGTGTGCGCGTCTACAGGGAATGCCATGAATATGCATGGAGCGGGTCGCCGCTCGACGCTCGACGTACATGGTCGTGCAGATTTTCCCACGATTAGCGCATGCGCCGCGCTCCGCGTCGGTGACATAAGGATGTCATATCAATAATGAGATCAATAAGCGCTGCGGCGAAACTTAATAAATAACTCATTAAACTGCAAAGAAAACAATGCAATTAAAAATATTCATACGTAAGTTATCTGTATATGAAAAGTCTTACCACTGGCTTTGTTAGTATTGTCATAATAAATGTATGTTGAAAGGTAGCAGTCATTGACTATATTTGCAATTATGGTAACAACCAGAGGCAAGGATCATAATGAGGCAACACTTTCGTTAGCACTCAGATTGTACAAATATCTGTGACGAGAGCTTGTGAACGGATGCGCAAGCGCCGCGGCGCCGCGGTGGAATTTTGCCTTCTATTGTGACAGGAAATAGCTTTGCCTTGCGATCACTGGTATGTCTTTTTAAGTTTTAACTTTGGTGTGAGTACTCTGCATGATTTGGTAAAAGCTTTAGTAAAAGTTTAAAACCGGTATTTTAATTAACTCATCAAGAAACAACATTTTTTCACAATCGACTTATGGTTTTACATATACTGTCTTTATACGACGTTCTGTTATGTACCTATCTGTCCCTATCAGGCAGGTACTCGTGTGATTTTACCCCACTTTAACAAAATATATATGAAGTTAAATATAATTAACGTGGCAATTCTTGAATATAGAAACTGGAAATAGTTATAAAATTATTTGAAGTATTACACGTAACTCTACATCGAGTTCCACGCTCCAATATGTTCCTGCCAAATAACTTGTTTTTAAGTTAAGCTTTTGTAAGTTTTGTCGATCAAAAAACGGTAAGTGAGCTATTTAATACATGTTAATGTATGCAGCTCGGGCCGTGACCGGCGACGAGTGCTCCGGCGAGATCGTGTCAATGACCCTACTCATTTACCTATATTACATGTTACGGTTTTGTTTCCGTCTTAATAAACGCATTCTCATTCAATTTGCAAATAACTCATTAGATTTTCTTAGACATATCATATGTGATACTTTATCATAGGCTTTGGTCGCGTAAATTGTAAGAGCGTCCAATAACAATCATGAGCCGAGTCGGTCGGTTTGTGTCATGTTCGTGCATTATTACTTAATATGGTAAATTGCATTCAAGTTTAAAATTATAAGACAATTTTATAACAATCATCAAACGAGTCAACGATTTGACATACGAGTACAGTTATAGTAATAGGTGCGAGTTGGCATATTTTAAACATTGAGTATTAGCATGCTGAGACTGTTCCGCCTCCGCTCGGTGTGCAACCAGCACACATTCACACTGCACGTACGTACGTGGGTAGGTACGGTTGAAGCTGGAGATGAGCGATTACGAGTAGAGTGAAAGCCGCGGAGCGACGACGTTTTGAAACATTTAGTTTTGACTTCGAACATAACTTTTTGCCACTAGTAATATCCGTTGCTAACAAATGTGTGATCATTTATTAAAATTACACTAAACAGTTCTTACTACAGCAAACATTTGATTGTGTAACATAAATACTATTTGCGATTTAGTTATTATGATCTGGAACATAACTATTATACAAAGATGAAAACAAACAAAGCGCAACTTGAGTTTTACTACCCAATGTGGTATCTCTAAAATTGTGGAGAGAGAACGGTCTATAAGATTAACATACTGATTAGAGTTATGCAACTTAGGGGTGGGTTCCCGTGCTTAAGCTGCTAAAATCTTTTTTTTTTTTAAAACATTGTTCTAAAGTATCATTCGCAGGTGCGGTTTAAAGTCCCGCTGCGTTCAAATTTTTATACGTTTTCTAAATATGTCCTATTCTGCTAAAATCTGCTTATGTATGCAGTATGTAAGAAAAATAATAAAAATAAAAGATATTACTGGTAGTTCTGGTACTTTTATATAAACATTATTTTATATCACTTATTTATGTAGAATATTATATAGTAATATATTAAAATTAAACAAAGGCCAAAAGTATTATTTCACGTTCATTTAGTTATTTATTCCCAATTTATTAATGGATCCTTTATGAAATGGATCAAAAAAAATTTCTATTAACAAATTAAAGATTCTGAACAATTGATGCAGGGCCAAAATACTCTAGCTAAAGTATAAGAAATAATTAAATGCCCCCTTAACGAAATTGTTCAATTTCATAGGTACTTCCATTGACCTGCATAACAATTAAAGATCAGGAAAATGAGATGAAAAACTACGAGACACGGATTTGAATGAAACTTTTTTGTTTTATATATTTTATACCTGGGCAGGACTGAGAGTGTTATTTATTTTCAAAACAGGAACATCTGATGTAAAATCATAATTGACCAGCCAAACTATAAGAAACAAGCCAGAACCGCATTAGGAGAAGTTGTTAAGTACGGTGGGAGGTTTTCGTGGATTAATAAAAAAATATACGTATAAGTACATTGAGGCCACTGTGGCGTAGTTGAACAGCATCTGACTGTAAACGGTTTTGGGTTCGATTCCCACTGGACGGAATAGTTATATTTAAATTATTTTTACTTTTTCTTCCCTGTTAGACAAAGCCTGGCGTTGAGTTTTGAGGATTCAATACGTAATGTCTCCAGTTCAGATTGAAATCGGAGAGCCGAGAGTTACTAGGTTAATTTTGTTTGCAGAAAGAAAAAGGCGTCAAAGAAATAATTCAATATTAAAATATAGAACGACGCATTTTTAATTTATTGAAGACGAATAAAAACCTGATATTTTTAATAGACCTACTTGAAAAATTCGCATAAAACAAGAAACAGTACAGTTAGGTATTTTGCCTTTAGTTCAGCGAAGTCCGCAATGGACCGTAAGAAGCTATGATTTAACAGTATTATATTATTTAAATGTATACATTAAGAATTATTAATATATTTTTACAAAAAAAAGATAGGTAAGTACCTTTAATGAATTTTCTTAACACCCTGAGTGATACACACCACAATATGAGCCCGTCGTGGCGCATTGGCACAGCGTCCGATTGTAATCGCGATTGATTATGGGTTCGACTCTCACTCTGGGGAATGATTATATTTAAATTATTTTGATTTCTCCGTTCTGGTAAGAGGGTGTTGAGTTCCGCCACAAAACAACACGCAATGTCTGAACGCATTGTCGTAGCTCTGGGTACTGTATGACTACTTGGATATACAGGAAAAAGCACGCAGTAACAGCTGCAGCTGAAGCTGCTAATAACCAAACCTAACCTATGATATTCAGATAAGTATTAGGTTCTTTATTACAGTAATTTAGTATATTATATTTAGAATATAATATCAGAATAATGATTTTTTAAAAAATGCTGAAGATATGTTAACGAAATAATTTCAAGATTTTTATTAAATAACCAACAGCTTAATACTTTTAAATTGTAGGTAAATAACAGGTTTTACACATAGTAGTAGTTTTATACATAAATGTTTTAATAACGTTGAAAGCTACTATTATATGAATACATCGACAACACATTTGCAACAACGAGTGCTGAAGATGCGCGAACTTCTTATTATTATGGCCAATTAAGCGCATTACGCGGTCACCGGGAGCGTGCGATACTACGCGCCGGTGCTGTGTGTCACCAAAGCGCTTGTCCTGCTTCAACAGAAAAGTTGTATGAGAGACCTGATTGACTAAAGTTACTAACTGGCCTTTATAATAAGATACAATTTAAAATTTCATATAAAACTGTACAGTGCTACTCCATTGGCGCGTAATATACACGTTCCCTTGGCAACGAGTGTGTAATAATAATTTTATTAATTAAATGTATTTAAAAAATATAGATTTTGTTATAATAAATCCCCTTATAAACTTTAAGTATGTAAAATTACATATTTCGCCCTCCGTATTTATGCAAAGCTTTTTCTTCACATATTAATATATAGATGTTGATTATTTTCAGTGTTTACCTGCGTAGTACCATAAGTACTCATTTAACATAATTTATACAATTATTTTAATTTATTATATTTTAAGCTATTAGTGGCAGCTGTATTATGTAATCGTGTCAGGATTTTACTTACGGACTAGGATCTGCATGTAACGTGGTAGCTGAATACATATAACGTGATAACACAAAAGGAAAATGTGCAAATATTTGGGCAATAAGTAGCGTTTACATTGAAAATTTATGTATCACAGGTTCTTTAACAATGACATAAACATCAAATCTGGTTCTAGGGTTAATATATGCTCACTTTGGCAGTCCTTATAAGAAGCATATAAACTTAACTAACTACCTTATATAGCTAATAGCTACCTATTGAGATTTCTTTTTTATTTTATGCTTTGAGTAACATATTATAACGTGACACCGGGCGTTGGTAGAGCATGGTGGTAGGGTGTGCTGAGTACATACTTGCAGGCAGCAGGCGAGGGCGAGGGCGAGCAGCAGCGGCGCGTGCCGCGGGCTGCGCGGGCGCATGGGGTCAGAGAGGCGCAGAGCGCCGGCGGCGCGCTCGCTGCGGCGCTCGCATGCCGGCGCACACCACCGCCGCGGTCCGCGCTCCGGCACACCGCACTGCACTGTCCACACTTGCACTGTCTCGCCTGAGAGCGGCCACTGTCGCGTCCTACCGATGGCGTGAGTGACGATTATCGCGTGTAGAGTCTTATTTGTAGAGTACTACGCTACTTGCGGGACGTGCACTCGCGGCGGGGCTCTAGCCGGGACTGCGCGCTGGCGCCCCGCCCCGGGCCGCGCTCCCGCCGCCGGCCGCCACCGCCGCGCCTCTCCCGGCCACTGCGCGATGGACGCACTCTGATGGCCGATTACATTTCACGACTGTAATGCCATTTAGAGATAACTATTACTACGGAGACCAATTTATTGGCGATTTACTTTTTCCCTGCTGCTGTAATAAAAAATAGAAACAAATTATTGTCGTAATAAATAATTATGTAAGTACAATTTTAAACACTTTATAAATAAAAGTCAATAATCATTTTGAGTGATATGAAACTAAAAATAAATAAAAAACAACTATTTTATATGTGAGAATAATTTATTGTACATTTAAGTAAGGTTTGTTATAAAAGGAGCACTTAGGGCTGTCCAAGAAGACGGACAGACGGACAATAGGTACGACTGCGAGATTGGTATGCGACATACGGCGACCGCCTGAAGTCTTGTTATATACTAATTTTGATATAATTTTTAAATCGTCTTTTTTAAAATAGTTATTAAGCATAAATATATACGAGGTATTAAAATATTGGAATATTCGATTAGTCCACTTAAAAAAATATCATATTTAAAAAAATGTCTGCGATACCTTTTTTGTGTCTTATAGAGCAGCACCAAGCATATCTCACATCCTCACACAATAGGTGTTAATTGCCCGCTCGCCCGCGGGAGTGCAACATCTGGCGCATGCTATACATCGGAAACAAACATTATTATATAAAATTCAAAATAATCTGTTAGGCGTGTCCAAGGACATCACACACTCTCACTTATATTATCGCAAACATAAGCAATTTATACCAAATGATTTACACTTGCTAGTACTAGGGTATGTAAGTAGGTATGCACTACTGCCAGCAAAGCGCGTCTTAACGAATACTATTGTGCAGGCAATCAGCTGTCAATGGACTTCCAAATTCAAGCGACCACACGACACTTTCAATATTTTTGTACGCTGTGTAGGTAAATAATTGAATAACTAGAAGCTATACTATAATAAGACAGTAAAAAACCTTGTGACCATATAGACCATACATACAGTACATTGAACATATTTAAAAAACAGAAAAAAATCTATTTTAGGGGATGTAAAAACAGAATAGTTTCGTAAACTATGATTAGTTTGATTTTTGTCTGTCTGTTTGTCGGTATGTAATAATGGACCAGCAAAAATTGATCAGCGTGATGCGCATTTGAAGTTGGCATAAAAATTTAAAATACGAACAACTGATGAAGAAACATGATAGTCTAGTTATACTATTAGAATAACGCCCCCGTAATAAAAACTGTTTTCCATTTTCCATTATCATATAACAATGGAAGATCTGGAAAATCTGACAAAGAACCATGATAATCAGCTAAACAGGTAAATGCTGCATTACTAATAAGTTGTTCAGTTTTTGTTAACAAATATAAGTTATTAAACTTTGCGGTCATCGCGCCGCAGTGGGGTAGCGTCTGACTGTAATCGCGATAGTTGTGGGTTTGATTCCCACTTAATGGAATGGATATTTCTATTATTTTCGTTCTATCTCTCCTAAAAGAAAAAAAATTGGCATTGAATTTCAGTATTTAATTCAAAACGTTTTAAATTCGGGCTAAAAAAGCCTAAAGCTGAAAAAAAGATTACAATCGTCTAAACATGTGATGTGATAGTTTAAAAGAGACAAAAAATTACCTCCTTTAAAAGATTATTATAATTTTTGGTCTAAGTTTAAATTTATCTCTGATGTGGAAGAATTAGAGACATAAAAAATGACCACTATAAAGAAATTAATCATAATTTCGGGCTAATTTGTATGCCAACATGTAGTACGTAATCCATACTTATATTATAAATGCGAAAGTTGCTATGTCAGTCTGTCTGTTTGTAACGTCACCACGGCCAAAACGCTTAACCGATTGTGATGAAATATTAGAGATACCTGAGGGTCTTTGGATGAACATAGGCTACTTTATGCTCCCGTTTTTTTTAGTTTTTCAGGAATAGGTCGTGGAGGGCCTCAACGCGAAATTGAGCGTGTGGGCTCCGCAACGATGACTGCGCGTGGTTCGAGGCTCTCGGAGTGGGTTGTTGCCTCCGGTTTCATCTGTCCTTAATCGGGGGATGACCACCAACGAGCATGTGAAAGCTGGGTGGGTCTGTCGTTCGTTCACGAGCCTGTTCGGGGTTGGCGAGTATGGAATTATGTGGAGACTCTCTCGGGCTATCTTTACATTTATTCGAAGTTTTGATGTTCGTCATGCGTTAGTGAGAGCCGGTAAAACATCGGTACAAACAGAAACACGTCAAAATTAAGATTCTGACTGTCATCGGTCAGTAAGACCAGCTGAAACATTAGAGCAGTCACAAGCACGATGAAATTTAGATATTATTAAAACTTCTTTTTGTTTAAGGAAACCTTTTGTGGAATATTTTAAGCCCCGAAACAATTGTTTCTGGGTGCGTGAACAATAATTACGGTAATAGTAAATATAACGAAATTTAAAAAAAATATATAACATTTGATTAACTTATAAAATGTATAATCAGTAAAGTTACCTTATAAAGCTTAAAAAAAATTGTGTAGTTAGCCAACATTTCTAAGCTCCACGGACGAAGTCGCGGTAAAAGCTATACATATATTCTTACTAATATTTGAGGGTCTTGGGATGAACATGATGATCCAGGAATTTCCTTATCTTACGAAAAAGTCACCGAAAATACGAAACAACTATAGTTCACGCGGGCGAAGCCGCAAGCCGGTTGCTAGTTTAAAATAAATAAATAAGTATTTTCTCTCTGTGTGCGGAGTACGGCGCGGAGTCGGGTGGAGGTTCCGATGCGAGCCATGGGAGTGATGCGATCGGACAAAATATATCTGAGATGAGGAGCGCGGCGACTCATATCTTGATCTGTACACAAAAAATATTTATAACAGACATCTCAGCAACCGGCTTCATTATTACTTTGAGATGCATTCAGGTGGATACTTGGTGATATAATATGATTCAACAGTGGCTTTTTGTGTTCTTTTGAACTTTATTAATCGGTACGTGTTTAAACAAACCGACAATAATTACAAGATATATTTTTTATAAATATCACGTATGGAATTCATTAAACTACAAAAATAAAAGCAAAAAAGATTAAAATGTTATTCTAGAGTTTTAAAAGGCAATATACATTTGGATATTATATAATTTTAACTTTAGACGAAAAACATTTTATAAAGAAATTGTAAATAATTAGTTTGTAAAATGTACTTTTTCGTTTTCCATCGTAATCGATCACAGTACAACCCTTTGGACCAGTGTCGGCGGCGGCGTGCATCGCACTGGACTCGCGTCTTATCGTGACCAGGATCGTATCGATGCATCCTGCGCCCAATAAAAACGATATTATTATTTCCACACCGGTCCGCTTCTCCTACATTCGTTGGTAATAAATAACCTCTCAAATGAGACAACTTCACAAATGGTCGCTCCTTTACGCTTCCTCACCTAAGTTCATAAAGTTACAACTTTTGGTGGGCTACATAATACGCTATGTGATGCAACCGGGTCGTCGTTGCTTGCATTACACATGTAATGAAAATGTGTTGCAGTTTAACAGAACTGATCTGATTTCTTTTGGGTATAAATAGGAGGAGGAGGATAGTCCCTGTCATAAAACACATTTTAATTAAGAAACATATTTATTTTTTCTTCATTTTCAATGACCTCCATATACAATTGATATTGATTCCATATAAAATATATAATTCCCATAATAGATTAATGTGTACTATGTTAAATATGCAAGTCTTTTAAGGTGACTTGATCACTTTAAAGTAAAGATGAAATCTATTATATATTGAAATGGACAAATCAATCCATAGCATTTTTCATTTATGTCGTTGTCATCATGGCGCAGTGCGGTTTGGGTTTGGTTCCCACTCGGGGCATTGATTATATTTAAATTATTTTCATTTACCTACCCCTCAAAATGAAACGTCTCGATTTTTTGCGAATAATGGAGAACGAAGTGTCTTGACATTAGGTTCTCTCTGACGGATAGTCATGCTATGCGGAAAAAGCTTGCTAATAAAATATACAAAAGGATACTCAGCGACTAAATTGTAGGAGAACAGAATACGCAAAAGCTAACATTATCTCAACAACAATTATTTCGTATTCAAATGATTATTTTTATAATATAAATAAATATCATTAGTATAGAGTTAACTTCTGACAGAAACGTAGAAAAATAATTCCAACGATGATGTAAGTGTATAGTATCCAGGAGCAATGGCTCTGAATATGCAGTAGCGGCGGCTTGCGGAGTGAACGCCCGCGGCTGCGCCTGCGCCGTCGACTGCACTGTGCCATATTCGGCAACATATTCTCACGCTAACCTGCTCGGCGCTTGCCTATATATATATATAGGCAATTACTAAATTATTATATTTTTTCTTAAATGGACATAGAATTAGGTTATTACACTAATGCAAATGCTGCGTTTATTTTTTGTTATTTTTATTACTTTTTAAAGAATTCACCTGTCAAGTTGGTATCAACTTTGGAAGCACATATACATAAGTCGTTTGTAAAGTATTAACAAGTCTTTCTGTTATACAATATAATAGCTATATCGAGTAGATAGAATGTGTAAAGCATACGAGTATGTATGTATATTAGTCAAGATGTGTTTCTCGTTCTCACGCAAATAAACGCTAGGTCAATTATAATTCCTGAGCGAAGCTGTGAATTGAGAAGAAGCAAGAAGCCAGTGGCAGGAGGGGAGAGAGGGCGGGGGAGTTGAGGGGTAGTCTCGGTTGCTAGACAATTAGCAATATTGTGCCTCGTGTGAAATTATTACGAGTGTCAATTGGAGACTTATGATTAACATTTTAATTTACCATTCAACACTCAACAACAATTTTAGGAGAAGTATTGTTTTAAGAAAAGGTTGGATTTGTTTTGAGTCGCAAGAACGTGCCCGATCGAGTACGCGGCGCTCGCAACTCTACAAACCAGTTGAGCGGTGGGTTATTATTTGTTTGATGAGCGGCAGTAAAGGCATCTCACCAGATACAACATAACAAGTTGCAGCGATTACAAGCACGTCTACCTCTACTACTGGAGGAGCCTACTAGGCCCGCTATTATTACAATAATGTTAGCTTCATAAAGAAACTGATCATTAAAATATTTTACATTCATCCAAACATTGCAGAAATTATTTAACGCATAAAGGCAACAAAGAAAAAATATCTAAATTCGCATCATTGTTCAATTATAGACAAGTAGCATTTTTATTAAACTTATTTTAGAGGAACAGTGTCGACAGCACGTATATTGTGCAGGTCGCCACGTGTCGCTTACAATCGGTTGTCTTAGAGTAGGCGCTTCCATCCTTCTTCGTGAGTTTGTGTGTGTGTTTGATGGAATGTGTGTGTGTGTGTCTATATATGTGTACGCGTGTGTCTGTGTGGGTACAGGGGCACATACGCGCAAACGGCAATTTTATATATGGGATGAGAATCTCGGGTTTAATTAAAATACCGGCGAGGGCGACCGTCATGACGGGGGCTTCGCGGGGAACGAGCGGGGGAGATGCGGTATCGAATAGAACCTTTTGTGTAGATATCGCTGACGATATTAATGAAATTAGATAGCTGCTATCGTAAATTCATAATGTAGCAACATAAAACAACAGTCTCAATTTCGGTTGTTATTTTGACGTTATTTTAAAGGAACCATTACATGCTACTATTCTTATACATTTCAAAGATTACTATAATTATGTGTACTTAGTTTAGTAACACTAATATTTAAAATTAAGCAAATCAGTAAGATAAATAATTGATGTGAAAAATAAATACATTTATCAGTATATAACACATAGAAAAATAGGTATCAGGTACAAAAGTGTAAATGCTCTCCTGTAGGTCGCGTCGCGAGGCGGTGCCTGTACGTACACAGGTGCGCGCGCTGGCCTATAGCCCGCAGCGCCCGCCTCGCCACGGCGACGCTCCTCTCACGCTGTATACGCTGCCTTAAGCATTTTTGCAAACAAAGTTTATAATATAATCAACAACCGTCCGAAATTCATATTATTTATTTCCGTTTAGTTTACAAAACTGATATGGACTGTTTTATCTTGGTTTTCCTTTAATATTACGCGTGTAATTTAAATAGAGAATAGATAACATAACGCTAGGTACTGTTCTAAAAATTCTCATTGACTGGTTGTCTAAGTAAAATATTTTAGAAACAATATGTTTTAAATAAAAGTCCGATACTGTATATTATCATTGATTTTGATTGGCTGGATTTGGATGTAATATCCGAAGTCCGAAGTACTATAATAGGAAGCAGCACTGGCACGCAACCCCGGGCGTCTGTGGACCAGCCATTGACCGTGCATTTCTCACGACCTGCCTCGGGTGCATATCCTTTAAATACCTTAGCAGATCACCATTCATACTCAACCATATTTTGTTAGGCGCATTTCAACAGTATAATTTGTAACGTCTTTATTATTTATTAAATGACAGGTGATCAATTGTCCGGCTATTTAAGAACTTTATATGCGTATGACTTAGCAAGTAGCTGATATCGCAATGAAGTTTGCTATCACATTGACGGATGATAAGCACTACATTGTGCGTTGTGTCAGACAAATTGAAAGGATTTGTTCCGGACGCCAGTCGTGAGTCGCGACAAGTGCACCTCCACACCGACACAGGCTGCAGTACTACTGCTGCTTTCCAATTCATTTTTTTTCGATGTGGATTTAATATTTAATAATTGAATTTTTATTTGTAAATTTAGGTATAATATTGATGTTCCATATTAAAACGGAATGTACAAATTCGTGTAACTGTTATTCTATTTTCAGAATATGTATTTAAATGTGTAAAGAGAATTTTCTTCAACTAATGTATTATTGTTTTCATAAAGATTTTTAAATTAAAATAATCAGTGGACGCAGCGCAGGTCGGCCGGCGGGGCGGGCAGCAGGCGTCGCAGACCGGTTCCCCGCGGTCCCGGCGCGGCGCGGGAATACTCGCTACACACTGTTTATTTTTAGATGACTGCTTGGGACAAATTCGCCAACATGTCGCTGACTTCAGATAAGCCATCACTTGTTAATTAATTATTTAAAAAACTTACACGCCATTCGATTCTATGAATACAGATAACACATATTTTCGTTGTGATTCAGAACTGGCGACAAAAATTAAATTGTAGTCAAATAGTTTTGTTGGTATTCAGAGGTCCTGCTCTCGTTGTGGCAAGATAAGCCTGCGTTCTCGCACGGCGCAGTGCGGTGCGGTGCGTGAGGAGACTGCCGACGACTACCAATGGTTCGCCGTACCAGCGCACATCCTGAGACATGCATAATACGTATGCACTGATATTCGTAATAGACTGGGATGTTAGTGACTTTGGCTACATCCATACAATTATGTTCAGCATTGAGATTTTGACAATTTTGGCAATTTTGGCTTAGCAGAATTACATGTAACCTGTTATAAGCTTTTATTTAAGCTCTCAATCGTTCAGCTCTTATGAAAATTATAATGATAACAATAATATCAGCATTAAGATTTCTCCCTAATCCCCGCCTCACGCCGGCCGAGACCCGCGCGTCGCGCCGCGGCGTGAGCGTGTCGTGGTCGCGTTTTCGTAATTATGATTCACGGATGTTCTTAATCGCATTAGCACGATCGACATTATCGTCTGCTTAATTACTGTGAAACGACTTCCAATGTGATGTTTACGTCCATCACACGACGTCACGGCAGTCCGAGGAGCGGTGAGCCGCCTGTAGCAATTGTATTTTATTATATTTTGTATGATGTTCGATTACAACAAAAATAGCATAGGTTTTTTTTACTTTAGTCGCTTAGAGAGTGGCTAATTGTAATTAACATAATATATTACAACTTAATTTAGGCAAGAAATCTTACTAAGAACAATAAGGACGACGACACGATCAGTTACATTAAATTAGCGTTTATGCACGACATTAATCATCGGCTTCGTTTGTTGAAGCTAAGAAGCTAGAATTGTTAAATTCGTAAGAAACACACATTTTTACATAAAATTATATTTAACCGGATTAATCAAGTATATCATTGATATTTGAAAATACATTTTAGAAACGCGACGTTTCAAACCCTTTACAGTAGTCCGTGGTCACAGGTAGACTGAGGTGGCATCTGTCGGTTGATACAATTATTATATAAAACGACCATCAAAGATTTCTTAGTTGCCTCGCGTACTGCCCTGGATTCTTGCAGAATGAGCCTGGATTGTTGCCTGCATGTATCTTTCTATCTGGTGTGGTAGGTTTAAGGATTGATTCCCAGATGGTAGAAAGTTTCCAACCGTCTTCTCTGTTGAAATTTTTGTATTTCAATAGCCTCGCGGATCATCCTTGGGACATATCTGTTTTCCCTAGCGAGAATAAGAGGTTTATCAAGCCGTGTAATAGTTAGGTTTAACCGTTGTATGCTCACACACAGCTGACGTCTATACACGTCCATTCTTGACATCAGAGATGTGTTCCTTCTCCTTAATACCGATGCTTCTCTTCTCTTTGGTTGACCAATGTAAGAGAAGCCACAGTCACAATCTAATTTGTATACACCTGCACACTGCAAAGGAATATTACTGTTCACTGGTCTCAAGAACTGGCTCACTTTTTTGTTAGGCTTATATATAGTTTTTATTAAAGGTTTTCTTAAGATTACCAACCCTGTATGTAATCTTCACATATGGTAGTAGTGCTGATTGTCTCTCCACTGTGAGCAGCTTATCGGTCTATCCACATCCCTGGCGGAGAACTGGTAGCTTGTTTAGATTAAGGGGATTCTTCACTAGCTAGCTAGGTGTTCAGCGTCGCAGAGGTAGTGGGCTCTCTGAAATAAAGATTTGCCAACTAGATAACTGTGTAGGGTGGTAGTGGGATTCACCATATACTGTTGTACATACTGTGCCATTAGGATTTTCTATTACTTACACAAGAAAAACGAAAGAATTATTTGTATGCCAGTAATTCTATTGTAAATTAAATATTATTATTAATAGAATTAAAATGGTTTAGGAATACATAAACATTGTCCGTAGGCAAAATGGTGAAAGTATTATCTATATATTTTTAACATTTTTTAAAGTGTTATTCTCACACTAAGGAAATTGAAAAATACATATTTAGAAAACGTATAAAAATTTGAACGCAGCGGGATTTTAACCAGCGCCTCTTGAAAACCGTTAAAGTTCAAAAGTATACATGGTGTTGTGCTAAGGGCCATCTCCTCAAAGCCTGCCATGTATATATCTGTTATTACAATTGAACCCATAGCAATGCCATCTATTTATAAATAGAATACTTCATTGAACACTAGATATCCAGATGTTAGACACTGTTCTAAAAGTTCAAAATATTCTACAGGCATCTTGTTTTCCTCTAGCTTCCGCTTGACAATCCTGATGCAGTCCTTTATAGGTATACTGGTAAAGATTTTTACGCCGGTGTATCGATCTGGATGACTATTGGATGAATCATCACCCGTCCAGTCACAGTTTGGCGTCGCGTCGGTGACACGCGGAAAAAAATGAAGTAGCGTTTAATGAAAAGGTAACAATTAGCCGTGAACTCCCTGAAGTAGCAGATATGTCATCTCACTTGTATCGAACATACTCAGTAGTCAAGGGGCATTGTCATCTTCGTGGAGTCGCCGGAATTGGATAATAGGCGGGATGCCCGCACGTCGCACCGCGAAACAAACACAGGAGGTCGATCAATTATATTAGTACCACTCATTGGACAGAACTCTATATAAGCTCAAAAGATTTTGTCTATGAATGTTGAAAGCACGAGTTAAGCACAATTCTATTAAGTGTCTTAACTTTATTTTTTAAAAACGTATTATAATTTGAACGTAGCGGGATTCGAAACCGCTCCTCGTGGAAATAACAAACATAAGTTGTAACAATTTTGTAAGTATTTCTAAGAGAGAGTAGTTTCCAAGAGACGCGGCTTCAAGCCCACTGCGGTAAATTTTTATACGTTATCTAAAAAAGTATTTTTGAGGTTAAGTTTAGGTTGCTTGCACTATTGTCTAATAGTCCAATAACTAAGTATTACTTATAACGAGATTACAATTAGAAGCAAGCATCTAGTAAAAATACTGCATTTTTAAGAGAAAATACTGCACCACGGTACGTACCTACCGTACGTCATTTTTATTACATTTTGATTTGTTTGACGCCGCTTATTGTTTGGTCAGGCGTTGTATAAATTCAGAATACTATAAGGTTATAAGAGGTGAAGGCCACGGAATCATATCGTTTAAGTATATAGTGAGTGAGCGTGGATGGGACGCGGCTACCAATTTGTTATTCTAGTCACTGACATACAAACACATTAACTGTTTGCTTAGGACAGCTCTGGTATGTGTGATCACAACTCTCCACGGCCAGTGCGCTCTGCGAAGTATAGCCTTACAAGTAATCGTACTGAATACTATTTTTATGTAAAAAATATTTAATTTTTATTATGTTAAGCGAAATAGAAGTGACATAACTAAAAGTAACTGTAATTGATAACATCAAACTAGATACCTCTCCTAACTTGTGCGAACTTTCATTTAAAATGGAATTTAATTTAAATTTTCATTATACGCTACGAATTGCCAATATATGCACTGGAAAAGGTCAAAATAAGGGCGAAATTAGCACAATAAATAAAATTCTAATTAAAATTTTTTTTTATTTATTTTTCTATAATAAATAAATTTTAAACGGGCAATATACTATAACATGTTTCTTTAGACTTTCTGTCAATTTTTCTTGTCAATTTTTCTGCAGAAACATCTTTAAGCAGAAATTCGCTCGTGCCGTCGCGTAAATGTTTTAATGTTTGTATTGCTTAGAAACCCTGGTATTATAAAGAACACCATTTCCGCTGCACTATATATTACAGTAAAGTAGAAGTGGGTAACAAGTACCCTTGAGAGGTAACGCAAATAATGAAAATAATATTTTTTTTATTGTTTTTTTAGAACGTATTTAACGATTTATAAATTCAAATTACATATCTGTACGAAACGTACAATAGTTATTGTTTCATCAAAGTAAATCATAATGAGACAGACTGGAAAGCTCTGTGTGTCAACATACAGCATCTTCGTAAGGAAAACTTTCAATAAGCTCAGATGAAGTGGGCACTCGGCCGGCGTCCAATGTTTATACAAACTGTATAAGAGAAACGAGGGTCAAATTAACGTATCCCAAAGTTTGTTGATAGAAAAAAACAGGTCGTTAGAAAAAACAAGAGTGGCCAGGTGTGCGGTGCGCAAACACGCGGCGCCCAAGTTTGCCTAGCACTCGGCGCGTACCCACCACCCCGCGTCGAGCGACCGCCCGCCCTTCCTCCGCTCTCCGCCCTCTGCTGTTTGTTCCTCGAACATCAAATATTATTGGATGATGATATGCCATTTACGCGTGTCGTACTATAGAAGAAATCGACACCGCGCGCTCACAATGCCTCACACCCGTGCCCGCGCCGTGAGAAACTACTCCAGTCCTATGTTATTGCCTGCTCATTTTTTTCACCTTGAATTTGTTATTATGTTTGTGAGTTCTCGAGTTACAATGACCAATTCACATTCTATAATGGATTTTGATTTCTCCTGACTGAGCTAATTAATGTACCGGAGTGAAATAATAATATTATAAATTTTATTTTATAAAGCAGATTTTGGAATTACTTTCAGTATTGATTAAAAATTTAAACATATTTAGGCACACATATGATAAACATGATGATTAATATTTGTATTTTATTTATTTTAAGAAATTATATGTCATTCGTCGTGGCCAAACAAAACATTGGCCACTGCAAGTTTTTACATATCGTCCGTACGTAAAATATAATATAAGGGGCATTGCGAATCGGACGGTGCCTCGTATGAAAATATGCATCGATAAGCAATAAACGAGCTGCGTCGCTCCCGTTCCCACCGGGCAGCGGCGGGCGCGCGACTAGGACGCCTGCGAACAACGCACGCACACACTGTGTACATGTGTGTACGTGTACATACACGTTATGTAATAGCTGTGACGTGTAAAAACAAGAGCACGTCGCGCCGGACGTTCGCCCGACACTGGACTTCGCAAAAACTTGCATCCTTTCCCATTGAGACGATACAAGCGCGACCACAGACCGCCCACCATTAACCAGCCGCCAGTGCGCGACTCACTCAACTAAAAGTTCACGCAACAAGTGCACTTTTTTTCCTACCGAAATGTAAGTTGCACGAAAAAATATGTTATTCAAAATAACATACTTTATAAAGCTACACTGCTAACACTGTCATGTAAATATCGCTGTCTGTCAGAAATTTGTTGTAGATTTGAATCTTGGATTAAGCGATAATTTTTTTTATTAAATGTAAAATTTCAAACATCACGTACGATTCGATGTTATAAAAACTATTGCATACACATAAAAAAAAAATGCACTACACTGCCATAGTGTAGTGCTACTACTAAACCTAGCAATATTAATTCATGCATGATTTGTTGGTAAAAGAGGTGCCCATATTAAGTGGACTCTGTATTTAGAGTATACCTCGATCGAAGGAGTTCGCGTGGTTTTAAAGTCAAAATCTGCGATTGTTTCTTTTCATGGCGCTACACCGACTGAAGTGTTCCTATCTTTGTAAAAATCTAAACGTACCGTTAGTGGGCAATGTGATCTGTCAATTGTCAAAAATTGTCACCAAACAACCGTTTAGATAGGGAGCTAATCCTGTTAGGGACATGGGACGTTTGAGTTACAGTTACAGCGATGTATATTCCCTTACATAAGTTTCTACTGTTTTTTTACTTGTAGTATAATATTGTATGAGTCTCAACTATCGAGTCATAAATAAATAGCTTCCTGCAATACTGCATTCGTGACAGCTGACGACGCGACGGTCAGACAGTCGCAAGAAGCAGCTCATTCAACTGTTCTAATAACAATGTGTCGAGAGCTTCGAGAGCATTCATTTTTTTTTATACTTATATCTAAGTTATGACTTGTCCATTTAGCAGACTAATGTTTTTTACGTATCAATATTGTCAATTGGTTTGGATCAGAACGACGACTTTGTGTCAGTAAAATATATGCAATATAATATATATATAAGCAGCTACAGAGGATTCAAAAAATATGAAATCACATCAACTGAACCGAGCGTAGACCGGTTTGGGAAGAAGCTGCGTACAGGTGGAGGATACAATTAGGAGAAGTGTATTTTTTGCAGGACACTGCGGCGACACAGCGGTGGTCCCCGCCTAATGAATGCGTCTCCGTGTGCTTTACCAAACTCGCCTTTTGCGTATTAAGAGACAGGTTATAGTAGCGGCACAATTCTGGTCTCTTAATCTAAAATATACATATTAGAGAATGGATCAGCAGAAAGTAGGCGACTGCAGACAGAGCGGCGCGTCAACTACTTGCATAGGCAAGCGAAGCGGCTAATGACATTCAAGCAGTTCTAGTAGTTGCACAAAAAATGGGAGTATGCAAGACCCTGGTTCATGACTCACACTATTCAAATGTTCACAAAGTCAAACCATTTCATAGCAACGGTCTTTGCGACAAGACATAATAAAAATATAAATATAAAAATGGAAAAAAAACAACAACCTAGTGCCATATATTTTGTTCATCCATTATTATAGTCGTAATATTAAGATTTATTAAAAAAAGGAAATTACATAAGAAAAATTGTTGATATTATTAATCGGAAAGAGTGACCCATAGTTTCGGTTGACGTAAAAATATTATTTACTTTTTATTTACTTTCAAAAATGCCAATTCTGTAACATATGATTACAATATGGATTTTTATTTAAATTTGTTTTTTAACTCGACGTGGAACCAATATACTTATGATTTTATCGTAGACAGTAGACAGCGTCCGACTGTAATTGCGATTGGTTGAGCCAATAGTTGAGATTCGGACAAGACATTCAACACCAGTATTGAATCTAGGCGATGTCTTGAATCCTGGAAAGTGGAGAACGGATTGGCTTGACTAGGATGCCTATGCAGGAACTAAAGAGGCTAATAAAGTTCGTAAGATTTTATATATTTTGCATAGTAAAATATTGTAAAAAAATTCTACACAAGTTCGCAGTAAAAATTATAACAACATGAGTCTACATGAAATTGAGATTGAAACTGAGTGAATTAAAATGCCATTTGTTGAAAGACAGAAAGTTTGTATTTAAAAACATAGATCTTCTCGTTATAGCTCCATAGAATATAGCTTCCTCGAGCTCTTTTGTATATATATATAACTATTAATTATCATTACAACATATTTGTAAATTTTCAAAAAATCGTGTATATCAACAGTTTAAAACTAAACACATTTTAACTAGTTAAAAGGATACATAACTTAAGTTTAGAATATGAGCGATTCCCACGACAATTTGATTGCCCCTCGTTATCTGGCGACCGCCGCGCCGCGCACTCGCGGGGACTCGCGTTATGAGCCGCATGTCACACTTATGTGCCTTTGCGCATTAGACGCATAATAGAAATATTGTTAGTTGTGTCCCATATGCATGATGTTTGTCGTAAAATCACAAAGCGATCTATTGAGCGTCATTGTGTAGAGCTAGTGGCGGAGACGCACTTGCCCATCTGTGCCGTTATCATATTATATTACTTATACATCGCATTATGTCATTAAAATATTATTTGAATGTAGGCATATACAATATTATAAAAAAAAATAAAAATTAAGATATTACATATTGTTCACTTCCACATAAATTTTAGTAAAGGCTTGATTGTAATATGGCTAGTTACAGTAACTCAAAGTAGGAGGAAGGAGGAGTGACGCCGCGAGACGGCGACGTGACTCGATCTATGTAACGGCTCACTAAGCGACGTGTTTCCAGAACGCTCGTGCACCAGAGCCCATAGAGCTTAAGCGAGCTTAAGCGACAGCACTGTGAATGACAAGCACGTCGCGCGACGATTAGGTCCCGTTGAGGAATCATACGCTGATCATTGCATTTTACATATCTGCTTAAATGGATGTTGTTATATATCTAATATATAAAATATAAAATAATATCTGAAATAACACGAAATATTTGTGTTCCACACTTAACAAGCAATAATAATAAAAAGGGTTAAAAATAACCCTACGTAAACAAATTAAATTTTAATTCGAAATTGTTTGATTTCATTATACTTACTCACGAATGAATGAACTGTCTTGTCTGAACATAAAGAAACTTTTATTGAGTTTCTTTCCTTATATATTACCTTAAATTCATTCAGTTTGTTTTTGAACAGCATTGAATGAAATAAAAATGTATAGAATATATACTCGTAATTTGAATAACAATCTACTGGATTAGCTTATTACGAATCCAATCTACTGCGCGTCTCGTGGTGTAATGAGTGGTCTCGTGTAGTCGTGTAGTGGTCCAGTGCAGACTGCCTGCGCATGCGCATCGCTTCCTCTACTTAATTAACCAATTACACGCAGCAACTAGAACTCTGATGAAACTCTATCCATACTCCATTACATTATTTTCTCTATGTCAGGAAAATATTGCAAATATACATTATCTTATATGCCATTTTGTACGATTATAATGAGCTATTTATTGTAGTTTTAAAAATAGTTCTTCAACTACTCAAAAGAGTTTAAAAAGAGTTAAATACTTAAAATTAAGTGTAAATCATGAAGGATATAATTACCTCTTGCACGTTCGTGCACACACTAAATATTCGTTTTCATTTAAAACCCTCATAAAAAAGGATACGTAAATTATTTGCCGTGATTCATGGAGATTTGTTATGGACACGACGGCTCACTGTATGGATGTAAGTCGAGCAGGTCTAGAAGTGGGCTCAGTTTATTTGATAGGGCGTGATTAATAAATGTTTCAGAATAATGGAAAACGTAATACGAGCGGGACCTGCCTCGGAGGTTGCCTCCGAGGTTCATTTGTTACCGACCTCTAATAAATAACGATACGCCTTTGAGTAATGGCTCGAGAATGTTTTGCGATTACAAAGTTGGCGGCGAACGAAACTGAAGCCATGACCAGGTATATTACACGGCTGCTCGGCGCAACGAAACTTGCAGTCAGACGTTTTAATTAAAGACATACCGGCTGGGGGCGGTGGAGGGCGGCGGAGGGCAGCAGACTCGCCGGACGCGGGGGACAAGGGAGGCGATTATCTCGACTTCGTTCGGCGGAAGATAGACCGATGCGGACGGACACAGTTTCGTTTTGTTTTTGTACTCCCAGACGGGCTTATTATTCCGACTATGTCACCGAAATCCTCTCTGTCAGCGCGGTGATTAAAGTCAAATACCTGACTCAGCACGTATAGGCCCGTACACAATGTGCACAGGCTTTATTGTCAATATAACTCACCAACCAACATTTCTAGTTGCATTTGCTTCCGTAAATCTACTCAATTCCATAGTAAAATACGTGTCAGATTGTGATTCAAATCATGAAGTATAATCGCGATATTACTTCGCTAATTTAAAAGATTGCACATCCGCGTTGCCGGAGCGGAGTCGCAGCGAGCTCTTGCTTCTCCGCGAAAACTTGCAATATATCTCACAGCAGGTGTTCGACGCTGTATAAAAAGTTCTTTCACACGCCAAAAAACATAAGCTTGGTGAAGTTTACATATGAATGAGTTGTAAGAGCTCCAGTGTAGAGTCGCTTTTTGTGTGTTCGGGTTTCAATTCTCGTCGATGTAAATATAGCAGTTTATTTTGACAAATAGCGGGTGGTTGGTCGGCGGCGGCGGAGTCGGGGCTGTAATGAGGCTAATCCAGCTCGCGGCGAGGTCACACTCGGTTCCCGGCGGCTCCGCTAACGGTACATAATGATTGACTAAACGAATAACCGATGTTTGAGGAATTGCAAGTTATTTAGCGAATCTCATGTAACACGATGTTATGTTGTAATGTTCCTTAGAACATTGTACCTTGCACCTTAAATACTTCACCCACGAGACGGTCTGGTGTGAAGTACAGAAACAACACTACACACAGCAATACGATACGATCATGTGCAATGTAAAAATATATACAATATTTATCAATATTTCTCTAAGAATTTGTAGTTTATCATTGACATAATAATTGACTGTACAAACAGTAACTGACTAAAACAAATGCTGCTTCCCTTCAGCTTGCAACATGGCAATCCCGGGCTTGCTCAATTTATAAATATTTTAATCTGGCGTTCAAGTGACATCACTTGGGCGAAGGCGTTGCGCGCTGATAACGCTATAATAACGCCGCGATAGCAGTTAGCACACTGACACAGTGGCGCGTGCTCTGATAACAGCTAACAGTGAATTAGTCTAATTTACATTATTAGGAAAAAAATATTAATTTAATTTATCTATATAAAATCAACAATCCTATTGATCTTAAAAGGGGAATCGTGGCGCGGTGGGGCAGAGTCTGACTATAATCGCTATTAGTTATGGGTTCGATTCCCACTCGGTGGAATTATTATCATTTTTTATTTTTATTGCCCTGGTAAAAATGACGAAACGCGGTATTGAGCTCCACAATACTCAATGCCTCGAATTCGAGTGGAAAGTGTAGAACGAAGAAGAACGGTATGTATTGACCCTAGGTCTCCGATTGAAGCGTGGACTTAAAATAACAACCTTTTATCATAGACCTTCAACCAAGTATTACAATTTTCACTATTGATACTAGATTTGTCGAGAAGACGACAATCGTTGACATCCTCGCGCGTGGAGGTACTAACAGTACTCTGGTTTGTGTGCCGGATGTAGCAACCTGCCACTCGACAGGTGCTAGGATTCTCACGACCAAATTTCATTTTTGTAATGTTAACTGGAACATCAATATTGGTATAGATTAGCACTTGCTTTAGGACGATATTTTTAAATTTATAGGTGCGGAAGCTAATTTAAAAAAAACAATGTATATTTTAATGTCACTTGTATTTTAATGACTTTCTAATGAATGCGTAATTCATCTAATATTGATATAATACACTATTATATAAATAAATAACACTCTGTATACTTTGTTCTGTGTAACCTTAAATATCGTATCATCTATATTTATACCGCATTTGATATTCGGTTAAACAAAAAAATATGTAATTTGAATTTCGGTTCACTTCACTAAATGATACTGTAAACGTACCCGTTGAGATATAACATAATTACGGAGATCGCGGCAATGCCAGATCGAGGGACTCGCGGGACTCACGGGACTCGGATTGGTCAGTTCGTAAAAACAAAGGTTAGTTCATTTACCTCATTATTATTCTTCTTAATTGAACGAGTATTCATAAATTGAGCGAGTTTTTGCGTCAAGCCAGAGCGGCTTGTGCGCGTGATGTAATCAAACTTATGCCAGTTTAAAGTTTTTTAATTGACGCAGACAATTCTAAGTAAAAGTCTCGTGAGATCTTCTGATAAAATTGTTGAATGTTTTAAATGCGTTGATAGTTCAAAAAAGCTAAAGTAATCGAATCGAACGTAAAAACACTTTTTACTATAAATACAACAAAATTTCATGGAACAATACAATAAATAAAATGATATTATTTTTGATTATCATTACATACTAAAGTCTTAATCAGAAAATTAAGACCATAGAATAAAAATAAAAGGTTTTAGGCATCTTCAAATGACGGCTGTTATAATATCGCCCAATAATAATTTTTTGGTTATGACTATATTGGACGTATTTAATAATTAATTAAATAATTTTGTCTTTGAATAGCTGTATGATGTAGTATTCATTAATGTAATATGTAGATAATGTTAGCGTTAGTATCGGCGCGCGCGCATCCGTACGATAGCAGCTTCCGTCGGCTCCTCGCGGCCTCTGCACTGCTATACTACGCTGCTCATTTCTTCCCATCTATGTATTATTCGGTGTTATTTTGGTATGCACTAAAAATTACTAAGACCATTAACAGAGTTAACGACTGGTTATAAGGCTATTGAAGCACCACTTAGTACAAGGGATGATCTTAGAATCGTCCTCTAATTAATGAAATGCAAAAGCATGGGTTTTTCCAGTCTGACTTGGTCAAATAATATAGAACTTACCCGTTCAATTTTATGATTGAGTGATAAAGAAGAATTGCATATACATTGCAAACCTCTTACATACCCTATAAGCACGTGGATGTGAGTAGTATTAATAGATAAGATATAATAAATCACTAATCATAAACAAAATGATTCGATAACTAAATATATATTCATATTAAATTCTGATCACAAAATGTTTATCAATTTCCGCTTTTTTATAGCACAGGCAAACTTCAAGGGAACTCCACGATCGTAAAAGCTCGAATGTTTTCCAATAAAAGGGGTAATGAAGAGTGAAGCTAATTGTAATTCAATGATGCAATCAAAGGCCGTTTTATTCGTCCGAAGCAAGTAGCATCTCTAATCATTATAATAATGTTATTAGCCTAATGAACGCCGCATACGCACTCATTAATCGGAACTTGATTAACAAATTGCTACCGACCGGCTGTCGGTCCTCCGCCCCCCGCACTCCGCCCTCCGCCGTTCGCGCTCCTGTGACGGACCGTCACATCAGATGACTTTATTGCTGGATTGATATCTTATTTACGTAGGATCAGAACACACCATTGACAAATTTGGTAAAGTCAAACCAAACAAAACCAATCAAAAACGTTATTTAAATGTATTACTTATTGTGGTATTCTTAGACAATTGGTTGACTTCACGAAACAACTAAATCTATCTAATCTCTAATCTAATACTTTCACACGAATATGAAGCACTCGTGAATAAGTGTCCACCGAGCCTAATTCCCTGTTGCAGTTGTATCTTCATTAATCACGCTTGCGCATGCGTACGTCTTCATTTACATAGCGAATAAATTATACACATCTATAATCTAATATGTTAATTTCAATAAATAAATATTCGAACAATTATTGTTACGAGATACTCGTAATTGTTTCTCGTATGATATTTGATCGTAAATATATTATTTTAAATCTTTGGCTTCTTTTACAACTCTAAAGAGTTTTGTATTGTACGGTAAATTATGTTACACAGTTAAAAAGTTATCATCTATTCAAATCATACGGCACACACATTGTATTTTTTGTATTTTATAAAGAAAATACTTATATTAAGATAAACACAGCAGCTCTAAGAGGCTTGAGTTATTTCTTTTAATTTAATTACTTCTCAGAAGTAGAGGCAGTGTATCTATGTAGATGCGAGGCGCGTCCGGACGCGTCCACCGCGACACCGATATTTGCCGCCGCTCTGGAGCACGCAGCTGTTGCTCACAGCTTGTCGCTCGTAGCGTTTCTCGAACAGTGCCTTATATTCGCTTAATTAGTCCACAACTCTCACGAGTTGTCGCCGTCCTCCCGCAGGATTGGGTCTAGGTATTTTAATGAGCTCCTTGGAACCTCACCGGTCCCTTCTCCCGCTCCGTCGGTCGGACGTTTTTATCGACCTCTTGACATGAGGTGCCCGAGATTTATGTGTCGCTGTTTGAGCAAAAAGGCGCCAACAGAGATTCGGCATTATACACGTTCATTGATTCTTAAAAGAAATAATTTTACAAATACACTCTACTTACAGTAGGTACATAACATTTAATAGAAGGTGTGTTTTTTCGTTTTTCTAATAAAAACTAATGTCGAAATTTTATAGCTAGTAACTTTTGAAAAAAACTGCGGTTAATTGTGTGCGATTGTTCACAATTCGTGCGGTTTAACGAGTCTTGGAAACGTATAATAGTTTTTGTCTGGCTCCGTCACGCCACGTCGCGCTGCGGAGTGACGACGTGTGAACACGCCGCGCCGTGACCAATCACGGAGACCTAACTCGAGGCGGCATTATTGATCACCATACAGAGCTACCGGCTGCCGCTGAGGCATTCGACTATGAAACTTGATTAAGTCCACCGTCCCACTTAACAAAGCAAAATAATTTTTTTTATAAATCACAAATAACAACATATGACCTATTGAAATAAAAAAATAAGTTATAAATATTTACTTCATCACACTTTAACAAATTTAAAGCAACAGTAAAACCTTATATACACTTTCTTAAATCTTTTAAATGCTCACTTTTCACTTTTATAGTTACCCTTGATACGTGTATCGTTAATACCGTGTAATCAATATAAGCGTGTATAATACAGTATCGATGTCAGAGATGCGCGGGCGCCGCTACGAGGCCCGGCGTTTACCCGCGCGAGTGCGCTCGAGTGCACAGTGCGGCGCGGCGCGGCGTAACGGCTCACTTCGACTACATGGTTTTACGCACACTTAATTACACTTATTATGCGCTTGACTTACTTAAAATTTATCAACGTCTCTTCCTTCCTATTCAAAATGTATTGCTTTTTGTACTAAGTGGATACTGCTTAGAGATACAATTTTTTATTATTTTCTTTAATTTTGAATATAATAGTTTAGTGCTATTTATTATATATATCTTCTGACTTCTGATAAGTTTTGGGATTCAGAGAATTCAAAAGTCAGTCGTTTATTATTTTATTTAACTTTTCAGAAAAATGTAGTCTGACGATTGATAAATTAGATTGGTTTTGTAGCTTGTACATCCATTTTTTTATTTTCATTTTCACTTAGAACACAAAATAGTATGAGTGTAGGTAAATTATCATTACATTTTATATAAGTCTAGAACTCATTTAACCAAAATGCTTTCATATTTAAATGCAATGAGTTCCTCATTCACAATGGTACCATGCTACATGGGGCATTATGTATTACTAATATTTAACAACTAGCGCAAGATCAATAGCTCTGTTCATTTACATTTTAATACGGCGCGATCGAGATAAGATCGTATCTGCGTCCGACGTCACAGAGCCGGGAGAGGCCTAATGGAGTCGAGTGCGCGATAGCATCGACCCTCCTTACCCGGACGACGTCTGTCCGCTCTACTCGTACGGGGACAATAAATCCTTCCGAAGGCTTTGTCGCAACCTGACTTGTGGTGTGCATTTGTGTTATGTTACTTCGTAACAATTATTCAATACAGTGCGTTTTTGCCTTAGATGCCCTTCAACATTTTATTATAATTACTAAAAAAGGAGGTTAAGTCCTATGTAATTCGGCATATAATTTAAAAATTATATTTAAATGAGATTTCCATTACGCATCGACGGCTGCCTGTCATTTAATAAGGCATGACTATCGCATTAGCCTCGATGCGGACAGCATCAGAGCGGAAGTGGCCGGGAACTAGCCACTAGGACCGAGATGAGGACGGTGAGGTATCTCCGTTGCAAAGGATTGTCGTGTTTTAATGACGCGTCGCGGGTGGGCGTGACGTCACAGCGCTACTGCTCATGGTGGTAATTTACTGTGTTAATCAACATTTTACGGAAAAATGCCGCGGAATCCGCAACGAGCTCCGTATTCGGGTTAAGTTTTATTTTAAGTTAGGTTAAAATGTGTGCTGTGCGTAGGTTAATAACAAAGATCTGACAAGTACTAATTATTCTAAGAGTCAAATACATAAGTCGTATACAGTCGTACATACGTGGAGGTGTAATAGCAATAAATGGAAAAAATTCTTTCATGTCTTCCGGATTTTTTTCCTTTTTTCCTTCATAATCTTGAATATAGAAATATATACACGTACATAGTTTAATTATGTAACGTTGTAATATCCGTAAATATTAGTCGCCGTACTTAGTTTATTATCGCGATTGTCAAGTTTCTGTCGTAGGTAATATTCTGGTTCAATAAATAATCTCTAATCGCAGGCAAATGGGACACCGGCCGAGATCTGTATCAGCTGCAGATATCAAAACGCGAACGTAAATACCTCGGTAGGATGACCACGGCTCACAACGGCGTGTTCGCACTAATAACTTTTATAAAAGAGAGAGAGAGAGAGAAGAAGAAAGTTGCGCTTGCCGGGTTTCATTTGATCTCCAATAAAAATTAAACAACGTGTCTCCAAGTTTTTCTTCGAGCGTTCACTCGGCTAATACAGTTAATATTTTCCTATATTGTGGGCGAGCAAGTGAGTCCCCGATACCCTCGCTTCAAATCGTCGGTTTCTCATTTATGTTTCTCTCGTAGTAATTTTGCAAAAACTCGTAACTCGTGAAAGATATTTAATGAATGATGAACGTGAGACCATCGTGGTGCAGTGTGACAGCGTCTCACTGCATACATGATGGTTGCAGGTTCGATTCCCACTTGCAGAATTGTTATATTTATATTATTTTCATAGTTCATATGACAGAACAAAACGCAGCGTTGAGTTTTGCCACTCAACATGCATGGTCTCGAATTTGGTTGGATAATGGAGAACGGAGTCTCTTGACACTAGGATCTCTCTGCCTTAGTAATTTAATAGACTACTATTAGTAATTTGATGAAGATTAGAACCATATCCGTTTAAATAGTATGACAATTACCACATTATACGAGTAAGAGACTCTTTTTGTTGAAATTAGCATGTCTTTAAAATGCCTATTGTCCATAAAAGAAGAACAAAGGTACCTTATATTTTTTTATATGAAAGCCCCCTATTTGTATGAAAGCTATCAGTCAGCTTTTTATCCGACGTAACAGAACGTACAAATATCGTCAAATATCAAGCAATTTATTCAAAACCTAATTACATATGTAAATCTTTATATATCGAAAATTCGTTTCGTACTTTTTGAGCTTGTTGCGAACAGATAGACAAAGAAACCCGGTGTGGGCGATCAAATTGTGAAACGGCACCCGTTTATTGATAAAATAACGCAAACTTTAACGTTTTGTGTAATTTAAACAATCATGATCCTCGCTGAATGTGACACCGGAGAAGATTGTTTTAATTATTAATTATTTATTTATTAAAGTAACAAAAAAAGAACATGTAGCTGTAAACAACATTTTCTTTTTAGGTCTTTATGACCAGAGTTGAGAGAAAAGTTTTCAAAGCATTCTAAAGTCTTAATTTACATTAATGTGATTTATGAAATAGATTTGTCAAAGTATAGTACTATTATACACAACGTTGCCCCTTTTCTCGCTTTTATTTTCAGTAAATGTACTAAATCCGATACGGTGTTCCAGACTTAATGAAGTATCGTAACATAATAGCGCTTTACAAAAGTGGAGATAGACCTGAAACCCTGGAAACTAGGGGTCGATCTCTATATAATATTTGAACATATTTAACCAGTTCAATTTTGTTTGTATAATAATACTTTTCATAGAGAACAATATGGCTTCACCAAAGGTTATGGTTCTTCAGATGCGGTTGTTGCACTTCTAAGATGCATTTATGGTGCTTAGGACTAGGTTTCCTCCGTGTCTCAAAGACGAAATGTAGAAATAAAGAGGAAGTTATTAAACTTGTCTATTAAGAATATCATATGTATATAAAACAATGTGGCTTAAAATATTTATCAACCAATGCGTCCCAAAACTGAAAATAAGATGAAAAATCGGGAGTTCTATTATATCGATCCTTAAAATATAAGTATTTTAAAAAAAAAGTTAAAAGTTATGTGTCTCGAAATGATCTGTTCACCAACGTGTCTTAATTATTTGTATTAAAGTGTCTCAAATTTATAAAAGTCCTAAGACAAGTTATCGTAAATACCAACAGTTACTAAAAATATT
Source organism: Podotricha telesiphe (assembly GCA_038994665.1). Taxonomy (NCBI): domain Eukaryota; kingdom Metazoa; phylum Arthropoda; class Insecta; order Lepidoptera; family Nymphalidae; genus Podotricha; species Podotricha telesiphe. The sequence continues at coordinate 1,211,447 of JAOYRR010000319.1, read as the reverse complement.
GTAATTCCCGCTTGTGCACTTGACCGACCCTGGCCGTCCGTATCAAATAGCGAAGACCACGGAAGGAAGAGAGCACAGGAAACTGAATCCCAATATAAATCTTGTGTTTCAAACAAAAAGAAATGATGATTAGATTTATTTAAGGCCTTTGGCTGGCTGTCTAGACCATGAAACTATTATTAAAATTATATCATTATACAGGATACTGCCCTTGATCTTGTGGCCTCATATTTGAATAAGAGTCTACAGAAGGTTAATATAAATAATGTAAAATCGTTTGGATCTTCCCTGAGAACAAGCGTTCCACAAGGATCTTTTCTTAGTCCCCTTTTGTTTTTACTAACGATCTACTGTTTTATGGTAATAACTTGTGTTATTGTGCTATTCACAGATGATTTTGATTGATATTTAAAGTTGACAATAATGAATTCAGCTATGACGAAGTAAATAGTGCATTAATGACAAAATCAAAAACGAAATGTATTGAATTTACTTTACCTAATGCTAGAAAGCGAAGTTTGTGTCCAGCAATTGAAGGAGAAACTCTCAACATGACAGTCGCCACAGTTTTCTTAGGTATAAACATATAATTTGATTATAAGAAAACTGAAACTTACGCGATCGCGAAAGCGTTCACGATTAAAAAATTAAAACTAATGGCAGATATTCATCGTGTTTGTCTAGTTTACTTAAGTAATTTTTATAACATTTTATCTAATGCTATTATGGGGAAGCGTATCCATAGGAGACAGACATATACCACCGCTGACTTATTTGTAGGCATTTTTAAGATACACATTTCTATAGTCCATTATTTTGATCTATCTCGTTAGATTTAGCCAGCGTTTGAGATTTACCATTCTATCTATTAATTAAAACCATAGACACCGTACCTTAACATGTAGTTTGAAAGATTCAAGCGAACAGACGGCGAGCGGTGACTTTGTTTTATACTATGTAAAGACGATATTATATCAAATATTTATTTAGAATCTGCTATTTTAAAGTTTATTATATAAAAAAATTATATCAAAAAGAATGTCCTGATAATATCCCTCTAATCATATCAGCATAGTGATTCTTTTGCCAAATGAATTTAGCAACATTCAGGTGGTACGAATACGAGACGACGTCTCAAGTCCCGAGCTCGGCTTATCTCAAACATCGCCACCGAGCAGTCGCGGACGACGACTGGAATCATTGCGGGTAATGAATTCAGGGAATCGTATTTGTTTCATAATGTAACGTGATGGCAGCTCTCCATGGCTTATTTCATGTTATATTTCTTGTTTACCAAATATCTTTATTAGTTTATTACATATACACATTTATTATATGTAATACGTTAGGTTACATATTGATTAATTAATAATTATGTAAATTATTAAAAAAGACAAAGACAAAACCCGCCTCTTGAAAACCGTTCAAGCGCTCTGACCGCTAATTTTTATACGTTTTCTAAATATGTCTTTTTCAATTTCCTTAGTATGGGAATAACACTTTAAAAAATGTTAACAAAATATATGTAAATTTATGTTTCAGCAGTTAGTATTTTTTTATGTCTCGCATCTCAGATACAGCAGATAACCCCTAGTTTTCACTACAGTGTTAGAGTTAGATATTTTTAAATTAAACTAAAATATATACGCAACGTAACAAAAAACATGATTTGATTTTACCCTCTTTTTATAATAACAGAGCTATAATAGACAAACAAAGTGGATCACAAAGCATTTCATCCCAAATAATTGATAGGAAACGTGCTAGTAGATTCGAGTTATATCAAACAACGCACAGCCTCCCTCCCGGCACCTCTATTGTGGACTCTAATTGAATTGATGATAGCTGAGTGCGGGAATTCGGCGCTCTCCGCCGGAGGTGTTATTACAGACACAAAGCCTGTTTTTGTGCTACTCACCATTCGATTTTAATAAAATGGTTTACGTGCTACGGCCTGTCAGAGCTCAGGGAACACCTATTTTGCCTGTGGCATTCAATAAGTTCGTATTGCGCTGAGTTACCGCTATATATGTATATAAAATTATTTTTGTAATTTAATGAAATTTCTGAAGCAGTAATAGATTATGCGTATTAAGAGTTTTCTAATCTAATCATTTATTCAATATGTCGCTTTTTTACAAAAAAGCTTAATATAATTATACTAAGTGAATGTTAAATAACAAAAAGTCCTTCTACTCTAATACTTCGACTGCCTTTACATGTTATACAATTTAATACAAGCCAAAGAGTTAAAAGAATCCCACTTCAAGGTCCTTCAATACACTGCCGTAAAAGCGATCGTCCGTTAAAACAAAAGTGAATGTGCGCAGTAGAAAATACTACCTGCATAGGTATTATTTTCAGCCATTTTATATATCCTTACGAAGTTACTTTGACTTTGTTTACTTAGATCTTACAAATTTTTAATTTTCAAATTTAATTAGTATATTCATAATAATGTTAGTTGCTTGAATGAATCAGTGCTATCTTCTTCTTATATATTTAACTTCAGTAAACATACGTTGTGATTAAAAATGGTGCAAAACGAAGCGATTCTAGGTATGAGAAGGTTTACTCGAAAGGTATTTCACGGTCGAGTGGCTAGATGCAGGCCTGTCGGTACGGTTGAAGGGAACAAATTGAAATTGAGCGTTCACGAACGCCTCCCCCCGGCATCCTCCCGCAGTGACCTCCTCGCAGTACTGCAGTGCGAGTATCATATCACGCAAAAACACTACTTAATTAACCCTCTCAGTGACCCGTCGTAGTCGCCGCGTGCTGACTCGACATACAGGGTACAACAATATGTGAGTGTTTTGTTCCCCGCAACACTAAAATGGATAATATATCAAATATACTACGCTGTATCCTTTGTAATGCTATATTCCTGCCTATTCTTATTTATATACACATATTCGCTCTAAAGTTACTAGTTACGGTTACCTAAATACTAAATACTTTAGTAGGTACATCATGCAGCAGTAAGGTACTGAGATGAGATGCTGAGAAGGGAGAGCAGGGGAGAGCCCGAGGGGGGGGGGGGGGGCAGGGCGCGAGGAAGGGCGAGGGTCGACGCCCTGCGGCGCAGGTGCCGCGCCCTGCCGCCACTCGTGTAGGCTTCTAGCAAACGATTTTTAATCAATCGTTATAATTAACAATATTACGGTAAATGTTTCCGTAAGAAATATTAAAAAATTGTATGCTTTTATAAAAAAATTGTTATATTTAAAACTCTTGTCTCATAAAAGAGTGGCTTCAGCGTAAATATTATATTTTTTAAAAAATATAAGAGAAATGATAAGGACACCTGCCCGTCGCAGCAGGTCGCTCCCGCGGCGCGACGCAGGTCTCGCCCGGCTTTTTGTCCGCGCAGCGCTGACGACCAGCCACCGATTACGACTTACCAAATTATCAACTTTCCTGCTGGCCGGATCCGACTCGCACCAGACGGGAAAAAATTATTCTTTGTTTCATTTTTGTACCACATTTGAACTCGTTTCGACGTTTGATTTATCTCTGTATAATTTTATGGCTGTTATTATATATTTATTCAATGAACGTATGCGCTCGGTAACCTGCTTCACGATAAAAGTGAAGTTTTTATAACAAAGTATTTGATATTGCACTTTTATCTCGGCGCAACCGATCTCACTCTGCCTGATGTACTCAGCTGGTTCACGTCTAAAGCATAATGTCCATGCTCCACAAAGAGCTTCAATATAATTGCAAAATTATTCGGGTTTACGCAAGCAAAAATTTAAAACAAAAATGCGTGTGTTAGAAACACTTCTTTCTTTACTTCTGGCATTGCTAGATGGGTTGTGGAGACTCATGCTATTTTGACCAAGTGTACAGTGAGGTACTTCTGCCTTATCAAGTTGTCAATTCACTTTTTTGACTATTAATTGTTGTAATATATATGAATAACCTTCACAGTAGAGCCTCAGGTAAGACGATAATATTTAATTTAGTAGAAATCTCTTCAGCAAAATGAAACAGGTTATTTCTCGTTCCTTACACACACTGTTCTTTGTCCGTTTTCTTAATAACTTATTACGACTTTGGAATGCTCGGACAAATAACGCATTGATCGATGTTTTTATAAAAGAAAAATAATAAGCCTATTAAGTAGAAAGATTAAATTATATAAGCGTTTAGATAAAAGATGCAAGCGGACATGTTTGACTGGTTTTATTTATATAACAACAAACGAAATATTATTTTTATATTTTTCTATTTTGTAACGAGAGCTACTGACACTGACACTTCACTTTGTTGTCTGTATTGTATTGGAGGCTATTGGAGTCCTCAATCATTACGTATTTTGAAGTACAGTGAATTTGTCGCTCCTTTAAATAACGATTGTAATTTTTTAAAACCAACTAAGTGCAAATAGAATTTATAGTATTTAGAGTATTTTATATACCTTATCATATACTTTAAAAATATGTAAAATATTCCAACTATCTCCTTCTAGGGATATATCTGTTTTCCATAGCGAGCATATAAGGTTTATTAATGTAGTGTTTTTTTAACATATTTTTAAAACGTTATTCGCATAACACTTTAAAAATATAAAAATTTAAATGCAGCGGAGTTTGAACCCGCGCCTCTTGAAAACCGTTCAAGCGCTCTGACCGCTAAGCCAAGCGTTCCACATCCAAATATTTTACCATATTATCAAACATCACACGAATACACTCAATATGAGTGCAAAGTGGATCTTGGATGGATGGAGTTCTTAAGCTCTACGTATTCTACGAAAAGTATAATATTCGTATGTATTAAACTTTTATGTATTTGATACGCAATGTAACGTAGGGCTATTTATAACCAATATCGGCTTTAGTGACATTCTTGCTGTTCTTACGGTATATTTTAAAAAAAAAGTTACTTTTAAATTAAGCACGGCATTTTAATGAATCGTTCGACAAGTTGCGTGTACATGTGCAGTGTGCACCGTGCAACGTGCAACGTGCAAATCGTCCAGCGCCGTGTTATTTCATTCCTCGCATTCACTTCGGAGAGATAACGCGCGCGTGATATCGAGATACTCGCCGTTGCCTTTCATTTGTTAAGCTCCATATATAAATCATTTTCGAATCAAATTGAACTAGATAAATCTATAATTTAAGACCAGTGATTATTTTTCACTCAGTATGTATTTTGTACTTTATATAATTGCTTAGTCAATTTAGAGCTGTATTGAGGCCATCGTGACGCAGTGGGACAGCATCTGACTGTAAACGAGATTGTTGCGGGTTCTATTCCCACTGGGGGAAATTATTTTATATAAATTGTTTTCATTTCTCCCCTCTAATAGAAAATAGAGAACAGAGTACTTTGACGCTAGGTTTTCTCGTACTACGCTGCTATGCAGGAAAAAGCGTGAAGCTGCATATATATTAATTTATGGTGTGTAACATTAAATTTCATGAAATTGTAATATGACCAGTGCAAAGTTTAAACAATCTACATAATTGAGTTGTCATAAGCATAAAATCTTCTGTACATTAGTAAAAAACTGGCAGCTATAGACAATATGCAAGACTGCAACTTGTGACGTATATCTACACAATAGTGACGTATATCTGCTCGCTCGAGCTCAGCCTACTGGGTAGGGCATTAGACATCCTGTTGGAAGTTTAGTTTATGCGCCCTCCCGCACCTAGATGCGCTTGGGCTGCAGTGAAACTGGGAACTCGTCTTCACCGGCGGTGATGGTGTGTGCTTTGTATGTGATCAGATTCGTCGGATAGTATGTCAAATGGTCTACGGAAGACATTCTTTAACGAGAGCGAATGTTCGCAGTCTTGTACAACCAGCGGGTTAGGATGAGTCGAAGCTCTTTTAAAGTAGCTACTCGACAGTTTCCTGCAGTGCTAGTAGTACCAAGGTACGCCCGTGGCCATCCTTAAGAATTTATTTAGCAGGACTTGCAAACGGTTCAGGTCAGTGTGGACGAACACGACCACGAACTTGATATGTGAAGGAGCGATTTGATAGGAAGGCTCGGATGATGTGAGTAATCCTGTCTGGCACGCCTGTGCGTATGAGCTTGACGACTAGGCCATTGCGCCAGACTTTATCAAACGCTTTCGCAATGTTAAGGTATATGCCGCCGATGGCATTCTGAATAGAGTATGCGACGTATAATGACTCAATAAGTGCTTCGTGAGACGGTGCACTTGATGGACGCTAGAGTGTTGGGCTCGAAAACCGAACTGCTCCATCGGCAGAATGTATTTGGCCTCAATCATGGCCTTGAATCTTGAGAGTACTATTCTCTCGTATATTTTGCTCACTGTGCTTAAAGGACTAATTTGGGGATAGCTGGTCGGGATGCTGTGGTAAACCGCATAAGGGATTCCTATGACTATTGCCCGGTTAAGGGATTCCTATGACTATTGCCTCCTTCCACTGATCTGGGAAGGAAAACCCTTGGAGAAGGGTGGTGACCGGGAGGATTTTCAGGACCTTGTTAGAGACGCTGTCGAGTTCTGGAAATTTCTTGAGTTTAAGGCCTTTTATAATGTCTTTAACCTCATCTATTGAGGTGGGGTGTAGCGGTTCTCTGGCTGAACGTCGACGTGTTTTGGATTGCAAGGTTAGGTGGAGGGGACAGATTGTGCTACTAAGTTAAATTGACTTATGGCCGCCTTAGCTGCTTCTACCGAGTCGGTGTCTGGTGTCGTGATATCTGTTGGTTGCGGATCCAGGTTCCCTAGACGGTCCCTGAACCGTTTCCAATCCGTTATAGTAATTAATGTAAAAGCAGGTAGATAAATGTATATATGTGTTAGCTATATATATAAGCTAACACATCTCTTTTTTGTTTGAGGTAAAACCATGTTACTTAATTGTTTTAGTTTCATTTTCATAAATCAGTCCTTTTAATTTATTTAATAATTGTAACTAATATATATTATTACATATTTAACTAATGGCTGTTTTAATCTGCATCATATCAAATTCAAGATAATATTTTCGCTAAATATATAATACTACAATTATCTATAGTGTTGAAGCTCAACCGTGTACAAATTATTGAAAATATATTTTTAAATATAATGTATAAGGACGCAGTGTCACAAATATGATCTTCAAACGATGTCATATCATAATCCAATTGAGAGATTTGAATCTCAGTCCGCTCAGTCTGTAACAATTGCATATTTGAGACAACGTGTGAACGCGGCGAGGCACATGTCCTCCCACATTAGATGCTATCGCGGGCATTAGGTTGATGCTGCGATGCTCGATAGCGACTGAAGTAAACGTAAGACTACGCCTTGCTCTGTGACTAAAAATTTTAATGAGACATTTTTCATGATTTAGTACTAGATTAATTGTGCAAAAGTATATATGATAATTTATATACTGAGGGAAATAAAAAGAAGTATATAGCACCGGAAGAAGTGAGAAGAGCTTTCAGCGCTACTCCCCGATTAGCCCCTTAAACGTAAATGTGAAATTAGGCAAAATATTATCATTCTAAAACCAATTTGTTCCTTAACTTTTAATGATCGAGATATTTCTGTAGCAAGAGCCTAAAGGGATACAATATACGAAGAATTACGAAATTATAAATCTAGATAGGTATGAAGTCTGCAGTTTCCTTAAGCACATTTGGACAAATGAGGTTTGATAGGGCGCGGGCATTCGTGGCGTCGCTCAAACAATGGGCTATCACTTAGATTCTGTGTACTCAACTATACGGTACTCCAGTGTGCTGTTGCACCGAGGAGATTCTGCGATCACAGTGCATAGTACTGCGATACAGATATATGACTTATATTTATGGCGCTATTTATAAGGCTGATGAAATCAATTTTTAGTAAAAGACATAGATTTTTATCAGTATGAATATTGTCCAAGTGTTTGTTTCTCTAAGAAAATGTCTGCAGTTTGAAAACTTAGAGAGATTTCGGAGTAAAATAAAGTAAACGTTAGATCACGCTTTGCTCTGAACGTAAAAATATAGTATAGCAAAAATACTATTACAGTTGAGTGGTTTAAAATATGCTCAACAATATTTCAAGTTCTTTCGAATAAGTGAGCTGTAAGTCAATTTTACGGCGACGGCTACAATAATACACACTTAAATATTTACCATACCTGTTAGTATATTCTGCCTAATATGATGCTTTCAACAACGTTAGCAACTGTATGAGCTTATTTTTTTTTAATTATACATCCTTAAAAATAAACATCACGTCGGATGGTCGATAAATAGCCACGAATCAAATGTAGAGTAAGGAATTATAGCTTTATATTTATTCAAGGAACATTTAAGTTAGAACAGAAACCAAAAATATAGTCTACTATTTTAAAACGCTACCTATTAAAGCTGACCGCAAATTGAGCGTTTATCGGTTATCGCTCGCCGCAAAGAAACGCTTACTCTTGGTAGTCGCGAGATGAGTCGCGCCGTCAACCGCAGAGCACCGACGTTTTTGTGCTTCTGCAGACAATGGACCATCAGCGAAACAGGACCTCTGTATGCACTGTATAGTGTATATATCGCACAGGACGCACGGGTGTCTGTACGCAAACTAAATATTAAACAGCTGCTCAAGGAACAAATACACATTTTATTATAGATTTTTATCTCAAAATAAGTGAAAGTAAATGTAAAATTGGCTTACATTTCAGTTTTGCTCGAATCCATCATTACTAAAGTTTTATTACTCATAGTATTTTATCGAATGAAATAAATACTCATAAAAATGATGATATTGCCGAAAATGTAATAATTTCGGAATGTAACAGAAGCTTCCGCTGTATGAGTGTAGTACATATTATTGGAAACACATCACGGCCGACCACAAGAAGCCACAAGAAGCATGGTGCTCATCGAGACGTTGATTATTCTCGCTTATAAGGAGATAATACGGAGGTCATAAAGCTTAATATTTATTTGTAAGATGATCGTTACACCTTCCATCGACATCGCCGGACGACGTGACGGGCGTCCATGATCAATGAATCAGCTCGATTTTGTAACATTACTGTTAAATAAAGCGCTCGTTGACATGACAACGAGCTTTCGTGCCTCAGTGACACAAAGTTGACTAAATCACTTCGTAGAAGGTCTTGATTTTTATTTGTGTATATCTGCATTATATTATTGAAATACAGTAAAAACCAGAACATATCATAAATTATAATATAAGTAAAGTAAATAAGTGGAAAAAAATATACAAAATAATATCTACATTAGAATAATATTGGTATATTACAAATGTAGTTTGCAAAGTGCGGTTATTATTTATAGTAAGGTTATTATTTACAGGTGCGTGTCTCGTGACGGAATGAACTTATACCTCCATAGTAAAAGGTGCTCTTTTACATAATTATGAAAATGTTATGTTAATTCCCTATTTCGTAATGCCCACGTGTTTATTGGAGATGTTTATGAGGAGACAGCGATAGCGGCCACATTAGCATTGATTTGTATTTACTTATTTCCTTTACTTCGTAGTTTACATAATCTACGCGTAACCTTCAAGAGGTCACTGTCGCATTCGGTATACAAACAATTCATTGTAAAGCAGACATATGTACGGTTGTACACGATTCGAATCGAAGAATCGTTGTACCAAAATAACCTTAAGTATCTTCATACATTGTGGCAATGCTTTTTTGTTAGTCTTGCGTTTTTTTTGCTTTCTCTTATCTTAGTAAAAAATCATAATATGAAGACTTTGTTATGTTTGTTGTGCGTCAGAAACAAATAGATACCAATTGCTATAAATAAAATAAAATCTTCTAAATTACACTCATGACACATATTTATAGTATTGTGCTTTAAGCATATAAAATATGTTTATTTTTAAAAAGATGCAATAAACTTAAATTGTCTATGTACTCGTATTCTCAAAGTAAACGATGTTTCTTGACAAAAGACATCAACGCGCGCAATTTAAGTCGCTGTGTTTATTTGATTATTTTTTAGGAATTTTAATTTTATTACAGTGATATAGCTGAGATTATCAAAGGGCATCAGTTGACATATGGACAAACACCAGTCTTACTTATTTAATATATGTATGTTCGTATGTTGGTAGCATATGTGTATAGTGAGAATTTACTTGAAGTAACAATAGCAAAATTGTAATGTTTTGTAACAAAATCTTAGTAAAAGTAAAATATCTATATACGTGGATACTTTATGTGTAAGGTTGTTTACAAAATAATAGACAAGAACAAGGGTTTCTTCAGTTATTCCTATGAGTGAATGTGTAATATAAATAATTTTAATAATCTCACAGTTAGTATTTCAAATATTTTACTAAACGACTCCCATTTGTCGGTAATGTGTCATCATATCGCTGACAAATAACTAACGTTGTAATCGTAAACTTTACAAAAAATCTGAATAAATACTTTAAAGTTATAAAAGTGCCATAACTTTTTATAGTTTTCTAAAGAATGGAAAGTATTTGAATAGCCGCGTTTAAGAAACACTTTCCTCCTATATCTCGTAAACTTCATCTTTAACAAATAGTATAAAAAATTTTTAAATGCATATTTTTTATCACCTTTCTAATTGTTTGTGTTACAGCTACCGTTTATTTGGGATATACTTAAAGCTTATTTATTATTCAGCTTAACGCGTTTTTCCGTGGTAAGTAGAGAGAATCAAGACACTCAGTTTTCCTCTTTCCGAATGAATTCGAAATATTACTGGATCACTCATCCGGTAATCACCGCCGCGTATGCAAAAAACCTTTATTAGGTATAATGATACAACTAGCAATCGTTCCATATCCATCACCAGTTACAAACACTGAATGTAATACAAACCATTTAAATGAAAAATGTATTACCTCGAAGTAAAATATAGATAGGTGTCCTCTCGTTGATCGCGGCCGCTCCATCACGCGCGGTCGTCGTGACGGCTGCAGGAGTCTGAGGCTATTTGTTTGACGATTCTTTTATATTAATTGTTGCTGTTTGCTTTTCAAAAGTAACACATTGACAGTACCTTCTATTGCATAAATAATTGATAAAACAGATTTTATTGCTATATTTTTTGATTAATATACTTGTATTATTTTTGAATTATAGTGATATGTAATGATTTTTATTTGATGAATCCTATCCAACAATCTTTTATTTTGGAAAGCATTATTTATGTGTTATTAATAAACTCACTTAAGAGTTATTAGATACAAGTCCTAGATTTTTGTGTTGAATGTTACCCTAAAAGCCAGAAAAATAATAAATATTTCAATTTAGCAATAGGTATTAGTTTTTTCATACGTTTTTGTATAATATAAAATTAATTATAAAATTTAATCAGTACATTAACCGCAATAGTCCGTTCGTAAAAAAATAAATGTATGTAAATATAAAAACATCCCGCTACAAGAACCTTAATCCTGCGCAAGAGTGACAGCGAGTGAGCCGGGCTTTATTTAATCAAATCTGAACAACAAGTATGTCGCTTGTACATGTTAGACGAAATAGTGATGTCTTAAAGCACTAAATCCACTAAGAATATTTTTATGTATTATATTCTTGGTATTAATTAATATTCATAATACAAAAAAGCATCTGGATATTTATTGCATATTTAAAATGTAACAGATCAAACCTTCTATAGTAGTGATCCATATCTTAGTCGAGCTTAATTCTTCAAAATAAAAAACACTATAGAAACATGAATAGGTACATTCGTAGACTTTGTGTATTTTCTTTAATATTAGTTGTGATATTCTCATCGAACTCATTCACGCGTCCTAGTAATTTACCAATAATACTAATTCCATGTCTCAACTGTAACACAAAGCTTGTATCCGCAAGAAATAAGGATTAGTCTAATGTACTTAATGATACGTTCACGATATATCAAAATATTGAGAACAAAAACTACACTTAAAAAGCTCGCTTCGATCGCATCTGACGGAGTGAAACCACAATAACTACTTTATATTCAACGTGATATCAGATTAATTATTTAGGCATTATTAATTCAGACCGAAAATTATTAGTAATATATCGACATATCCAACAAGATATAGATTGCCATTTGAGGTTTAATTGTATTAATTTATTTATTGACGTTATCATTAAGTACAAGTGCTTAAGTACACTTTACACTTGATTTATATTACGATATAAAATATATTTATATCAATTTTAACTGAGCTTTAACGTAAGGAATCCAAGCCAAGCCAAGCCTAGGTTAATTATAGGGAAAAAAAGCTCAAGAGAAAAGTGTATCACATTTGCACAGTCGTTCGTTACCAATCGCCAGTACTTACTTGGGACGCAGGGAATGTTAATTGGTAATATCATTCAGATGTCGCTCCCGCTTGCAGAGAGCCGGGAAGCATATGCGCTGTATATGTACATACTACAAGTAACGTCACTTGACGTGGCTTTAAAGCACTAATATCATTTGAAAATGAACACCAAACTCACTTATGTCGAGTTACATAACGTTTTCGTTAACATAGTTTCATTGCTAATTAAAACGACGAGTCTCTACACAGGTAATAAAAACTTAACTTTGCTAAAAATTTAATCGTCAGCGAATACTTTTGAGAAATTTAAAACCAGTTAGTTTCTTATGTTTCTGTTTATAATAAGCGTTACAAATAAATTAGGACGCTTATCTCAAGACAAACGAGCTACATTAAATGGGTCGCGACAAGCAATGTTCAAGGAATTCATTGATTTATGCGAAGGTCATCGTGTTTGTGAACGATATCGGTTTAAGTTCTCTATCAAAAATTGCAATGTACGTTCTACGTTCGATTTACAAAGTTTTACTTCACATCTCTATTATAAGCTTCGATCTAGAATATAGTAAGAGTTACCACTTTATAGAAATATAACCTTATACGTATCTATAATTTAACGTCTTTAAATAGTATTAGGCTGTAACAATGTATAAGTGTTTATACCATATATACCATATCACCAAGTCAGGTTTCTAATATTGATCGCATACAATCCACATTGTACTTGGATTGAAATTTCTGTACATTTTCTTGAGAAAATATAAATAAAAACAGAAAAAAACGTTGTGTTCGAACTATGTGATACATGGTTAACCTAAAGTGAAACAGAGGTTGAAAGAACACAGGCAGTCACCGGGTGTCGAACCCGCGCCCACGTCGCCCGAATAGCACGAGATATATTAGTCTACAGATTAAGCAGATTGCTTTTAATTTATTCCATTAACGTGGTTTTACGAGAAATAATAAAAATAAAATGTCAATTAAGATAGCGGAGGGATTCGTGGAATCTGACTCACCGCCAGGTCTCCCACTGGAGCGCGAGACCCTACTAGCTGATTGATCGTTCTTAATGAAAAGGTATGTAATTCTGACAAGTTCACAGCAATAGCTTTGCCGGGTATGTTCAAAAACACACCTTTTTTTGTCATATTTTCCAATACTTGTAACAAAATCAAACTTCAATTTAAACACTCCAGCAAGTCAACAACTGAAGAGCTTTCTATTCTAAGGATTCTTATAAGCACCCAAATTGATTTATGTTCAACAAGCAAAAGTATTAGTTACTTAATGAAATACGTTCTCGATCGTTGACATTCGCCAAGTTTGCAGGACACATATCAGTGGACATGTGCGGTCCAGTCGCGGCAAAAACGCGAAAAAATTCACAAACCATTCCCACGGCCCTAATTAGAGCCTGACTCACTACATAAGGACGAAGTCACCGCGATCTGTTTAGGTAAATTGGACGAATTGCTTCGGCTCACTTTTTAACGAATGTGTCAAGGTCTATTAATATTATATAGTACCTAATAAATGACAAATGCGATTTGGTAAGCTTCATGGAAGAGTTAAAGAATGTTTCGTTTATTTCGAGTATATGACACGTCCAGTAGAAAAAAAAGTAACTTAACAAATACATTACAATTTTTTTTATTAAAAATATCAACTATTATATAGATATAGCTAACCTGCATGTAGAATTTATTGAATAAAAATTATAATAATAGTTTATTGAATTAAGTATATGAAGTGATTTTTCTAAAAATAATAAAAAAAAATTGTAATAACTATGATTGGAAATAAATTACGTTTCTTTTTAAGAACTTACAACAAAATCTTTTATCATACAATATATAGCTACATATAAATTATACAAGTAAATAGAAATATGTTTTTTATTTCAAGCTTTTTTAATTTTTACACATTTATAAAGGTAAAGTTATCGTTAAAACAGTATGTGTAAGTGAAATAAAAGACTGTTTTATGAAAAATTTGCACGTTCATCATAAATTAAATTCCACGCTTGAAAGCATCTAAGGTGTAACTAACTCTTCTGCCAACAAGTTCACAATGCAAGATGATTGATTCCCGTGCCTGCGCCTGCGCATCGTCCATTCTAACAAACGCCGCAATTAATCACATATCACTTTTATTAACCGTTACCTGCATTCTAGCCCTGGTTCGACGAACTACAGATACATCGAACAGATCCCCCAATACGACTTTATGATTTGAGCGCTCAATTTATTTCAAATGGATGATAAGATAGCCATTCAGAATGTTTTAATTGTACATAACAGAAATACAAATAAACACTATTTCTTAAACGCAGTCTCAATTTTTAATAGTGTTCGCAACATTTATGATATGACATTCTTATATCGCCAGTTTGTCGGAGTAGGCAATAATTAATGAAGTATTTTGGTACTACACATTCTTGATAATTAATCTTTCATCTTAAAATAAATTACATGAGAACCGTCATTACTAAAATAACAGCAGCTTTATCGAATGTAGCGTTAAATATAATGTAAGGTGTTCCTCGCGGTGATTTACAAAAGTTTACATTACATTACATGCGCACGCGACGTCTCGTCACGCTCATACTTTTTATACTTAAAGAGCACGATCGTCGGTATTTTAGATACTAACACACACTAAACACCTCGCACTATATTATCTACTGAATTAAAATGAGAGATAGCATATTGATTGTACTCTACTGTAATAGCATTGCTCGTAAAATGTTAATTTGCAGGACGCAGCGTTTCTGTATCATATGTATTATGAACCTTAGCTTTACTTAGTATTGTGTGTACAAATTGCTTATATTTATAAGCAGTACTTGCCCTACATACGGTTAAAGTAAAAATGAACATATAAAAGAAGATGATTCGAAGAACATCGCAAAGCTCGAGGAACAATAAAGGAAACAGCGGTACGACAAGCTCTAAATCCTCTTATCCCGCAGTCCGAGGCGTACATGCGCCTAATGCACGGCCCCGGCGCAGGAACACGCGCGATGCTCTACGATACCGTGAGTTATTGCAGATGCTCTATCGCGCACATCTAGCGTGACTTCTGAATATGCTATTCAATGCGATGCTAACACTGAAGTCTGTGTCTCTGCGCTGTATATTGAGTACTATCTTGTAATATACCGTAATCTTTCTCTCGCCCCACTTCTGCCCTTCAGGGGGCCAAATGTCAAGTCATGAAAAGGCCCAAACGGCTCAGATAACTCGACTACGGTTAAGAATATCTTCAAGTGTGGACTTAATTTTATTCGAATGCTGGGAATTTTTATGTCTGACTTTGTTAAGCAAAAATAAATAATTAAAATGTTCCTTCAAAACTTTAAAACATAGCAATGCTGCTGTGTTTGCTTGCAATCGAAGTCAGTTATAGTACGACGGGCTATATTGTATCTATCAAGATAAATTTTAAGAACTGGCTGCTCATAAATTGATTTTGTGTGTGTGTTCCTTTATTTAAAAAAAAAACAATAACATAATTTTATTAATACACGAATACGCTGTAATTAAGAGAAATTTCTTTGTGTCATCATTTACGTAAATGAATCAAGTATCTACTATGTGCAATAAAAGCCAAATGAGCACATACCAAATAAAGTTTAATTTTCTTTCTATTGCATATAAATCTTCCAAACCTGTCCACATAATAGTCGCTTTAACGAGTACGAACTCGTTTCGTGTTAATTAAAAAATAATCTACTTATAGGCAAATTTTTATTGATAGCTACCATTACGACTGCCGTTAGATGAGTGCTTGAGCGTGAAGGCGCGTATAGCGGACGGGAAATAAATCAAAAATACATTGTAAATCATTATCTGTCGGTTATTTGCGTCGAGATGAGCTCGTACAATTAAATGTGTGGCATTTGATTGTGCTCTATTTTTTTATCTTAATAGAGTACGAAAGAACAGTACGTGATGAGATTTATAGATTTGGATTTCTACAATGCTTATATTTTCATTTACATAGGCAACAAACATTTGAAGTATTAAAAGAGCGATAGGTTCCAGTTCTTTTTTTTTTAAACTTTTAGATTTAAAAGCTTATTTATATGGAGAACCACTGAAGCTTTCTAACATATTGCCCACTACATTAGACACATGTATCAGTGGCGACTGTACATCTAATTCATTAGCTTAATTAAACTAATGCAGCGCTCACGGCGATCGCTCACGATTTCTTAAGTAATAAATCGTTTAGGAAAAAAGCTATAAATCGCTTGATTTGCAATGGATGTAATAATATGGCTGCCGTTCCCCAGGACGTTGGCTAGTAATTATATGCACGTAGGGTGACAGCAACCTCGCTAAAATGAACTTTAAAAGTCAGTTTTGAGTCTCTCTCTCTTTGCCAACCTGGACCAGGAAGTGCCAAGATATAAATGTGCTAAAACTAACAAATATGTACAAATAAAGCAACAACAAATAAATAATAAAGATACTGCGGGAGTTGGAACTGTTGACGTGGCAACAATGATGAATGTGGTGTGTAGACACAAATTTTCTCATTATTTAGAATAGAATGTGCTTAGTGTTGGGCGTGTAGTGGGGGCGGGCGGGGGGACGGTGCGGCGGGGCGGCGAGGCGTCGTCGGGTCGCGGGTTATCTGCGGGTATCTCACAGCCAGCTACAAATTTGAAAGTCCTGTCCGCCCGATATCACCGGCCGCCGCTATCTCTAATTAACATCGCATCGACTCGCCTGATCGATAGCTCTTCACGCTTCCTATGAAACTACACACTTTCACGGTGTCACTCGATCATTTTGTTTAACGATTTAAAAATCATTGCATTTTTGTCAAAATTGTAGGTTTGGTAAATATTTAAGTTGTAAAATGTCACTTAAGTTGTAAAAGATTATGTAAGTTTGGTATTCGAAAATACATTTTTAGAACCCGACGTTTCGAACACTTTACAGTAGTCCGTGGTCACAGGTATGTCTACCTGAAGTAGTTTCATTTAAAAATGAGTAATAATCGCGAAAATCAAAGAACTTAGTAAAGATGATGTAAGTATAAGTCGCCTTATTTCGTTTATATTTTTTAAATATACCTCACTTTCAAACTGTTTTCTATATTCACTCTTTAAACTTCAAGAGTAGGTTCTCTAAAATAATGTAAGTTCACTTCCAGTTCCAATAAATATTTTTTTCATTTGCTACAATACAAATCTGTAACGTAAAAATGTATAAACTCCCAGAGCTTTCCAAGCGCTTCCTAACTCATCGTATCAAGATTAAATATATGTATGTATCTCACAGCACAATAATATTTACGATCGCAGCACACGCTTTTATAAATACACTTTAATTGACAACCGTGATTAGAGAAGTTTTACGAGAAATGTATTACAGTTTTGGTCCCGAGGTCACTTGGAGGTGACTAGAAGTGTATACGACGGCTAGCTTCCATAAAGCCGTGCGTCGTGAGGCGTCCCCATCCGTCTCCGAAGCGAGCAAGCAAGCAAGGCCCATCTAAGCCGCACATTTATTCTCTTGTTGCATATCAACGTCCCCTTGATATATTTTTGTGGAGGGAAACTTTACTGTTGTGGTGTAAAGTCTTTGTGTAAAGTAAAAACAGCTTGTTAACAGCACATAAATGTTCAAATTCGAGCCCAGAGTCCATTTTGAAGTCCATTTCTTAATACACAATATATTTAATTGTCCAAATTTTCTTTTCGCATTATTAATGTTAAATTTGAAAATAATATAGCTTTCCGAATATACGACAGCGTTGTATATCTGAAAATATATATTATGTACTTTCAGTTTATATAACTTTTATGTATAATGTATATATATATATACTAATTTTAAGAGGACGAGAATGCCTAAAAACCAACAATGGACGGACCCTTCATTAGCACTAAAGTATGGACGTCTGTGGCACACGCAGGACATCAGATTCAGAGAAGTGGATTGATGCAGAATACGGCGCGTCTGACGGCACGACGAATGTGGAGACGTCTGTATCGGGACTGATGCGGCTCGAGCGACAACACAATATATATTTTCGGAGTAATCAAGCGGACGTTTCCTTATACGTACGTACGAAATGGCGGAAGAGTGAGTTAATGCGCAAAAAAATCGTCAAAACAATGACAATTATTTACGATTATTACACATTTTGAAATGAAACTATTTTTAACCGGATTATTTGCGTATGATATTGGTATACATGAGTCTACCTGTGACCACGGACTACTGTAAAGTGTTCGAAACGTCGGGTTCTAAAATGTATTTTCGAATACCAATATTTTACGCGATTAATCCGGTTAAAAATAGTTTCAGTATCATTATTCTATCGATATGTCCACAGTTATATACAGGATCTGTGCTAACCAGGACGCATATTTAACGTGTAACAACACGTGCGTGTTACAAGCTGGTTTAGGAAAATTTAGTGGCCAATCACTAGTACATTCTTGATCTACAATTTTAAAAATTTGGCAAACTTACTAAGTAATATCTATTGTAGAAACACAAATATTACCCAGTCTGTTTTTCTGAATTACAACTATTGCATTCAGGGAGGCTTTTTACGTCTATATCGATACTGATTATTATAACAATGATATTTAATAAAATATTTTAAAGACTACAAATATTCGGATGTTTTTTAACTGACCCAATTACAGTACACTTGTTATATAGAATAGTAATATGATGAAATGAATACAGTGTAATGTACACATGCGACGGAACACGCATTGTCCAGCGATTAGAGGCAAACTAACAATTGACTGAACAATTGACCGTCACGGACGCAAGTGGGGTCCGAGTTTACTCTTGTCTACTAATTCAACCCTACTTGGGTTCAAATATATTTTTATGAATTTCAAACCCTTGTAGATAGATGTAAAAAAGATGCCATACAACTAAATTATGTACATTAATGTACAATTAGAAAAAAAATAAAAAGTGCTTAAGTTGAACAGTTTTTTACAATAGGTATATTTTGCACTGGAAACGCTATCTACATATCTCTAGACTTTAAGAGAAGGATTTTTATTTCAAAATGTATAAGAATCTACTTCAGATAAATTGATAAAACTTTTACTCGATAGAAACATGTTTTGAAAAAGTAATATCATTGGATTATGTGTATTGGAAAAAACACATTTGAAAGTAGTTACCATAGTCCTGCTTTTTTACAGCAAATACAGAGGTAAAATTGTGCTGCCATATTTTTTTACAATGATAGATAGACACAGATCAAGCTAATATACGCGTAATAGCGTTTAAAAAGAAATATATTGTTTTAATATTGTTGAGGGTTTACTTAGTATTAAGAGCAGCATGTTTAGTATTAATTAAAAAAAAACAAGATAGATTGACAAGTATCCACCCTTAATGAGTGACACAGTGTCCGCAGCTGCGCGTCGCGTCGCGGGACAATGCACTATGTGGGGCCACTGCGGTAGTTGCACCCCCTCAATACATCTAAGTCCATTCATTAATGCACTATTGTTCTCTTATTTGTGTGTTTAAGCAAGCGAAGCGAAGTTTGATGTGCTTTAATTATTATGCAATTAACACTAGATTACTCTATTACAATATATGTATTTTTATTCTGTTTAACTAAGAGACACGTGGCACGCTTATATTTATTAGTCTAAATTTTTGATATGTACAGAATTAAGCTGTCTACATTTTTGTTTATTATAAAATAAATTGCTAGGAAGTTTAAGGTTTTATATTTACAATTTTTTAAGATTAGGATGCCTTATCACGTTACGAACGAAGAGACAAACCGAACCCTACCACGTATAATAAAACAAATGTAATAATTTTTCGTTTTTATAATTCGTTGCCTTGAGATATATTTTAAAAGCTATTTTCTTAGCGGAACTTACTCTAAACTGTATAACTTAATTAATTGCAAACGGCAGATTACTGGTAAGAATACTGGAAAAGCAGTGATAATTACATTTAAAAAATCTAATATCGCATATTTAAATTAGGTAGAAATGTAAATCTACTTACATATATGTACACAATCCATTTGCAAGTAACCTCGCTCACATCAATTAAGTCAAAGCGTTTAGAAGAATCGGGAGCCGAAATCATGAATATAATCTATTGCTACATCATCAGGGTAGTTTTCAAATATTAAAATATTTATTTTTTTAACATTTTTTAAAGTGTTATTCGCACACTGAGGAAATAGAAAAAGACATATTTAGAAAACGTATAAAAATTTAAACGCAGCGGGATTTGAACCCAAGAGGCACTTGGACAGTCTTCAACGGTCTTGAACGGTTTTCAAGAGGCGCGGGTTCAAATCCCGCTGCGTTCAAATTTTTATACGTTTTCTAAATATGTGTTATTTAAATATTTTTTAAGAGTTAAAGGAGTTAATAGTATTTTAAATTTAATTTATGTACATACGAGTATAAGTATTTATTAATGATATTTTAAACCGATCTTATGTAGACCTTTATGAGACTATTAATAAATAACGGTTTTATATTTAAAACTTAAACAAATCTCTTTAAAAAAATACTAAGTAGCCTTAGGATTTATAGTCTCAAGTGCTTTTAAACTCAGCTGAATTAATTCAGTTGAAAAATATTATGATTTAAATGCTGAAACCTAAAGTAATGCTTAGTAAACTTAATAAATGTGTTATTTATCGTTTATAATTACAAAGTTTCCTTCAAGTGGTTTTAAATATAAACACAATACACACACGCGTTTTTCTCTAGAGTTTCATTAAATAAAATTAGACATAAACATGTTACTAGTAAAGTAAAGTACGGCCGGTAGAAAGGCCGGTCACGTCCCGCGCCCGACTCCGCCCTGTCACTGATATACTTGTATAATTGTCGTGAAAAATACTCGATACCGATAATCGATAGTTGGTAGTCGCAGTCGACAAATTGTCCGATAGCGCCGGACCTGATGCTGCGATAAGACGGTTAATTGAAACGTACCCTACGCAATGCGCTCTTTGTTTTACTCTAACTTGTGTTTGTTTTGCTTTAGTAAAGCCGAGGGAAGCAAGGTAGTAGCCGAAATTATTATAAAATTATTTAGGTTATTTGAGATTAAATTATATTAACAAATCATATTTAGTTCTACAACCCAGAACTTTACAGAAAGCTCTCTCTCTCTGTTTCTCTATAACAAAAAGCTGCAGCTACACGACGCGCTATCTACTAACTACGCGAATCTACTAACAATAAAAATAATGTCAGTAGTCTTCCATACCAAAAGTGAAAATTTTTTCTAGAAACGTCATGGCTGTTATCAAGACGGCGATCATCGCGAGCCCCGTCATTATTCAAATGAACAGATATTTCGATCACTCATCATTTTAAAGCAACCGGAGCGATCATTAGCAACAAATTTGGTCCCACAAAAACTTACATTCAGTTAGCTACCTAGTAATTGAGATATGATGCTGTACACGTTCGTCTTTCAACTTTTTTTTGTGTAAAACGATATTAGACGATAGTTGGTCGCTTTTATATCACAGAATTTTTTTATAAAAGCATACATGCATGGAAAAGGATACGAAGTTCTGGTAGTCTGGTACTATTGTTCGAAACTATATTAGTAAGTACGTAAGTATAAGTACAATAGTTACTGAGTTTTATATATTTATTTAGCCTTTCGACGCCCAATGCTGGACATAAGCCTCCCCCAAGGATGTAACGACGAGATCAGTCGAATCGGTGAGCTTGACCAGACCGACAGTCCACCTGGTAGAAGCCTGCCCACTCAGTCGCTGGAGTTGTTCAGCTAGCCTGTCGTCCGGCTCCTCTGACTATGTGTCCCGCCCTCTGTCACTTCAGCTAGGCCACAGCCGCTTCAGACTGCTAATTTATCGAAGTAAAACAAGTATATATATATATATATATATACACTTTCCGCCCGAACGTTGTTTTTTTTCTATTATTATTAAATCTTCCCCTAAGTGGGTATTAAACTCACAACCATCGCATACAGTCAAATGCTACCCCAGTGCTCCACACCGATCTCATGAAATTAATATTTTAAAGGATAGAAAATAGACTTTAAAAAAAAGTTAGACTGCAGCACTTTATAACTTTTTTGTAAGTCATATTTGATAATATAGCTAACGGAGATGTTATTTAAGCTTTACATTTATTTTTACCTTTAATTTGAGAGTATATCTTGCCTATTAATAAAAGTTTAAGTTGTGGTAAAGAATGCCTCTCACCACGCTATATCCCAAATTTGGACGAAAAGTGGAGAATGGAGTGTCTTGACGCTTGGTTCTCTCTATTGAGCCTCTGCTATGTGGGATAAAACATAAAGCTTAAATAAGAAAAAAGTAGACTTAAAATAGTTATTAGTATCCACTCCGCTAATGAGTTCTGTATTCGTATATGCTGAAGATTTTGAATCGTCTCACATAACAATACAATTAAGAGTTTAGTTCTAGATTTATTATGCAGACTAACAATCAGTTTCGATGGGCGATACGTCGATTAAGTCGTCCCCGGTGGCCTGGCTCGACCCCGAATCCCCGACCCCGACCCCCTCCTACTGGCCGTGACCACCGTCACCGTGACCACCGTCCACCGTCGTCGGGGGTCGTGGCTAATAGCCGAGATAATTGCCGGCATTGTGTCCACCTTTAATCTCACCACGGACCTTTGTTGTAAACAGAAGGAGACACTTTAATTGATTACTTTTAATTTTGCCTATTATGTTTATGTTCGGGTATAAATGAAAACAAGGCCTGCCTACACGCAACGTAAAAGTGACTACATAATATTCCTGACTTTCCATGTCTCCATATCCATATCAGTTACTGACTGACAGACAAAACAACTGGATGTAGAAAGCTGAAATTTTACATGAAGATTTCTTAGAGTATGCACGAGAGAGAGAATTGAAATTGAAGTTGCGGGCTGCCACTCGTATAATATTAAATAAGCAAGTAATATTTAAAAAATTGCAAGAAAAAATGTTACCTACAAATTGGCCATTATTTGTAATGAATATCAACTAGTGGGACTTAATAAAACCTTACTGCAGGGATTTGGGATTTTGCAAACAAAGTTATGGGAACTATAAAAAAACAGCATGTTGCGACGACAACAACTTATCAATATAAAAAAGGAAAATCTCTCTCTCTCTTAAAAATTCCCCAATATACACTAGCAAATCTAAAAATATCTCAAATCACAGCCGTGTTTATTTTGTTTTAACAATTCCAAAGGGTGGTCTTTATTTCAAACCAAATCTTGAATATGTTATGATTATTTTTTGTTTTATCTTGAAGTCCATGACCAATGGCCAATGGCACACGAGCTACACCGCACCACAAAATGGGCCTTTGAGCCCGATCGAATGCGGTATTCAAAATGGTTGACAATTTCACTTGAAGTTTCAGATTTCAGTGCATTGTGCGCAGTGGTGCGTAATGCTGCTCAACCAATGAGTAAGCTGTTAGTATACCCGGTACCCTGATTGGTTCACTTTTTATTTTACGGTACTTGTTTCTGTTCTACATTTTTAGGTAATTTATTAATCAAAGTGATGTTAGAGACCTAGCTAGTTTTGTTAGCCGCTAGGTAATTTCGTAAACCCACTTACATTTCTGTTATTTTTATTGTTATTTTAACGTCATACTTTAAGACTGCGTGCTAAAAGTGTAGGAGAAATAAAAGCTAGTGTTTTTTCGCTCTGTGCTCCATTTTTTGCTGATTCAAATTCGTTGTTAATAATTAAAAAAGCGTAAGGCTTAAAAAAAAATAATGCTAAATATTAAAGGACAAAGCCTTGTTAGAATACTAGGTACATTTAAGTCAGATTCCAATTCTAAATATAAGAAAGTTTTCAAATGAACATTAGAGGCTATTAAAGGCATAAAGAAATTAAATGTGTGTAATAATACAACAATAGCTCGTTTAATTGCTTCATCTACATCATAGCGTCGTCACACCGCTCGTCATGGCAGTGCGCAATTTCTTGGCGATTCTCTAAAACTACTTAAATGATTGCTGTCTTTGTCTGTCTTATTTGTAAATTAGATTGTTTTACAAAGTATCAACGTTCCGGGTGTAAGATTATCTAACTTGTTAGATATGTCTAAAAGTTCCGTAGCGCAGCTCCCGCACTTGTACTGACGCTTATTAAAGCTTAGTAAAGCGTATCTGTTAAAACTATTAGTAATAAAAGTTTGTTTTAATGATTTTAAAAAAATATTTGTAAACTACATCACATTGTAAACAACCCTTGTTTCTACATATGTAAATATTTAAGTCCATTGTGGCGCCATCGCAGTGTCCGACCATAAACACGATAGTTGTGGGTTCCGTCCCCACTCGGCGATTGTTTTAGTTAGATTATTCTTAAATTGCTTAGATCCAGGCAGAAAGTAAATAAGGAAGCGTTTTGACACTAAGTTCTTTCTGCCAACCCTGATGTGGAAAAAGCTAGAGAAATTATTATGTATTTCTTCAGACCAACTTGAAAAAGCAAGATTTGCCATTCACTGACAAACTTCAAAATGGTTTGGTCCTTGTATCGCAAGTAACGGCGTTCGTGTTCCGCCACTTTTCCAGTCGTGACAATTAGGAAGGTGTGAGCGCTGCTCGGGCGCATGTACATGTGCATGTAATTACATGCATTACGTCACGCGCTCATTAGCGAGTGGTGACATACGACTACAACCATCGACCCGACAAACGCCGCGTAGTGCTTACATTAAACAGAATATATTGAATCGACGCAACTTGGGTGCTAATTTGCAAATAACTGAAGTCAACAGTATTATGAGTCCATCGTAGCGCAGTGGTACAGTGTGTGATACCCAATCAAAGGAATGATGACATTCTCTAATAAGACTTAGCACAGGGTTGGGTTACACCCAACCAACTTACCGTCTAGAAACAAGGCGAAAAGTAAGGACAGTAACATCGTGAATTAGACAAATTTAGAAAACGTTTAAAAATTTGAACGCAGCGGGATTTGAACCCGCGCCTTTTAAAAACCGTTCAAGCGACCTGACCGCTAAGCCATGCGTTCTACATCCAGCTACTTTGAAATTTGTATACGCTTATTACAACTTATACGTTTTCTAAATATGTCTTTTTCAATTTCCTTAGTGTGCGAATAACACTTTAAAAAATGTAAAAAAAAAAAACATCGTGAATTATTATCAAAAATAGAATTATTAATATGACTTGAACTATAGCTGTTAAGTTTTCACGGTCTATTGCTTTAACAAAGTAAAGTAAATCCAGAAATCACAAGCTACATGTAATGTACTCATACTACATACGTATACTTACATTGCATTATTAGACTCTATAAAGATTAATGGAGCTCGCTTAAGAGTCGACGTTTTATTTCGTATGTTTAATTACCTCCGTACGCTCATTGGAGCCGTGTGAGATAATTTACAAAAGTAGGTACAATTAAAATTTTATCGTCTTATGAAGGAATTCCGACCGCGGATAAGGCTACTTTTTCTGAGTGTGGGACAACGATCTCGTATTTTTTCACACGTCTTAGAATAATTCGCCTTACGTTACGTGATACGACTTGTATGCAGTTTTATAATATTGATTATATTTGATTACTATTAGTCATCATACTTACTGAAAAAAAAGAACTTTTACCTTTATACATTTTTATATTTAATGCATTGGTAATTTAAAACGGTCTCTAAATATATATTTTTCATGAATTCAATTAATTTTATTCGTTCCACAATAATGTATACAGATAAAAAAATATTTACTAAGATATTGTAAATGTGGCACCAATTGGTAATATAAGACCTTTATAAAGTACTATAAATACGGGACCAAAATTTACAGTTCCAACAAAGGTTTTAAAATAAATACAATTTTTATTGCCTTTAAGTAAAGTCATTTACATTAATCTAAAAAAACTTTCCAACTTTTTAGCACGGAAAGCACGTTTTTGAAATTGGAAGGTAGGAAACTTAGTTTTTATTATATTACCTTGATTTGATATAAAATTTAGTGTTGAAACCAACAGATATTTCTTAATAATGAACGACATTGTACAAATGTATGTATTGGTTAGCCATAAATAGAATATTCATATGAAAAGTCTCAACTAACGAAGTAGTATTTGAAGTTTCCTAGAATTATTGTAATTAGGCGGCAAGGATCGCCGACCGCAGTTGCCGTCGTCGCAGCAGCGCAGCGGTCGCGGACAAGAGCGGTGTGTATTAAGCAAGCTAAATGGTAGCGGTCGTGATGGCCGATCGTGAACCAGTTATTAAGTGGAGAAAGTGCGGCTTGATGCCGACGTATAATTGGGCTGGCGTTACGACATGAAAGATTGACTTTATTAGATGCTGGTAGAAGTGACGACAAGTAGCGAGGGGCAATATCTAGTAAATGTCAGAACTAATACATTTGATTACGAATCTTTTGTTTTACATATTTAAAAGTAAGGCACTGTTCTGTGTTAATTGGCATAAAAGAAGCGACTATAAGACTTTCTTTTGCCATGTAAAAATATATATTTTTTTCTTTTACACAAGATTTCCCATATCATAAATTTTTATTTCTTGATTATCTGAATTTCGTATAAACAGTGCGGTACTTTCCTTCATCCGATCTCAAATGAATAACAAAAAAATTGCCAGTTTAATACAGCATGTTCGTATAACGATAACATCCGTTGATGTTTACAATTTGTAAAACCACACCAATTCCCAGAAATGTTTGGAGAAATCCAACCGCACATTTCCTTAGACCGGCGCCGCATCTCTCTTTGCGCTTACCCACGCTTCTAAACACTATTTAATTATCGACTACATCCGGTGTAATTGTACGCCACTAACATACGCTATACAACGCGCTAAACAATCACTCATATCATATATTCAATTTGTAGCTTAAATTTGCTTTATGTACCTACAATGTACATTTTTACATACGAAGACAATATCCAGAATTATAGATGATACGTAGATATTAACATTTAATAAAATTTCATTTATTAATTATTAAAAATATTAATTTCGTCAGAGATGATTTAATTTGGGGAAATAACGATGCAATAGCTATTCTCTTTGCCCACTCTGCCAGATATAGAAGGTGCTGACGACAACTTGTCTCAATGTTTAATTTAGCCATCTAAATACACCTTACATACCAGAATTTGTAAACAATTATATGAACGAACTGTCCAAAGCGTATAAAAATAAACATATATAAATATTTTTTAAATACGAATACCATTGTAAATTTTCTTGTTTAAACTATGCATATACACTCAGTATACGTATATTATAAATGAAATCATTTATATGAGTTCAGTTATTTCCATCCGTCTGTCCATAACGCGTATACTTCGATTCGTTAGGCGAGGCAGGCATAGTGGCGCGGTGCGTGGCTCGCTAACAAGACACGAATGTTATAATCGCCAGTTAGCCGCACTACCGCTGCCAGCCGGATCCATAAATTATCGGTTTATACCCAAAATCGTTCGGAAACACTGTACTGTGCCACCGTATTCTAAAGCTTCAAACTACTGGTTTCTTGTTAATATTATATGCTGAGATTAAAGTTGCGAAACAAATTGAAATATGTACGGGCTACGGCGCTGTCGGTGGTACAAATGAGATGATAAACTTATTTATTTACTATACAACGATACTAGAAGCTTAGCCATTCTGACTTTGTAGAAAATTGTAAATTAACGTTTATTTACTTCATAGCGTCGTATTATGCAATTACGCGTAATTTTAATTATAGCAAGACAAGTTAGTTTTTAATCTGAATCACAAGAAATTGTAATAGATATAAGTGTATTATATCCTAATTGTAATACAGGAGATGACTTCTAAGTTTGTCAATCAATTTTACAGTTGCTTCACATAATTGTATGTAAGCCTAATGCTAAAAACATTGCAAATATCCTTTTGAAGCAAACAAAACTATTATTATTTGTAGCAACAGCAAAAATTGTTTTTCAACATTTTGTAATAAACTAGATGAAAGAGTCGAATTAACACATGAGTTAAAAATTCTAAATTTGTCCATAATACTCATTCATAACTGTCCGTGGTAACTCACCGAGGTTCTAAGTTAACTTAACTCATTTACTTCAGTTTATTTGCCATCTTGTGCATCTGACCCTGGATGTGGAGGAAATATAAATACACAATTTATTACGCACTAGCTCACGCCTGTGGTTTCCGCCGTATTATATATTCGCTTGAAAAAATTGTTTAGACTTCCTCCATACGTTTAAATGAGAATAACTGTTGCTTGTGAAGAGTGTTATAGAGTCAATATTAAAAGGCCCAAATGTAGCAAATTTTACACTTATATTACCATTTACCTAAAAATTTGCGTCACAAGGTTCTATTCATCTACTTTGCAAAATGTGAAAAATACACTTAATAAAAAAATATAGCTTAGATAGAAAGTTGATCAGTTCACTAACAGTTATATCCAGTGTAACGGAAAGCAAACAATATCTAAAGATATTATACATATATACATACATATACACCTATATATACATATATATTGAAAGTTGTTTTTTTCTGTTCGCCAATCACGTGTAAACTACTGAACGTGTCGGGAGTGGACTTTGGCCACTCGATTCAGAATACTTTACTGGTGGTCATAGGATTCATTAATTTATTTTTTGGCACGAAATAGGAGCTATAAGTTTGTATGGAAGTTAATGACTACAAGTTAGTACATACCTGTTTCAGCGATTGTAGAAATTGTACCGGTGAGGCGGCGAAATACAGGTTGAACGTTTGTATGGCCATCCAAAATAAGAAACTGAATTTTCATATTAAATTACTAGATTAAAAGTAAATATAAATTATTATTGAAATAATAATTTATATTTACTTTTTTCAAACGGTGAACCGTTTATGCAAATTCTACGCCGATAAAATAATCTATATGAAATCCTGTAATTTTTTAAGTTAGGAACATAAAATTTTATTAAGTGTTTACGAAATTTCTACGCGTGAAATATATTCCCGTTTGTTCGTAACATTTGAAATCAAAAAATGTTTTTAGGCTTTACATAATAAATTGAACCAAGAACTGTTCCAGCGTTTGTGATAATTTCCCAGGGTATATTGTGATAGTTTCCCATAGTTCTTTGTAACCTGTTCGAAAATACGACTGCTCTGCAAGCAGTCTGGTCGCTCTAGCGCACGACCATCGAACCAACAATGTGGCATACAAGGAGGTCTTAAATTATGTCTAAAATTAATTATTATTTGTGAGTATAAAGTATGCCCTACGCGAGAAAAACCACGGGCAACAGCTGGTTTTCATATGTAAAGGAAACAACCCTACTTTCATTGAGAACTACTACTACTATATATTACGAAGATAGCTAAAACGTTGTGGATGCACTGAGGCGGCACGACGCGGCCGCTGCTTGCACGCGTCCATTCCTCAATATATATACTAATATTATTATATGCGATCGTAACTCTTATTAGTCTTATTAGAATAAAGCAAAAAGGTTCTGGACGTCCCAACTCCATACAGTGGAACATTTAACGAAAGTGTATATATTTGTGAAATATATATTACAATAGATTCCCGTAGAAATTTGATTTATAATTTGAATAAGTAATTTTAACTTTATTCATTTTTCACACATATGTACAAATATTTATGAGTAAATATATATATACACTATTGAAATTAAAGAATATTACAATTGCCTAAGTTAAAACACATCTTATCCTCCGATCTAAAGTTACACAAAAACGCCGAACGCTATTAGCTTCGATAGCATCGGCTGAGAGGCGGCTAATTCACAAGTGTTCTTGTTGTTCTCCAACTAATGTATCCACTGTCAGTTGTGTCAGTCCGAGGAACAATAATGCACGCGATTCTTTTATTTCAATCTCAACATCAAAGTACTACATCACAACAGAAACGTCGACAAAATCTTGATATTGTTTTTAAAATTTACATAAAACCTCAAGTCGAACAATATTAAGTGATTAGTTGTCTCTCAACAAACCCGCAATTTTAAATTAAAATTATAACAATAAAATTAAATTTGTATTTTGTAAAAATTTTTTAAAGTGTTATTCCCACACTAAAGAAATTGAAAAATACATATTTAGAAAGCGTATAAAAATTTGAACGCAGCGGGATTTGAACCCGCGCCTCTTGAAAACCGTTCAAAGGCTCTGACCTAGCGGTCAGCCATGCGATCAAATATTTATACGTTTTCTAAATATGTCTTTTTCACAACTTTGTTTTCGTTGCTTTTTCCATGGTTACTTTTTTCTACACCATAATTGATAACAATATATTTAATTACATTTTCAATTTAGTTACTGTAAAGACAATATTATGTTTTAAATTAGTTACGAGCTTGCATGTTGGTTGGTTAGCCACAAACACGTATATATTACATTTTAAGGGGTTTTGTCTGATAAAAATGTTGAAACCCATAAAAAAGAATGCAAAATCCATTAACACAAGAGTAAAGGCCGCAGAAGGCACGGTACCAACTGCAGTAATGGCTCGGGTCTTGCGCTCTCCACTCCAGTCGTTACACAACGTCCGATCCATCATGAAAGCTTAGTGATACTAATCTTAACTGTTTGTAATCATAAACTACATAATTACCAAATAAGGCTTAAGTATAAGATATTTGTAAAATAATTAGTTTACGAAACATAATTGTGGAGCTTTAGAGCTTACAAATAAAATTGCGATGACATTGATCTATATTTTTCAAATTACAGTATTTAGTTAAAATATTATACATTTGGTTTAATTACTATTATTACATAAAATAGTTTTCATAAAAAAGCGTATCTTGGTTCATCTTATTTCAATCGTAGCAAGCTTTCACGTTTAGTATTCCACATAAATCTGTGGCTGAGAGGCAGTTTCCGTGGCATACAATCAACTATATCTTGTTGTAAGATAGGAAATTCTATTAATTAACCTCCCTAATTAAATTCATAAAAATATAATTAAATAAATAAGATGTAAATTAATTTGTATCGTTAAAATTCCCCTATCTTATAACGTTTGATATTATTTATTAACATCAAAGATTACCACTGTATAATAGATTCAATTTAAGACTTTGTGCTTCGTTTGCTCTACTCTGTGTAAATGATTAGAGCTTAACATTTTCTATTTAAATAAAATAATACATTAAAATTCCACGTATTAATGAAATTGAATTTACTTTACTTCGAAATGAAGATTGAAATGTTGACAACGTTTAATTACAGCCGCAACGATATAAAGAGTCGAGCTTATGTAATGGAACAAACAAACGACGTGTCGTGTCGGCGTCGCGTCGCAAGTCATCTTTCAATTGAGACGAACAAGCGCAATCAAAAAGAAATTAATTGATTCATCTCCATGGATTTATGACCAGGAATCATTGAGTGTTCGAACGAATTAGACCAACCCATAAATAATTAAAGCGATTTTGTTTAATACGTTCACAGCATCCGCCGATTTCAATTTGGAAATACATGTAGTTATTGGGGCTTTATAATTTATCTTTTAAATAACTATAGGATATCTACTGTTCCACTTGTGTATAAGTAGGAAACTATATTGTAAGTAAGGTACTTTTTATTAAGTAGGTGTATATTTCTATATTTAACTTTTTCCTATACCCATAGGTTATGTAGAAGAAATCTCAATTGAGATGAGTGCACATTGAACGACAATTTTCTTTATTTTGGTGTAGCAAGTTACTGATATAATATCAATTCTCTGACTGAAATAATTTAAAAACAGCCCACAATTCGGTACTTAATACTATTGTCAATGTATTGTAAGTGTGATATTAGCAAGAGCAACATTACGCAAGGAACACTCGTCGGAAGTAATCTCCGCAAGTAATTTCCTCACTCGCATCTGATCTCAGCGTCAGTGTCCAACAATAATTACGAGACGAGACAGCGTCCGATATCCGACACAGTGAGGGCGTGCGTCAATCAATTAACCCACTTCTGATAAGAATAATTAGTTATTTATCAATATAATTGATTGATTTAATTATTTTACTAGTTGGAAAAAGTAGCGCGCTTAAAAGAGAAAAACCGGAGTGAATGTATTATTAATTATTGAGCTTTGCGATCGAAGCTTTTATTATTGATCGGAATTGTCAAAATGTATGGCGATATTTCTCACAGACTTTGAGATCGAGAGAGACAGCATCAAAATTGAGATATACGAGTATGTTAATTAATAAATTGTAGTTTTCATTTTTTAAGCACACTTTTATCTTTTACTTCAGAGTTTAATAAAACTACAATATTTTGGAACATGCTCTTATACTTTTATTTAAAAAATACTGTGTCATAATAGAGCTTAGCCCCTTGTCGTGGTTCTAATAAATATTAAAAGAATGATCAGTGAAAATATTTTTCAGGTAACATTCCTTCACATTACTGTTGTTGATTTAAAAATATTTGCTAGTAGCCAAATTAAATAATGGTAAAATAAACTAATATTAAAGACAACACAATGAGAATCTAACGAGACGGACTTAGAGAACACCCTCGTTAAGACGGACTCCTTAGCGTACAATTGTGACGTTTTTTATATCCCAATTAATAGGTAGATTGTGTTGGCCTTGTTTGAGCAAACACCATTATCTTACAAAGAGGAGAGGCAGGATAGCCATCAATCAAGCTACATCGCCCATTGAACGCTCACGTCATTAATTTCATTATTTCTCTATTCAGTTTTATATGATTAAAATAAAAAAACCGTAGTGATCCTATAGAAGTATAATGAAGCGCGATGACGAGTGCTGTCGACTGTACTGTACTGTACTGTACCAGGTGCACCTCAAAGTTTTAACACAATGTTGGTTTTACAGTAAGTTTATGTCATTGGCTACATCCAGTGTTGCATTTGTGTAACAAGACCTGAAATCTTACTTGAGTAAAGAATTTTTATACCGACCGATATTTGTCAAACAATTGCGGTGGTTTCCAATGTACTCTTATACTTTGAATCAAAAGTAATGTTTTGAGGTCGTAGCATGCCTTGTTCTAGTTTAATAGTGTTTAAATAAATTACGGACATACGTGCTGTTTTTTCAACATTTTCATTCGTAATAAACAAATATATATGAATTGCATACTGTCAAAGAGCAGATCCGAGTAAAAATAAGTTTAATATCGATAATTGTGTAAGTGAGCATCTAATTACCGCGAGCATGAATCCTCCGTCTCCGTACCTCTTACCGTACCTCTTACACTTGTCCGCGTATAATCAATATGTCACTCAACTGCTGCAGACTTAATATTGTTTTTTTAACATTCAGCATTGGACGAGTTTATCACACAATTATATACTGTGTGCGTTTTACATAAGGTCTAAATTAAAATGAGCGTAACAAGAAACCAGCAGGTAATTATGAAATTAAGAGGATAAGATTTAAATTGTGTATATTTTTAACGAAGCGTGATGGTTCAGTGAAGATATCGAGACAGAAATATTTATCGAAATTGCTGTATATATAATTTATACATATTTATGAACTAATAACGTTAATTCAAAGCAAGTTTGTTACTTCAGATTTTTAAATTAGAACTAACGAAAGTTAATAAATAAAACCTACTTGAATATTGATTTGTATCGAACATAATGCAATAAAAAATATATGAGACTAAATATAGATGCATTACGGAAATGCGAAAATGATTACGGATTCTTGAGAAAAAAAAGCAGCTTGACGCTTTTTCTTACTCTCCGTTGTCCGTTGTGATCGAGACAATGCATAATTGAGTCTCGGATCTCCACGCCGCACTTTGTCTATATAATCAATCCAAGTGGGCATCGAACCCACAAGCAACCGCATTTACAGTCAAGTGCTGTCCCACTGCGCCACGATGGCATTTTGGATATAAATTAATTGACAGTAGGTATCTTGACGAGTAATTTACTATTTAAATTTCTAGCTGGTGCCAAACTAGAGAAAGTACATGTGCAGACAAACAGTAATAAGTACTAAAAATATGGTGGTCGAGAAACTAATTAATACATAAACATCAATGTACACACGAAAAAGTTATTCGTATTTACGAGCATTTTATAACTTATTGGCATCTGTGTGTTCCGAACCTAAGCCCTTTGGTCAATAGTTGCCCGGTCTATTTGTTTGTTAAGTAATTCTAATGTGTATGCTTAATTTTAATATAGGATAATTCCTAAAGTAAACTTAGTACTTTATTAGTTAACTTTCGTTATGTATATATTGATATATGTGGATACAAAACGAAACAAATACAATATTAACCGTTCCAAGTGGACGATATCGAGGTTTAGAATCTGTCAAAAATAACAGAGTACGGTGAGGCCGACGTTGCTCAAACATTGAGCAAACCCTAAAGAATCTCGTACTGGTGACAGTTACATATACATAATGAGCTAAGTGAAGTGCTATCGTGTGACGGTACATATTGAATCACTTTGCATAATTAGTTTGCGGTGTTCGTGTTGTTTCTATATTAGTACTAAAATTTTACCGCCTTTTATATACATTAATTATTATATAATTGTAAAAAATGAATTTCTCTCGAAGCTTCTCGCTCTTTCCTGCGAATCAGGGTAGTCGGAGAGAACTCGAGACATTGCGTGTTGAGGGGCGGAACTCAACTCAATTCATAAATTATGTATGTAATTTTTTTAACATGTAGTTTTTAATTTATGTAGCAACTAGATAAGTTTGTACGAATACCAGACAGTTTGATATATACAAAATATAATATGGTATAAAAAACTTTATTTTACTTTGGATAGTAAAAAAATCAGCTTTTGAATACAATTGAATTCGAAGAATTATATAATTTAATTAAACACAACATAAAATATTTTACATTGTATCTTGTTAGACACAAGCTCTTACTTTGGAACCATTCACAAAAGCTTAATATTGCCCCCTCGTATAGGCACCTATATCAAGATGTAACGAGCCTATTTATGGAACCTTTTTTACATCTCATCATTGAATAACAAACATTAAGAGCTCTCCAAACAAAAAAGAGTTTAATAAAAAGAGAATCACTCAGTCAGCTTTACATTCTGACGCGGCCGTTTATCTTTCGCGACTAATCCAGAGACGGCTTTGTCTAACGGCATCAATAACGCCACGCACTGTACGTCGTACCTCCACTGTACAGTGTGCACACACTGTGCCCTGCACAAAGAGCGTGGGTTTGTTTTCAACTCGTAAACCGAACGCATTTGTCAAACTTAGTCCTAAGATTATCCGTTCAAAGTCAACAGATGTAATTTAAACTAATTGATCCTGGGAAGAAAGGAACTCAAGCACATAAGTCGAAGTCACGAGTTGCTGAAAGCCTTTAAAAGGCAGATTAAGAGTGAAATAGAAACAATATGTAAGAAATGAATCACGGTTTGTAAGGAGAGTGGAGTTCGAGCGAGGCGAGGGTTCCTCGGGTCAAATGCCAGTTATCATTATCACGCAGACATTGTCTGTAGTTGGTCCATAGAACATTGTGCAAATAATACAACATTTATGGCGGTGCAAAAAATTTATGTATAACTTAAATTATTTTTTGTATATTGAATAAATAATTTAAAATATTTATAGCATTTTCTATAAAGGAACAAATAAAATAATGCTAGTCTTAGAAATAAATCAATAGCTTTCAGTATGGGCGTCATACAAATTGAATTCTAAGCTACTAATCCCTCATTTATGTAAATATTGGCTTGTGCAATACTCTTATCGGAATCTGAAGTGGAACAATATTGGGCTACCGAGTACCGAGTACCGAGAACTAAGTGCTACAACAATAGGCGTTGTGTATTCGTTGTAAAATCCAGCTTAGATAAGATAACGGCTACACACTGAAGGTAAAGCTGCTTTAGCTACTAAGGCTAGTATTATAAGAAAACCCAACGTTTTTATATCGCGCAGATAGTGTATCCTTTATGCTTGGATTACCAATTTTCAAATATAATTTGACACCAACTACCAACTAAACATTTGTTTTCTAACATTTTTTAAAGTGTTCTTTTTAAGTGTCGCACACTTAGGAAATTGAAAAAGACATATCTAGAAAACGTATAAAAATTTGAACGCAGCGGGATTTGACCCCGCGCCTCTTGAACGGTTGAACGGTTTTCAATATTTAATATTCTATCTAATGCAATAAAGAAAACGTTACTTAACAACTGTCGCTGAAACATATCTTTTGTATTTTTGTTTTTAGAAATGACACACCAGTCGTTCACATGTTAGTTCGAACGCACTAACACTAGAAACAGGCGTTCTGAAGACTACTTCAGACTGATTACAGAACACGAGTATAATTGCGTATGGAGATACACGCGAGCTTCGAGTCGCGAGCCGCTTTCTTCTCAATACTTTAATAACTAATCGATATCTCGATGAAGATTGTATAGAATAGTTAATTTTCTTAATTGATTGAGACCGTTTTCAGCTTTAATGATTTGATTGCAGAGACGAATCTTACGAGTACATTGTATGAAGGAGGCACAACGTTCAGCCTTTGTTGAAACTTTACCACAACGAAGAATGTTATTAAGTATGCCAAATACCTTGAAAGTTTGTCACAGTAAAGCTTGTATATATTAAAGCTTGTATATATTAAAGCTTGTATATATGAAATCTTGTATGTATTAAAGCTTGTATATATTAAAGCTTGTATATATTAAAGCTTGTATATATTAAAGCTTGTATATATATAAAATAAAAATATAAAGCTTGTATATATATAAAAATACACTACTTTTTGTTATACATAGAGGCATAAAAACATTCTATGAAAAACGAGTTCCGCTAACAGTGACGTGACCACACGTGACGTCATCTTACAACAAGAAGAGCAAGTCGTCAGTGTCCGTGGGCAGTGATAGCATCCGTGTATTACATTTATTGTGTTTATATTCGAAAAAGGGCATTCGACTAATCTACCTTAAATAGACGGACAATTTGTCAACATATAGTGATTTCGTTGCCGCTAAAATGTGAGAAATAAAGATGCAAAGGTATCTTTCCTTGCTACTTCCTCTGCGAATAGTTTATTTGTTTTAAAGTGAATACCCAACTAATGTCATACGACAAATAGGTACCTCTTCTTAGTAAATCTAACTAAATAATAATAATAATAGCCTTTATTTACAATTACATATAGTAAAATGTATGTAGATGTCGTTGGTCGAACAGATGTACTTACCTTTTTTGATTAATCTTATTAATAAAATACGTAAGGCCATTTAATTAATTTTTATTTGTAATTCATATAAAAGCTGCATGAGATTGCGACAATTGGTGATGAAGCTATTGCTTGTGTACTCGTAAAAAGAAGAAGTGAGCATTAGAATCACACACACTTTGTCATTGTTGCTTAGAATGCAATGAAAAGATTTAGGAAATTTCAAACGAAACCTGGGAAGACGGTGCCGTCAGCAGAGGTGGCTTTAAAAGTGTAGACATACGATAGCACTTTTAATGTGGCTACAACCTGGACGCTAAGGGCCCTAGCCCTAGTTGACATTCTTCATTGTATGTAGCTGTACGCAATGAGTGTGAGGTGAAGGACACTGAGTGTTGTTTAAATTTGTAATATATTAGTTTTTCTAGTCAAATACCGGCAATTTGGCAAACAAAACTCTCTCTACCAATCAAAGTGGATGAAAACAAAAAACATTTTTATTTGAACATACATAGTATTAGAAATATATTTAAATATTTTGTAATGTATTATATAAATAATGTACTTATTATTCGAACATCACTCCTCATTAGTTAATTCAATTGCCTCGATCGTAAAACTAGAGTAAGTCGATAACGAAAACATTACACATTAAAGCGCCAGCCTGCGCTGATACCGCGCCATTTGAATACAATGTTATTGGCGTTTCCACCATAAATGGTATAAATAATTCATAAAGCGATATCCTCTCACCGCAAAAACTTCCCCAGCCGGCGTCGAACCCGCGATGTTTTATTAATATGACACTGCGATACATGCGCTATTTCAAATACTGATCGTCTGTTAGATTGCCCGTAGGCCTCGTGATTTAGGACGATTGCCTCCGCCTCCGCCTCCGACTCGATTCTACCGCAGTGTGGCGACAACACAATGTTCCTAATATGCAAAGCGTCTGGTCTGTACGTTTGTTCACTTAACAATGAATGTGATAAACGCTGATTCTAAGCAAATTCTCTCGCGGTCGTTATCTTAAGCGTGGTTCTCGCAAACATAATAAACCCCTAAATTTACGCACAGCAGTGGAAATTTATATTCAGTCTATGTTGAGAATATAAATATTTATTAAATTTTAAATAAATTTAATTTGTTATCATGTGTTTAATTTGAGTTTAATTTAATGTGAGTCTTTTGACACCAAACGCTTAATATTAAGTGTAAATAAATAAGCTTACGATAAGTAAAATTACTTATGACTTCATTATCTCTGCCTACTTTAT
Organism: Podotricha telesiphe; assembly: GCA_038994665.1. Classification (NCBI taxonomy): domain Eukaryota; kingdom Metazoa; phylum Arthropoda; class Insecta; order Lepidoptera; family Nymphalidae; genus Podotricha; species Podotricha telesiphe. The sequence goes on along the minus strand of JAOYRR010000319.1, from coordinate 1,172,722 downwards.
TAATTAGAAAAAAAAATATATTACATATGATACTGTTACCGCCCCACGTGTAAAAACCTGCCCAAAGCTTAGGCGGAATCTGATACATAAATCATAATATACAGAATTTATGCTCTACATTCATACTAAGAAAATAAAGATGGTATCTTTTTCTAACATTTCATTATTAAAATAGAGACCTGGACAAATTCCACGCACAGTCTCTTGTTTGCGTATTGCGTATTTGATTGAGAAGATGCTTTTATTCCCGTCTGTCAATCGGTCAATCAAAAAGATGTTATCTTATCTCCGGCGATCTCGAAGAAAACTATTAGATACGTATGGAGTTTGTTGCTGACATATAAAAAACAATCTTCTTTATAAAGTGATTTGATCTTTCTAGTATTGAATAATTTTGTTTTGGAATTAGATGAGTATTCAATTTATCTACGTACTCTTGACTTTTGGAAGTAATATTTTAGTTTACTAAATGTAACAGTTTGGGATATTACAAAATCAAATGAATCAGTATGAATTTTAAATATTTTTAAACGTTTACGGTCTCTACTTAATTTTTAATAACAATTAAAATTATATAACATTTCAAAGACTTCATTCTAATCCGAAATATACTCTTGTTTTATTCCCTTGTCTTATTTAATCCTTAAATAAGAGTATTCTCTTAGTTACCTAATTTTATTTAAAATTAATATTATTCTCTTAAAATATGATACAAACACGGCTATTAAACAAGCTACAGTATGAAACAAATAACTTTAGAACAGCTGGCATTGAAGAAATGTAAATGGATATTCACTTCGCACAAATCTCAATCTGTGGTAGAACAGATTTACTGGTTTAGTTAATGCAAGGAAGCCAGTCGTAAAGACCCAGTAATGTAGCAATCATAAATAAACATCAAAATTATTTTTAATTGCCTCATTTAATACGTACCATAGCTATGTACAAAATATGAGGAAACAAAAGCAAAAACACATAGCTCATGCATGTGCAGTAAGAAATAATTATTATCGATTGCATTTTATAATGTATTTAATGCAAGTAGGATGGCGGGCGGGTCCGGGTGCGGCGCCTGTCTGCGCGACAACGCGCGACGTCCCAAGGCGTTTCCTGTCTAATACCATTAAACAAACAGAAGTTGAATCTATGTATGAGGAAAATAAAATCAATGATATATATTTTTCCTCTATTGATATGAACATGTTTTGCAGTGTACTGTGTTTCATTCATTTATTGGTGATTATTATTTAAGCCCATTATTTTAACCGAGACACGGCATTTATACGTTACAACTTTTAGCAAGCCTCAGCTTTATTAATTACAACAATTAGGCTTTAAAATTTTCATTAAATGAAAATTTAAACACAACCTTTTTAAGAAACGCCGATGGCAAACTTTCCTTCCCATTTCTTCAAATATTTTTCTAAGTAAAAATTTAAGCGTCGCACAGTAGTCGTGCTCCATATTCGTTGGAGTTCTTGTTCAATATATAAATTATTTAAGACCAAAAATAAACCTCAAAGATACCTTATTTTTAATGGCACAATATACAGAGAAAGAATATATTATTATGTTATATGATTTACGTACTTTCTCATATGCATATCTAAGGTTGAGGCATTCTATCTCGCGTATAAAGTGGACGCCCCGTGGATAGTCACGTGACTTGTAATGAGCAGATCCGTTATTCAATTAACCGATGCGCACGCGCACACCCAGCGCAGTGCATATCGCCTGTATCACAGCCTAGTTCAGTAAATATAAATATAGTTTAGCAACTACGATAAACATTAAATCGACTGTTTCAGAAAATAATTATATCTTCAATCTGTAGTTGTTCAGTGTGTAAAATAATTATATCTACAATGAGTTTATACTCAGAACACAAAATATTTCGAAGTCAGTGAAGACTCCATACCGGAGTGACATATCAGTTGCAGTAACACATTGGTGTTACTGGCAAAGTTCAAAAGATCTTTAAGGGCATAAATAAAGGTGATATAATAATATCAGACATTTCAAATGTACTTTACAACTTCACCGCTCCTAATTAGCAAGTTATTTAGACACGAACAAATCTTTTAGAAATAATGAAATTAAGCCTCCTATTATAATTAGACGTTATTTTAAGCTTTAAAAATAAATGACATAACAAATGTAACTTTCTCAAGAATATAAATATTTATTATCCACAATAACACACGTTTATTAAAAAGTAATATAATACGTATATTACAATCAGTAGCTTATTACTGTTTCTGGCCACTTCGTAACCGCACACCTGCGCTCTCCGCCCAGCACTCGTACCAGAACATATAGCTCTCAAATGATTTCGTCACAACGCTTTGAGATGCCACTTGAGACTTTATTTAAACACGCCCCAGCATTATAACAGTATACTTATTTGAGATATTCGAAATTTTGTTGTGAGTTACAATAACTAACTACCTAACATATAATGACAATTTGCATTTATTACAAGCTATTTAAAGTGTTATTTACACACTTAGGAAATTGATAAACGTATTTATAGAAAATGTATAGAAATTAGTATAAAGCGGGATTTGAAACCGCGCCTCTTGGAAACCGTCCACCGCTCTGACCGCTCTGACCGCCAAGCCACTCGCTAAGTTCTCGAACGCATGGTAAAATTTTATACGTTTTACAAAACGTTTATTATACATAATAATAAATATGTTTTACAATTTATTTTCTAAATATAAAATGTCAGCTCGTAAAAAAGAATAAATGTTAATAATTTTTATACTACAAAATCATTTATTTCTATATTTTGTAGACATAAAGTGAATATAAACAAAAAAACTTTGGGGTTAGTTTCTTACGAATACATCATGTTTTTAACAGAGACTTTACAATTAAAAATGCCGTCACATGTGCAGTTTCATTGCCAACCATTATTCAAGTTGATAAAAAAAACAAATTTTGCAATTACTTTACTTGTTTATCTGAAGCGTTGGTCGGTTAGTCCAAAATATTTTTTGCCTTAGAATTTATATAAAGATTGTTGAAACTCTTGCAAAAGGTAGTTCATGTTTATATAACAAAAGAATAGAGAAACAAGTCGATTGTATCTAAGAATTTTGAAGTTTGGAATATTTTCAGTCATAGTAATGTAAAATATGGAAATGTTACAGATTAAATAATACATTACCATTCACTGAGTAAATAGTACTATTTCAAATGAAGACAATGCTGGTGGTATTCTGATTAAATATTTCATTTAATAAATATTCATATTTCACAAAGTATCACTGCTTAGAAAAGCTACCCTTCAATATATCACCCAAAAAATGTATACCTTAATCCACATTCACGCCGAATTTTATCAACATACAAACAACTTGACTAGGCAAAAATAGAGGGGGATTTTTTTTTGGATATATATAAACAAACAACTTGACTAGGCGAAAATAGAGGGGGAGGAAGGAGAAATAAACCAATAGAGAAAATGATAGGATATATACGTTTATATGCAAACAGAACCAATGCCAAAGTTGTAGTTTGATCGTTAATAGGAAACCCACATCAATTACAACTGAGATTTGCGGGGAATTAGTTGTTTAGATATTAGCTATTAGAAATAAGTCGTGACGGTACTTTGCTCGCGCACAGATCGTGGCACGATCGTGTAAACCGTTCCCATTTATTTATGGTAGGAACTTCCTGAGTATGTTTAATCGCGCACTCCAACTGCTACCCCAGCTTCTATCTATATTGTATTTGTATGGAGAAATATTGACTTCAATATGTGAAATATACAGATATCCTGCGTTTCACGAGTTACGTACATATATTATGTAATGGTTTTCACCGTCAAAAATGTACCTGACCAGATCGGGTTAAAGACATATTTAGAAAACGTATAAAAATTTGAACGCAGCGGGAATGGAACCCGCGCCTCTTGAAAACCGTTGAAGCGCTCTGACCGCTGAAGTAGAACGCATGGCTTAAATGTTTATACGTTTTCTAAATATGTCTTTTTCCATTTCCTTAGTGTGGAAATAACACTTTAAAAAATGTTAAAAAAAAACCAGATCGGGTTACTTTACTAATGAGAGACGTCAATGACAAAATACAGTCGTGTAACTCTATAGGGAACTGAATGTGTAGAAAATAAATATCTCCGTTGAACAAAAACGACCGTTTCGCTCCTAAGATGCTCCTAAGACTCCATCACTGCTTTCCAATTTGCTACGAAACAATTAAGTAGACCACTTAAGACATAAAATTACAATAATGTGGCTCATTGAAGCTGTATTATGCTAATAAAGGCGTTATTGCATAGCTATCTGCGAGGTGCCGGGGCTGCCCGCGGCGACCGTCTGATGTATGCAGAGATAAAATATTTAATTCCTTACTTGTTCATTTTTCATGAAGTGCAAATATTACAGTAATCTGTATACCGCAAGTTCTGATGTCTTTCCAGATTCTATTCATCTCACAACTGATAATATAACAACGATAATCCTATATTATCAGTTGTGAGATGCTGAGCGCTTACGATAAATAGTTGACAGCCGACAGCACAGAGATGAATATGCGAATAGAAACGGTGATTATCACATAATTTCCTTGTATAGAAAGTTTCAATACAGTTTCAGTACAGAAATTCGTTTATCCTAAGCTATAACATTTCTTAATTCTCAATCAATTCTCGTCTGCAACTGTAGACTCTATATATCGTCTGGCACTGGTTTTAACCAGCTGTTTTGACTTTAGCCAAAAGGGAGAGAGAGAACTGAACAATGACGGTTTTAGGATATCTACTAGTCGACTCTTACAGATGCCGAAGTGAGTGCCCTTAAAAGAAATTAAGTCTTTGGAGTTGACTGTTTGTTGTTTGTTTTTCTTATTTGACCATACAAAATACATAACTGTATTTAGTTAAAAATCCACGAACTTAATCTTATGGCCGTTATCACTGGAGTAATTATCACGAGGTAGTAATACAACATATAAAATAATATACATAGAAGAATTTTGTTAACATTTTATAAAGTGTTATTCCCACACTTATATTTTCAAAAGGCGCGGGTTCAAATCCCGCTGCGTTCAAAATTTTTATACGTTTTCTAAATATGTCTTTTTCAATTTCCTAAGTGTGAGAATAACACTTTAAAAATTGTTAACAAAATATATATTTAATAAATAGCATTCTCTCTTGCCAAACGATTGTTCGTAGAATAATCTTTGGGTAGCAGAAATTTGTAAAAATCTCTCTACAGAGATGCTAACAACAAATATAAGTTGTAATAAGCGTATAAGAATTTCAACGTAGCTGGAGGTGGGACGCATGGCTTAGCGGTCAGAGCGCTTGAACGGTTTTCAAGAGGCGCGGGTTCAAATCCCGCTGCGTTCAAAATTTTTATACGTTTTCTAAATATGTCTTTTTACATAGAAGAATGTTAAACTTAATACGAGCAGAGACAAGCGTATAACTAGCGTAATTTAATATATATTATAACTCTTACTTTTAATTAAGTAAATAAGTTTTTTTTTTTTTTTTTTTTTTTTTTTTTTTTTTTTTTTTTTTTTTTTTTTTTTTTTTTTTTTTTTTTTTTTTTTTTTTTTTTTTTTTTTTTTTTTTTTTCTACACCTGTAGTTAGCATTGACTGACTTGTGTCATTTAGATTATCTAACAAACTTATAAAGCTCATGTCTCATTAAACATCTCAGCTAGTGGCAAATTGCTATGGTGTTTGAGGTTACAGAGATATTGTGATATATAAAATTTTACAGGTTATGACTGTAGAGTTTCCGTAATGTAGGGCTTAACTGTAGCTTATATGTGCTCCATACAATATAATTATATTAGATAAAATATTAAGGTCATTTTTACATGAAATCTCTTATAATGGTCATTTAGATTCATATATTTCAAATTGTAACATTTTAAGTGGTGTGAAAGCTTCAAATGATTTATACGTACATTTAACTAGTACGCCAATTAAATGTACCGTGTAATTTGTACTCTACCATAGCGCATAGAGCATGGAATAAAAACCATAGAAGCATGGGCATTAAAGGGAATTATAACCAAATAGTAGCCGCCGGCGCAGCCAACTGACAGTACTGACGTGTGGACTCTATACCCACGGCTATAGAGGTCAGAGAATTTGGTCTAACCTTAGATAATAATAGATATAGATTAATAATGACCGTTTGAATGATCGTTGGTTTGTCACAGTCGATTTCAACAAACGCAATTATTTGTGTTTACTCTGATCGCTACAGACATGTGGCCTTGTTCTTTTGGCTTTTTCTGGACGGTGTCTCTTCTATTACTTATTTGGGTTTAGAAATAAGATATTATCTTTAGATATGGAATTCTAAAAAGATATATATAAAATAAATCATTATAACTTTAAACGGAAAATTTATAATTTCAGTTAAGCAATCAGGAATTCGGGAACTTAAAATGTTAGTACAAAGTACAATTTAATACACTATATACTTTATTACTTTTTATTTATAAAACTAATTATAATATTGAAATGGCATATATCTATTTTGAGAGCAAACAAGAACAAAAACAAGGCTCCGTTCATGTATAAATTTAAGAACAAGCAAAGTAGTCCGTCCGTCTAGTCTCGTAAAATGTCTATCAGACTGTGGTGTATAATTTAACAATTACGCGGAGTATCACGCTACTGCTGTATTGTGTTGTATGAAAGCGCATATCGTGCTGACTGCTCAATGATAGACCAATTTTGAGGCTAAAATTTCCCTAATGGCTAGTTCTGGCTCGGTCGATCAAAGCTTTATACAAAATTATTTATATAAATACTTTAGATATATATCTAAACTGATATCATAAAGAGGAAAGATTTGTTGACTATTTCGATGTATGTAATACAAAAACTACTCAACCGATTTAAAAATATTCTTTTATTTTCTCATTAGATTGCTACACCATTGTAAAATAACACAGACTATATTATATTTTACTAAAAATAGAGACCTGTACATAAATTGTAATAATATAATCCAAAGTATCAAAAAGTAACGTATAAAAGTGTTCTATATATTAAAAGTACTCATCATTGCTCACAAAAAAGTCCACGGTATAGTAGATTAAAGCTGTTTTCAATGATTTAACGTAAACAACACATTTAGTGCGTTTATTTTGCAAACACCGGTGTCCAGGTCTGGAATTGGTTTGGTGTTGGGATTAAGAACTGTCAGAACTATTGGAGCTTCCCTTATCCAATTAATAAGGCAAGCATTAATAATTCGATCAAATTGTGATTTCAGTGATAACGCGGGTCAGCTGAAATACGAAAAAGCTATAATTATGTAGTTCATACGGTCAAACTTTCTAGTATTTATATAATATATATTTCCTATATTATATATAGGGAAAATCGTCATATTTGAAAAAAAAAAAACAGTTTTCAGGCCACATCTCCAATTCTTGAAATCGAAAATCGGAATGGCTTGTCTACAGGTCCTGTATGCCTACCGTGCTAATCGGTATAAAGCGTGAAGACTTTCAAAAACTTTGTTCGGCTTATGATGTATGCCTCTTTGCCGCCTACACCTCACGCTCACTCCCCAAGAGTCTAAAAAAACTACTACTGTCCTGGCACGTTTTGTACGAATAAATAGCGCTTTTTCTCCCTCGTCTTAGACTTTTTTTTTATTTTTAGCTATACCTTCATATTTTTATGAAGTAAAAACCACAGCCAATATCACCACTCATATCTGTGACGTGCTTGTTCGTATTTTGTATTTTAAAGAAAAAAATTTATTTTCATACATATAATTTCTAATAATATTTTATTCCATTATTATTGCTTTGTACATTTAAAGTTATATATCAAAAATTAAATGAATTTATAACTTCAATTATTAGACACATTAAGCATAGATTATATTTAAACTGTGTGCTCCATAATACCTGAAGACATAAATTTGGTAACTTTTGCCATCACCTACCTCAATTCTCCGTTATTAAAGCACGCAAGCATTTAGATACAAAGTGAAATCGTATCAATTTAAATTGGTGCAAATTCGCTAACATATATCAGAGCGGGCCCGCGAGGCGCTACTACGTATAATTTGATTTGTAGTCGTCATTCACACGGAATAACGGACTAGATAGAGGCATTAATTGGCAGGTAGCGTCCGCCTGTCCGTCACGCTACCGCGTAGGCACGCTCCTATTATAGCCATTATAATTTCTAACTGTTATGTATATACCTCCATCTTCACATTCTTTTTCTCATCTTGTCGCTGTCTAGTGCCGCCATAGTGCGCCAAGCATCCCGGTCCTGAGCTCATCCATCCGCTGCCAGCCACCTTCCTTAATTCGTCTGTCCATCGTGCTGCAGGGCGCCCTGCACTCCGCTTGCCGCTTGCTTGCTAGGTGAAGACCTAGTAATGAAATATTCAGTAATTGATAAACTACTAACAATAACAGATTTTTTAACGAATCAATAAACAAAAATTGTTTCAATATTTATATAATTTGCTATTTATTTTGAATTAATATAACATTGCAGTATGCAATAACAAAATAAATTTAACATAACAATATATTATAAAGCACTAAGCGCAAAGCGGAGCATTCCCTTTATATTCAAGCTTCTCATTTAATAGCATAATTGCCGGTTACACTCACATTGATAATTGACGAAGCTTCGCTTTAAGTTTATTTGATAATAGCCCACCGATTTTTGGAATTCAGTATACTAAGCTCATCAAACGTTTGTTTGTCCGTTCGTTTATTTTTACTGTAATTGTTATAATTGTTATGTCCATTAATATAAAACAACAGTTAAAAATATATGTAAATCAACTTCCAATAGGTTTTATAAATGTTTAATTTTAAAAGGCTTCTGAAATTTGTTTGTAGCCTTCGATTCGAAAAAGTTAATTTTGATCAATTTATAGTACTTTCCCTGGTCGATATAAAGTAAATTATTTTATTTTTACAAGTAGCCTACGTAAAGGTCTCGAGGCAAAGTTTCAAAAGTATACTTTAATAACCAAACCATAGATACGGTAAAAATATATATTTTTAATTAAATACTAAATTGGTTTTATTAGACCTAAGAAAAATATTTACCATTGTATTTGAAGCCTACTAGGTATTTATATACTGTCAGTATATAATACAGATATACGCGTTTTAAAATGACTATCTAAAGAGATATTTTCCCATTTCCGGTTGCGTCAGTGTCTCACGGTCTCGAGCAGGGTGAGCCAGGGTGCGAGCGGCACCGGGCTACCGCTATTAGTGCGCATGACTTGCGAACCGTCTTTGTTTGCTCCTCACCAAATTATAAGAATAACTCTTTATTCATATAATTGTTATAAATTGTTGCCTAATCACATACAAGCGGGCAGTACGTGAACAGAGAAGATTTTAAAAAATACAAAAGGCTGAAGCAATTGTAACAATTTCTTATAAATTTTTATAACAAAAATTAAAAAAAATTGTGTCATTCTATTCCGATACCGGGAATCGAACCCGAGCCTCCTGGGTGAGAGCCAGGTATCCTAGCCACTAGACCATATCGGATGTACTCAATATGGGATAATAAATACACATATACTGCTATTTGACATTATTGTTATTATTGAGTTCCCGTTTACATTTCGAACATTATTGTCTCTGGTCTGTATAAACTAAGACGTGCGTTATATTTCGCTATCTATTTTTAAACAATTTTCGATGCATACTAAAATATATGAGCATCGTAATCCAACTCTCTGCCCACTGCCCAATATGCGGGTGAAGCATACAGATAAAAAATGAGAAATCTAAAATAATTATGTTTTATTTAGCTTCGTACTTGCCGTGAGTAAAGTCTTAGCTCAATCCTCACTTTTTAAAGTGTTATTCCCACACTTAGGAAATTGAAAAAGACATATTTAGAAAACGTATAAAAATTTTTACGCAGCGGGATTTGAACCCGCGCCTCTTGAAAACCGTTCAAGCGCTCTGACCGATTGAACGTATGGCTTAGCGGAAAAATGTTTAAGGAAATATATAAGTAAAGCTGTTGAATTAAACAAGTCCGAAACGTACGAGTAACAAGAGAATCAGACACAGCACTGTGACATTAGAGGATGCAATTACTTTAAATTAACTTTTAAAAATCCACTAAATATTCAAACTTATTCAAAAAAAGTTTCTCTTTAAAAACTTTCGAAAGCTACATATAAGCTTTAGAAGCTTTGCACGAATTGAAATTCTTCTTAAAAAATACGTTCTTTGAAAATATGTTCGCATATTGTTCAGAAATGTTTTTTATTAATAATATATTTGTTCCAAACATTTAATATTTTAGAATTTGATTTGATATTTGAAAAATATGTTCTTTGGCGTTTTACAATGATTTCAAAGAAATGGACAGACAGAAAGAGGATTAAACAACGTTAATTTCAGATTTATTAAGTGCATACGAGATAGCCGATCACTATACGAGATATTTTACTTATTTTATAGTATATAGTAGTATAGTGTTATGTTTTCAAGAAAAAATCAAAAAGGCTTAATAGAAACTTATCAACAGACGAATGAGACAAAAATGCAATTTAGTTATATCCGTTGTTCTCTAAGTCTGGTATTATTTAATAATGTCAAATTTCATACGTAAGTATCATTAATGTTATATATCAGTGCCACATCATAGCTCAGTGAGAAAGCGTCTGACTGTAACCACGATTGGTTATAGGATCGATTCTTTCTCAGTGAAATGATTATATTTTCATAATTTTCTTTTTTCCATTCTGGTGACCAACAAAAATCGCGGCAAGTGGAGAATAGTGAATTAACAGGCTCTCTCTGACTGCTCTATATGCGGAAAATGCGAAAACTGAAAAATAATGTATAGTACATCAATACTTGAATTGAAACCGTGGCAAATTCAAGTTTATTATAAACTAACTTAACTCACATTCGGGTCTACCAAAGATATGTTTACAGTTGTTGCAATATGAAAAACAATTCTCATTTAAGAACGCCACAAATAAACTAAAAGCAAATGGTCATAGTTCAAGAACGCGAAACCGCGGGAGTAAAGCTCTGAGAGCCTTGGCAGGAACTCTCACGACGTATACAATCATTTAATGATAAAAATCTTTGCATTTAAAAATAATCTAATTTTATAAAAAGTTATTAGTTGTTACTAATATGTAACGTTGAGTTTTGTTTGCTCGTAAAAGATACATTTAAAAATCATTCAACTGATTTTTAAAATTCTGTTCGTATATTCTGACTTCCACAATTCCACCAATATACATTATCAGTGAATAATACCGACTATGTTCTAATATGATAAATTATTTTTTTAGAAAAAGACATATTTAGAAAACGTATAAAAATTTGAACGCAGCGGGATTTGAACCCGCGCCTCTTTCTTATACGCTTATTACGACTTATATTTGTTGTTAGCGGCGCGAGGAGGCGCGGTTCAAATCCGCTGCATTCAAGTACATACGTTTCGTATAGCTATTTTCAATTTCCTTAGTGTGGGAATAACTCTTTAAAAAATGTTAAAAAAAAAAAATTATTAGTAAATATATATATGATCATAGTTTTATTCAAGATACAAAAACTCGATACTTAACACAAAGATCACTGAATATATCTTAGATATTCTTTGTAAAATCTACATTATGTATAAGTGAACAATATAGGCCGTATTATTTTTATATTAAAAAAATCAGAATTATTTTAATAAAAATATTAATTATCATCAAATCTTTATCAAATGAAGTAAAGTTTCGCCACTCGATGTTATAATTTTGGGAGGAAAGTGAACCTCTGCCAAGACACTAAGTTTTCTCAGACTTCCCTAGTATGCGGGAAACGTGAACTGAAAAAAATTACATTATATGATCAGCTTAAACTGACCACTCCATATTAGGTTTACAGATAGATAGATAACTTACATATTTCTAAGCATATTTAATATACAACAAATACCGTAGTAACAGAAATATGAACATAATATTACTTCGGCTGCAGCACGGCTATAGTCAGTGGAGCCGCAACAATATTTTGACAAGCACTCGTCGTATCAATCATCTAATTCATGACTGTTATATTTTTATCTTACAATATTGTATAATTTAAAAAATATATTACAGACTACAACAAATATTATTTATGCTAAAATAAATCAAATAAATACATAACATATTTCCCACGGATTTATTTTAAAACACGCTATAATCTACAACATGTAACGAGGAGCATAATTGCGAAAGTACATCCGGCAAATATTCGTAACAACAGGTACCAGCGTCTGTCACGCCCAAATCAAATAAATATTGAAGCGAACCAAAACTCATTTAAACAGTTCAAAATATTGCGATATACATTTTCGGTAACATTACTCGAATGCCGTAATTAATCGTGACTTAAACCGCAGTTACGTCGAGGTCACTTTAAAAATTGACTCTATTATTTGCAGTATAGAGTCGTAAGTCGAGTGATGCTGTGTATGTATAGAATTTGAACTTTAATTTTGAACGATAAGGTCTAAAATAGATTGTGCTGTAGATGTAGTAGTCTTATGTACAAGCAAGATGCCAGCCGTCAAAACAATGCCGCAAGAGTTGCCCTGTTCGCCCGAAATCGACCCCCGCTGAGATCGTTAGGGAGGCTTCATACTGTGTCGACTATCGATGCGAACTGAATATTTTAAAACATTTTACTTTGATGGTTTTTGAAAATTTATAACTAATGAAAATCCTTGAAAAAAACATACAAAATGTACGTGGGTCACAAAAAAAATCTAATATCCAATTATATTTATTCTATTTTATAATTGAGAATTCGTAGTCGTAAAAATATGTTTATAATGAAAGTAAAAATTAAAACGAAAAATACGTAATAAAAAACTTGATGACCGACTTTATCTTTTTTATTTTATTGCGTAATAAGAGTTCTCGATCCATCTATGATATAATTTTACTTTAAAATCTAATCAATTTTATTACTTAATTTTAAAAGCTTTCGCCATTTTGCTACTATATTTATTTATAAAAATAATATCCTATACTCAATGTACCAGGTTATTAAAAAGTTAGTTAGTTATGTCACTTAGTGGGGCCCGGCCAGTAACCACGCTGTTATTTTTGCAATGTTTGACGTTGATAGAGATCTAAAGCTAGACAGCTAATGAAGAATTTAAAATGAACGACGTAAAATATGGCATTTAGAGTATGTATATATATATATATATATTTAGACTAGTTACACATTGCGTTTATTGACTTTGTTTTAATTGTTGTAGTATATTATTCATATGAAATTAAAGAGAGTTACTCCATCTGCGAAATATTTACATTACCTACATATGTATTTAATATTTTGTTTATTTCAAACCGGATACCTGTCTCCAGTTAGGATCTAAAATGTAAAATAATTTAAATAACTAAATCTGATAGTTTAATAACTTCTTAGCATGTGATCTAAAGAACAATGACGCACAAGAAAGATAGCGCACAAATCAGCTGACACTTGAAGTCGCAATTATTCGTAGCAGGAAACACAAGTCCGTAGTAGAAGCCCAATCAAGTGTAATTACTAACCCACGAAACTACAATGCGATTGACGTGGAGCGTGGCAAAGACAGGTGCGCATGCGCATGCGACGCGGCTCTAACGCGCAGTTAAATAGACATTTACGTATTTATTGATTTTTTATTAGCTTAGCAAATGCTTCGTTGTAATTAGGTAATTATAGTAAAGTAATTTTTAAGTGGTATGTTATTAATTAAGCTTAACTTTCATAGTTCAATGAGGAAATCGATCATTATAGACACATTTACTGACTATATATATACTATATATAAGTATATAGCTTACTGCTTTACTTACAAATTTTGCACACCAACATATAGTAACCTTAAAAAAATAACCTGAATAACTATGTAAGTATTACGAATTATCTTAAATGATATCTATTATAACGATATTTCATACACATAGAATTTAAAAGACACTCTACGAGACACACGTGTAACCTAGTAACGAAATGTATATAGAAAAATTAAATGCAAGGACCTTTTCCGTTGCTAGTTGCAACTAAGAAGTAAATTGAGCAAATAATTAGGTTTCAAATTTAGTACAATAATTGTAAATAATTCAGTTAGAATTAGAGCAAGACACAGACAATATACTCTATGTTTATGTATGTTTTGTGTTACCTAAAAGTAATTCGATGCGCATCATAATTATTAGGAAAGTTATACTATCTTAGAAAAGAGTCGAAACATAAGAAACTAAATATACAGCCATAAAAGAGTTCATAATAAGTAAAACAACTTTGTCATATATATAAAAGCCTTTAATATAAACAAGTATAGTATGCATGGTCGTTAACATGTTGTCAAAAACATCTCACTCACTACGAGTTTAATATATTAAAACCACCGAAACAGATAATCTCAATCTTTTAGAAAATAATTATCTATATTTTATAGGCATTAAAGTTTTTATTGACGATATTACTATAAGTAGTAAAACAGAGATCTCCATCGCAGTTACATTCCGACGCGATACTTCAATTCTGATGATATAATTAAAAGTATATTGAAGCTAGGCTTCGCCTTTGACGGAATCATTTCACAAACAACTCTAATAACCCAATATTATTATAATTTACTTATTTAAAATAATATTTACCATGATCGTAAGAAATTTACCTTTATTAGACAGCCTTTATTTGAAAATATATATTTTTATTAAACTTGTTCTCATATTAAAAATTTTACTATACGTTTCCTTAGCTATTTAAAATTTAACAATATAAAAAAATTAAAGTTTTTCACAGTCGTTCCACACAGGATAACAATACACATATCAATAAGTAGAGTTGAGTTCAGGTCCTAGTTCAGATATAGTTCGCCAAAGCCCTGATGTCAAGTATGTAATGTAATACGGTATTTGCAATCTGGTTTCCACTCATTTATTGAATATTAGCAATTCCTTTACAAGGTATTTTTTGCGTTACTTCGAACTCGTAATAATCGTTGAATAATGAGACCACTGCGACTGATTTATTGCGCTATCCGTTGAAAATCTTGTATTTTAATATCTATAATATTGAATAGTACTTTATATTTGACATTTTATTTCTTATTAAATGATAATACTAAATTAAATAGAGTACAAATCTTATATACGTACCTAAATGAACTCATTATTTCTTTCATAAACGTGAACTAACAGTCATATTTAGAAAACGTATTAAAATTTGAACGCAGCGGGATTTAACCCGCGCCTCTTGAACAACTTTGACGCGGGTTCAAATCCCGCTGTGTTCAAATTTTTATACGTGTTCTAAATATGTCTTTTTCAATTTCCTTAGTGTGTGAATAAGACATTAAAAAATGTTAAAAAAATATATGTGAACTAACAGTATTTAAAGAAAAAACAAAGAAAACTGTCTTGAGTTTTTACTGCTATTAGCGTTAAATTGGTATATTTGTATTGTTAAATGACATTTTAATTTAGAATACATTACATGTTCAACACATATCTCTTCTATTGTGTCCGTAAAGGGCAGCATTCTGCAGAAAACAGTTCCGCGTGCTCCAGTACGTGCGAGTGCGCAGTGTAGTGTCTCAGTTGGCAGTTGCGTATTTAGAGAATTCTCCTCAATCTTCACATATTAAACAAATGAGACTTATTTAAACTTTCTCACAGATTGCACATGCACATATATACCAAACAAATGTAACGATAGCTAAAAAAGCTTAAGATTAGATATACAAGTTTACCATAGAATGTAGAATGCCATAAGGGGGCCCTTATAAAAGAGTATAGTCCTTAGACAGATGTATCAATATATCAATAAATTTGATATGAAATTTATATGCATGTTTGAAAAACTTGTACTTTCTAAAAACTCACAAAAAACCTAAAAAATTACATTTTATGTTCAAAAAAAACCACCACTTAATTATTACACTATAATATCTAGAATTATTTATAGAGATACATTTGGGTACGATTTGATTTCCTTTTTTATTATTTTCATTTTCCAAGCCCGGTTTGAGTTCCGCGCTTTAACACAAATTCGAAATTGGCAAAATGGTAAATACAGTGGCTTGGCAATTCTGATCTGTCTTCTTTACTTATAAAGAATTTACTCTACTCTAATTTTTATATATATTTGTAACACACAATATACACGTACTATCTCTTAATCTAATTAAAACGAAGCTAGCAACTAAAACTCATTTAATTCAAAATATAATTTCGGTACATTAACAAAAAGTAAGCCTAAAGTGTCAATTTGGTATAATTAAAGTTTATCACAAGCCAGAGTGCCTCGTCGCTGAGCCAAGCTAAGCCAAGCTAAGCCAGCTAATGAATGTAAAGTATCGCGACGTGACAGGAACGGTTCCACTTGCTATCGGACAGCGCGAGGGCAGAGGCCGCGTCTAATGATCGTGTTATATTACACCAAACACCGGCGAGCAAGCAAGTCCGAAGGCGCTATTCATACTAATTACCAACTTAAAATACACTGGGAGCTTTTATTTATTACTTTAAAAAGTAAGCTTTTATGTTAGAGCTACATTTTTAAGAAAGTTTTCTGTTACACATTCTGCATTCGTCTTGTTTAAGTATAGTTAAAAGATATAATATATATATATATATATATATATATATATAATATGTTTTAATTATACTGTATATATATATACATATAATATACCTACCTATATGTTAGTAGTTTAGATACCGTATCAGTTCATAGTATTAAAACCACTTAGCTATTGAATTGCGTTATCTCTGTACATAGAGGACCAATTAAATATAAACAGATAAGAAAGGTTGATTAATTTTATTGCAGTCCCGAAGTGAGGAGTTGCAAAAGGACTACACGCCACGTACAACTGATAGCAATTTGAATCAACAAAGTAATAACATATTTTCAATATACATAGAGAACTCTAACTAATCACTTTAGTGGGTTCCGTAGTAATTTCACACTGGTATTATCATTCACTAATGGTTACAAGCGTCAATAAACTTATAATAACATATTCGAATATGTATATACAAGTACAGTAATTTCTAGGAAAGCTTCACGATGCTTCAACTTTAACACAAAGCGATGCAATACGATGCGAAGCCCGGTATAAATCAATGCTCCCTCGCAAACACCGGCGATTCATCAAAACTTTAAGACATTACTCGCCCTACAGATGCAGGAGCACCGATTTACGCGCCGCCATACTGCGCCCGGCCGCCACGCCGATGTCTGCTCACACCTTTGTTCCTACGCTCAATATATAATAATCAACTGTAATTGCATCCAAATAAGGTTCAGTTTACGTTAATTAGCCTCCCAAACAAAGACTTCAATTTCAGAAATAGTGTAAATCGTTTCTTCTCTAAGTCTTTTATAAAAAACAAAAAAAAAACAAAAATATAGAGCAGAAACTATTTTTAACTGATTATCAAATTTATTGATAGCATTACTAACGTCCCATCTGTGATAGAAAAAATGAAAAAACACGGGAGAAATACAATCTTGGTCAACTAAGTTTAAGCCTATTCGCAACAGCCTTGTGTTGTGTATTATTTCACTCTTAAATGGTCGGTAAAGCTTTAAACCATCAAATTATAACCCCCACAGACGCCATCACGACAGAGTTGGTAAAAATCATACTGATACACAACATTTATGCATTCGATTCTTAAAAGGAAATTTTTGTTTTTTAAAAAAACATTATAATTGCTGCAGTTTTGGATAGACGAAGCGCGGCATTCGGTTCGGACCTGCATAAAGGAATATTACAAGTATACTTAGTAAGCATATCTTGCGAAATACTGATGAAGCGATCAGATAAAAAATAACAACGTTCTCCGAAGAACGACAGCGCTTGTGCCTTGCACTGTACTTTATGAAGTATGAAATACTGTATGATTTACTTGTATTTTGAAAGTTCGCGCACCGAGCCCTGCACGAGCAAACAGTCTGCTACACGGGTGAGATATACCGGGGCTAGGTGTTGAATATCGATGTATTGCATCTGTCCATTCGTGCTGGTGGCAGATAGGGCGAAAACTTGCCTGATGTATGTTTGATATGGATGTGAAATGGTATTGGTGCTACACAGGTGTAGTAAAAAAAGTTCACACTTTTAACTTGCTTAAGCTTTTTAAAATCAAGTTTACATCTATATCTCAATTTATGGGCGTAGTGCGTCAGTAATATAGTACTATATTCCTTATTTCACGTAAAAAAGCAAACACATAAATAACATTACAGAAATTAAGTTAGCATCGATGGACTTGTCTGTAAAAAAGATTTCTTCCAGCCACCCTGTGGAAGTGGGTGAAGGCAATACATAGTGGGACTAATACAATTAAATTTTAAGTAAAGTATATCACCTATATGGTGAGTGGTGACAGGTTACTAAACAACACATACCGTATTTTTTAAGCTTCACGCATGCTGCGCTGTGTCTGACCAGAGGGAAGAAAAAAATAATTAATTTCCCCGAGGATCGAACTGGCACCCAATCACGTTTGCAGCCACGCACTCTCCCACTGCGTCACGGTGTATTTTAAGTAATATAAAAATATTCATATATAGACATATTCGGCGTGGCTACTGGAGGTGAAGCAGCTAGAACCCCGAAACAACAGACCAGTAAAATTACTAATGCTAACATAATCGCTAAACGAATAGTTCAATATTATCTTCATAAGCGTCCATTACAGCATTTAGTAACAGTTGTTCTGGCAGCGCAGTGTATTTTGGTTCAGATCAAAGAACGATGAGCTGTTAGAAGAACCGACAAGCAGTGTCCATTTCAGCAGTATTTACCAGTTTTCACCATATGGCAATAGTATCACTTCAGATGTACAAACATAGCGCAACGTAAAAAATTAATTTAAAAAGTAATTAAATTGATTTTATTTGTTTCGAACAATATAAGAATTTTTTAATAACAAAGGAAAATATCTAAAAGCTATCCCTAAGGCATATCCGAACCATGTTTAGGGAAGTAATAAATGCTTTCCTCCAAATACGAGTATACTGCGTGAAGTTTATTTTAAAATATAAATTTAACAATATTACAAAAATATGAATTTATTATACTTAAGATATTCATCACTTTGATGATTGTAATGCTTAAACACGTTTTAGTACAATTTCAAAAAAGTTAAGTATTACTTCAGCGCTATTTATAATGAGTGTGGAAGGCAAGGCTTACAGGTCTCTCGGCGCAGGTAACCGCAGTGGCCACAAACCAACTGCTATTAGCGTATGGGCAAAATCGCTCCACGTGACACACCTATATTACGAGATTGCCTACTAGCTAGTGCCGCCGCTTTTCATGTATTTTGTTATAATAGAAAGAAAGAATAAAAGAAAATATTGTAGTACTTTTTGTAGACAAATACAAAAAAGCTACATTATTGTTGCTACGAACTTGGCTTTTTTGTAAGTTACCATTTTGTTTTCACAAATATTCAGTACATTCCAGATTAGAGAAAGAGTACCAAGTTAGGCGAATGAATAAGATCTAAGATCTTTTCCCAGGTGTATGAACATAAATGTTTTTCTTATAAATAATCTTCAACAATGTAATATTTTTTAAGTAGCTTTTGGATTGTGCTTGGTGTACAGTTCGAAAGTTCGATCTCCATCCCTGAGCTGATGACAATATGTCATTGTTTTCCTGTCCAACGCTCTGGCTCGACAAATTGCGGCGTTGGATTCCGCCGCTTAATATAGATTATAAGAAATTGGGAGAACAATGAGAAATGTCTTTACTCTAGATTATTTTTACCTACCGTGTAATGCGCGAAATATACGTGAAAGAAAAATAAACTTTTACATATGATAGAAGAATGACTTTCCTAGAAAGAACATATAAGAAAAAAATATATAATAGTTAATTTATAATCAATGTCTGTATGTCGGCATCTGGCGAGCGTCTGGGAAGGAATGCGCTGTCACCCGGCATTCGTCAACGCTTGCTTTGTAACTGTATCGAATTATTGGAGCTAATTCATTTTAACCCTTTATACAACCGTTACGACCACAGCGGTTGAGTGAGAATGCGATGTTTATCATGGAAACGACTACTGGAGATCTTCTGAGGTAAATAATTTAAATTATTTTCATTTCTGTAATCTGATAAGAAAAGCCGGGGGCCGGGATTTGCCACTTAACACCTAATGTCTCGAAATCAGGCGGTAGCTTCATACAGTTAAATTTTTTGAATAGTCTATATGACATTTAAATTTGACGGCAAATTTGAAGGCAACCTTTGACGAGCAAACATTACAAGATATTTACTCTAAAAAGTACGAACTTTTTAACATGCATCGGTCATATTGTCATTTTATCTATTTTTTACCGATCAATCTCTCTAGTGTGTCCTCCATCCAACGTGACTGGTGAAGTGATTTGTACTGGACTGAAACGTTTGTAGCGCCACAATTAAAGCAGTGAATTGAGCTGAAAAATACTAACTTTATTAGCCTTTAGTGTTATGTGTATGTACTTGGTGGTAAAATTAAATTAAAACAAAAAAAATCTCCATTCGGATTGCATAAGCGTTTCATTTTTAATATTCGTTATTAATATATTTCCCACTTCCAGAATACAATATTTCGTATATGAAAAACGAAAGTAATATATCCTGTTCATAAATGGTAAAGGAAATTGATAGCGAAGCGGGAATATAATAAAAACATTACAATAGCGAATTATTTTCATGTCTGAGACAAATTGTGATTAATGTAAACTTCATAATGTGTATTCAAGTTCAACTGAGAGCTTTGTAATGCTTCTTATAAAAGTAGATCAAGTACGAAACAAAGAAATGCGGCCAAAAAAGAGAAAAGTCTCGGCAGGGGGCAGAGAGGTGGATGGTGGAGGGAAAGGGGGTCGAGGGGCAGAGGGTTTGCATCCAACCAGCACATGCACACACAATAACCGTGTAATCGGTAATGAAGTCAGCCATTCCATAGAAACATTTACTTTCAAAACTCGCAGTAGGTAAAGCTGCTTTGGTAATGGCAGATTGAAATGTCCCATGAAGCTACTCTGCTACTAGTATAGCATTAGATATCATTATTATTATCTTTTTATTTATTAAGATGGCGTAATTCAGGAACTAATAATAATATGAAATCAGAAAGAATTTTCATAAAAAAATGAATATTAGGCTTGACTATTAACGGCTAATATTTTTATTTCGTTATATACTAACTACATATTATAAAAATATATTAAAACATTAAAGTACATATAATATTTGTATATATCTTATATCTCGTAACGATAATTTACAAAACGTGCGACTTATTTATTCTGTTTCACATTTGCGTGCTGATTCTGTAATGTGTGTGAACAAACCTTTACAAATTCCTGGCTTGCTAAAATATTTTTAAGAACGAATTACACAATTTTAGTTACTAAGTTACTAAAGCTGTGTAATCTAAAGATTCTTAGAGCCAGGTCCTTAATAAATTTAGCATTTGTATTTCTTAATAAAATTAGAAATTAATCGCAAATAAGAATTGTTGGACCTAGCCAAACAACTGGTTATAAACAAACGTTTAGTCCCATTTTAACATTTTGGCACAAAAGCTAAGCTACAGAATTTCCTCTAAGAAGCTTTACTATCGCCTATTTAGTCCATAATAAATGAGTAAAAAGATAAATACTTGTATTATATGCACTCTCTGTAATGCAAAATGATGGGTTTCCAATTAACTTAGTGAGCTGTCGATGCTATCGCGTCAGTTACTCAGCTCATTTATTTGCGCTCAGACTCGACCAAACAGTTTAGACCGTTCACTCCTTTGTTATTTTCATACATTGTTTATAATTATTAAACAAACTGACCAGGAATAGTTTTAGAATTAATTTGTATGCGGTATAATCTACTTTAAGATCTCGTCCTGTCTGCCTGTCTCGCTACGTATTTCGAAAGCGCATTAGTAGGGTCTTTTCGAATTTGGTTAATGCATTTTATAGGGCCCCTAAGCCTACACTCGGGCGCATGTCCCAGGCTCTGCTGCGAGCTCGTCTTTCTGCATGGTAAATCCATGAAATTCAAAATCCTTTTTTCTCATTTTAAATTTTATAACAAAATTATCAATTCCGCAAAGAAATTAAACAATCGAGGATTGAACCTACGCTCTATGCTCTACGAAATATCATAACAAAAAATGACAGTTCGTATGGAAAATACACACAGCAATCATACAACAAAAAAATATTTTTAACTAGACTTACTGTAAACAAAAACTCATACAGCTTACAGAGTACTCTCTATTAGTAGCAACAAGAACTTAACACAAAATAAATAGAAAACTCGAGAAAATAAAGTTAATAAAGAAGAGTATGTAAGGCACCTCCGTCTAGTTCAGAGATTAGAACTGTGGAGTAGAGTTCACGGCGGGTGTCAGCGGAGGGCATCAGCGTCGTCCACACCATTGCAAATCGACCGCAAATGTAAGTGAAATTACTAAAACTCCTTACAATAAATCAGGTATTTCTTGAAAATACTAAATCTTCAATATCATAACAGAACAAAACATTAATATTTTAACGTAAAACTATGCTTAATGTTATGCTTTTTTTCCAACGTCACCAATTATTTATAGATTCACATTTCTTATTGGTATAAATAAATAAATCCAATTATCATTTACAAGATAAAGATTAGAGATTAAGGAAGATTTCGAATTTTTGTATAACAAAAGTTTCAAACTTCTGGTAATTTATTTATTAACGTCCAGTAGAATATATTCAGTAGAAGTTCTAAAATTTTCATCTACAGTAAGTTCAATTCAATTGACAATATTACATACCGTAATATTGTCAATTGACTAGTTAATATGTTCTCACAACTACGAGAAACTAAAGAAAAGAATCGTTAAAAATTTAGAACAATTGGGCGAAACCGCCGCTTAGTCAAAACTTTACACTTAAGTCTACTTATCAGTCATTTTGAAACTTTATCTATTTCCATATTCCGTCATTGAAAGACACCGCATGTTGTGTTGTGGACGCGCTCGCAAACGTGTTTAAGAAATTCATGTTTTTAAAGTGTAAGCTCTTATAAACAAAAAGCTTTTATCATTGTTTGTAGGAAAAAAACGTCCACTCGTGGCATCGCCACAGATATTTCGATGAAGTTCAATAGCGATGTAGAAGTGATCAGCAATGAGGCGGGCCGTTGTTTGCGGCCGCCGTAATGGGCCGTGTCTAAGCAGACTTATCTATAATTGAGATCGCTCCGGCGTCCGCGCAGGTCGACTTAATGTACACTGGAACTGTATGTGTAAGTACTATGTATGTACGTATAAGTGGGTAGGTACTTTGGTACGTAGTTTTCAATTATATAGTAAAAAATTACAGACTTTTACAAAAGTAAATACTTCATTAATATTTTGTTAATTATTCATATTAATGAAATAAAATGTATGATCGTGTCAAATTGTTTTTCAAATGTAAGTTTATCATATTTGCATGTACCCTGCAATGGTAAGGAAAGCAAGTTGACTCAAAGACAAGTAGCTCGTGCCCAGCTATCTCCTTATCGAGAGACCTTACGTAATACTTCCATTACATGGGGCGTCTCACAATACTTCGTCAAAGTTAGCCGAAAAAATTACGAAATCTGAAAATAAATCACGTTCAAGAAAAAAAGCGTTCAGTGATACAACTAACTCAAAATATTACTAGTTACTAAAAAATGCAATGCAATGTTAATTCAGTTTGGATCATTAAATGAAAAGTGAACAATAAATATGACTACAAAATGTATAACATATAGGAAATTTACAAAAGAAATTGTTTAATGTATAGTAACTTAAATTTAAAAAGAACTGAGATGGAGATAATTGCCAAAGGAAAGTTTGTGACACTCCTATTAATAAATACTAATTTTGTTACAGTAGTCCTAGTATTATAGGATAGGATTTAATATATTTCAAAATATATTAAACGCTCGTGTACAGAGCTTAAAGAACAGGTCCTGTCCATTAAAAGGCCAAATAAGAATGGATATTTTGATTCGTCTTCAACTTTCACAAAGCGCTAAGTAAACTCGTTGTAATAATAAAAACACATAACTCCACGCGACGCGACGCGCCGTACAGACGGAAGACGGGACGTGTACCCCACTGGGAGTGGGGTACACGTCCCATCCCGCTTTACGAGTAAGTTGTTGGGAAACACTAGTTATTGTTACTTCAATAAGTAATCGAACTCAAGATGTTATTGAAATCTATTTCGAGTATTGCTTTAATAACGTTGAATACAAGTGTGTTTTAAAATAATAACTCATTTTAATCTGAAAAGGTTTCGGTGAAAGAGGACTGTCAATGAGTTTTTAACACTTAACCTTTTATTTTGTTTCCTTATTGTAGTTGTGTTGTTGCCTTCAATTCAGTACACCTGATATATGTAGCCTTAAACTTTCTATATTTAGCCTTTTTGTTAACCAGAAATTATGACACTTTATCAATTGCACTTCAGATTGTTATTTAAAACTTCATTCATTAATTCTGGATGTAAAGTAACATATTTTATTTTACTTTTTTCAGCTTCACGCTTCTTCCCGCATAGCAGGGTAGCCAGTGAGAACCTAGTTTCAAGAAACTTGGTTCTTTACTTTCCTCCTGAATTTAAGGCATTGCGCGTCGAGTGGTGGAACTCAACGCCGTGCTTTGTCTTGTCACCAGAGCAGAGAAATGAAAATAATTTAAATATAATAATTCCAGCTCAGCAGTCGCGTAGACAATCAGATGCTGTCACGCTGCGCTACAAGTACTACTTATATGACACTTACTGTAAGTAGAAA
This sequence comes from Podotricha telesiphe, assembly GCA_038994665.1. Taxonomy (NCBI): domain Eukaryota; kingdom Metazoa; phylum Arthropoda; class Insecta; order Lepidoptera; family Nymphalidae; genus Podotricha; species Podotricha telesiphe. The sequence continues at coordinate 1,147,883 of JAOYRR010000319.1, read as the reverse complement.
TTACATTTTTAGTATTTTTAGTATTCCTAAATATCACTTGCACTCTTTTTAGTTAATTACCGATTAATGGGTCTGTTTTTTGATTATCCTTTATTATGCTTTTTTTGTTATAAAGTATAAAATAAATGTTTGCTATCAATATTGTTGCATTCTATATTAGTATAATATATATTTTAGCTTCATAATCAGTTATATAAATACGTGTTTGTAATATAATATAATTACTTTATAGTACAACTCCACAGATACATATACAAAAAGAAATCCTTAAACTTTTTACTTCACAATTAGATTATCACACAAAAACTGTACATAAAGGCTTCCTAGGAACGGAGCTAGTATAATAAGGTTTTTGTCGCCGCCCAGTAGCCGTCACGCTCGAAGGCCGACGCGTCGAAACGCCGAATCGTCTCTTAAGGAGTTGTATTACATGGTCGTAAAAGGAAACAAATTAAATTATCGATAAAAAAAGAAGCAAAAACTTGAGGAATGATAATTAAGTTTCGGCTTCGATTTATATAGATTTCATATCACAAACGTTTTATTCTTGTTTTAAACTCACTGTAAGTTGAAGAAGAGTTTTAAGCTTATGTTTCTTTATTCAATTATAGGCACTTGAAATATATTCAAAACTTAACCAGTACTTGTTAGTACTAAATGAGAATCTAAGTGTTATGTTCAGGACGAGCGGCCTCAAATAGAAATTCTGTGTCATACATTTTAATAATGTATAAAAAGATTAACGACTGGCCGTTTTAAGGTAAAAAGTGAAGCTCCTCGTGCTTTAACCCTTTACGTAATTTAATTGCAGATTTTTTAAACCTTATTCACACATTAGTATTGAATAAAGTTTGGTAAAATAAGCAGACAAAGGCACCGGAAGTCGCTAGTTAAATATAATTTCGATATTGCACTGAAACAGAAAGGAGGCTTAAATAAAAGCTTTGCATTACGTTGCAACAGATGATTACTGCGTATAAGAAATTATGAGTTCCAGGAAAGCCCGGTGTACAGCAGGGGCCTGCCCTGCACACTGCAAGGCCAAACTAAATCATAGGTTACCATCAATCTTAAAATAAGAAAATAAAATCGCTTCGTTATATTTTTTGTACAATTTGTTATACATTTTGTTTCGCTCTTACTTATTAAGAACGAGAAATTATTGTTACTTTACATATTAAAATCTGTTGGTCTCGTTACTAGGGTCTTGACTTGTTAATCGTGGGTCGTAGAATCGATTTCCGCTAAAGATTACCGTCGATAAAGGTTTATACATATGCAGGTGCTTAATCTGCCAGGATTTAATCTGCACCAAGTCTTGTCACTGAGTGAAAAATAATAGAAAACGCCCTAAATATTATGAAAAAATAAAAAAAACAATGAGACAGTATATTACCTGATGAGACAGTATGTACCAGAGACAATATATTATCAATAGGCATCTATTCTTGCAAAAATAGAAGACTGGAGTAAATATATAAAGATCGCTAAGGCATGCGTTCGTTTCTTGAACGGTTTTCAAGAGGCGCGGGTTCCAATACCGTTGCGTTTAAATTTTTATACGTTTTCTAAATATGTCTTTTTCAATTTCCTTATTGTGCGAATAACACTTTAAAAAATGTTAAAAATATATATAGTCTCACTTCATAGTTCCTTTACAGTAAAATATACTTTTAAATATTTTGAAAGATTGAAGTCCTTTTTTATTAATATAATTTATACTAAATGAGAGAAATAAATAATCATCATAAAACTTATAGTTAAACAAACTGATTGAGACACAGGTGTATTTAAGTGACAGAACTCTATTACGAACTGAAGACATACAAAGTTTTAAAACAAAAACATAAAATATAATTCGGTTTTTATTTCTTTCCGTTCGAAACCGTAACAAATTCTAAAAATTCAATAAAATTGTCATTTGATTTTAAAATATACGATGTCGTGTGTAAGGAATGTCGGTCCTGGAACTCAAAATAAATATAATATTCACAGACAAGAAGGCTTTATCAAAAAGTGTCAATTATTAAATTCAGTGAATATAAGCTACAGGACTTATTTTTTTCTTGCAAACGAAACCTTCGCAAAGTGTAATTGTGGTGACTTCTCCTGATAAACACTACAGTAATGATATAAGCTCAAGCTTGAGAGTAATGTGCATCATAGAAAGTTGGAAAATAGTACTAATTTATTAACCTTAAGCTTAATGAATTTCTTACAAATAACCACAATCTTCAAAATATTTAAGTTTATTTAATTATTTTTACTCTTAGACATCGCCTACATTATGCCTGATATATTGAGATCTACCTGACCTAATCTATACTCAAAACACTAAAATCTCCACTTTGTGCCATTTTTGTAGACATTTCTTGTTCGATAGCGAAACCCGACGCCGCCGTTTAATTTGAACAAAGTCTAAAACTGAAGAAATTAAAAAATATATATTTTTCATATTTATAAACCTTATCAATAGTCGGTACTTATTTAAGCAGAAATACAAAAAATTGTCAGAGAACTTTTAAATATTCATATAATTACTGAAGAAAGCCAAGCCTTCACTAATAAATATAATTAAGATGTTATTAAATCGAGAATAACAAATCAATTTTCCATTTTCCAATTTTCAATTGAAAAATTGAGTCTATGATCAATATAATAAATAAAATATGATCTACCAATTTAAAAATTTCATATGAAACTTAATTGAAATGATTCCGGCACAATACATCAACGAATAAAATGTAAATAAAAATTATAGAAGTAAAAAAAGTCAATTGAGTAGAAAATTATTAATGAGAATATTGAATATTTTTCTCTTGACAAGAAAAGCTATCAAGATGTTTACGACACAAATGAGATTAGTGTAATTTGATCGAAAAGTCCAAAGCAACGTCCCAATCAAATAGTAAACAGTTTTACGAACATTTCTAATTTATTTCCTCATTTGCTTTGGACGTGAAATAATTGAATCCGTACGAGATCCCATCGAGCTGCATCAGGTCTCGCAGTGACGACAATTACCTAACACGTCTTCCGATTTTAGCTATAACTTCAAAATTACATAACGCTTCGTAATTAATATATAATAAGCAATAAAGTGATGCGTTTGTTATAATTTATGAAACCCACACAGTGCTCCCGAGGCGGCGGCGCGTGGGCGGCGCGACGCGACCACTCCACTAAATTAAATGTAGCTTTAACACGTCGAATCAACAACTCATCGAAAATATTTAGACTTAAACTACTCTTAGAATCGGACAATGAATAATCAAAAACTATTTTGTTAGTAATTTCGTTGTGGTATTGTTTAGGTAGTTGACTTTATTATTCGTTACACACAGGTTGCAGTTTCATATAGTATCGTATATAATATTTATAAATGCTGTTTTTTTTCTCCAAACTAAATTTAAGCTCGATCAACGGATCTGTCATATTAAACTAAGGCAGAGAGGTATTTCACTAGCCTTAGAACCAAGAGGCGAGAGTGAAAATGTTAAATATTATCGATAAATCCAAATATTTCGTTATAATTTCGATATCGCGACTTCTATCGTTTCACACGTATGAGAGTGACCCTATCTGCGCATGATACGTTCACTTTCGGCAACGTCCATGCCCATAAGTGGTACAAACGTTTAGAAGTTTCCTCATAACAGATAAATCTGATAAAGTGTTGCCGTGATTTGTGGCCGAGCTTTGGCAATTCGGCAAGAGTGTTCGCAGAGAGCCGGCGCGTCGCCCGCGGCTCGCCATCCGTCACATCGACGCGTCGCCTATTATCTCGGACGCATAAGTTTGCATTGTTTCATAATATTCAATAGCTGAGAAACCTGTGTCATTTTAGGTACATTTTAGATTGCTGAGATATGCCTATGTGCCAATATATAATACCCACAATATATCATACTCTTTTGTTAAAGTTATGATCGTGTAGATTGTAGATAAAACTAATATCAAAGATTATTTATTTAGTTAGTGAGCTATTAAACCATTTGTTTTCTAATCAAGGTAATGGTTTTCGGTTATTATATTTATACAATTAACGGCTTCACTGTTATCTGAAAATAAATCAAATGTCGTAATTTATTATCTTTCATTTATCTACGCTATTACAGTTAAAACGTGTAATAAAACAACAGTAAGCTCGTTTTGATGCCCGAGGACAGGCGTAAAACGGTAACATTAGCGGCTGTGAGTAAACAGATGGAATCTCAGCGGACACAGTGGCGAGCCCTGGGGTACGCTGCTAACTCGACCCGCCTTTACCAGCCTCTAGCCTTCAGGGTCTTTGTAATCGTTTTTAGAACGAGAATAAAATAGTATACAAGACGTGAAGAGTTGTATTGAATCCATTGCTTGTTACAGGTTACAGGTGTCGCTTCGAGGCTACAACTAAAACGTAATGGATGTCTCGAGTATAAATATTCATTGATCCGGGATGTTATTAATATGTTGTTGGTGCGAGGAGTCAAGGATTTTATTAAAGTCATTACGTCGGTAATGAAAGATGTCCCGCGGCCGCGACACCTTATGAAGACATTGTTCGATCTAATGAGATAATAAAATTGTTCATGGGAAGTCCACAGTCGGCAGTCGGCACTCCGCGGGTCATTACGGCCGTATGCATTTTTTTAATAAAAGTGTAACAGATTGCGGGGACTTTACGACACTGTCATTACCGCCTCAAGCGTGGCTAAAAAACACATTTCTTTAATCATCACTTCCCACTGTTAATAAACGCGCTTCTCATGAGCGGCGCTACCGACCTGTACGCAATACGCAACAGTTATTATTTGAGTGTATCAAATATAAAATCATCAAGGCAATTGTTCAAAAGGTGTAGTTTGTGTTTGGGCCTTTTTATTATTTGAGAATTTAACGAATTCATACAATTTATTAATTATTTTTTCTTAATCTGGATAAACGGAATTGGTAATAATATATACACAGTGCAAGAGACAATTGCACTTGCAATATAAAAATCTAATATTTGATATAAGATGATAAACTCACACATAAAAATAATTGAAACAGAGTCATTATAGGCAATAGAAGGCAACAAAAACAGAAACTTGATTCAAATTGCGTGTATTTACAAATACTAATCAAATCGTCATTTGTGAAAGGAGACTCTGAATAAATCATTTTTTTGACTCAATGTTCGACCTCCTGCGATGGTCTGAGAATTAAACTTTCATCGAAATTCAACCCTGAATTTACAATCGAATTCTTCATTTAGGATGTATCTGACTGCACTTTTGCTACTTATACAAAGTGGAGTACACTGTAGCCTATTACGTGTCTGGACAGAAACTGCATTGGGAATAAAATATATAATTGGTAACATTTTTTACTGCAAATACAACTTTTCTAAAGTATTGTAAGTAATATTGTGCGTGTTACAAATTCCTCTTACCAACGTCCATTGTACAAATAATTACATATATTTTGAAATTGCTAAAATTGATACCTGCTCAAATGCAGGTCCGTAGCAACGAGTCACGACACTAATCACACTGCGGTTTAATGCTAGGAACATTCGAAATTAATTTACAATCGAAAATTGAGAGCAATTTGGTGACGAAACTACTTGCAGTGTCTATAGCCAGTGGTGCGGTATACAGGTTCACATCTGCTATTGCATTTTGCAAGAAACCAGGGCAGTACGCGAGGCAACTAAAAAATTTTTTGTGGTAGTTTGATATAATAATTGTATCAATTGACAGAGAAATGCCACCTTAGTCTACCTGTAGCCACGGTGTAAAGTGTTTCTAAAATTTATTTTCGAATACTAATAATATAAACAAACGATTAACTCGATTAAAAATAGTTTCATTTCAAAATGGATAAATATTGTTACAAAGAAAAACAACATTTTTTTATTGTACGTAATATTTATTACTATTACAGTGTGTTAGTTAACTGCATTAATATAAAACCATTAAAAATATATAAAGCTTATTCGAAGTGGTCTCCCTTTTTTGCAATACAGTCCTTTAAGCGTTGAGGCCTGTTATCAATAGTAGTACGTACTTTTTCTATAGGAAAATCCTTCACTGCTAAACGTTTGGATTGTTTTAGGGACTCCACATTATCATGGCGTTTAGAGCAAGCTTTATTCTCTAAAACGGACCATAAATTATATTCCAGTGGATTAAGATCAGGAATAAATGACGGCCAGACTTCAGCTATGATGAAGTCTGGTCCTTTTTCACAAAAATATGGCTCAGTCACTCCTTCATAGCTAATACACCACCAAACCAACACAAAAGTCGGATAATGCCCACGTTGTAACTCCGTTGAGTAATTGGGAAGCTTTTTTAAAACTTTCAGCATAAATACGGTCATTTTGTTTGTTAAAATATTGCTTAATTGACAAAAAAATTCTCATACGGAAACAATTTTTTTTTGTAATCTCCCTTTGCGTACCGCTGAAGTACGAGTAGTTGTTTTGAATTTACCACACTATTATTTTTTTTAATTATCACTGCAATGACCAGTGCGTCTCTTAAAGGCTGCAAGTCCTAAGTCATCTTTTAAAATATGTGATATGATTATCCCGAGGTAAAACCTGGACAGGAGTTCTTCGAATTCCTTCCCTTACTGCTTTGATGGCCTTTTTTGTACGAACACTACGGGACCAGCCAGATCTTTTTCTGTCTTTTACCTATCAATTGTACACATACATTTTAATTATAACAGTATTTATGGCCAGACTAAGTATATTATATATATATATAATATACTTAGTGTACTTACAAGTGTAGAATATATGTATATATATATATATATATATATATATATATATATATATATATATATATTCTACAATTGTAATACATGTATTAGAGACTGGTAATGTAACACTCGGGTTCACAACTCATAAAGCACGGGCGGTCTGAAATGTATAATTTCCACAAATCAATCTGTCTGTCTGTTCTGAGGCAAACCTTCACCCTATTTGTATTGCGCTTTGAGAAATAAATCAAATTAATATTTAAAACTGCAGCTTACGCCGTTTTTCAAGGAAACATTTAAGTTTTATATATTTTTCTTAAATAGTTCAAACCTAAGCGTTAGAAACTTACATTAATATTAATTTAACGAACCTTCCGTAATCTGGCATCCAATAACGTATATTTCATTGAAACTAACGCTTATTATTGAAATGAAAACAATCATTTATAACCTACGTACATATGTACACAATACACATTTGTCTTGTAAGATGACAAACAATAATATTAATAAAACTTAGGCATACACGAACCGACGTATTTTTCGTAAATAAAGTTTAAGTAACAGAATACTGTATTTAGTAATAGTGAGCTTAGAGGAGAGGATATGAGGCATTAGAGGCATGCTTTGAATTTGTAAGCACTCTCCTGTAAGATAAGTAAGTCCTCGCTGATGACACATGCGCGTGCCCAGCGTACCAACTACCCTCGTTTCGAGTTTGCGAGTGCAGCCTACGTGGTACATCTGCCCTCTGACTTCGACCTAGAATGTACTCATATATAACTTGATAATGCAGTAATGAGACACTTGGGATTACAAGCGTGTACCATAGCCTATGTTTGAGATGATGTTATATTTTGGGTAATATAACTTAATTGAAATATAATTTCTGGCGAAACTATGCTATTCTTCTTAGGATATGTCTTGCTGAATGTGAAGATTAAATAAGCTTAGTTCATACTCGAGATTATATTTTTAAAGTTGACATTTTGCCAGTACTAACGCTACTCGAAAGCAATTTTTTTATATTAAATTCATATAGGCTATTACAAGCACTTTCGAATCGTCAAGTACAAGTGTCAGTATAGTCAGCCTTACAGGAAGCTACCGCCGACTTGGAAGACAGTTCTGCCAATGAGAGCCGGCGAGAAACTCAGCATTTGCTCTTATCAAATATCATTTCACAATATATAAGAATGTGTATATAATATTTATATGTAGTCTTCACATATTTGTACAACATTGTCAGATCAACTTTACATATGATATAGTTTCACATGTAAGATAAACGTGAGAGGGTCTGAAGGAAATCAAAATATTATTATTCTTATTATTACCAGACCATGCTAATCGTTTATTACACACTAGTGATTCATCTTGGCGATACTCGAATGTAAATGTTTCTTTTTGTTTTTAACATCAGGAGACCCAAATTGAGTGAAAAAATATTATATATAGAAAATTGAAAGCCTTACTATCGACGTCGGCCACGAATCACGATCGCAGTCAAATTAAGTTCAAGCTTCTCTTCTAACTTGTAACATAAAAGTGCACGCCCTCGGAGCACTGCACAGTGTACAGTGCTAAGTGGCAGGTAGAGGCAAGTAGTGGACGGTGGTGGTTCGAATCGAAGGTTAATTCAATTACCGCGCATGACTTGCCACCTTCCGACGACGCGCGCTAGTGACGGGACACACCACGATATATATATGATTATTTTCTAGGTATAGTATATATACTCCTAGAATTTGAACTGACATTTCAAAAGTCACACACTTTACAAATGCAGATGCCTCCAAAATTATAAAATATTCTTATATATTACATGTATTTTTTTTTTTAATTATCATCCCATCAATAACTTTAGAAAATAGTTTTATATCTTTCATAATTAGTGTTCAATATTTGTCACCATGTAGCACTGATTCCTTCGAAATATCCTTCCTGCGAAATAAATCTTTTTCTTAGAATTATTAATGGACAAAGTATTCCTAAAAATGTAACAACGACAGAAATCCCGAATATAAACCGTCTCCGAGAACCAACTAATTTAACCCTTCTATACAAATTTGACGATTATGTGTTCAGAAAACAACATGTCCAGTAGAGTAGTGAACAACAGTAAACTCTAAATTAATGGGATAGAGTTTAAAATTCAATGCAAAATCAATCACGTTTGTAATTAGTGTATAGTATCGCTTACCGTTTGTTACTATAGCCAAGTCTTAAGCCAATACTTTCAAAATTATAAAATTTAATGAAAGTGATATCTAGTCCGAACCCTTTCATATTATTAGGAATTAAAAGAAGAGAAAAGAGATTCGAGCCAAAAGATATCAGTGGCGAATTAATATTTTAATATAAGACACCACATGTCATTGAAATATCGGTTTTAAAAAAAGACATATTTCGAAAACGTATAAAAATTTGAACGCAGCGGGATTTTAACCCGCGCCTCATGAAAACCGTTCAACCGGTTTTCAAGAGGCGCGGGTTCAAATTCCGCTGCGTTCAAATTTTTATACGTTTTCGAAATATGTATTTTTCAATTTCCTTAGTGTGGGAATAACACTTTAAAAAATGTTAACAAAAATATATATCGGTTTTACTTTATGTAAAAAATAAAAAACAATTCAACACATTCCACTTATCCTAGTAATTCATTCGCTAGTGCACAGCGAGTGTAGTAAAAAATAAAGAGAGATCGTTGACCGCGTTAATTGATGTTAATGGGTTAATTTTTACAAGTTCCCGAGAAATGAAACTACAGTCCAGTTTACTCACTGTTGTCACTCACGCCCTCACGGTATCCAGCGACGTGGCGGCTCACGGCTAGTACAAGTACACTACTGAGAAATAAAAAAATTATAACTTATGCTATAAAAAGCTTAATTTAATTACCCGTATTTAAATATACAAAATGGAGTTATTGTGGAGCAGTTAAAATATTCATAACAAAACGCAATAGTCGAGGGTTTGCATAGTAGTTCGTTTCTGGAGAAAATATGCTTATTACCTCGCCATTTATTTTCCATATATCACCTGTTATCATTAAAGACTGAGCCAACACTGTTATTTTCAGCTCTATATGGAGAGGTGTCTCTAAGCAATATGAAAAACGAAAAATGCTTGAAACATTTACAATTTTATTGAACAATTTTATTGAATAACTATTTTTAAGGCAATTCAATTCGACGCGCTGTGATAAATGAGTGTCTTATTATATAACCGATAGAGTTCCACATCAGATTTATATATAAATATTTCCTGTCCATGTCAGCAATATGTCCTGAACAACTTTTGCTGACAAAATCAAAAAGAAGTGCCAAAACATCAATCAATGTAAAAATTGTGTAACATCGAAATGTTTAAAGAAGTACATTTTATATTCCAATTGGTGTACACTAGCCTTATCAAAATCACTTTAATTTATGGTCTATCTCCGAAAAGCTTCTACAGTGAATAATTTCATAATCTAAATGAAACCACTGGCTCTAACAATTACCGCGTGAGATACCGAGTGTAGTGTAACGTGCGCGATGACACTCTGCCCTTCATTAAACACACTATTAAGATACGCGTCTAACGCCAAAGTGGATAAAACACACATTACATTCGGTTAAGCTAGAAAAGTAGTAATTTTAGAGTTATGCTGTAAAATGGCAATAAATTCTAACACCCTCGAACCTTATTTTTTTTCGACTCGATACAAGACATGAACAAACGCCATTTAGAGCTGCTGTCAGAGTAACTCTTTTGTATCTAAGTGGACACACAATGATTATGAGTTTCTACTCATCATCACGATTTATCACCACTCGAGACAATGCTTATTTATATTCAAAGGGAGTTTTATTTCCCCGGACTAGTAAGGTTGGCTGCAGCATTGGGTTTCACTATCTAAAAGGCAGTATCTCACCTACGGGAAGAAAGTGGAGCGGAATTTCCTCATAGTAGATTTCCTCCTCATACCCAGGGTAAATGTCGAAAATATGTCAAAAAAATCTAACATAAACCGACAGAACCATTCATTTCCTGGATTTCGTACTTGGCCTACGGACGTACACCTGGCTGGATAAGGAGACGTTGAAATACTTTCTTGTAGACATCAAGCGTGTTCGGACATTACCATCACTTAGCGGCGTTCGCTTGTTATTAATCGTTAGGTAATGCAATCGCGGCGGATCCGATCACAAGAATTGGAGAATCGCTTCACAAATTAACCGATGCCCTTCTTCCTGTCTGTGTGGTCCCCCTGAGACCTCGTACCTTTGAGATGGCTTTACGCTGTTTATTGTTATAATTATTTCAACAATTCTTGTGTTGAAAACTTTGTTAAATAAAGCTTGACGTGTTTTTCTTTATAGTGAGACAGTCGTGTCTGTTCTACGCACTCTAATATATTTAATTATCTTAGTAAACAGCTAAATAACAAATACCAATATACAAACATCTTTATCATACGAACGGGTCTTCATCATTTTACATATTTAGTATTGACAGTTAGACTTTGAACGTTTACTGACACTATCATATATAAACACTGACAACAAATAAATTCTCAAAAGATATTTCGCGGAGCCATTTCTCTACAAGTAGTAGTTACTGAAACTGTAATAAATAACAAAACAGGATTCGCTAAGGTGTGATATGTAGCTTATAATTACAGCAGCGACGCAGTCGGTGGTCCCCGTAGAGTAATTGACAGCCCACCTCAAAGTAGATCGACAGCTCTCCTCTGCAGTCGCGTGCAAGGCGATGTCCGTTAGTCTAGCCAATATAGCCAATGGCCACTTGAATTATTTACATGTTAAATGAATTCTGAAAAACTTGTGTGTACGCTTTGATTTAATTAATGATATTTATTAAAATTTCATTTAATAGGAAAAATCTTAATTTAGTTTAAGAAATAAACCATCATATTCTTGGTTCTTGTCTACACCAAATCATAACTGCAAATAATCAAAAAAATTAAAACTTTCTTCAGCCTCATTGCTTTCAATTATTTTAAATGTATTTTACCCTTATATATATTAAAGAAAGTAACATAATAAAAATATTGAAATATAACCTAATTGTTTAAGCTGAAGCTTAACACAGCTTTTTGTCTATTTTTGTGATATATAAAGACATAAAGACATATGCAAGCTTTTACAAACCAACATACTCTGTGTATAAAACTAGATAACAACAAGTTAATACGACGCATTGTGTAGACGCTTAATGGTTACGACAGCCAATAAACGTGGCTCCTGAGTTTTTTCAACAAAGACACTTTACACATGTCTTCTAACAAGCTTTCGCACTCGCCTCGTCTAACAAAAGCCAAAGCAACTTAAAATATTACAATGCCGTGTAATTTGTTCACAACTTTAGCTTTACGCTAAAAAAGTTTGTTCATTTCGGGCATATTTTGTACTCGATCATTTAAAAAGATATAACCCTAGCTATATTTAACTTTCCTTTCCAAGGAATAAATGTGGATTAATTGTAAGTACTTCTAATTAAACTTAAGAAAGATCTAAATATTTGTATTTTTTTACCTTTCTTTACATATTGATTAAATAGACACGCTCTAGAATCAAAATATTTTCACGGCGTTTAGATGCGCCTTTCGATATGTAACGTCTAATATTCCGGCGGAAACAGAGCGCCTTGACATTAAGTTATTTCTGACTACTCTGCCATGCCTTCTATAAAAAAAAAGTTGAAATAGTTTCATTTAAAATAAACAAACCCCGTTACTTCTACTAATCTACAAGCATACAGACATATATATCTATAGTTCTATATATTAATTTTATATTATTGTGCCACATTATATAAAGATTATACAGTATTCAAACACAACATAATTCTTCCAATTTCCAAAGTGAAGCAATACCATTTGGTTCTTGAATAGAAAGGTTTCACCAGCTTAAACACCGCGTGAATGCCGACGGTAAGGATGAAAGATGGCTGCTGGTCGCTAGAGTTAAGTCCCGGAGATAGCAAATCAAAACATTCTCGCTGTAATATGATAATCATCTTAGGGAAAGGAAGTACTAATAAATGGCAATAAATATATATTTCATAACTTTACAAGTGTCTATTAAAATTATTTTATTGGTTTAATATTTCTTGGTTTGTTTGCATTTTGATTTAATCTCAAAATGTATAAAAATAAAAAGCACTTTATTAGTAAAAGTAAAAAAAATTTTTTTACATTAAATAGTTATAACCTACAACAATTTCGCATAAGCATTATTATTATATCTCTAATCAGTAAAATTTAGAGTAGCCATTCTAATACACGAACTGCATCAACAGACCATATCTAATATCTAATTAGACTGAGAGCAAAGTCCCGCTACCCGACGAGCGGTGCATTTACATGAGAATCCAAAACACGTCGACAAGTGGCCGCGGTGCTTATTCAAATTCAGATTTATTCCATGGAAGGCTGCACAGCATCTGCATCTCCTAAGATGAAACTAAGATGTGCGCTTATAAAGATATATGGGGATGAACGCGAATGCCGTTTTTGCATCGATGAATAGGCGAGTATTACATCTTTGTTGAATGATTCTAAGTGGTAATTTATATATCATTATTATAATCAATTGAGAGCCATTATAGTGATTAGAAATATAAATAATTATATTATGTAAAAACCACATGACAATCGTTTATCCTCTTTTCGCTTTCCGAATTCGAGACATTACGTGTGGGGTGGTGGCGGTAGGTTATATATACCTCAGCCAATTTGCTATTGTAACATACCTCATAAGGTAAAACAAACCTTCCTAAAAAGCTAGATTCTAATCAAAATAACCTTTAACTCATACACCATCGCTCCTAATTTCTTTTCAGTTGACAAAAACAATATGTTGATATAAACTGATGTAACAGTAATATTTTTCAATAGACAACAAAACTAGTCGCAGTCGCTATCGGGAATCGAATTTAAAACTACAGTGAACATGAAAGCGATACACATCGTCTATAACAATAAGATATCACATACCTGTTACCGTCCTCTTATTCAGTGCTAAAGCCTGCCCACACTTGCTCGTAAGAAACAAAATGTTTATTATTATATAAAAATATATATAAAACGGAATGTCATTGTATAACAACTGGCAACACCAACTCTATATTTAAACGGAAATGGCGGAATTTAATATCACCAGGACTACTCCCAGTTAGTTTGATTTTGAGACTTTGATTTGGCAGCGGTCGGTTGAAGGTATGATTTTAAAAACTTATATAAGGACAACAGCCACTTACACTAAAAATATAGTTTTAATGCTAATTACGTGTGAGTGAACAACGGACAGTAATCTACACGCGTTCTCTCAATATCGTATAGCATTGAGAGCCCCTCAAACAAATATACGCCAATAAAGGCCGCCATTAAACCGTCGACGTCTGTCAAAACATGCGTTTCCAAGTTTTCAGCGGACGGTATCGACGCGCGCAGCTTTATCTGCCGATCTATCGATCACTGATGTATAGCTAAGCGCGGCGGCCATTCCCAGGCAAGTGTTTTGTGTAGTGTCGACAGTATCGTGACTGCGCCTAGATATCGGACGGCAAACTAATGGCACTGCTTTATAAACTAACGCCTCGAAATATACTGTCATTCCGCGTACATAGACTCGCTAACTTTTACCTAGATCTCGACAAACTTTCAGCGAGTCGGCGAGTTTATACAGTATCACAGAAGTAAACATGATTTCTACGATATCATCCAAATTATTTAGATTATATATTACTTTTAGTATTTAGTAGTATTATTATCCAAGAGTAAGTCAAAGAAAATCAAAGAAATTCCCGAATTGTGCTGAATATATTACAGTTGAATTGGAATTCACGTACTTAAAGTATTAATAGATAATTTTAATATTTATCTATGGCCTCATTACTTGGAAAATTTGAAAAAAAAAAAAAAAATTACTTACAAATCTATCACCATCGTACAAAGACATCCCGACTGTCGGAACCACATCGTCGAGGCAGCAATAGATCCTGTCCCTCTATTTGGTCCCTATTTGGTTCTAGTTAGTGGTATCGTATCGTAAATCGCGCTAACGGGACGCAGTCGTCGTCGCGTGAATAGCCTGCTCAGTGCTCATTGTCCACGAGCTGCAGCCAACAGTGTTAAAGTTCAACTTTTCAAAAATATAAGTTCTTATCAGAAAAGATTCTTTTTTAAAAATATATTTAATACATTTTGATTTCCCCATCACATCGATGGGTTGCGTGTTTCAATATTGTATGTCCCTGTTTGGGTAGAAAGCGAAGCGATATTCAGACTCGAGAGAGTCGATACTCTCCTCTCTCGCTGACGGAGATACGTGAATACAAAATACGTTGGAACATGTTCTCTCCGCTATACCTCCGAAGGAAATGTAAGGTACTCGGTCGTGTTGACTTTGACAATGGTATACGAGGCGAATTACCAGCGCGATGGTGACACGACGCTATGTTGTCACTCATTATAGCTAAACTACAAACATCCATCCTTAATAAAGTTTAGTCAAGTATTGTATTGTATTATTTTTTTTTATTTTTTTTATTTTATATATACAATAATTAAATATTGTACATATACATACATTCGTTATTGTATTTGAGAATTCAAAAATACTATCTATGAACTTGTTCTTCATTAATTAGGGTAACCTGAGTTTAAGTCTAAATTGAACTTAAGAAGTAAAGCTTAACAAACAATATCCTTAGATAATAAATATTGCATACTACACAATGCAATGGCATAATGACTTAAACAAGCGTACAATAGGTATATATTTTTTAATTAATTAACTTATTATTTAAGAAACTTCAGTAATTTATATTTGACATTATATTAACTCATTAAGGACGTCCTAATGAAAAAAATGATATTTTATTTATAAAACTTTCACTATAGATTTATAATATAGGAACTTTTCGTTTGTATTACGATCATTCCACCGAGTCGGAATCGAAGCCGCAACCAATTGCGTTACAGTCAGACGCTGTCCCACTGTGCCACGATAGCCTCTATATTAACTTATTTGTTTCCTAAAAGCCAATACACATTAAGTGCACATTTTAATAAAATAAATCTCTTATTACAACACAAAAATCCTAATCACTTAACTAAATAACCACTACAAACAAAATAAGCATGCCTTTACGCTAATGGAGGAATGTGATCGCCAAAAGATTGGCCGCTTTTTACGTAAAGTGCGCGGAGACACATTACACTACACTGGCATCGGTAAACTACACCGTACAACGCCGACCTACTAATTTAACGTGTAAACCGAACTGTTTGTATGTTCGTTAGACAAAACCAGTGGACCAAGTTAGCCTAGTTTACTGACAAATTAGTAGACGAGGGCTAAAGCTTCTTTTGTTATTGCTTTGTTAATGTTAATAAGCTCGGATTAAGTGCATTATATTATATTAGAACAATCAATTCTATTTTATTGTAACAAAACTCATATAAATTTCTGTCTTTTCTGTACTGTTTTACGTAACAATGCCAGTCGCACGCCCGTTATCTTATTTTACTCAAATATTGATTGAATTGAATTGATTGAATCAAATGGGATTCGTACCGAAAAATTCTGCAACTGAGATGTTATAGTTTTATGTGTAAAATTGAATAAGATATTATAACTAAAATAAAAGATAAGTGTCCGAAAGTATTGAAATTTATAAATAACGTAAAAAAAATAACTTATACTCTTGCAAAAGATGATGAAAGAATTCAGTTACAATGATACGAGCAGAATGTAAAACTGAAACTGACATATTTTTAACAATTTTCATTTATGCTTTCAAAGAAACGACCATCTTCATTGTCTGCATCCACTTAAATTAATCTAAATTGTATTGTGTAAACTCTCGTGCTGAGTTCGTTTTTGCAAATGTGTTTAATGTAAACTAGTTTATAGTATAAAGGAATCAAGATAATTTTGAATAGGCTTTACTTTATTACACTTAAATAAAGTTAGAACAGACAGATCGACATGAAACGACTAGACGGTGAATGCTTAAACGGCATATTTATCGAGTTTCAAAAGCGCAGTATCGATGTAAATTATCTGAAGAACGTAAATAGCTACTATTTGAGCTATAAACAGTCGCGAGCTGCTATAATGTTAAGAACTCGGTATTTATATATAAAACATATTATTAATGGTTTGGGAGACGAGAGGAAAGCTCAGTGGGAAAGCTCAGTCCAAAGAAGACGCACTTATTAGAAATATCAGTTATTTTCGTCATCGTATATCGCTAATCGTAATACCATGAGAAAAATTACATACATTTTTATATTAAGACAACCTTTTTAAATTGTAAGTAAATGATGTTTATTGTGAATATTGTTTTCAACATTTTATAAATTAAAAGAAACTCAGAATAAAAGATGGTACTTGTATTAGTAAATTTAAAAAGGGTATTTTTATCTTTAAAACCTATAAAACCGTAATATATTTATGAATGTTTTTTTTTAACATATAATATGGAACAAAAACGTTTGTTACAAGCATATCATTTCAAGTTACGCATTATAATGAAACTGTAATAATATTCCAAAAAAATAAGCATTTATTCTTTTAACATTTTTTAAAGTGTTATTACCACACTAAGGAAATTGAAAAAGACATATTTAGAAAATGTATAAAAATTTGAACGCAAGTTCAAGTTCGTAGAGTGAAAACCGGTCAAGTTGAACGGTTTTCAAGAGGCGCGGGTTCAAATCCCGCTGCGTTCAAATTTTTATACGTTTTCTAAATATGTCTTTTTCAAATAAGCATTTAGTTTTTCGTCACTAAAACCTGAACTGCTTTACTGGATATTTTTTAGCCTTCGCCTTATCATTCCCCCGAGTGGGAAGCTAGATAGTACGGTGTCGTAATGTTTTTAATATTGGTTATTTGTCGGTTAAACAGAACAGAAGGTAACAACCTTTTACTCAAAAAGAGAATTTACGAGATTGTCTATTGACAATATGAAACAGTTAATATTTATAATAGTACTAAATTACAAAAGTAATTATGATTATTAGCATTCTTTTTAAAGTGTGTGTTTTATTTACACGTTTATTAAATTGTGTATCAAACGATTGTTCGTAGAATAATCTTTGGGTAGCAGAAATTTATCAAAATCTCTCTACAGAGATGCTAACAACAAATATAAGTTGTTATAAGCGTATAAGAATTTCAACGTAGCCGGGTGTAGAATGCCCTTAAACCGTTTCCAAGAGACCTGGGTGCAAATCCCGATTCATTCAAATCTTTATACATATTCTAAAAATAAATAATTATGAGCGAGTCCATGAGGCGCAAAAAATATCATTTTATTACTTTAAAATTATTTATTTATAAAGATATTACAAAAAAACGAATAGCTAGTTAATTACCTGTCTCCTGCTCGAGGCGTGAGCCAAAAGTACTCGCATACACAGATTTCGGTACCGATCGACTACGGCGATATCGCCACGCTAATCTTGATGTCGAAACCCGCACAGTTCTCAGGAAATATGTTACAGACAATTCTTCAACGCAGACTGTCGATGGGAAAGTTATTACGGAAAAGTGTAGACCGTTGAATTGGCAATATCCCTGGCTAGTGCAATTATAATACACACAAAAACACATAAAATACAATTTATATGAATTTAAGATACCTTATATAAATGTACAAAGGCTGCATTATCTGACAACCAACAGAAGCGGACCTTCGTTTTTTTCCCTTTAGCAGGGTAGATAGAGAAAACCTAGAGTCTAGATGTTCCGTTTTCCACTTTCCGCCCAAATTCGGGCTATTGCGTGTAGGGTGACGGAATTCAACGCCGCCCTTTGTCTTACCAGAGTAGAGAAATTAAAAGACTTTAAATAAAATTATTCCTCTTTTATTTGAATTTATGTCTACAGTACAAAATACTGCAATGTAAAAATCTTCATATAATTAATCGCCGCTATCTGTTCAGCTGCTTAACTCTTCTATGTACAGAAGATCAATTTCGCAAGTAATATTTCTATTTTTCGTGTAATCTTCTTACATCTCCTGCATATAACAGGCAAAGAGAAAAATAACTTCATTCTCCACTCTCCGCCCGAGTGCAAGACGTTGCATGTTTCAACACGCAAATTTCTTGAATATTTACTCTCGTTTATCCGATCATGAAATTAGAGAGACATATGAGAGGATACTCAAGCGAGTACTATAAAGATGAAGCAACCAAATGAACTGGTAAATTTAATGTAATATAATCATAATCGAACTCACGTCCGTTGAAACAATCAGAGTTTCGAATCATTAGCAAGTATGTGAACAAGGCAGTTTTACGAAGGAGCAGGTAGACCCCAGTTACCTATAAATTCCCCGTTCGCCATTTACGCGAACGCGTACTTACGTGCTGTGTGGTAGAATCTAATTCTACACTTTTCAAACTAAACTTAGGTCTAATTTACAGACAACGATTTCTACTGATGACTTCGACTTAATAATTTTATTTTAAATAAAAGTTATTATAATATATTTTTTTCTTTCAGGTATATATTATTTATTCAATGTAAAGAAGCATATTTTTCACTTCTGCTTTACTCTAAGCGTTCGAGGCCATCGTGTCGCAGCGCTAACTGTGAATGCGGCAATTGTGAGTTCCATCACCACTCGGACATTTAATTATATATTCTTCTCATACGTCTTGAAAAATGTTTATCAAGAGTGTGAATGAGGCTTAAATTTTATAAATATATATTAACTATTTTCATTTCACCTCCCTGTTGAAACAGTCCTTCGTTTACCTATTTTACTTCAGATATATTTTTTCAGCTTTCCGATATTTCCCGGACAGTGAGCTGAGAAAACCTAGTGTCATAACAATTTTTGATTTCGAGACATTACATGGCGGAACTCAACGCCGCGCTTTTTCTTACCAAAGCAGGGAAATGATAATCATTTATATATAAGCGGCAGTGTTTCCAGGTCGATTCGACATGGGTACCTTCAATTCCAGCCTATTTCCAGCTTCAAGGCCGGCAACATCCCTGTAGGTCCTCTGGTGTTACCCAGGGTCGTGGGCGGCGGTGATCACTTACCATCAGTTGACCTGAACGCTCATTTGATTTGTCTATGGATTAAAAAAAAATAAGTTTATTCATTTACCCAAGGGGAAACCTGACTTACTCAAATTATTAAGTGCTTATTAAAATTATTGTTTGTTTAAACGCAAGGCATAATATAGCAATTTTTTGGTTCAATGTTTACCTACAGAAACCATAAATATGAATTATGATGAGATGCGCGAATCTGATATAACGAGAGTTAACCTAAATTTAGTAAGTTGGTACTCTTACAGTAGATAGCTATCTAACGGTCTCGGAGAGAAAAGCTTCGTGGCTCCCAATCAGATACCACTTAACACACACTTAGTATGCCGCACTCGCGTCTCGCGTCGCTCCACTCACGCAAAATACATCCCAAAATTTTAATGGGTTATTTGACTTATGATACACTTGCGTACATTTACACATAATAGGTACTACATAGAATTTGAAATAATCGTGGTATTTTCAATCCATTTCATATCAAAAGTCGTATGGGTTATACATTTTGAAATGAAACTATTTTAAACGGATTAATCGCGTATAATTTTGGTATTCGAAAATACATTTTTAGAACCCGACGTTTCGAACACTTTACAGTAGTCCGTGGTCACAGGTAGACTGTGACCACGGTTAAAATAGTTTCATATCAAAATGTGTAATAATCGCGAAAATCAAAGAACTTATCGTATGGGTTATAACTGCAGGAAACATTGAAGACTGTCCTACTATACTATACCACTGCATAATCAGACACTGTGCCTGCACGCCATTACACCCAACTTATCGACGATATGAGACAAGATGAGAATTTGGTTCCCAGTAGAATTTAAAATATTTTTTTCTTTATGAGTATATAATCTGCGTCCATTTTATAAGCATGTCTCAGTTTGGGAGCAAATTAGTGAAGTCATTTTTCCAAGAACTAGTTTGTAGGAAGTACATTTGGATATATATTGACACACATGATCACATATTAAACTTGTTTTCTAACAAATATTCATATTTATTTTTCATTACATTCTCCATACTTGACAAGACTTCTAAAATACGATCCTAACTGTACTAATAACTAATTTCAAACTTAAATATTTAAAACAATCTCACATATTTATGTATTAGTATTTACTAATAATTACGCAGTATATCATAAAGTTTTTGCTGGATCTAACTTCATCATATAATTGACATAAAATTATTCTTATATGAAATAGCAGTCGGTGATAGATGTGTATGAAATGCAATGTATTGTGGAGCGGAGCGGTGCGGCGCCGAGAGGCGAGCGGCGAAAGGCGAAAGGCGAGTTTTTGCAGTTTTATTATTTCCTATTACGGCGCCACCGTTAGATGAGTAAGTATTTTTTTATAACAACAAACAAGAAACTAATAAAAGACATATTTAGAAAACGTATAAAAATTTCATTTATCTTCAAAACCGTTCACAAGAGGCGTGAGTTCAAATCCCGCTGCGTTCAAATTTTTATACGTTTTCTAAATATGTCTTTTTCAATTTTCTCAGTGTGGGAATAACACTTCAAAAAATGTTAGAAAACAACAAACTATGTTAAAAGTACGTGCCTCAAAGAATATCGATTGTACGACAACACCGAGATTGAGATGAATAGTACATTACAGAGCAAACGAACACGCTGACATCAGATGGATTTACATAAAAGGCTCGTACTTGTTTTTCAGCTTCACGTTTTTTCCCTCATAGCAGGTAAGTAGATAGAGAGTACCTAGTGTCAACACACTCTGTTCTCCACTTGCTGCCTGAAATTGAGAAATTATATTTTAATTTAAATTATTCTTTCGAGTGGGAATCGAACCCACAACTAATCGCGTTTACAGTGAGGCGCTGTCCCACTGTGTCACAATGGCCTTTTTTTACCAAAAAATCGTAGTTTTTCTTTAATTTTACCACATATTATGTAATTTGTATAAAATGTAATTTATATATAAGAACATTATATTATATGTCGTATTGCTGAATACGCCAATTTAAATTGCCAGCAGAGGTAATATTTTCAATAGATTACTTTGTTGAAATGGATAAATTGTTTGGCTAACCACCACCAACTTTTAAGCAGTTATTCATATATTCGTATATATATATATATATATATAATAGTAACTCTATCTATACGGTGGTCATCTCTAAATACTTTTAATAACTAACCGAGCCCAAAGAGAAAAAACTAACCGAGCTCATACACGCAATACATATAATCAAAGCAAGCGAGGACAAAGTCGCGCGTCGCGTCGTGAGACGTCGTGAGTCGGGAGACACGAGTAGTTAAAATTTGATGATAAGTTTTCTAAGATTATGCCCGCAATTAATAGTGGGAGGTTTTATTGGCGGTCGATATTCCCAGGCGGTTATTGTTTGATTTGTCACGTGAGCTCGTTACTTTTATGAGTGCTCCAGTTCCCGGTCCGCCGTGCTTGCGCAACTATTGAGATAAAGCTCGGGGTACAATGGAATGCAAATTATATATGAGTTAAATGTTTTGAAGTATTATTATTTTTATTTTTGTTTTAATTCTATCCATTATTTCTTGTGGTATAGCTTTCTATATACTATTTTTTTATAGATTTTCTATTATGCGCCTATTCTGAGTTGTTGCATTTAAGGTGGCATACGCTTATGCCTTCTAATATCCTTTTTTAAATTTATTTTTTCATTTAGAGTGTTTAATAATTTAATAAAACGGTGCACTTTTTCCGTTACGTAAAATGCAGAAAATGTCTGCAAATAGTGAGTTTGCATGCTCTTGTATTAAGACATTCTCACATATTTGTACTAAAACTAGTACTTTATTTATACTCTTTGAGTATTTATATAGTTTTTTTTTCTGTTAAATAACTGCCATGGCGCAATAGAGGTGAATGTTTATCTCTACGCGACTGATGTAGGTTCCATGTCCTCTCGCGGCAATGTCTATATATATATTTTTTAAACATTTTTTAAAGTGTTATTCGCACACTAAGGAAATTGAAAAAGACATATTTAGAAAACGTATGAAAATTTCAACGCAACGGGACCACTAAGCCATGCGTTCTGGTGAACGCAGTGGGATTGAACGGTATTCAAGAGGCGCGGGTTCAAATCCCGCTGCGTTCATATTTTTATACGTTTTCTAAATTTTTATACGTTTTCTAAATATGTCTTTTTCAATGTCTATATATTTTTATTTTTTTGTATCCCTAGGTCCGTTACACAACGTCTAGCATTGGGCTTAGTGTTTCAATACTCAAAATCTCTTAAAAAACTGAATGACCTTCCACTAAGCTTACTCTGCCTGTATGAAGGATCATACGCCGTGTAAATGAAGATTCAACAGCCATCTAAGTAAGTTTGGGCCCTTAAGGAATAAAAAAATAAAAAGGACCCTTTAGTGTGTCCACAGTTGACTCTCCCATAGAGGAGATCACGTCGACCAAACTCTATCATTACCGGTCATAGAGAGTAGCGGTCATCGCGCTGTTATGATAACTGTAATTAATATAATTTGCCGAACTCTAACTGCTCTGCGAACTCGGCTGGCGAAACCACTATACTACAAAGGCAGCTCTACATAAAATATAGTGCTGGGGTGCAATAATTAAGGTCCATAGTAAAAGGGATGAAAATTTATTGACATTTTTGTACTATCTACATAACAATATTTAAAAAAATATATTAAAACAAAAAATTAAAACAAATAATGGTTACATATCGACCGTGATGAGACTCGAAACTGCAATCTTCGGATCCGAAGTCCTACGCCTTATCCATTAGGCCACACGGTCCTTCTTAACTCTTATAAATAATTTGAAATCTTCTTTAATGCTTATTGCATTAATCAAATAATTTCTAGGTGTTTATAACATACATTTAAAACTTCACTCATATTATTTTATTTTGAGACTTCAAAAGATTTAGTTTAAAGAAGCACCAAATAGCTGTCACTCGGTCCCGTTTCTTTACAAACATAATAAGAACTACGTATCACATTCTCACACAGGTTAGAGCCCAGTTAGTTGTCTGGTACGATACGGCATGCGTCGGAGTTCTCCGCGCAGGAAGCCTGCTGCGTGTTTTGTGAACTCCCGTACCAAAGAACCATCTCCGGCCATTTTATGTTAATACTCGCTTGAGATCTCGATAAACAGCTGACCGTTTTATTGCCATATTTCTATACATACTGCAGGACATAGATACGTTGATCTTGCGATGCTTATGTGGTCCTAGGCCTTGTATGAATGTAGTCGTGCAATGCACTTAAAATTTATTTCAAATTGTTTATTAAAATTCATTTCTTTTTCAAACTTATTATTCCTCATCCAAAGTTACTAGGTACTCTATATCAAGATTCAATTATTTTAAATATATATTTGTTAATGAGTACTGTATTTAAGCGGCAGTTTAAGCTCACCATTAATAAACAAACAGATTTGAACCAACTGAAGCTAAGTGCGCGTGGGAGGAGCTCTTGTGGGACGACACTCATAAGAGAGGCTGTTAATTGTTCTGAACGCAGGTGCTCCATACACATGATTTGTATAGAAATCAAAATATTTTTATGCAATTAGGCATTTGAGAAGTTGTTTCTTTTGATTGTCAATTAGAACATAAACTACTGCTATATTCAATATTTGCTGTTTTAAATACCATAAACTTTTTTAACCATGTATTTTATAACCATGAGCTAAACGCCTTTAGCCTTCTGTGCCAGCTGCATCTGAAAGCTGTAAACTGATATTCCACGCAGTGGTTATTTTAGTATGAATTGCGGTGTTAGTGTCACTCGTCATACATTATCCATATTCTTTCAATAAACAAATATTTTTATAATTATTATAAGACTGTGGTAACTAACATTTGCTTTTATCTAATTATGTATATTATTCTATAAGCCTAACAAAACTGAAAGATACACATGACGGTTTGATAAATATTCTGGTGACAAAACGTTGTTTTTAATTTTACATTATATATACACAAATTTGGGATTTTTAATAACATGTAACACGACAAGCTTAAGCAAAGCTATCTCGAGCTTTTAGTAGTATCATGTTTAAAAGCCTCCCACGAAACGGAAGTTGACCGAGCTTGTACAAACGAGTCATAAGACAAATAAGATCTGTCCGATGTATGGCCGATCTTATTTATCGATGACAAATTTATTTTACGATATTTTATAATTTTACAACTAGATTGAAGTACTACCATAATAAAGAACCACTAGTAATTGCAAATAATTCTAAAGTTGGATCAAACTATACCAGTGTCCCTGATGACATAAAATACGCATTACAGTAGCAACGTTTGAGTCGCTTTATACAGAAGTATATGTCAAATATATGGTAGTGTGTGTATTATCCATGATTTGGTTGTAATGGAAGATATTCGTAAAAAGGTGAAAGTTTTTCCTTCATAATTCATCAATTATAATTATACAAATAAATCTTCCTCAGGAATCACCTGTTAGCTATTAGTGAGAAGCCTACGAGAATCCGTTCCGTAGCTTATAACTTCTAGTTCATAGAAATGCACGTTATGTGTAGTATGCAGATATGAGCTATTGAGAGTTCAGTTCAGTTCAGTTTAGTTCATAATTCCTCGCAAATATATAAAGCAATGTCTAGTCTAACCTGAACGCGGTTTGCGTATCGCACTTTTTGTAAGAATTAAACGACGACTATAACTTTTTCAGATACAAACCAACTGCATCGCCCTAAAGCTATAAACAAATACACTATGTCGTTAACTAAAAGTTAGTACTGAATATTTCAAGCCTAACACTAACAAAATTAAACAACAAAAAAAAAGAACAAACTCTAAAGTCTCAATTTCCAATAAAAACTGAACACATCCTAAGAACGTAAAGCTCTCAAATTATAAAGGCAATCAATAACGCAGTGGACACTTGACAAATTTTGTAAGCAATTAAAAATATTGATCCCCTGGTGTTGATGAATGCGTCGGTCTGACAAAATACATTGATAAATTGGCGTTATCTCGGGCGTGCCGCGGAAACAACGGCTAATTGCGGGGAGATTTACGACGCGGCCCCTTTCCAGTACACGCGTGTACAATGTACATGTGACAGCACGCGGCTCCACGCGGCTCCTCCTGCCACTCGATTCGGTAATTACGAATATACCTACAAGTAAAACTAATAACGCACATCGTGTGACCATATAGATTGTGTTTCTGTAAAACAAATGTTTAAATTAAAGAAAATGCTGTCTAAATTAAAAAATATATATGTTTATAAAAGTGTTATTAGCACACTTAGGAAATTGAAAAAGACATATTTAGAAAACGTATAAAAATTTGATGCAGCGAGATTTGAACCCGCGCTTTTTGAAAACGTTCAAATTGAAAACGGTTTTTAAAGAGGCGCGGTTTCAAATCCCGCTGCGTTCGAATTTTTATACGTTTCCTAAATATGTATTTTTCTATTAATCCTGTCACATTAACAATTTCATATTTTTTTTTTCCTTAGTGTGTATTTTCTTAGTTCAAACGCTTACATGTACAGCAGAGGATCCCAATCTTATTAATAGAGATCGGCATTCAAATCCAACCTCTTCGATAAGTAGTGATAAAAAGGTGGAAAGTGCAAGGCAGTGTAGCTCTAGGTACTATTTAATCTCTATCATCCCCGCGTGATATAAGAAATTAAAAACGAGTCCCTTGTCCTCGTTTTGTTAGACATGCGCATTGTCACCAGCGACACACGCCATGGCGTTCCATAATTTATAATGCGTCGATAATTTTATATTTTATTATTAACACCTCCGCGTCACCAACAACTTCATATGTCCACATAAAGTTAAAGCCACGGCGTCGTCGCGCTCCTCACTACGACAGTTATCGATAGATTTCTTTTCAATATTGAATAAAAATACTCGTATAAGTTACGCGACGCCGCGCCGTCAGTGAGTGGACGATAAAATGTATATAAACCTGTGATATTGTTGATTTATTCGTAATGTATGGATCCAATCACTTGGCCTCCGCCTGCGTTAGCTTGTGTAATACAAAGCATTTACGAATAAGATATTCTATATGATAAGTCAATATTTTAAATATTAATAATGCAAAAGTAGTTTATGTATTTTGTTTAAATGAAACTATTTATAACCGAATTAATCGCGTATAATATTGGTATTCGAAAATACATTTTAGACCCGACGTTTCGAACACTTTCCAGTAGTCCGTGGTCGCAGTTAGACTGAGGTGGCATTTGTCTGTCATTTGATATATTTATTATATCAAACTACCGCCAACGATTTCTCAGTTGCCTCGCGTACTGCCCTGGATTCTTGCAAAATATGTTTATATAGTTAAATCAATGTCTGATACCTACACATGTATATGTCAACATAAACCGGTAAAAGTCCGCATTATTCTTTGATAATTATTAATTTCAAATTGATAACTCGGTAATACTTATTTTTTTAACACTTTTTAAAGTGTTATTCGCACACTAAGGAAATAGAAAGAGATATATTTAGAAAACGTATTATTACGTAACGTACAAACGATTGTTCGTAGAATAATCTTTGGGTAGCAGAAATTTGTAAAAATCTCTCTACAGAAATGCTAACAACAAATATAAGTTGTAATAAGCGTATAACTTTGACGTAGCTGGATGTAGAACGCATGGCTTAGCGGTCAGAGCGCTTAAACGGTTTTCAAGAGGCGCGGGTTCAAATCCCGCTGCGTTTAAATTTTTATACGTTTTCTAAATATGTCTTTTTCGGTAATACTCACTTCTGAGAATCTAGTAAATATTGATTAAGTCAGGTTAAAAGAGTTCATCAATAAAGATATAAAGAGATATACCTATACTGCTGATGCCCGCTAATCTAATAAGCATAATGCTATCTACAAGGCGACTATTAAACATCTCTACATACAAGTACTATCTAAGGCATCACGATCCTGAGAACTTCATTACACGGCCGTCTGCATACAAGAGTGGCGCGCGGCGCCGCCCGCGGCCTCTCAATACTGTTATCTTAATTGATCTCGCCACGCCTCGGGCTCGCCATCTAGCAGACAATTAAACGCTCGTCGCCACTTCCGCAATGTTACCAAACCCACTTATAAATTCGCCATCGACGCAAGTGTAATGAGAAACCCGCCATGAAATATGATTGACCCACTTCACACTCGCACTGGTGGAACTCCCCCTGTCATTTTTTTACGATTTACATAAATAAGTCTAGGTAAATTATTAGAAACGCTTTAGCGTTAACTGTTATTTTATAGCATTAATATAATAAAGCGCGCTCTAAAGTGCTGTCGCGCTCTGATTGGTCAAAAGGTCTAAAATCTAAATGATATCATTGAAGCTTCAGTGAAAACTATTTTCAAGTGAAAAGTAACATTTCTTTGCAGTGTGCTGGTATATACAAACTAGATTGTGACTGTGGCTTATCTTACATTGGTCAAACATAGAGGAGCATCGGTATAAGGGTGAAGGAACACATCTCTGATATCAAGAATGGGCGTGTATTGAAGTCAGCTTTGTGTGAGCATACAATGGATAAAAAAAACCATTACATCAGGTTTGATAAACCTCATATTCTCGCTAGGGAAAACAGATATATCCCAAGGATGATCCGCGAGGCTATTGAAATACAAAAACACCCTAATTTCAATAAAAAAGACGGTTGGAAAC
Source organism: Podotricha telesiphe (assembly GCA_038994665.1). Lineage (NCBI taxonomy): Eukaryota > Metazoa > Arthropoda > Insecta > Lepidoptera > Nymphalidae > Podotricha > Podotricha telesiphe. The sequence continues at coordinate 1,119,374 of JAOYRR010000319.1, read as the reverse complement.
TTTCTACCACCTGGGACCCAATAATGAAAACTTTGAAGTATCAATCCCATCACACCAGAGATAAAGATACAGTCAGCTCATTTTGCAAGAATCCAGGGCAGTACGCGAGGCAACTAAGAAATCGTTGGCGGTAGTTTGAGATAATAATTGTATCGAATGACAGACAAGTGCCACCTCAGTCTACCTGTGACCACGGACTACTGTAAAGTGTTCGAAACTTCGGGTTCTAAAAATGTATATACCGAATACCGAAATTATACGCGATTAATCCGTTTAAAATAGTTTCATTTCAAAATGTGTTATAATCGCGAAAATCAAAGAACTTACGATATACACAAATTATTAAAAAAAGGTTGTTTTTTTTCAAATGTACAATTTTTAAATAAAACTTATTAAGACATGCTGCAGTATTTCATTTAGTCACTTAATGTGGGATCTCAAAATCTACATAGAACGCAACCACTGGCAACTAGGATCAGCGATGCTGAGCTTTATTATAAATGCCTATAAACAGAACTTAATAGTTCCTTATAATCTACTCCTATATCTGTATATATAAAACTTATTTGTAACTGACTGACTGACAGACATCGCACAGCCGATACTACTAAGCAACGCTAAAATGAGTCTGTAGATAGGAAACCACTATGTGAGGATTTGTCTAAATTCCTTAAGGAACGGGAAAAGCGGCATTTTCCGTTGTAAAGTTCACGCAAACAAAGTCGCAGGCTGTACTACTTGATTAAAATAAAGTTAAGATCTAAGTAGGACAGTCTCGATGTAACGGAGATGTGCACTGTGTAATGTGCAGTGAGGTACCAACGAGGAAGCTTTCTCACGGAGGTCGCAAGGTCAGCCAATTGAATTTTACCAATACCTAATTTGTATTCGCAATTAACTTAATGTTTTGGCAGCAATAGGAACACATATACATAAGCACTTAACTGTAAGCTCACTTAAAGTTAAGACTAGACCCTTCGTGGCGCAGTTGAATAATAAAATCGAATTATATTCGCCTTGCTGCTCCCTGCTGCAGACTATGAATTTCTCATTCGGTAAATATGTATATTTTAAATATATGTAATTCATGTTGCCTAGCTCCAATACGAACCGTTCAATTGTGTCACTTAGCGCCTTGACAAATGAGTGTTAGAAATTACAGGACAAACCTTGTCCTTTTCTGTTGCCCTATTGTTGTCCTTTGCAAGTTTCACTAAAGTTATATATAAATAGTGCCAAGACAGGAAATATTTAAATAGTAATAAAAAATATCAAATTTATAAAACGTTTTCAATATAACTTTCTGTGCATAATACATAGATTTATTTTCTATACATCGATAAGTATAAACGAGAAGCATTAAGGCTTCTCATCTCCTAAAGTATTTCTTATAAGAAAAAACACACATGTGGGGCAAAGGTAAACTATTAATACATTATTGATTATCATTTAAATCAATTCCCATAACATCGGTTTCTTAATACCTAATTTGTATGCAATAAGTGATTTATAATCTACCTGTGCACCGTAAAACCCATAGAAACTTATATTGAATACCATAATTCCATAGTGTAAATGGCAATACATTGCGCGTTCGATGTTTGGTCAAATACGATAAGTTTTGTAAGTATTACTAGTGACACACCCACTGTCACTTGTAAGATGCCTTGTATATGGTAACGAGAACTCTAATCGCTGGAGGTCAAAGATAATGGTTTCGATTAGGTTTTAAATTACCGACTTATTCGCTTTTGATTGCTTGTTTGTTATTTAAAGTAATATTGCGTGTAATCGAAGCACTGGTCGAGCTCATGCCGTCGTATGTGGTAACTTGCGTCACCACACACTTCCCCAACAAATAAGGTGAATAATTTTTCATAATTATATGCTTACAATTTTCTATAGTAATCACTAGATAAACGATGGATACACCTAATTCAATATTAACTTAGGTACTCTTAAAAATATATAGAAATTCTTTACTTCTCTTTAATTAATTAAGATCTCTTATATTACATTCTTATTTGTACAGAAACATCCAACTTAATCGAAAACCAAACTTAAACTTCGAAATAACAAGGTAGCAGCAACAAAAAATGTTAGCATAGCATATAGTTACGATAAATTGGAAAAAAATACAAGCGTTACATTTATTAAGCTATGCACAATTTCATTTATCACACTTGATTTTGAAGAATTTCTTATAACAACGATACAGCTATGTTATCAGAAAGCAGCGTTTAGGATATATTTATCGTTATCTTAGTAACAAGAGTAGTGGAGCGCGCCGTTAGACGTGACCTGAGACCACCCGCCCCGAGACGTCGCGTGCCCCCCGACTTGCCACAGAACTACAGATACGCTAATGGTCGCTGTTGATTAAACGGAACCTAGTCGTGCCGACACACAGACATGTCTACACACATACACTCGTACGGGAGACTATTATATACTTTACTGGGTGACAAATATTTGGGAAAACACTTTTCGACTTAATTCTACTCAATTCCTGTGATTTTAGCGACATTAGTCAATAATAGTTATTTGTGGGTCCATGAGTGATTCATGTACATAATAAATTGGCTTCGGAGAAACACTGCCATAGTACTTCATATATTAAAACTAATGTTATTTCAAATATCCAAATTCTGACCGGCCAAGTAATGTTTTCGGCTTCTTATAGTTCTACTTCGTTAAAAAGTAGGCTCTACTTACCTCATCAGGTGCAATATAAACATCTATCTCAAAAAGCCTCTTATAATGGATGTATTGGGCTTCCCGAGAACCAAAACAAATGTATAAACATAAATGTACTCAATTCGCAAGAAACATTCACTTGAGCAATAAACAATGCGTGATGCTCTGATAGTCCGATAGCATCATCTCTTTGAAAACCCAACAAAGGAACCCAAATCGATTTTGTTTAGAAACATTTCATATTGGCACTCGAACAACGAACAATAAAATATTAGACAGAGCCTTTTTAATGCTTATCTCTGATTCGTATCGATCACCAAATTACAAGGCGAAATCTGAACGCGGGGCGTCGGCGAAGCAAAGTGGAGCTTATGCTTCTGAGGTGAGGGTCCAGAAGAGCTGGATGCTGCGTTATAATTACCGAGGTCGGCTACAAGAATGGTCAATCACAGCACAACCCGTGACCGCCGCGAAACTGTTACTTGTTACACGACCGGTACCTATGTACACTGTACCAACTCTACGCGTTATATACAATATTAGAACAATATCGGCTGCGTTCAATTTATTCTAGAATTAGTTATATGAGCTTAAAAATTCCGCAAAAGATTGACGTGATCGGAACAAGAACTGTCAAAGAAAATGGACTGTTTTATTTTTCAGTAATACAGGGACCCGAGCACACAGTCAATATAGTGAATGTGGCTATAGTAACTCATTTTCCACATAGAACTTTTAATTTTAATTGTACATTAAATTATCTGTAGTTTTATTCAGTATGTAATTTCACTGAATAACGCACAAACCCAAGCAACCTTCTTTTTTTTATTAACAATAAACTTGCGTAAATAATTACGTTCATAAACTCTACTTTTAAAGCTTTAGTAAGTTACCCATTCCTATTTGCTTGAGCAGTGATTTACTTTGTATGTGGGATTTCAAATTCATTCTATTAATCATCAATTCATTTTAATATATCAAATACGTTTAATTATTTTAATTTTGTTTTTCCTTATAAAAATAATAATTATTACACAGATTGCGTATATCTAATGTTATCCTATCCATACCTAATGTAATAAAACTGTAACATTACCTCTAGGAGGTCTTCAAGTCAGTAACAGTCACACGAAAACTATAGTATTAGTCTTCTGCAACATATTATAGGCTATAATTTATTTTGAAAATCCTGAAGCGGTCTGTCTAATCCATTAAAGATATTGATATAGTGCCTTAGTTGGTCCATATAGCATTAAGCATTTTCCGTATACATAAAAAAAGTAATAGTTCAGCTAGTTAAGAGCTTTCTGATGACATAAGAAAATATAAGGTCTACTTACATTTGGATTTTCAAATCGGATGATCTAAATCCTCGCCTAGAAACCTCGAAAGAAGATCGTGGTTTACGCGGCCGCTCTCTACAAATTTACTGCTACCTATTTAATACCAATAATAACTTTGACAAGTTAACGAGACATTACTGAAAGAAATTATTACATATATTACTAACTTAATTGTTTTTTTTAGCGTTGAGGCCCGCCACGCTAATGAACAGAAAGTGTAACAGTGATTTAATATACTGTTGTTCGTCATACAATTTGAAATTTGCCTACAGATTAAAAAACTTTTATCGAGACTTGCTGTAGTTTTTTCAATACACCTATGCAATTTGCATAAGGATATTGATATATACTGTAATATCGGCAAACATTTATTATTAACAAAAAAGGTCAAAAAGGTCCGTTTAAGTTATCGTACTCGTATGTATATGAAAATTATACTATACTGGTACGATACGATATATAAGTATCAAAGGAAGCGACAATATAGAGTAACGATACAAACGATTTTGATACAGTAACTATCTAAGGTCACGCAGCTATCATTAATATGCTTCGCTAAGCATCAATGAAAAATGTTGCACAAATTAAAAATAAATAACCACTGAAAAACGCCTACGTCCGGCAATGGACGGCGACAGGCTGAGAAAAAAGAACAAAACACTCATCACTCCCAGATAATTTACAATTACAGACTCACATTTGAACAAAAACCTAAGCATGTACATTGTACATGTAACACGAGAATCTTAACATGCTTGTTATAGAGTCAAGCCCATCTGACCTCACATGTTGGAGATAGACAAATCAAAATAATGTAAGGACATAAATAACGTTACCGTTTTCACAGTTATCCCGCTAGGCTAGGAGTCAGGCGGCTCGGGACGACCGCGTCCTGCCTCCCGGTTGGGTCGCCGGGGGTCGCGGGGGCCGCCGTGAGACCGTCTTCTGGAGATAACAAGCAAATGAACAATTCAATATTCCCAATTTATATGTAATTAAAGCTAGCCTCGCCTTCATATTTAAATATACAGAGATAAGTGTTCTAAAACATGTATTCCGGGCCTGCAGCATTGGGTATGCATTATATATCTGTGGCTTAACTAATTTATTGAATGAATTTGAAGTTCAAATATTTTAAAGGTCCCTTGTTGTCAAAATATGTATATACATATTAATTGGGATTTGATAGTTTAAGGTTAAATTCGATCTGTTTTAGGAAATAGTAATGATTGAGTTCATATTTTCTCAATAAAGTGTAATGCGAGAGGGGAGACATCGCATATACACATTTTAATTTTAAACTATAATATCAGTAGTTGTTAACTTCCAATTAATAGCACAATTTATTGTCCACAAACATTAAATAAAACAAATACAATATATTTTTTAATATTTTTTAAAGTGTTATTCGCGCACTAAGGAAATTTATTTGAGTTTTTATACGTTTTCTAAATATGTCTTTTTTAAACAAATACAATATGTATAATGAATGAAAAGCATTTCAAAACTTAAAGGGCCATTTTACAAAGCAAGCTTACATATATATTTCTAAATACAATTTGTATATGTAAATTCGGAAAATTGTTGGTTTCCTTAAGAGACAAGCATGACCGCACCCGCGTTTCTAAAAAAGTCGTCTGTGTAAATTGGTCACTAGACAAATGTATATCGGCTGAGACTTGGGAAGTTTTTCTGATACACGTAGACTACATCAGATATTAATACTAAGTACAACTTAGTATACCATTTAAATGATTGTTACACATTTAGTAGACATTAGTGATTTTAGCTTCCTTTTTAAACGATCGTACAGTTTGTAAGAGGCGCGGGTTCTCGTCCCCGTTGCGTTCAATTGCTTATAAGTTTTCTAAAAATGTTTTAGTCGAGAAAGGCGAATCAATCCTCTAATGGGCAGTAGTGTAAATGTATTAAGAACAGCTTCATAAAACGAAATTATACAAAGTGGTTTTACAGTAACGTTTGTTGTTTCAAGTACCTACTGCAAATAATCTTGTCTAATCTGACTTTCATTACGACAGATCTACTATATGATACTACACTTGAGCAAATTAATATACGGAAATGACATTTCCATCGCATTCTCTGCAGAGAGAGCAGGTTGCAGGCTGCAGGCTAATGAGTGCCGTCCGTCGTAACGGGACGCACTGCAATTAAGCGGGGGCTCGATAGGCGATACATCGATGTTTCGATACCGACCACGTCACGGTGCGCCAATTTAGCGTTATCGAGACTACGTGAGAGGTTCATTTAGATAAGCCTAAGGGCCTCAATGAGGAAGAACACACACTTGCAGAAATGACATCAGTACAAGCTGTACAATCAACAGTTGTTGTACTCATATTGAGAATAATGACTCATGTTCAGTTTAGCGTAAAACGATACCTTTTTCTATAAATAAGTATGAAAGGTGCCACAAATAAAATGATTCGTTTTTGTATAAGTTTATTTAACTACGTTCGTCTATAATAGATACATTTATAATTTTTGAAATGAAACTATTTTAACCGGATTAATAGCGTATAATTTTGGTATTCCAAAATACATTGTTAGAACCCGACGTTTCGAACACTTTACAGTAGTCCGTGGTCACTAATAATCCGGTTAAAATAGTACCATTTCAAAATGTGTAATAATCGCGAAAATCAAAGAACTTATTATACATTTATAATATTACAATTCATTTTAATGGCCGGTTGTCGTATCGGTAGGATGCGTATGTGAGAAAAATAGTAATTCTAAGCCACTTCTTAATCTGTGCGAAGCGACTCCTTAGTCTCGTAAGAAGGCAACGAAAGCGTGACTCATAAACAGCTAATGAGTTAATTATGCACGTAATGTAATTATTTTAAAAGACAGTCCCTTCGATATATGTCGCATTTAACCTTCGTCTCGGCTTTAACTACGAGCCCACCAGTGTAATAGTTTTATCTGGACATATATTCTTCTGAGATAAGTTTAAGCACTCAACTATATACAATATAAAGGTTTTTACGTTTTTTATAACACCTATAATAAAACAATGTAGAATGCTTTTTAAAGGCTATTAAAGGTCACGTCTGATATATAAGATCTTCGTAGATTTAAGGTCTACGAATGCAGAAGATATTATGACGGTATCGTATCAGTAAATGGTTAAAGTAATGTATATAATTTTCACTTTATTATTTTAAGATAAATGATGTTTATTTTACATACAGTCACCAGTCTGGCCTGTTGACCTTTAATTATCATAAAAAAATTCAATGTAAAGCATTATAAAAACTATTTTACAATAAAAGTCTCGACTTTACTACAAAAAAACACAAATTTCATAAAAATACGAAGAAATTAACATTATGAAAGCGGATCAACCGGGGCATCAAAACACATAAGCCCTTATAAAGAACAACAGATTTGATTCTGTTAAGCAAACTTACCATAAATGTCTTAATATAGCATAAAGTTTTTAGGATTCCGCTGGACACAGATCTATCGCGAGAGACCCCGCACAAATCACTTACTCACTCACCTGTCATTGACTCACAATGACGATAGAGTCGCCATACTGCACTTAAAATCATGAGTGTTCGTTCAATTTTCTTGGTTATTTCCTTACATCTCACAGTAGATACATACAATTGCTATGTCTTCAATTCTTCAATTTTTTTTAGAACGCATAGCTCGACTGAAACTGGGACATTAGATTTATGAAAGAAATAGACTTTAGAATTCAATTTACAGTAAGGTTAGGTTTTATTCTAAATTTCTTTGCTCAATTAAAAACATTGACTGTAAGACGATATTGTCTAGCCTCAGGGCTGCACAATAATTGTACCAGTACTCAGTCAGAGCCTACAAGAATTTACTTTTGTTGTAAGTTTCTATAAAATTTGCTTTACATATAGAACAGATACGGAAAGTGTCCCGCAGTATCCAGAGCGGTGGCCACACCAGCACCAGCACATTACCGGCAGTGAGTATGCGCCTCGCGTATTTGCTCGCTGCTCTGTGCCCTGTACTCACTGACAGTCGCCTCACGTACTTAATTGTACTTTTGCGTCGATTTCAAAATGCACTAACATATGAATTGGCACTCTTCCACAACACATCGCCATATTTCGCTTTAAACGGTCGCAATAGCTTCCAATGATTGGTCTTATGTCTCAACAGTTTATGAAGAGGAAAGCTCGTATTTTTATGTAATGACATTCATAAATTCATTGAAGTGAACAAAGCTGTATATACAATAAATTAAAAAGTTGACTTTCTGTCTGTAAATGGTAATGTGCCATTTCTATATGTAATAAAAAGGTGTGATATTGATTGATCTCTGCCATTAGTTTATTTAACTGTAAAGTCACTTGCCCTTGTATGGTATGCATTGCCGATTTCCTTGAATGAAACTCGAATAGGCCTTAATAATAATAGCCCTTTTAGTGTTATTTGAACAGAGAAAAAGTTTAAATGATTATTAATGCAGACCTTTTTACTGAAGTATAAATAAAGTATTAAAAAGTAACTAATGTTTATATTTTATAATTAATATTACAATAAAAGAAGTTAATGCGTTTCTAAGTACTCCTGCAGGTTTGTTGTATCCTTGGTAGTACGAGTATATATGAGACTTCTTATTTGAATGCAAAAATAAAGCGCTTTTAAGTTAAACCTTACACCAACCAAATAAAACATTTATAATTACCAACAAATCATGGCACTCGTTGAAAGCTCCCTCGTCACTTTGGGCACGATTTTCTTGACGATTTAACGGATGGATTTATCTTATTACTGGTTTTATGTAAATGTGGTTTGTTCACAGCCTTCTGTTCCGTCAAAATGAAATAAGCGTTGGAGGTGATTGGTGGAGTCGGGTCACCTCAGTGCTTAGTAGCACAGCTAACTTGGACGCGAATAAATCCTGTTTAATCTCGAGTCCTAGTAAATCTAAGGAAATCGACTAGACTAGATATTATTTACTTAATGGAACGTAAACAAGTATATTTTGTCATATATTCACTCATAGACATTTTTGAAGAAAAAGCAATATTTAAGATTTTTTTTTAATTCTTACAACTCATATCTCACTCACTACGCGGTATACAAAATGCGGACTTCTAAACAAGAGTTATGTCGAAATGCAAAAGTATAGTTATGCTCTGATAATCGATATACTTGAAGCTGTCAGTTATTTAGTAGCATTTTGGCGTAACGTCGTACCAGAACCGAGGAACGACTCGGTCACACAAAAACTACTATAGTTCATTCACATCGATCAACTTTTGACAATATATAATATTATCAAAGTGCTCAACAGAGATTTATTCATTTCTGATAATGCTAAATAGGGCAATTTTAAACGCACCGTTCGTTACAAAATGGACTATATAATGTTTCCTGTTAGAAAATTATTAATATTATTGAATATATATTTTTTTAAGATTTTTGGCCTTTGTGTGATGGCGATGGTTGTGACTCGTGGACAGAGGTAACCACTCACCATCAGACGAAGGTGGGTATAAGTTCTGCTCAATCCAATAAACTACATATATGCAGTAGTATTCAAATAATAAAAAGTTAGGATATGGCAATAGATAATAATAATAACTATTAATTATTACATTTTGGGAATTCTTCTTCTTTTCAATGTAAATTTAGAATTTCACGACAGGAAACTTGGTTGTTTTGAGTTATGCAGTTGAATTTACAAACAGAGCATTCAAACATTCATTCAAAGCATATCCGTATAATTTGGACTTTTCGTAACCTTCATATGTCACAAAATAGTATTTTTGTTCAGCTTCAGACTTTTTCCGCATAGCAAAAAAGGCAGGGAGAACCTAATGCCGTACAGAAAGTTGTGTACTTAGTGTTGAGTGGTCAACTCGACGCCGCGCTTTGTCTTTTCACCGGAGCAGAGTAGAAACAGAAACCACAACCATCACGATTAGTGTCAAGCGCTTTTGAAATGCGCCACGATGGCCTCAAAATAGTAACAAATAATTTATTATTTATTTCAGTCAATTTGTATTTTCTCCCTTTACGGGTAAACGCAAACACTTCCGTCCACTTAATCGTAAAATAAGTCTCAGTTGTTAAAATGACAATCAAAATCATAAACAAAAACACAATTATGTTTAAAACAACAATTTATTTGCCTTCTTTCATAAAATGTATCTTTGGTATTACTTTAGTATCGATTGCAGAAATTACACGAAATACATCCATTCTGAACACTTAAGCCTGCCCTCACGACGCCCCGACTCGTTTACCGCTCCGCGGCGCAGCGCTGCAGTGCGCGGGCGCAGCGGCGCGCGGCGGCCTGGCCTGGTATTAAATGTCACTCATACATTATTTTACGAAGGAAGGTCTCTATAAATAAAGCTGAAGAAAATATGATACCTTGCTCACTGTTTATAGTATTGCCGAGTTATATTTGGATTAAGCTCGAAATGAACTATATAAAATGATTTAACATTACATATATAATAAACGGGGCAGTGTGACAACGACTGCCTATAAATGTGACAGGTTGTGGGTTCGATTCTAATTAGGAGGCATGATTATATCTATATTTATTTATCCACTCTGGCAACACAAAGCACGACGTTTGAGTTCCGCTACTCAACACTAAATGTCGGAAGACCGGAGTGTCTTGACACCAAGTTTTTTCTGACTACCCTGCTATACGGAAAAATGTGTGATGCTGAAAAGAAGGCCAGTATATTTTTTGAGACCAGTTATTTTATTTATAAGGCTTAGGTACATGTATATAGCCTCTTAACTAGAATAGTCATTCTGATTTGTAACGTTTTTCTATGTACCTATAATCTACATTTAACGTTTACATTATTATATATTAGTACAATATAAAACAGGTAACCGCCAAAATATATGCGATATGTAATTAAGGTTTCTTTTAATAAGATTACGTACAATATGTTTATATAACTATCGTTCCCATAAGATCTTACAAAAGTGCACAAAGCTTATTAAGCTCTCGCGGCGGCGGTGCGGCGCGTGGCATCACGTTTCAGCTATTGTTCACATTGTTTCAGAGCGCTCCAATAGCCCGTGGCCACGCCCCCCCCCTCCCCCTTGCGGGGAACCACCGGGGAACCACGCCCCCGTCACGTCATCTCCTACTTCTCACAACGTTATCATCAGATGTATATCTGCTTCCGTGATGCACAACACAGCCGAGCCAGCACGAATTAACTGCACTCCCCATTAAATACTAATGAGGAGAATCCTGATATGAGCTTTCAACGTATACTATTATAATTTTAAAAAATTATAAACTTTTTTTTTCTATTAATGATTCTCACCACGTGGCTATATAGAGGTACAGAGATATCTGTAGAAGAAAAAACAATAACATTTATAAGTATACCTATCAATAAGCGTTCGCGTCTTCAGTTATAGTAGCGGTTAAACTGTAAATACGGATAAGGCGTTAAGTGTCAGACATTCACGATTTTACCTTTAATAAATAGTACCCAGCAGTGACTAACAGTACCAGCCTGCATCTGGCTAGAGATCAGGAGATCACTCTATAAATACAATTCACTGGTGTTATCCATCGCCACTTTAACACCTCACGAGGGCACGCCGCACCACGCCGCACAGCTACGGACCTACTGCCTATACACTGTATTTATTGCGTTTGCTTGCCTTGATAATATTTCTTCTATTGCGGCTTTCAAATCTAAAAACGTGATATCCAAAGATATCATAAGTATACATAAAAAGAAATGCTCTTTAGACGAATGTTGTTTAATCTAACATATCATTTATGGAGCCGATTAGTTTTTTTACGCAAAAAAGCAGTAACCTTCTGTGCCGTCATTAAATATGTAACAGATCAGTTCAAATCAATGTGTACAGACGAGGCGGCGACTTAGAACTATTGCGCATCATAATTGGCCAATTACATTCTACCGGGTTCAACGCGCCGCGCCTGAAGCTATGTGTCTCAGATACTCTTCTGATACATCCACGCTACATCTCGCCGAGATGAGAGCAACGACCAGACAGATGCTGCAAAAAACTCACAGCCTCCGTCAATGAAACCAATCGGAATTAGAAAATGAACCGTATAATTAAATTATGGCCATCACGTTCAGTTTTTGTCGGTCGATTCGTTTAATTAAACTACGTGTCACGATAAAGAGGAGGTTTCCAAATCACTTTGGAATTATATTCATATTCGTGATAAGAAGAATCATTATGAAAGTATTTATTTGTTGAGATAACAAAAGAAACATTATTATTTGATACAAATTTTGATTAGAATTTTACATTTCTAAAGTTACACTTAATTGCAAATACGAGAACATTTTTTTACTCATACTCCTTAAGTATTTTAAGTTTCTTTGCGCAATAAAGTAAAAGAGCCAGTGGTTTCTCGATAATGGTGTGAAGGATTGCTCTTGAAGCATTTAATTGAAACTGTTGATTCAACCATCACTCAATTCTTGACCACAAATGGTTTCCATTTAGGGAATTCATAAATCACACTCGCAATTCATAAATAAACGTTTCTAAGAACTAATGAATACAGAAGTCGCGACGATCTAGGTCTATCACACAACAGATCGCTAACAAGCCTATAAGTAACTATAGCTAGAGTTTGTTTCAATCGGTACCACTTGGGTCGTTTAAAGATGACGTTTCTCGATTTTTATATCGAAAAAATATATATTTAATTTTATAATATACGTATATTTTGTTTTATTTATAAAATTAGTGATTAAGATTATCTTTACATTTTTAAATACTACGAATATATTTTACAGTAATGCAATTAACACATGTTTTTCTGAATGCGTTAACCTGCCAGTAGACTAATTGACATGTAAGATACGTGTTGCCTTAGCAACGTGTTTGTCACCTTAACACGGACGTATATCAAAGACACGCTAATGTGTGTAAGTTTTAAATTTACTAATTAAGTTTTTATATAAAAATATTGACATATTGAATTACTTTTTAGTATAAAATTAACCGTTCTACATTTATTTCCGGGATTAGTTAGACAAAGCGTAGCGATGGATCACTCCACCATCTCTGCATCAAAAGCAATACAATATCACGAAAATAAATAATACATTCATAATGTTCTCTGTAATAAATAATTCTATTTTTTCTTAAGATAAGAGCATTAATAATCCTTACAAATAAGGTACCACGATTTAATCAAAATGAAAATACATAACCTAGAGCTTTTTATTTAAAGAAAAGTACCTATATATGAAACGAGCAACTTTTAAATTTCTTGCCGCCGATTCTCAGCAAAACTGCCTTCTGAGTCGTTAGAGCTTCCTGTAGTGATGATCTTTATCCATAAAGAATATTAAGATTTAAAAAAATATTATAACCTCCTTAGTAATCTTTTCAAAATTATTTTTACAAAATACCCTACAGTCATGTAGAATATGAACGATCACGACTAGAAATCAATTAGCAACACAAACGAACATTGAACATGTTCGTTTAATACTTCATTTCGACATTTTAATAGGAAGTTATAGAAATGAGGTAGTTGTATGCGTTGCGCTGGTCTCATTCTCACCTGCGAGTCTATCGTCAGCGTCGCGTCGCCCGCACTAAATTAGCCGAGATAAACCTGTACCATTCCGAACACTTATATAGCCCATTAGTGCGTACGCCGCTTGATAGAGGCCAGCGTGATCCCTATGAAGTAACAAATCGTTTACTAAATATATACTCTTATTTATGTTTATAAATAACACACAAATACAATCTGTTAAAAACATGCTAATTGTATGATGAAGAGTTTCAGAATTGTATTATGTACATATATATAATTGGTATTAAGTTGAAATTTAGTTTTTATTTAAATTGTTTAGTTTTAAGTTTAACACTTTGAAAAAATGTTAAAAATAAGACAAAGAGAACAAACAAACAAGTTGTCACTAATAATATGAAACCCTGCTTAGATCTAAATTCTATTTCTAAACAATGAATAATAAAGTATCAGTATTGTATAAAGCATTGTATCGTCAAACCGGGCCTAATGGAGCTCTGTGGAGCCGAACAGCGCCTGGTGAGGTCTGACGGAACCTGGCAGGGCCTGACGTGCCCTGATGTACTATACATTCGTTGTAGTTGCTACAGCTTGTGCTGGCTGCGGACTGTGGAGTGTGGATGCACGACCGCGGCAGCTTCGTGACAGCGTGCGGTCGGCCGTCACGCGCCGTCGCGGTTATATATGAACCCACCAACCCACTGGTGGTAACCTGATGTGGGATTACCATGTCGCAGACTGGAGATTATTTTGTTAGGATTTAAATACATACGGACTTTAAAAGTTTGTGGTTTTCTATCACGTAATGATCACTTTGAAATTTCTCTTTTAGAAATCCTAATAGATAAACATATTCAGAAAACGTATAAAAATTTGAACGCAATAAGATTCGAACCCACGCCCCTTACACCGTTTCCAAGAGGCGTGGGTTCGAATCCTGCTACCACGCCTAGCCACGCTGCTACTACCTGCCACGGACTACTGTATTCGAAACTGTGTTCGAAACATCGGGTTTTTCAAAATGTATTTTCGATTCGATTCGATTTTAGCGTTTAATCCGGTTAAAATAGTTTAATTTGAAAATCCTAAAAGTGTAATATAGTGAGAAAGTCGCGCCTTGTTTATTCATATTTTTTAATTTAATAGTAATTAAACTTATTCAAAATGTGTGAATTTAAACGCAAAGTTAACAAATTACTATAGTCAATACCCAAATACCATTTCACAAATATACTATACAAGATAAAGTCAAAATATTTTGTGTATACTACAATAAAACAGTAAATAATTAAGGAGATGAGAATTAATAATAATATATTAATCCATAATTTAAAAAAAAACTGTATATCTATTTGTACGTGCGGATTTGAATTAAACGTTTTTTTATTGTATAGCTTGAAACTGATGAAAAACTATAATAGCCTAGCTAAACTATCGCGAGTCCGCACAATCGGATTCGCCGGCATCAACTAGTCTTGTAAAAAAATGTAGTTCAAACAACGTTGTTTAGTAAAATACCTTTTGTTAACAAGCATATGAAACATTATTTCGTATGTCTTGTTGTCGGCTCGTATTGTATACGGCATCCATAATATTATGTGCATTTGTGTGCTTTCTCCGTTCAAGATCAACAGCGTCGCTCATTATGTAATAATATAATTCTCACATTAGTCTAACATCCCTTACAAGGCGACAACACACAATTTCGACACGGCTTAGACCCAGCACAAAAAAGTTATCGACAGACGATCAATTCTCCGGGCGCAGCGCACAAACGAGCGCCATTTGTCTCAGCGTCGTTAGCTCCAACAAATTCTAATCAGATTACATGACATTCCCAAAAATAAATATATGTACAGTAAATTGGGACGTCAGCGGACGGTCAGAACACAATCGCTAGATTTATAACGCGGCGGCGACGCGAACACCTGCCGTTGCCTTTAATGGCCGCTATTTTATAACTATTATTCGTTAACTTTGTTGTAATAAGTATCGAAGGTCCGAAGTTCGGTTCCCGACGTTGAGAGTTAAGACTGATGAATAAGTTACGTCGTGATTGGGTTATAAGCCCTTGTAATGGAGGATGTGAGGAATATAGTTAATTTATTTTACAAGTGTATCTAAGCTTTGTGTGACACAAACATCGGTAGCCATTTAAACCAGTCAGCTATTCACCCATACTTTACACGCCAGTTATATTATTGATGAGCTTAATTGTGTATTTAATGAGTGATAAATTATTAATTTCTCACCAATCTATCATTGAGCTTTTATAAAGCGATATTTTCATAGAAAACATAACATTTCAAACATACAATATAAGCAAATAATAAATAACACTAATGGCACATTACATGCATCATTCATATAACATCTGCCAAAACGGTATTTAATTTTCATTCAGTCAATAATACAGTTTCAAATTTATCCACGATTTATCAAATCTCATGGTATATATATGAAAAGGTTTCGCGAGCAATCTGTCACAAATAACCATCCTCTCTGCTCCTCTCCGCACCAAACCAAGTAGAGTTTCCGATGAATCTTAGCATTGCTCTATTTAGATATCGAAACTACAAAGCACGACTGTAAACTTACCAATACAAGCTTTTCGCTTCGCAGTTCAGTGCTCGACTTACGACCACAAGTCATGCGATGTAACAAATATATATATATATATATATATACGTATAGCAATGATAGACTTTCATAATATTTTAGATACAATACTTAATTGTAATCAAGTGGCGTGTCTTTTAAATAAATAATAAATTAAGTTCCCATTAAAATATTGTGTGATAAATTAAGTATAATATCAAAAGCTAATGATAATATATTCTTTGTCATGAATTATAAGATAGGCTTAGATACATATGAAGACAAGTGGAAGGGCTCGTTTACCTTAAAAATATTACTTTATATCTATTTTATATATAAAATTAATATTTTCATGACACACTCGAAAGTGATTGTTAAGTTATATAAATAAAAACCATCTTATATGCTAAAGAATGCTTTATTTTTTATATTTTGAAGTATTATTAACACATTCAAGATATGAAAAATATAGAAAATGTTTTTGTTTGTTGTTTGTTCATACTGTCTTTAAATAAGTCGTTTGAGAACTATTGAGATTTAAGCCCATAGATGTCAATTGTGTTTTAAAGTAATGTGTCTGTTTGAGTGAAAAGTGAAGTTCAATATTATGATATAAATTAATGGGTGCCAAGTTCAATGGTCAGTCCAGAATTTTTTTACGTTTTCTAAATATGTCTTTTTCTTTTTCAATCTCCTAAGTGTGTGGATAACACTTTAAAAATGTTAAAAAAAATAATAGGTATGCTCTATCTAAGGTTTTAACTCTGGGGAGTCCATAAATAACAAATAAAATGCTACAGTGCATCCGGTGCGCCGTCGTCCGAAATACCTATTATTGAAGGATTGATAGGTAAGTAAGCTGACCATGTCAACTTCGTACCGGTCCAGAATTAAATAATGTGTAAAAATTGACTGAAAACTAAAAATAAAAAACATGCAAGGATATTCTCTACTACAAAATATATAAGCATAATTTTCATGGTGATTGGTTCAAAAAGGACATGGAAACTTGCTTCCACAAACTTCCATCGATTTTATCGTAATAGCAAATGCAAAGGAAATTGTAGACGCTTGAATCAAATGGTAATTTCGTTGGATTCATCGACATGCGCGGAATCGCGACATCTTCTTCGTTGTATTTTCTTGTGACGGTCGTTGCCTTGATGGCATTAGCTTTTTCAATCATTCTTGTTTCATTGCAAGCAACGTTGATGAATGTTCCGCAGCATATTATTCTACTTTTAATTGTAAATTGTACTTACTGCAGGTATATATCAGTTTCAACTAATAATAAAAAGAACTATGCAGATTTGTTTATAATTTATGATATATTTGTGTTCAAATATTTATAACTCGTTCAGAAACTTTCTTAGAAAGATAAATAATAATTTTGATATTAATCTAAAGATCAAATGACCAGCTAAACTATTGAATAAATGAATTATATATCGTTATATCATACATACGCATTTTTCTTATGCTAGGTATTGTATTTTTTCATAGTTAAAGCTATTTTCCTTGATTGATATTTAACTACCGAATACATGCTGTTTGACGTTTATACATCCTGTTTCAAGCTTGTATGGGAAAATAAAATAGTTTTTCACTATTTTCCGTACACTCTCTTTCCTGTTTCCTGATCTTTTCAATATTCCTTCTTACAAATATTTCAAAACCAAAATAAGCCTTATCGACCCAGTCGTTCTAAAATTTTAGCGAGACTTACAAACGTCATTTCATTTGTATATACTAATCGTAAGATTAGAAAAACACGTGAAATCAAGAAACCTTAAAATCTACATAATGACCAGCCATCATCCATTTTGATTGCTGATTCTTCAATTGCAGGCACTATTAGTAAAAGTTTCTAATAGAATCAATTAATTGAAAATTTATAATAATATATGATAAAAATTTACTTGTTTCAGATTTTTACCTTTGTATTCACTGAACTACTTATCTGGATACAAAATTATTACTTTCTAGGTAAAGGTTTAATAAATCTAAGTTATCGTTCGAGGTGTGTTTATGAAATATAGAGCACATATGTATCTTACAAGTTTTAATATGTGAGCCAAATTTGATATGTCTATAAAGGATAGTTTTCGAGTTATGAGGGGGTGAAAAGTGACTACAAATGTTTCATGATAAAATTACACACGCTGCTGCTCGCCAGTTCTGTTACCTTTTTTTACTTGGCTTGATACGCTACCGCGTGTCTAGATAAAGTATATTAGTTAATAGAAAATGGATTTCACCAGGAAGAAATGGTCCTATTCTACATAAATCATAATTATTAGAAACCAACTTAACCCAAACTGGAGTGACCTCGGCTCCGAGCGGCACCGTACCGCCTCACAAAGCTAAAGGACTAAGCATTGAGATAGGATGGATTAGATACCCAATAAAAATACCAATCAAATCGTAACGACTTATTTGTCGCGTGGGCGAATCCTCCGGCCTCTTTCCTTCCTCCTTTGTGTACATCTCTCCAGTAGGGTTATCTATCAGAAATACTTTATTAGAAAGTGTTAAAGATTTAATTCCACAAATTCAATTTATGAACTTGAAATTTAGTATTTCAAAGGTATATCGAATCCTAAGTACCTACCACAATTTTTATATTATATTTGCTGTTTAACTTTAAATTAGGTACTTTTGATTCAAGAATAAACTAAATTTCATGCATGTAAAACATTAAATTTTAAGTTCAAATTGTTTTGACTATTAGTTAACTGTTTCAACGTTGATATATTCATTTGTGTTCTTTCTGCTCGATCGGCCAATAAACCATAACAATATAAAATAAATTAAACAAAGGAGACATAATGAGGTTTCTGGGGTTCAATGATTTCTTATTTTTCGGATGTCGAATACAAGCCTGCAGTATCTGTGAGTCAGATTAGCATATAGATACAGGCGCCGGAGGATATGTAAATGTTGTGCGTCGTATCTCCACTTAAAGTTTCAATTACAACGAGACAGCCCTTCATTATGTCGGTGCCACTAAATTTCGTGTCCTCAGAAGTGCGCCGTTTAAATTTGAAATTACGAACAGATAATGGTGTATTGTAAGAACAAAGTAGATACAGTTTATAGATAGATACAGATCGAAAGCTCGGTGTTAAGTTTAATGGTACCAAAGCGGTTTTAATGGTTTTTAGTGTTTCTTTGTATATTTAAATTGTTTAATCTCGTTCCGGATGACACGAAGGCTGTTAAATTATTACTTATTTATATATGACGCTGTATTTTTATTACTTTCCACTGTTTTGACATAACTTGAGAAGAAATTCCTTGAAATGATTATTATCAATCTCGCCCGTAGGTATGCATAAAACATTTCATATGTCTATTGTTATCTTTCTTCATATTACTCAATTATTTTCATAATACATTTTTTTTAATTATACTGTTAATCTATCTCATCTTCTCGAAGTTGCACTACTATCATGTGTGAAGTGCACACATTTTTTTAAATTAATTTTGCTAAAATCTTTATAGCGCCCCTTTATGAGTAAAAAATTGTCACAAATCGTGCGAAATTCAAATACGTAATATTCCAAAGCCAACGTTTGCTATGGCCGCTATGGGAAACGCTTCAGTTACTCTAACATTAATTGTAACACCATATCTCATATACCTAAGTCATGTACCGAGAAAATAAATCTCCCATTGACGTGTCATTATTATTCTATAAAGAAAAAATTAAAATACGAGATGAACGCTGGTCCCGGCCGCCCTTTAAATTATTCAACGATAAATAAAGCCATTTCCGATTATACGAGGACTCTACTAGTTGTGATATGACCCAATTATATGAAGCTTAAGAGTTCATATAATTAACATAATTAAAAAACCCATATATTATTCGAAGCACAGACCACCACGCCCTGCCACCGCGCAGCGCCAGGACTCCACCGGCCGCTCTATGGGAACTAACCATTTACTAAACAAGTAAACAGAGATAAGATTTTTTATTGCTCCGTCTTAAGATCAGATGCACGCTTCCTTCGTATATGAATTAATATTAAACAATCGCTTTAACGTTATTTAAATTAACTTTTTAAGAGGAGACGTCCAATGTATCTCGGTCACGTCTGCACTTTGAATGTATTACAGAGATATAACCCGTATTAAGCACAGAGTAATGTTTCTAAGCGATTAATATTTACCATATACCCCTATACCAGTTACCAGTATCGTGGATCGGCATTAGGAAAACTGTTCCCCTACCACGGTAAATGTGCTAAATTTCTGTGCTAAATGCGATTCATTTTTGTATTTAATGAATCACCTCGGCGATCTCCAATTAACCCACATTTAAATATAATTTCAATATATATGACTCTATATATTAATCGGATTAATCGCGTATAATTTTGGTATTCGCAAATACATTTTTAGAACCCGACGTTTCGAACACTTTACAGTGGTCCGTGGTCACAGGTAGAAAAATATTTTCATTAAAATAGTTTCATTTCAAAATTTGTAATAATCGCGAAAATCAAAGACTCTACGAGTACATATGTTACTTTCTTTCCTGATTAAATGAATTTTCCTCATTATCTTTCCAAAGGTAACTGTAAAGTGTAAGACCGCATCTTGATACATCTACAGCGCTTCACCGCGGGTCAGCGGAGCTCGCGTGTGACATGAAAACGTATGTAGTATCGGTGCATCAGCCAGTAGGCACCCTTGTTGCTTGCATTTCACACCTATCGGCCCTCGGTACTTGCCGCTCGGAGCTCGCTAACGAATATCGTGACTGAACCAAGCGACGAGTTATTGCTACATTATCATACTACTTTATAAGAAACGATCTTTTGCCGTTAATCACGCGAGTGCTATCAGACGGTGTGCGTGATTGTTAGCTACTCATCGTGTTTATGTAATTGAAGTTTAATCTATATAAAGCGTGAAAGTCTGATATGTCAATAATTATCATGAAATATTTATAACTATAGCAGGTTATAATCTATAGACATATATAAATCTTTTCCGGTACTGAGTGACTGAAAGACAACGTCCATTAATTAATGTTACAAAGAAAGTTTAATTACATTAGTTTTTTCCACGTTCCCGAAATCCTCTCTAAATTTAAGCGTTATTTACACACTTAGGAAATTCAAATACATTTATGGAAAACGTATAAAAATTGCGCAACGCAGCTGGATTCGAACCCGCGCCTCTTGATTCCTCCTTTAGTTTTCCCCTACTCTCTCCAAGAATATCTGAATCTGGCATTCAATTTGTAGCTAAAGTTGTTGAATTTCATTGGTTTTCGCGGTTTTTACACTTTTTAAATGAAAATATTTTAAACGGATTCGGATCGCTTAAATTTTGGTATTTTTTTTGAACTTGAAGTTTCGAATACTTTACAATAATCCGTGGTCACAGGTATACTAACTGTCAAAGAAAAAAAAGTTAACAAAGAAAACACCTAGTATTTCAATAGTTGTATTTTTCTACATACAAATTATAATTATTGAGGGATCGACTGCCGCCGCTCCTGGCGTAGTCGAGTTTAGGTGCTTAGTTTTAAGTTAGTAGTTATTCCGATCTGATTAGCTTGTGAATTATTTTGACCGCGACTCAACACGCAACACTCTTACTTACTTATCCGGGATAAGTCTCAGAATAAACAATAAGCCGAAGCACTGACCTTTTACATGAAACTGAATTCCTAAATTACCTATTAGGTACACTTTGGTCTTCTGTCGTGCATATTTCATTTGTACATTGAGACTTCCATTTTCTTCTTAATTAAGCCCATGTTTTTGTCGTCCAAAGAGACATCTAAACGCTAAGTAAATATAAAGTTCTCCAGTCAAGTCAATAGATTTGAACTTGTGACCTCGAACGGTAAAGCGGCTGTCTCGTGTACGCGACGCTACAGAGTATAGACTACGATGTTTATGGATACCTTATTTAAGGTAGATTTCATGGGAAATTTGTGATGAGCAGCCAGCCCCGGCTCCGCTCCGGCGTGCAATATACGTATTGTACTAAATATGCAATTTTGGAGTTGTGTAAAATAACACTAATTAAATCAAAGTTTAAAAATCTCTATGAAGTCCGTTTGAAACAACATTATATAGGTAATTATATTATTAAGTCTTTATCTAGGATCGATGGCTGGATAGCTGTTTATATAATAAAGGACCACATGAGGCCATCGTGGCGCAGTGGCACAGCACCTGACGCTAAACGCGATTCGAACGAGACGCGGGGAAAGGATTACATTTAAAATATTTTAATTTGTCCGCCCTGGTAGCAGCAGCAGCGCAGGTGAGTTCCGTCACTCAACACGCAAGTCTCGATTTCGGGCGGAAAGACGAAAACGGAGTGTCTTGACACTATGTTACCTCTGACTACCCTGCTATGCGGGAAAAACCCACCACACAAACTAAACTCAAACATTTACCTTACACTAATGTTTATTTGCCAATTAGCCTAGCAGCTCTAGGTACTAGCTAATTAGTTAGGTATTACCTCTATTATAGTCTGAATACAGAAGTGCGTTGCGTGTTCACGGATTACCATAGTCGGGAACGGGAACTTGTTATCATAAAGCAAGCTTAGCTACTACTTAGTAGTGTTGTTCTTAGTTTTGTAAATAAAAGTTACGATACAGTTTAAAATCTAAACGACTGCATCGGTCACGAGTTCTCGCCATCGCATCTCGATATCTAACGGTAGCGTGAATCGATGCTCCACACTACATAATCGAATTTACGAGTGAAGCGTTAGATGCGATTTCACGGTGGATGCTCCATTAAATACAATAACAAGTAATGAATAGAAAGATTAACTTACGAGGGGATTGGGGCCAATTGATCGCGTCTGTTGTAGTCCGACTCCCGACTCCCGCACTCCACCGCACCGCGCAGCCGCTACGATGCGCATTACGCATACTAAATAAACCTCTTTGTTGGACAACGAAATAGTTCATTTTGTTTTGTAAATCAAAATGAAATTAAACGAAATTACAAAACATGAAACAAAAAATTAATTAAATAACATAAGAACAGAAAGAACAGATAATACTTAAAATTGGCCGGAAATTTATGCATTTTTGATTTTCAAATTTATTTATGCCTGGTACTAATACAGTAATGGTAATTTTAATAAATCAAGTATAAAAATATGTATTATTATAACTCATAGCCACATATATATATATAAGCATTTGCCCGCGGTTATATCTGAGAAATTGGGGTACTTTAAAAATATAATTAATCTAGAACAAGTGAATAAATTATAAAACCTGTCATGTTATATATTTGTGATATAATTATAGAAGTATTATATAAATTTCCTGTTTAAAAGTATGAACCTAGTACCCACTTAACTGTTTAGACGAGTACTGCAACAAGCGGAATTTATAATAATAATACAATATTAACACCATATTTACCACTCCGTATTTCCCCCTAAAACCGCGCACGCCGCGCCGTCTGCCGCAAATAGATGCGCAATAAAACAGATTAAAAAACAATTTAATCCTATTCGTGTCAAAGCACAGACAATAGACACTTGTGCAGCTGACGCTATAAAAAAAGTATACAAATAAAATGCCAACCGGCGCGATTAAAA
Source organism: Podotricha telesiphe (assembly GCA_038994665.1). Taxonomy (NCBI): domain Eukaryota; kingdom Metazoa; phylum Arthropoda; class Insecta; order Lepidoptera; family Nymphalidae; genus Podotricha; species Podotricha telesiphe. Next base: position 1,095,593 of record JAOYRR010000319.1, on the reverse strand, counting down.
CACAATAGTTTTTTGAAAGAAGAAAGAAACATTAATTCTGAGTTCACAACAAGTGGGCTCACTTGTTGCTCTTCAACAAATGTTTGCAAAGTGTCGTGGGGCACTCGTGAATAGACGCGTATTATGAGTTATTGAATTAGACTGATTGCGGTCTGCGCCAGAATTAGCCATAGGGGACCTATTAAATGTTATTGTTAATTTTTAGATTTATCTAGGAATATATATGACTATAATAGTGACCAAAATCTGTAGTAGAAAATATAAGATTCAATATAATATAGACGAGTTTTATATATACTTTTTATTTATCAGACTTTATTAACAACATTTCGTTATCCAATCTCCCGGGAGAATTTAATGTAAGTGTTGGCTATTATAGTAACAAGTAAAAGAGAATCGATCACCCCCTTGCACCGGGATGGAAGAGCATCGTTGACCTGCGACCTCGCGACGATCCCGCTCGTAACAATGAGTCAATGAGGCTCCGTCTCCGGACTTATTACCTACGTGAATTTTGTATCTGGTGGAAAATAAAAAAAGTGGCGAAATAAAGTGTACCTATTAATCGTTTAAAATGAAACTATTTCAATATTTTCAGTTGTATAATAAAAAACGTGCGTTACAATAACATTCGCTAACCTACTTGTTTAGCTCACTTCATAACCTAATCTTTATAAAACGATTCCTAGAACTTTGTAGGATTTTGGTAATAAGAATAAAACAACACCGACATCAAATAGACACTTAAGAAAATAAATAGTGATTTCCCAAATTCCATACACTAAGAGACTAAGCGTTAGTACGAGACGTGACAGTCATTAATACGGCGACCTCGACCAGCAGTCACTTCGTTAACTTAGGTGTTGCTAAATTGTAAAGCGTAGCTGCCTGTCTACCCGCATAGCAGAGTAGACAAATAGAAAATAGTGTCAAATTTCTCATTTCTCCTACGCACGTGTATTGGTGGTGTTTACACTCAAATAATGTTATTTTAGCAAGCTTTTATTATATTTAAGGACTGAAAAGAATAACACTTAATTTCAACTTCATTTTCATATTAAAAGCAAGAGTTAATAATGATGACCTAGATGTTGCCATAGTATCATATAAATCTGATAAATATATTTAAAAAAAAGCTGCTATATCAGTGTACAAAAAGTATCAGGATTATATGGATTCCATTACTTGAACATTAACATGATGTGCGATAGAAACACTAAATTGTACAACTTATCCAGCTTCGGCATTCTTTCTAATGCTTCTTTAAAAGAATGATTGCCTATCAATTATCATTTTATTACACAAGATGTATCGGCAACGAGGGCGACAATATACAACACTAAATCAATAAATTATTCGTCTCATTAGAAAACGTATGATTGGGATTCGAAGCCGCGGCTCTTGCAAACCGTCCAAGCGCTCTGACCGCTAAGCCATGCGTTCTACATCAGACATACTAGTCGAGCAGCCAAAGACAGTTGGCGAGTGACTCGCGTCTGCCGGTTCTGCGACTCTGTAGGTACTTTTGCAAATTTTGCTTCCAAATCTCCCAAAGATTATTTATACGAACAATCATTCGGCAAGAGAGGATGCTTTTTATTACATATTTTAAGTGTTTTTTTTTAGTGTTATTCACACATTTAGGATTATGTTAAATATTTTTAGAAAACGTATAAAAATTGTAATAGCATTTTCAGAGTTCGAATCCGCTGCGTTTGAAACGTTTACTAAAAATGTTTTTCATATTCCTAAGTGAGTGAACAATACTTTTAAATGTTAAACTAAGTATGTTTCTCTTTTTCTTTTCAAGTTTTTTTTTTCGATGTAAGCAATAAATAGAAATAAATAATATATTTATTTTGCACGCACCTTTAGCGTTACGCACAAGCAACGGACAAGCAGAGACAACTCAGTGACAGCGTTGAATGAATTGATTTTTCCTCCTGAACTGAATCTTTAATATGTGATGACCTTTTCTCGAGTGAGATTCGAACCCGTACTCAAGAGTGTAGTGAAGGCAAGAGGCACTTCCTCTCTACGATGGCTCTCAACTTCAGTATTTTCATTTTCATAATTACCTATCGTTCGTGAACCCCAAAATTATGTTTGCAAATAATAAAACATACAAGTGGCTTCCCCTGCCGAAGCGCACAACAAAAATAAATGGACGCGAGTACAATCTATTTTCATCAATTTAATAGACATGTAGGATTACATATACATATTTTATTTCATCATAAAACTATATTATATATATTATTAATTTATCCAGCTAATGTGTCCTAGTGTGATCAGTGAACAAACAACAAATAGACCAGGGGGGGAGGGGGAGGGGATTGGCTGTGGTGGGGGGTGGAGCCCTCGCTTCCTCTCCCCCCTCCCCACACCCCTAGACCTCGTGTTAGCTACAATTAATTAACACAACATACAATTACGATATAACACGCGAGTCGCACTCGGACGAGAGCCATAACACGACAAGACACAATAGAAACATAAAAACATTGTAACGGTTAGGTGTAGTGGGCAGGTAGGTGCGGGTTCCGTGCGCGCCTCGCGTGGCGCCTTCACCTCGGCAACTGAACAATATTGCACAGTACATGTATATATAAGATATAAACGGCTGCGGCAAGACCGACTAAGAACTCGACGCTTTGTACAAACAAACATCTTTCTTTGGCTGACACTTTGAAGCGTATATTACATGTTCGTATAAACACTTAAAAACTGAGTACAAAATAACAAATATACACTTTCATTACACAACTTACGTAGATATATTATGTATTACGTAGACATTTAATATTATAACTCAATTAGAATTTCCCATACATTTGTATGTCATACATTTTCTAGAATAACAATTATAAAAATATTCAGATCAAATATTACAAAATGAGATTATAATACTGTATTGTTAAGTACAAAATAAATCTAAAATTATAGTATAAAGGGAGTTGTTGAGATTTGCGCTCACATTGTACACTAACTACATAATGGTACAAAACGACAACAATAACAACAAGAGGCAGATCCACAAACATCAATAATTCTAAAAAATGTACGACAAACTCATTATATAACATTCGGACGCGTATATTGTAAAATAAAAGGCGTGTCCGCACACCAACGGACAAAACAATGTAACAAAGTAAATATTTAAAAAAAACCAGGGCGATATGTTTTTGTTGCAGACACGCCATGTTGTGTTGACATTAGACTATTAAACTATTAAATAAACGCTACCTTTACATGAAAGCCAGAACACTATTTGCATAATTGAATAAATGAACCAAAATATTACTATGGGACTCGAACCTGCGAATCATTTACTTAGGTTGGAAAAGCGTGCTAGGCAGCGTATATTTGTCATTGCAATCATAAATATAATAGAAACAAAATCTCCGTTTGCTGTATATAAAAACGCACACAAACATCCAACCACAGACAATCAACGTTATGGCACGAAAAGGTAACATTAGTTATAAACTCAAACTACAAACATTTAAGTACTAACATTTTACAACGCACTGGGCCTCTGTTACTTTCTATTGAAACATTTAATAATACAAGCGATTGTCAACAATATTTGGGGTGACCCGTTCATTTAACATCTCAAACGTTCAGATTAGTTTGGATAAAACAAAATCTCTTAAGTATTGTAGAAATACTAAATAAAAGTACGTATAATAAAAAGCAAATTTCCATTAAAGCTTCAAGTACAATATAATCTCATAGATTAGACAAATAATAACGAACAAACAACGTTATGTATAATAATAACACGCAAACGGTAAACAAGAAAACGCTCTGAGGTGGAAGTTTTTGGCACAATCTCTGCTATTTTGCTTTACACGTTTCACACTTTTCCAAAAACAACACGTTACATTATTAAATAAATAACATACTATTATAAGAAAAATATTACAATACGAAAGAAACCTGAACACAATATTTTAAAAGAAATAAACACTTCCATTTGCTAAAGTTTTTATAGTATTATTTCAGGTTAGACACAAAATCTGAATGTACTATTTAAAACTGATATAATTGTTTATTTTTATCTAAATAACTTTAAGCCGCTGCTGTTTCAGGAAAAGTCGACGTCAACATACTCTACGTATAATGGAAGAGACATGCTTTCAAAAGAAACCAATAATATTGTAAAATGGAAGCAAACAACGAGGCAGATCATTGCATCATATTCGAACGAAAATACCAACACACATTGGACCTTGACATCGGTCCAATTAATATAATAATTTCCAACAGCTTTCATCGTACATATTGTATGTTAGTGTAACCAAAGCAGGTGTAACCCATTTTGAATACTTCGAAAGCTTCAACTGTAGTGATATAATCATTGGTTTGTTTGTTTGTTTATATATTTAAACAAGACCGAACGCAACCAACCTAAAGCTCGTGAGTGTGTTTCACACTCTATACATTAATATATCTCTTCTGTACATAAATCTCTAGTTTCTATAGTTTCTTAAACTTTGTTGATATTGCACAAACATTTTTATCATTTATAACAACAGTGGGAAGCGTGGACCTTTCTTTATGTAACAATATGGTAAATTCAAATTTACCATGGAATCTAATATAATTCCATACAAAACTCTCGAATCTTAAACGATAATTATATAATAACTTTGGTATATTTCGCCTAAAATAAAATTCACTTAAAACAATGATTACAAAGCATTGTAGATTAATAGAATCTTAATTGAAAAAAATCCAAAGAATTCATTACAACTCCATACAAAATAGACAAAAAATATTGTATAATTGTAAAAAAAATATATAAAAACGGACCGAGTTTCATTCGGACGCTACAATAGTATTATTATGAATAAATTATGCATTTCACTCATTACCTACGAGATATATAACATTTCATTATGATTTATCAACAGCAATGTCAGTAGTTCTTTAGTTCAAATAAAAGCTCATTTCGTCTACGTCATATCGACAGACGTCATTGTTATTTGTACATTAGCTGCATTACTACATAATACGGTACTTGTCAGCGGGTACTTTGGATTCTTTAATTTGAATAAACAATTACACATGCGTATGAGTTTGTTATAGTGACGCAGGCACACACTCACACATACATTAAGCATTTTAATCTCTGGACAAATAGACAAAAAGTAGTGACGCATCACTACGCTCTCCTATCAAAAACCTATTGCAATGTCCCATCCATTGCCTATTTGTAATTGAAACCCATATAAATATTCAAGTAAATATTTCCTACAATAAGCCATTAGATATAACGACACGATACTAGAAGCGACTGTGGGGCGTTTCTTGGACACTCCTTCAAGGGGCGGTGAGACGACAGCCATTGGTCTGTACCAACAACACTACAAGTTCCAAAAAAATATTAAACAAGACACACGACTACGGTTAGCGACTTAGTTACTTCGAATACGATTCTTTATATGCATTAAATATATAACTTCGAAACAAACATGACAAGTTGCACTATTTCTGTGCCGTAGTGACGTCACCGCACCTCACACGAGTGCAGTACGTTTCGTACGGTTTCGCCACAGATTCATAAAATTAGCTAATAACTGAATACAATATTTCCAAGACGACAGTGGCCAGCGCCAGCTTCACTTATTTATATGTTTATTAATTTATTTATATAACACTAACGACTACATAAAGCATTACATTATTTGTGCCGTTTGACCGAAATGCCTCCGCTGCCGACTGTCGCGCGACGGGGAGGGCGACGCGCACTGACTAGTCGCATCGATCTCTTAGTAAAGCAATGAGAACCGACATTAGTAACCTAACACATCCTTCTAAACAACGTGCGCACCGTCGAAGCTCTACGACAATCGGTGCATACACTTAGCGACTAGTGTACTCTTATATATTATAATCTATTTATAAACTTTGGTATCGATTCGTAAATTATAAATAATACTTACTACAAACACAACGAGTCGAGCGACATGAATGTACAAAACAAAACAATCAAGGCGGCTCGAACCTTCTAGACGAAATTAGCATTAGCGACTGACGTCAAAACAAAAACGTTCGAAGTGACGTAGGGCCGTAAATGCCTCGTCCTAGTTGCAAGGGACACGTATCCCCTAGTAAGGCTGTCTCAGCGAGGGAGGAGAGGGAGGTGGGAGGAGGGAGGAGCACTCGCCCTCCCGCCTCCGGAGCTTGTACTACGAGAACCGTACTTGGGGCGTGACGTCTCTACGAAGCTACGGCGCTACGAAGCTACGGCGCTCGAACGGCGCTACGAAACAAGAACACTCGAGAACCGACATGAATGGATTAAGCCGACACATTACATACAGCTATTTAATACTTAGAGTTTACTCAATTAAATGACAGTACGATTCGATCTCTACGAAAGAAGTACAGAATACGAGGACGACTAGAATATTCGAAATGCGAAGACGTCAGCGGCGGCTGCGGGGCTCAGGGCTGCGGCGGCGCCGGGTGGAAGTCCTTGTTCACGAAGGAGAACCCCTTGAACTCCTCCTGCAATCACAAAGGCATTCGGTCACCGACGCGCACAGGGGTTGGAAGCCCGAGGGGTGGATCGGGCGGGGGGTCGGCGCACCTGGTTGATGGCGCGCAGCACGTCGGGCGGCACGGGCGTGAGGCAGGGCTCCTCCTTGGTGAACTCCGCGTCGAAGTTGGCGGCCTCGCGGCGGCTGCGCACCTTGGGGCGGAAGGGCGGGCGCACGCGGCGCGCGCCCAGCGCCTCCCAGTCCACGTCGCGGAAGAAGGCGTGCGCGCGGATGCCCGCCGCGCCGCCGCCCACGCCCAGCCGCCGCGCGGGCGCCTTGGTCATGAAGCCCTTCAGGATGGACACGGCCTCCTTGCTCAGCCACACGGGGTACAGCACGTCGTCGTGCAGGATGGACTCGAACAGGTCGTCCTCGTTGTCCGCCTCGAAGGGCGGCTGCCCCGCCAGCATCTCGTATAGCAGCACGCCCAGCGCCCACCAGTCCACGGACGGGCCGTACTCCAGCTCCTGCAGGATCTCGGGCGCGATGTAGTCGGGCGTCCCGCAGAAGGTGGCCGTGGTGGCCCCGTCCAGGATGCCCTCCTTGCACATGCCGAAGTCGGCCAGCTTGCAGTGGCCGTCCGCGTCCAGCAGGATGTTGTCCAGCTTCAGGTCGCGGTAGATGACGCCGTGCGCGTGCAGGAAGGTGAGCGCCAGCGTCACCTCCGCGGCGTAGAAGCGCGCGCGCGGCTCGTCAAACTTGCGCGCGCGCTGGATCTGGAACATGAGGTCGCCGCCCTCCACGTACTCCATCACGAAGAACAGGCGCTCCGGCGTCTGGAAGGCGCAGTGCAGCGCCGTGAGGAAGGGATGGCGCGCCGCCAGCGCCAGCACGCGGCGCTCCGTCAGCGTGCACTCCACGTCGTCGTCCTGCACGATGGCGTCCTTCTTTAGCACCTTCACGGCGAACACGTCGTCGGAGCCCCGGCGCTCCGCCAGCATCACCTTGCCGAACGAGCCTTTGCCCAGCACCTTGATGAACGTGAACTCCTCCAGCGACGCCTTGTGCCCTCCGCCGTCCGCGCCGCCTGCGCACGGACCATATATGTTACACACTTTACTAATTAATTCCTCCGTACTTCTTCCGCCTCCCATTTTAAAATAAAAGAAATTAAATATTATTACACACATATGATGTGTAAAGAAACAAACATAAGTAAATTATAAAAAAAACAAATGAAAAAAAAAAATAAAAATAAAAGAACCTTGGTAACCAAATATTTCCTGCAGGTCGTCCCAGTGAGACTGCCACGGCGCCTTTATACCTACACGAGGATGTTATTAGTATACGTACAGACAAACAAACATACTGCGTGTGTTTGATAGCATTACACATCGATGCATAGCCACGTTACAATAGAAAATTTTTAGTAGCAGTTCAATATCTTAACAATTTAAAGGACTAACATTATGTCGAAAATAACTACTAATGCATGTGCATTATTAAAATTGAATAAACTTTCTATTACATCTGTATAATTAATTTGACCTTTTTGGCCACATCGACGTGAATGCTAAAAAACACACACAAACACACACACACACACACGCACAAACAAATAAATAAAATGTGCGGACGCGAGTGCGCTTTCAACTCGAGCACTATAATGTAGTGTCATAGTACTGCTATATATTAAAATGATGTTCAGTTTTCAGGTGTACTTGATTATTTCCTAAGCTTCTTACGACTATAATTATATTTTAAAATGTAATCTAAAAACAAAAAACACTAAATGTCCATACACATGCATACAGTACTACTGACTAAAATAATAAAAGGAAACGAATCAGAAACCTCTGTCCAACATTTAATTAAAACATCAATGAAAACAGCAAAATAATAATATACTTGTATAAGAAACGGTAAGCATATAGCACAAAGTAAAGTAACCCACACTACTTTTTGAAATTCCATATAAAAAATTAAACACAAAATTTGAACTTGTGTATGACTTGATACTGTCTAAACTGACAGTTGAGCCAATGGACACGCACAAACATAACATATATCGTTCCATTAGTGCTGCTAACAAACCATAAATAAATTACAAAGGGATGATTTCATCTTTTTAAAGTGTGGATTAGACAGTTTTGATACTAAATTAGTTAATTTACACTTGAAACGTATCAAAAGCCATAAGGACGTACATTTGTCGTCGGTCCGGTGCTCCTTCCCGTCGTCGGCGGAGAGCTCCGGCGGGCCCTCCAGCAGCGGCGTGTTCAGGTACTGCGCACACACACACACATCTTTATCCCTAGATGACTGAAGAAAGAGTACTGTACTACTGTACTGTAGACTGAAGAAAGAGAGGACCTCTTTCGCCTGAATTCGAGACTTCGCACCCTGAGTGCTGGTATTTTAAACATAATCATTGCCCCGGGTGGGGATCGAACCCACAACCCTCGTGTATCAAATAAAACGATGCCTCTACATATAACAAAAAAAATGTTAAATTTGGGCATATAAAGTATAAATATTTTATTACAATTCTGTAGTTTTCAAATAAGCACTTTTGAGTCCTGAAAGGACACGGAATTCAGTTCTGCTGATAAGAGCCGGCGGGAGACTCAACAGTTGCTCCAATTGTGTCATTTATAGTAGCTAAGCTAAAGCTAATCATACTACTTCCATACATTTTTATTCTTTAACTATTCTTCTACACAGTAATAAGCTTTACATATTAACATTAGTTTTTATAGTGACTTTCAATTAGTGGAAAGGCAAATCTAAAATAGCCAGGCTATATTACTTCAATATGTACATTTCATGATTATTTTTTTAAATCTTACAAAAACCAGGATAAGCCATTCACTAGATGGCTTATGGTAAATTCCAGCAATTTAAATTGCAATTGAATTACTCAGTTTACTGTTTTGCCCTGTCCGTGTATTTTAGAATTTTTCTTTTTCATTAACTCCCTTATATTTCTTTAAATTGTACAAGTCACATACGAATACGAATAAAAATGAATATTATACTTGCAAATGTTGAAGAATACAGTACCTTGGAGGCGCGTGGTCGTGGGTTCTTGTCCGGCGAGATGCCCATCTCGTTGAGTATCTCCGCCATCATCTTGGTGTTGATGCCGCAGTTGTTGGCCACGTTCTTCTGGCACCGCTTGTGCACGTTCATGGAGCAGACTGCACACGAATACAAGGGCGTCGTTAAGAAGCCGGGCTGCGGAGTGGTATATATCATGCGCTACGAGATGTGAGGAAGCTGGTGAGTCACCCTCGCACTGCAGGCCCTGCTTGATGAGTCCGTAGAGCAGCGAGCCGCAGTGGTCGCAGAAGGTGAAGCGCTTGTAGGAGTGCACCACGAAGCGGTGCGGCACGTTCACGTTGAAGCGCTGCCCGCCCGCCACGCCGCCCGTCAGCACGCCCTCTTGCTGCGACACCCACAACCCCTCGTGAACAGTGGAGAAAACGACGGACTTTGAGAATGCGAATTATTGTGCCCACTAACGTGGTTAATGAGAGTTCTATTTCAAACATTTCCATTTATCCGCTCTGGTATCGAATGTCTGCCCTGCTGTGCGAAAAAGAATGTAAATACTGACCTCCTCCTTCATGCCGGGGCACTTGGTGACCACCGAGGAGTGACAGCGCTTGTGCACCACGCACGTGCACACTGCACACACACACAGTTTTGTATGTTAAACATTACATTACTTGCTTATCACCAAAGAAAAGGTTTGTAAATTCGAAATAAAATATTTATAACTGTTATATATGATATGTTACATTTAGTTGACTTTAAAGTCACCTACAACTTGCCTCTTTTCTAATTAAAGTTATGTTGAGTAGCCTAGACCTAGATTAATACAATGCTCCTGTCACTGAATGAATTATATTAAAAGTGATTGGGAAAAACTAATAATACATTAGTAGTATGTGTGTAGTAGTTTGAAGATTGAAAATTTACCTATTCTTCAAAACCCAATAACTGTTTCAAATATGTAGTTTTTTTTTAATGAAATTCATAGTTTAAAAGGTTTACTACAAAATAACATTGCACATAGTGATAAAACAAAAAACGAAATATTCCAAAGCGCTAACCTTGACACTGGTATCCCTGCTTGCCGATGCCCCTGTCACAACATACCAACAGCATTATAATAACGTGGTCACAAGCAAACCACACCAACATATTAGAAAGAGTTTGTCACCAGATGAACTCGCGGCAGTGGCTGCAGAAGGTGGGCTGCCGCAGGAAGGTGGCCATGAACTTGTGCCCGTTGACCTGGTGCACGCGCCGCCGCATGGCGCCGCGCCGCCGCGCGAAGCCCGCGCCCTCCTTGAACTCGCGCCCGCGCGCCGCCCGCGCGCCTCCGCCCGCGCCCGCGCCCGCGCCACCGCCCGCGCACGCGCTCACTGCCAGCGTTGCCAGAATGTCACTCTTGTGCATTTAGTAAAATATAATTCCCAGTCGGTGTATATTTGAGTATCTACCACTGGCAACACTGCTCACACACACACAGGAAAACTGTGCCGCACTCGTTCGGACGAGTTTTCGGGTATTGTCGGGTATTGTCGACAATACCAGAAACCGAAAAAGACCGGTGCAGTCTAGTCAAAGAAACAGTATTGAACTTCATCACTTAAAAGCTATCGACTTAAAAAGACTTATATGCAGAAAGTAGAGGTTTACAATAAAGTTCTATACATAACTTGATACATAGAAGATATTTACTTATACGAAAAACTATACCTATAACTTATATATTGATACATAATAAGTGCAAAACCTATTAAACAACGTTTACTATTTATAAAATTCAATCATCTCTGCCATTGCCGGTCGCAAGCCCGGATAAAAAAGGGGAAGGTTGGCTGCGAAAACGAACTGTCTCTAATAAATACCTTTGAAGCCTGAAACAATCCAACGATCTAGCCGCTGTAAAAAGTTCTTTAACGCCGAGCAATAAGCGGCGCTCAAATAAGACAACAAACTGGTAAACGCAGGCCATGGGTGACGAAATATCTTTAAAAAGTCCGATCGCACCTGTTTTAGGAAACGCTGGCTGTTATCTCTCCCATCCTAATTATTTATGAATTGTGGAAAATAAGAAATGCTATCTGTCGTGCGATCCGTCTAACCCCAGACGCCATGAGGTACCCGGGTCTCATCGTGTGAAATCTGTTACCGAAGACTGTATTGCTGCAGGAAACTAGACATCGATGACAGTAAATGCTACTAGAAAACATAATCCTGTTTAAAAGGCTTTCTATCCCAGCTATTTATAAGACAAAGAAGTGCATCCATTAGAAACATTCCTAAGCCAGAATCTACTCCTATAATAGAGTAACTAATGATGAAGCTTCGTCTAAAACACCTCCAGTGAGGTAAAGAGTTAAAACACACCTACACACGTTTTAGAACCAACAAAATAAGGCTTTCAAATTCGCCACCTTTATAGACTATTGACACTAACAACAGCTTTAGCGGACTGCCAATAGACTTAACCGAAGAAGAAGTGAAAATGGTGTCCAAAGAGAAAAGATCAAGTACACCCTCCCAATATTGTAAATCGACATTGAAGACGTCTACAAACTAATAGAGCTCCACCGATCAACAGCTAGCAAAGATAATTTCAGTCTAAAAATAATAAACAAAAATCAACTTTTGCCAGGCGAAAACCAAAGTTAATCAGAATGGAAAATTTGAATAAAAATTACAACACCTTTGACACTGTTTACCCTGACGGGATTGGCCACGTTGGACTGCAATCATAATTAATCTATTAAAAATCATACACAGCCTGAATACTAAACTCACCAAATCCAATCAACCACCGTATCTTTGGAAGACAAACTCGGCCACTTTAATTTCTCAACTATCTACTATCCACCAATGCATACAAGTGACAGCTCAACATTCGCCGACTACTTTTCAACCCCTTTGATATCCACCAAAAATAGTCAGCCTCAATTATGTCTTAAAAATAACAATCTGGATACCATCACCACTGGATAACCAATATATTGATCCACTGCTCCTCAAAAGGAACCAGTCCTGCTAGATGTAATCGTTACTAAGAGACTTGGAAGACATTACCTTAAGGCAGAATCATGTCATGATAACAGCTTAGATAACACTCCAGTCCTACTAGCTATTAGCACAACACAAATTTGTTAGGCAAGGCCTGAATGTTTTTGCAAGTGACATACTTCCGGCATTACATAGATAAGCACCTAAACCCAAAAATGTCCCATAAAGACACTAGAAGAAATACAAGAGGCTGCCTTCATAAAACTAACATAACATACAAAGATGGCATTTTTCACCAAACAAGACTAGTCCTAGTTCTAGTTAGACCTAGTCTTGACAAAATTAACGAATGTTTTAAATGATGCACAGAATAAAACTGACCATGATCAGATCATGATCGACCATCTTAATCAACATATTCATCTCGTCTGTCGTCAAATTCGAGATATCATCCTCGAGTTTCTTATTTAGGCCGACAACAAAAGTATTTAAGGTACCGCAAGACTTCCTATTGTATATCCCAAAATTCATATTCTATATCCTAGGTATTCAAACCAAACGACGACGTCTGTGAAGTGGCGGAGAAAGAAGTTGAAAATATTTTAAACTAAGATCTCTAACTAACTGTACCACCTAAATCATGACAGCTCTCGAGGTTAGTAAACCCATAAGACTACTCAAAAGTAATGAATCTCCAGGTTATGACCTGATAACCGAAAAAATAATGAAGAACTTCCAAAGAAGGCCATAGTTTCTTACTTGCCTACCCTCTTCAATGGAATATTCAGGGTCCAATATTTTCCACAGCTATGAAAAGTATCCGTTGTAATAATGGTTCACAAATTGGGTGAAGCACCATATGCTCAAACCTTATACAGACCAATTAGCCTCCTGCCAATAATCTGAAAATGAGATCCTTCTTCCGAAAACATGTCATGTAACTAACGCTGTATTTGCTGATGATACTGCTAGCTAGGAAGCTAGTAATAAGAACCCTGACCGCCCTTGACAGGGTGACTGGCTGCAACAGTCAAAAACGCCCTTGACAAGGTGACTGGCTGCAAAAGCGGTAAATCCAGAGCAAGGTCTGCCAAGTCTGCACATGTCGCTATCAAACTAACATGGAAAAACACATAAAAAAACAAAAAGAAATGAAGTCAACTTGTGATACAGAAATATGAACTAGTTAATGGCCCAAAATTCATCTATTGAGAACAAGAACAAAACCATTCTTAAGCCAGTATAGACCAGCTGAAAGTTGAGAATTGTGTGTTGACACTAGGTTCTTTCTGACTACCCTGCTATGTGGGAAAAGGTAAGAAGGTACTGTGTTTTTTTAACTCTAAACAAAGGGTAGGTACATCAATTGAAAAATTGTTGACAAAGGACTTTATACATCAAATCAATTGCTACCAAACGTCAAATGGTCAAAATTGTTTCTATAAACAAATGTAATAACCAGCTTCTCTATTTCACATCACACCAAGAATTTATTAATTTATAAAATAGTCCATGTTGAATGGCAATATGTATGTATGAAGTTTGATTCTGTCATACTTTATTTATAACACATAAAATACATAACTAGGCAGGGGAAACATTAATATATTAAACAAACATGTTCTAGACATTTTGTATATATTTATAGTGGAATCTAATATAAAATGGGATTTCAATCATACAATATACCTTGAGAATTCCATTGCAGATCTATCTTCAAATGCAACTTTCCTTGAGGCTCTAGATCCACCTGCAATACACACAATCAATTTAGCTTGTATGTTAATTGCAACTACAATGATTAAAGATTATCTAATATGAACCGTAATTTTAGTATATCAAGGTCATATACACAAACAAATGACTTCATATATAAAATAAATCTTTCATTAATTTTCCTAACAAAGTTACAAAGTGTATGTATAAGTAAACTTTATAAAAAAATGATTTTTCTTATTACTACTATTTCAACAATATGGTTTGGTTTTCATAAGGCCCTTTTATTATTTAAAATTTATTATGACCACAGACATTTTAAGATTTATTATAATTAAAACAATAACAAGGCAAATATTCAGTCACAACAGGAAAATACTTTCACAAGCAAATTTGCTTAACTCCAAACACATAAGAACACATTATTGAGATGAGGTGAGTCACTGTGATGCAAACAGGATGCTGGGTATGACAAATTCATACTTCTTGCATATGCTCATATTTCAGATTTGACCTCCAAACATTTATTTTAAAATATTTTTCTATTCACATGCTAAATTCAAATATAAAAACACAGATAAAACCACTCAACATTATCAATCAAATCAAAATAAACAAAAAAATTGATAGATTCTATCACTATTACAAGCACATTTGAAATACTTTAAAATTTACAGATAAGATTAGCCAAATCTTGAAACATTTCACTATTATAATGTATTGGACCATGAACTTGTCTTTGTGAAACTTACCCAAAAGTCTGTGGCATCTTTGTCGCGATGCATGAGATCTTCAAAGGGGATAGTGCAGTTTGCAACAAAATCATCAGGAGGAATTGCAGCATCATGGAACACAGTGATGCCCAAGCTACAACATTTAAATATATCAAAAATAGCAAGATACGTCGATATCAGAGGCAAAGAGGTAAAGGTGGCGTGGTGGCGGGCAGTGGAGGAGACCTACCTGGTGACATTGTGCACGTCATGTGTAAAAGATTCGTTCCACACGGGGTCAAACGTTTTCGGTTTGGTGGTCGACTTGTCCAGGTGATGCTCGTCGGCGTCGATGGAGACATAGGGGTCTATCGGCTGGTCGTCTGCAATGTATCGCGTATTTACAAATAATACCAACACCCATTTAGGTAAATATCCAACGCCTATTTCGTGCGCAATTTCGTTTAAATTAAACTAGAGCTTGTTAGAACGCATCGAGATATATAAATAATGGGGCATTGTATAGTTTAGGGTGGGTCGTCATTGTCGGAGCTCACCTGGTTTCCCGAAGGTCATGTTGTGCCGTTTCTGAAAGTCGGTCGGCCGCAGGCCCGTCGCCTCGCACACTCGCACGCGCACCGTGCCGCTGAACATGGCGCCGCCGAGCCGTGTCTCCAACGCCACACCACACCACACCGCCACACTATCACTCCCACTATGTAAAACCACCAAAAATCATTGAAGATGCTTCATAATTGAGATAGAAATAGAGACTTGACAGCGACGAGTTCCGCCATGGATAGATTTATTTTGTCTATGCTACCCAATTCGCTCCTATTGGATATTGGATTCATACCAAAATATTGCCTTGCTTATGGTACACTAGATATTTTTCAAAAATATTATTTAAATTATAATTTCCATAATAGAGAAGTCGATATCGCTTAAGTAATTGAACATATGTATTTTCAATAAAATTAAATTAATTGTAAAAATTACAAATAATATTGAATTTATAAACCGTCTAGTAGCTATCAATAAAGTGTTATATGTGGACTTTCAACTACCATATTTTAAACAAATTGAGTGTTCATTAATCTTATTATTTATTTATAAATTTAAATATAATTTCACAGAATTATTCTTTTTAGATTCATCTCAGGTTTCGAATACACATATATTTTACGTTGAATTGTGAATGTAATTTTCAGTATTTCAACTATTTTCCGCTTTATTAAGTACAATGACTTATATAGTATTATAAAAATACTAACTAAAGTTTATTCATTAATGCTGGAATGTGGAAACTGAACGTTGACGTCAAGTTGACGGTATCACAGAGCACTATCAAATCAACTTGTCATACTTTCTAGTTTCTTGTTTTTTGATTTCCCGAATGAAAACAATGCTGATAATTGTGTAGATTGAATAAAATAAAATGGGATTCTTAACTATATTAAAGAAGTTACGGCAAAAAGAAAAAGAAATGCGCATTCTTATGTTGTATCCTTTTAAAATACACCTATAAGTCCAAATTGTTGTTGGTAGTGTTGTTGACTCATTTTGTTTGCAATTTCTCACTAAGAGCTTGCTTTGCTATTTAATTTAAGATAACAAATAATTTCCTAAACTACACAAAATAGGGGACTAGACAATGCTGGTAAAACAACTATTTTGAAGCGCTTCAATGGAGAACCAATAGATACGATCTCTCCAACACTTGGATTTAACATTAAAACATTAGAACACCGCGGCTATAAGCTAAATATATGGGATGTGGGCGGACAGAAATCATTAAGGCAAGTGTTGCTTAAATAATTGAATTAAAATGGTTTTTTGATATGTTACTTTTGACCATCTGTTCAAAAAATTGCAAAATTTTATTACTGTACTAGAAAAGAAAAATAATTATAACAATATACTTATTACATAGAAAATAAAGACAGCTATATTTTTATAAAATTGTTTATTTTCATTTTTTGTAATGTACAGGTCCTACTGGAAGAATTACTTTGAAAGCACAGATGGTGTAGCATGGGTAGTGGACAGTGCTGATGCAAGACGCCTGGCAGATTGTGCCAAGGAGTTACATTCCCTGTTGAGAGAAGAGAGGTTAGCTGGGGCCACTTTGTTGGTTCTGGCCAACAAGTCTGATTTACCAGGTGCTTTAACATCTCAGGAAATTAGAGAGGTACACTGAATCATTTATAATAAAATAAATAATACTTGATTTTTTTTTATATATATATTAATAGGTACTAGAGGTATGCTGGACTACATTGTTTGGCCTTGTTCTTGCTGACTACAACCTTAGAGAACACGGTTCTAAAAAAGTTTAATTTTGTTAAGAAATATTAGCTTTGAATATGTATGTTATGTATAATTTAGTATAGTTATAATAAAATAAAAAAAATATAGAAATCTAATCCATTTTTATTTCATTGTAGGCTTTAGAATTAGACAGCATTAAAACTCACCACTGGCGCATTGTTCGCTGCTCAGCTGTAACAGGAGAGAACTTGCTAGACGGCATGGACTGGATGTTAGATGACATTGCTTCCAGAATATTTACATTAGATTGAAACACTTGCAATCATGCCTATCTCTTATTCTATTGGTTTTGTTTGATCTGAACAATTAATATAAATTTTATTTAATTTGAAAATTCAAGTATTATTTAAATTATATATCTTTTTGAGCATTTAAAATATAATATATAAGCTGCCCATAGCACAATACTTTCAAGTTTTATAGTTCTGTGGACATATGTACTTTTAAGTTTAAATAGTCTACAGCATTTTAGTTCTTTCATAAATACCTAATTCTTAAGTATTTCTGAATTACAACCACTGTATTCACTGTTTGTTGGTAATGTGACATTAAGCTTTTTTTATTAGCTACCATTTTTATGTATTACTGTATTAGTAATAGTATTTCTTTAAATATAAATTAATAAATAAATACTAATCATAGGTCCTTGTTTTCTTACTTTTAACTAGTAAATCAAATTTAATTTAATCAAGGGTTTCTTTTCTCACTTACTTTTTAAGAAAACGCTTGATATATTACATAAATATGACATTATTTGTAACAAATAAATAGATGCTTAACCCCAATGAAATGTAAAAATATGATATAAGGTTCACAAGTGGTAATTTGTCCACTCTGGTAGATTAACTATTGATGTGTGATAATTGAATGAAATACATAAAAATAAAACTACTGAAACTCATTCTGTTAAAAGTATTTATTTCTAAGATTGAAGTAAAAATGTTGCCTTTCGAATTACACACATATACTTTGTACTTTACTTACCAATGCTAACATCTTATTAATGTAATATATTTTTGAAAATGTCTATTGATTTTTTTTTCAAGTCTTTATGAAATAAAGTCATAAGTTTATACAAATTATATTTATCCAACGCTAGTATTGCCAGACATTTTAAATTATATGTTTTATAGCAACATTATTATATTATAGAAAAAAAAACTTCTTCGTTAAATATATATTATTTTTTGTCATGATAACTAACCTAAACTCAAATTTATGTATCAAATATATATAGACATAACTTTATAATAATCTGGCAACACTGAGTTTGAATATCACAATATAAATGACACTTGAGTTAAAAATATTATACAGGTTAATAGGTTTGTTGGATCAGTTTCTTTATGATTTACTATTTACAAGCTCTTATGCTTTTGCTATGCTATATTTAATAAAAACACAATAATTCTTAAATTAATGACACAAACTAAAGAGTTTTTTAATTGATTACTTTATATATTATTGTAATTGTAATAATTGATAAACAAAGAAAATTTTCTAAGAGCTCTAAGACAACTTCCAGTTTCCACAAATAAATTACAAAAAGTTATTAAGCTAAATGTTTATCCTCATGACAGCAATTATGGGTGTTGCAGATGTAATGGAAGCATAAGTGTATTGCTCACTGACTCTGTTGTACTCTTCAAATGCAACAATTATATTAGACATTGCAGATTGATCGGTGAAACATTTTTGAGATGGTCTGTTACTGCATAAAAATGATAATGGAGGAATATCTTTTTTATATATTTTTATTTTACAAATTACTAATTAAAATAAATAAGACAAACCATACAAATAAATAAATTTTAAATTATTCAAGTGTTTAACTGAAATAAGTGAAATCATGTGTTCTCTCAACATGAAATATTCTCGACATACACCTGAAACTATTGTTCAACATTAGATATATCATACATTTTGTTTGTCTGTCAGATGTCATTTATTAAGATAATTAACCTTATCAGATTTAAGTTTAAATCTTAAAGCTTCTAATAAAACAATGGTGTTTTATAAAGGCACTATTTTGTAACTGCATCACTATAGCTATTGCTACTTCACATGCATAGTTGGGAGTTCCTTAATTTGTGTATAATATAATAATATATAAATTGAGAAAGTTGTTAATAATAGGTTTCTGGTTTCAATTTCGAGCAATACGCAATTGATGAAGCAAAGAAGAATGATGAATGAGTTTTCATTTCAATTTGGTAAGGATTTATTATGTTTAGTGATATTTTACTAGTCACACTTTTCCTTTTATAATGCATTAGTGATGGTACAAATGGTTCTTTATAATGACTGTTTATTTAAGAGTAAGAATCGAAATAATTATAATATTTTATTACCACCATCACTATTGTATTTATAATAGATATTTTAAGGAATATTCTATAATAACTACTGTCTACAGTTGGTTGCCAGTTTTGAGTAACTTAACAATATGTTAGAGTAGGAGACTTACAACAACACCTTATATCTAAGAAGTATCAATACAATAGACTAATGTAGGTGTTAGTGACATAAGTAATTTGAATACATCACAGCTTCATTTACATTATATTTGTATGCATTCAGTTACTAAACAAAGATGTAATATGAAATAAAATATATTTTTTTAACATATTATGTGTAATTTAAACTCAAGTGTCATATATATGTAAATTGAACCTGTTAGGAATGGTTTTCTCCATTTGCTTCAGCTTTCTGTTCGACAGTGTCCTTAGTGTCTGCACTGTCCCGCGGAGAAGTCTTCACTTCGACCACATGATCTGCACTTGTATCCATTTTATTCTCATCATTTTCTGAAATGTGTGTGTGTATTGAAAAATATGTTAAGCTCAGTGCAAACTTAAAAAAGGACTAGTGGTTAACAGAATTACATTTATACCCAACTGCATATTATTACATGCGAAATATATGCGGAGAAATCATAATAAAAACCGACAGTTAGTTATACTTTCAAAGGTTTACAAAATAAAAAAGAATACCATCGTTACCTTCCCCCCGCGGCCGGTCGTCCCCTCCGCCCCCGCCCGCGTCCGCGTCCCCGTCTGCGTCTGCGTCGCTGTCATCCCCGTCCGCGTCCATCGCGAACTTGTCCCGCCCCCCGCGCCGGCGCTCGCCCTCCCCGCCGCCGCCCTCGGGCGCGGGCGCGTCGCGTGGCGCGGCTTGCGCGGTTTGCGCGGCGTGCGGGGCGTGCGCGGGGAAGGGCGCGCGCGCGCGGCGACACCGGTGCTCTATGCGCACGAGCTCCTCTTGTAGCTCTTCGCGCTTGCTTGTTATGTACTCTGTGGATGATTTAATAGGGAGATTAAAATGAGAATCACACACTTAGGATAAAATTTTTAGAAAAAATATTAAACATATAAAGTGGGAAAAAACAGGCCACTGTTTTGCATCACAATTATATATTTGTTTCATTTTATTATTTATATAAAATATATACAATAAATAACAATATGGTGAAATATCTAACATTAACAAGAACTCACTCTCATGGCTTTTCCTGCAGGAAATGAGCTTTTCTTCAGCCTTTTCCGACATTTTCTTTGGAATCCAGTACAATTGAGGCTTAGCTTTAGTCAGTATGTAGTTGCTGAGGCACTGTTGTGACATTTCCCACTTCTCAAACTCCTGGACTCGCCCCATTTTAGCTTCTAATGCTTTAATGGTGGCCTTCTTGTGTTCTCTCTCGGCAAATAATGTTTTTCTTTCTTTCTGTTCCCTTTCCTTCTCCAGTCTTGCTTGCTCTTCAATCTTTCTTTCCACTATGGCTTTTTTCTCTTCCTGTTAAAATATATTTATATATGATGTAGATATATCAAGTCTATACAAAAATTTAAACATATCAGTATCTCCATTACAGGTCATCATTTAGTTACAATTCATTATAATATAATTAATTAGTTCTGACATAATTCCCATACTGTTAGGACAATTTTTACACAGTGAAGCTTTGTGAGTCTTCTTACATGAATGCCAACAATAATATTAATAAATAAAAAACTCTTCCACAATTTTATTTTGTATAGCACTGACACAAAAATCTAGCACTATAAGCAACTTGTTAACGAGTGTACACACCTTAGTTTGTAATACAATTTCTTCTTGCTTAAACTTCTGTAATGTGCCCAGTAGGGAGCCAAATATTCTTCTATTTCTAGTTCTAGCCTGCTCATCATCACCCTGGGCTCGAAGTACCGCTGCCCGAGTGGGAAGTTCTCTAGAGACAGCTGAAGACATTCTTGTCTTCTTTGGTCCTTCTTCTTCCCCATCACTATCTTGAACCCTAGCTGATAACCTAGAAATATAATAATATTGATTTATTATTAAAAATGTTATCATTACAACAATTTTACCTGAGCTGTGAAAGTAAAGCTATAGAAGTAATCAGTGTAAATATCATAGTTTAAATGAGAATTTAATCACCTTACAATTAGTCTTTAAATAGTCACAGAAAATAATATGTGTTAGGAAAAATTATAACTCGATTAAAACAAATAATTATATACTATACACTGAGCATTAGATCTATTACGTTTAGTAAAGACTTTTTGTTATATTCATAACAAGAAGCAACTTCAACTTGCCTGCTAAATACAGTTTTAGTTTCATGTTTGCGTTTTAATTGATCCTCATTTTTATTGTAATTATTCGTTCCATCAGGGTATGAATTGCGGCCGCCGGGACGACCGCCGCCTCTTGTATAATCTCCAGTTGCATTAAATCTGTAATATAACACGTAATTTAAATAACATTTGATTAAAAACTGAAATGAAGTTTAGTGAATATTGCTAACCTATCAGTAAACCTTCCGGAAGATTGGACAATTTTCTTAATATTTTCGTCTATTTTGAATAAACTGCTTCTTTCATTCTCTAGTTGAGCTCGTAACGTACTAAATGATATAG
Source organism: Podotricha telesiphe (assembly GCA_038994665.1). Classification (NCBI taxonomy): domain Eukaryota; kingdom Metazoa; phylum Arthropoda; class Insecta; order Lepidoptera; family Nymphalidae; genus Podotricha; species Podotricha telesiphe. The sequence goes on along the minus strand of JAOYRR010000319.1, from coordinate 1,073,375 downwards.
CTATCTCGGTACCCATGTTAGTAAAACTTTGTATATACAACAACTAGCATTTCAATCTTTTCACGATCACAACTTTTGATTAATTTATTTCAACCACAGATTATATAAAATATTTACATTATTAAGCGTTCTGTTACTCGTGGTTTCATCCGAATTATTGTACAATGTATAATTTTAATTCATTCTTATTTAAACATTTTAATTTAAAGGAACGTTATTTTTATTTAACGAGTTATAATTATACTTTCCACATTTTTATATACTGTTTTACATAGTTCATATAACCTTACATCTGTACAATAGCACAATGTAACTTTAGCTATTCAACACTAGATAGCGCTGATTACAACCACTAACTAACATGAAGACAAATTGTTTAATTTAGAAACTTCGGTCCCTTTCTTTTCCTAAGCTATTTTCATACCCTTCTTTAAAAAAAAGGTATCTTCACACTTTTATTTTTGCACGTTAATCTTTTTTTTAAATATACAGGACTTTGGTAAAATGACACTACGAATGACGTTACCAAACATTTGGGTGCTTGTTTTATTTTGTTTGTGCCACTTATAATTGCTTAAGCTTATTATTATTCCAAAAACAATGATTTTCATAATAAATGTCTATTTAATAATTGATTACTTACCCTATATACTTATCGTCATCCGTAAATTGATTTAATCTTTTACATTTTATTGACTATTGAACGAGCTTCGAACTTCGAAAGAGTTCAATACCCTTTTGGGTTTCAATACTCTTCTTACTTACATATCCTTTTGTCAAAATTAAAATGTAAGTTATTATAAAAGCTAAAGTAAAGTACGACGTTACAGTACTGCCTCCCAGGCTCCTTGGTGGGTACGCGAGGAATGTGACTCTGCATATAGACCTCCATATCGCAAGCCTGGAGGCAGCATCTAGTAATTGAATACTAGGGTGTTCTACCGTGCGGGGTCGTCGCAGCACCCTCATATCCGGGACACCGCACCGTAGCGCTCTAGACCATCGGACCGACGACGTTTCCTAAGACTGATTGTTGATCTCTGGTGTGGTGGGTTTGAGACTTCAGTTTTCAGGACTGGAAAATAATAGCTATTTTATAGCAAAAATACACTTTTTATTTCAAAAATCATTTTATTTCAAAGGGCAAAAATGACTATAATGTCAGTCCTATAAAACAATATCATGAATTCTAGCTAAAGAAGCATGCTACTTGGTTTGTTGATTTTTGAAAATAATAATTTGGCGGGTTGCCTAAAAATATAATTTTATAAAATTTCTATGTAATTTATCTTAACACCACAAAGCGCGCCCACGCGCGTCACTCACTTGCCTAAATTCTAATTAGTTAGCTAAACTGAAGCTCGCTGTCGCTTTGCCTCTTGTGCCATTTTTACTCTTTGATTATTATAGATCTAGACATATTTTGATTAACCTCAGGCTTTACTGCGAAAGTGCAAGCATCAAATTGAAATCGTATCAACGCTTCAACGTAGTAAAGTGCTAACGCGCAACTCAATTGGTTAGTGCGTTTGAATTTCTAGAAGTGAAAGAGCTTTGTTTATTTTTACTTTAGTGGGACCCACCAAAGACGAAACGTTGTTTCCACCATTATTTCGCTCAGGTATTTACAACTCGAATAATTTTTATAAGTAACGTTTCCGAGGTCAAGAGTTACATATATTTGACAATTGATACTCGATTTTCTAATTTAAAGTAATTAGTAGAAACTGTTTTTATATGATTGTCCAAATTCATATATAAGCTAGGCGGGCGAGGGCGGCGATCGAGGGCGGCGGGCGGGCGGCGCCCACGCAGCTCCCGTCATCACCTACTGACGGTAAGATGTATCGCGCGTCCGTCACGTTTGAGATAAATGCCACAACCGCTTACTTTAGTGTTTGATGAAAACGTGCCAATGTTTTATTCTCACCCATTTTGAAATATTGATTGTTTCAAGGAATTGAACCCGCGCTAACACACACTTTCCAACTGGCAACAAATTAATTTAATTGTAAAAATAAACTTATTTGATATGTAGTAGTTAATTGTATATACTTGTATTATATTCCTTTATTATATTCTTCTATAACTCCGAGTGATTTTTTTAAAATACAAAACCTACTGCAATTTTTTTTGATGTAATTTACGGAAGTAAATTGAGACCTCTATGTTTCTGTATGTTTTACGAGAATAGTGAGAGATTCTAGGGAGAGGTAGAGACTCATAACAAAAAAACCATAACGCCTAATAGAAACATTTACTCGTCCTATTTATTTAAACATTTGTATCAATAAGTACCTAAGATATTTATTTATATGCACGCAAGATCGTTCGGGAGGGACGGACATTCGTGTATTGCAATCGAGCGTGTCTCCTTACGAGTTACAACTTGCGGCGCACTGCAGTGATAACCGACTAACTTATGTTCCGAAATAAAGAAACACGTGCAAACTAATACTAATGTTGGATTTTAAGAAAATGTATTGAGACGCGTCGCATCGATTTAGCTGGCGCTATATTGGAGTTGGTCATGGCATGGCGGTGATCGATCGATATGCTGCAAATGATGAAATTTATTGCGACTTAGCTAACAGCAAAACATTCAGCTAATTCCTTAGTGGTTTAGTACGGATTGGATCCCCCACCATCACTTTCAATGCATACTCTTTACCTTAGCGGCGGGTCTTCCTCACGGTTCATTCTTCAACCAAGTCGAAATTTGCACCAAAAAAGCAGCTAAACTACGGACCACGGTGCGTTCGTTGGCGTTCGTCTTCTTTAAATACAGCATTGATATTACGAGTAGTTTATTATATTACGACTTATAAGTGCCACATCCGAACTCGTATTCGAAATTACTCTGATTTCGCCTTATCCATCCTCTCCGCGGCAACAGTTCTCCGCAGTAAACATTCTGTTATGCATCTTCGTGCAATGAAGCAGTCCGTATAAAATGGCAAAACGGTGTAAATTTGTTGAATTAAATTGTCGTACAAACACTTACTGACATAGCCTTTAAATAAAAATTTAGCCAAATACATTTCGAACCTGCAAATAGTGTACAGTCACCTTACGAGTATACCACAGGAGTGTTAATGTAGTCCAATATAAACATCAATGATCTATAATGTGGCGCGTCATACATCGTGCTTCGGGTATCGGTATCGATGTGCCCGGTGCCGTCGTACGCCGGGTCTAAATCTGAGCGGCGCTCGAGCGTTCAGGCGTGCATGAAAAATGGCTGACACGACGCGGACGCCCGTACTCGCACACAACTGTGGTTTCAAAAAGGATTTTGTTCCATTAATATGGGTGCAGTGGTAGCTTAGTTATAGGACTGTGTAATTGATATTTAGGGGAAATATACATAGAGCTATATTATTCGTCCTGCAATACACAATGTGCTCGAGGTAGGCTTTAATGTGTAACGCGATGCAGTTAGACGTGTGCTTAGATATAAGCCGCGCGTTCTACATCCAGCTACGTCGAAGAGGCGCGGTTTCAAATCCCGTTGCGTTCAAATTTTTATACGTTATCTAAATATGTCTTTAATCAACTTCCTTAGTATGCGAATAACAATCTTTGGGTAGCAGAAATTTGTAAAAATCTCTACAGAAATGCTAACAACATATGTAAGTTTTAATAAGCGTATAAGAATTTCGACGCAGCTGGATGTAGAACGCATGGCTTAGCTGTCAGAGCGCTTTAACTGATTTCAAGACTCGCGGGTTAAAATCCCGCTGCGTCCAAATTTTTATACGTTTTCTCAATATGTCTTTTTCAATTTCCTAAGTGTGCGTGTGTATTTATTAAATAAAGAAATAAATTGAGTACACGCGTATACTTCGCGGGGAATGCTTGTGTAGGTAGAGGCATTCCTGCGTCCGTCGTCTGCCGTCAGCGTCCCCGCCGTCGACAGCGCGATCGTCGTCGTCACGCGTTGTGCTGTAATTGATGCGGCGGATGGCCGCTGCCGTCGGATATTAATAACGGGACCGATATAACCGAGTGGTATCCTATATACGGTAAAAATATGATTATTTCCAATTCCATTGATCAAAATAAAGCGTTAGTTTCCTACACTTGGATACATCGCAATATATTGGCAATGGTGGAAATTGCAGAAGAATAGAATTTTTCAGTAGATTCTTTTGCCTAATCGGGAAGAAAAAACATAACTATAATTAGTCAATTATAACAAAATCATAAAAACAACTGTCGTAAAAAGTCGTAAGTTTGAATATAATATAAATAAGCTTTTAAAATATAGCTCTTAAAGGCATGCCTGTACTTTAAAACTTGTATGTTTTGTACTAGTAGTATATGCAATTCATTCTAAAGCCTAGCTAATGACATTTATGACGTCGAAAGCTATTTCCTTCAGTTTTCAGTGTTACTAATGTCTCATTAGATTTACAAGCCCGTTCGTAACAAAAGCCATCCTTCCATGTTATGACAGTGTTAATTTTGATTTGTTGTCGGTCGCATTAAAAACAGAGGGCACAATTAATCAAGCTGTCGTGTAACGATCAAAGCGGCCACGCCGCCGCCATTACGAAGCTACTTGCGTTTCCCGCTGAAATTCCGCCATGTTCTTTTTATGTTTTTTATAAAATTGCTTTCCAAATTCAAATTTAAACTTTAAATTATGTCTTTAGATTCGTAAAATATGTCTTTTATTCATAAGTAAAAGGTTTCTTGAATAAAAATTATTTAACAATTCGATAAAATTGCGTCGCGTCTAGAAATATAAGCAAATTAAATGGTAAAAAAAAAAAATTATTGATTAAAAACTTGAAATACGCTATTCTATTTTTCCACTAAATCGTGCCGCCATCTAATTTATTAGTTCGTCACGCAAAATGGCGTCCAGCAAATAAAACGCGTTTATCCCATTAATAGTACGAGTAAGTTGTTTCTTTCTATATATATATGTATAAAGATTGAAGCGGAGCGAAAGCGCGGAACTAAACGACATTCTATTAAGAGTTTGGAACGAAATGTGTTTAAATTAAACGACTCGAAATTTATAATGTCACGCAAAAGTGGGTTTGGTAAATGAATAACAAAATTAGTTCAATAGATTTAAATTTATAAATGAACACGCCTTTTAAAACGTATGACTACATCTGTTGAGGTTCTTTGAAACGAAACTTGTAATAACTGTAATATTTTGTTATTATGAAAAATACCACAATTTGAAGATATGTGATAGTGGGTAGGATTTTCTATATTTTAAATATAGACATATGTTCAGCGCAATGCGAAACACCTAAGAAGATCTAATTTCTCACAAATAAGACATTTTTAATATAAAAAATATAATACAATTGCAAATGAAACATTATTTAAACAATAGCAGATTCTTATAAGAATAATTAATATATTTATTTAACGACACAAAAACCAAGTGAATAAAACAATAAAATGAGACTATCGTAAATGCATCGCCACACAAGCTTAACAAGCGCAATGGCGTGAACGAAGCGTCTCGGAGCGGAGAGCGCGTGCGTGTCACTCTACCGTCTACCGTCTACCGTCCACCGTCTCCGCAGAGCGCCAACAAGCTGCGTCACTCCCAATGGCCTGCAGCGAGACGCATCGCCACCACACGCAATTAAAACTACTCATGTAGTACTACATATTTCGTATATACTGTACGCTATACAATGGACACGCTCTCTGACACACTCATTGATATTAATTTTATGTACACTTGAAACAAAATTTTATTGAGGAAATTAATTTGAATTTAGTGTAAATTATGTGTTCCAATAAAGACTAAAGTTGTGGCATTAAATTATTATATTTCAAGATGAATTTGAACATATTATATTTTCCGAGAAATGTATCTGTAACAATTTGAAACTAATTTAATAGTAATTCATAATTTCCGTTTCCTTTCAAGCGTTATTGTGCCTTGATAAAACGTGAATTGCCTAATAAAACTCATGTATTTACTGGCCAGTTTACTGGGAGATAGCATTTTAATGAGAAAATTTAGATAATTTGCTAAAAGACAGAGAAGTTCTGAGTAAGACACGGTGGTGGAGATGAAAGCGCGGTTCTCAGAAGCGTCGCGTCGCCGCGCCTCACTGGAGCGGCGCCTCGCCTAGTGTGCCGCTAGCTTTATAATTACACAAGTACCATAATCCTTAATACCTTATAATTTAGTATTCATAGGTGGTAATGAAATATTAAATATCAATCAGTGTTATATGAAATTATAATATGAATATAATTTAAATCAAATCGCCTTCATGGCGTAGTTGTCAATGTCTGTCTGTATACGTGACGGTTCCGGGCTGGAGGACTTTAAATTATTTTTAATGACAATATAAAGCGCGGCGTTGAGTTCCGTCATTCAAAACACAATGTCTTGAAACTAGGTAATCTCTGTCGGAAAAAGAGTGAAACTGTAATAATATAGTCAGTAGACTATATAATGAAATACTTATATTATCTCCGTCTATCCACTCAGAGTGGAAATGCTGCTGAAAAAGAAAATATAATGTTTCGTTTTACGCAGAAGCTCATCTTGCTACCTGCTAATAGAGCCAATTGTTATGCTTATGTCAAATACTTAGGTACATTAATTGTTGTGGTAATAATCGGTGGGCGGACGTTGTCTTTGAGTTATGGCTTGTCGTTTCACTCGGAAAGTCATACGATTAATGACTGCACACAGATTAATAATTACAACTACTAGCTCGATAGTGATGTGCTAAAAACACAGGCAAATAGAAAGAAACCTTTCATAAAAATATATTTTTTTTATAATAAGTTAAAGTTTCATAAAGTTTTCTAATTGAACTTATTGTATATTGACGTGTGAAAACTGTAACTTGACAATGATGGGTAGCAGCATTTTGACCTCCTATTAGAAAAAAAGGAAGGTTAAATCTAATGCTATAATAAATATTATTGTTTGGTGGTGTATATAGTACGTAATACACAATATTAAGCTTGCCTTTTTAAACTTTGTCAAACGAAATAAAACGTCGAAATATTGAAGCAAACCAAGTAGATAAAGCGACGTTTCAAAATAGACAATAATATATCATAAAGACGTTATCTGATGTAAAGACCAAGTCTGCTCCAATATTCATAGCCGATACTATCACTGTAAATTATGAAGACTTTCAAGTCACCTGCGACTCTACCTCCTCACACTTCACCAAACAGAATATATACCTGCTTTTTAAACATGCAAATTTTTAATTTTCAGTTTATTTTAACAGCTATAATAGTCTCAGAAGAAACAACAATTCTACAATTGTTTAATAATGGTATTTACGATATATTGTTGCATTTTGCAAGTGTAGTTAGAGATTGAATACAATGATTGTAGATTGAAATTCAATTCAAAATTTTACTTACGTACACAAGATAGTGTTAGAACACTTAGCCTCACTTATTGCAACTAGATTGACTAGATTCAATCTAGTTACAATAAGTGAGGCCGTGAGATTGAGCATTTAGTACTCATATATTTTTTAAAGTATTATTCGCACACTAAGGAAATGGAAAAAGACATATTTAGAAAACGTATAAAAAATTCTATAATATAATTTATACGTTTTCTAAATATATCTTTTTCCATTTAGCACTCAATAATGATAAATAAACAGGAAGCGGAGAATATAATATGGAAGAATGTATAATCATATAGACATGTATATCTACATAAAAATATATAATACATGTAGTCTCAATACATAATGATATTTAAGACTAGTATTTTCATTTCACCCTCGCGATTTAAACAGCTGATGTTACAAGGCGATCGCTATCCGCCTTATAAATAACCCTCTCATCTCTGGCGGGCGTCACGCTCCACCGCCCGCCCGCCTTATGTAACGCCTTGCTACTTCACTGTACACCAATTTTATCCTTAATGCTACATACCCAGAGTACATTTCAGATCGCTCTAATATAACAACGGGGATAACTAAACATCAGTCAATTTTGAACCCTAATTCTTAAATAAGACAGTTAGTTCCATCGGATCAGGTTTTATGTCAAAAATAACGCACACGACACTGTCTAGTGTGCGTTAAAGTGTTTTTATATTTTACGACTAATGTAATAAGGTTGGTTTTCATTCAACACGGGAACAAAGGGCCGGAGACAACGGAAGCGCTAGATGGTATCTGAGTTTTAATTAGTTTGCTTAATTAAGAAATTCGAGTCATTCGACGCGATAATTAGATCATTTGTCTGAGAATCAAGAGGCTTGGAGCGGGAGCTGGAGCTGCAGTTGCTGTTAACAGATTCAATTCCACTTTAAAATATTCTTATTATATTTAATTTTCATTAAACTAAGTAGAGTGAGCAAATCATAGTCACGAGTCCAGTTCTTGTTCGTTCGAGTACATTATTAGTACTCTAGTACATATGGTGAAAACGTTAAAAATGCGCGGGTTCAAATCCAGCTGCGTTCAAATTTTTATACGTTTTCTAAATATGTCTTTTCCATTTCCTAAGTGTGCGCATAATACTTTAAAAAATTAAAAAAACCAAAATTAAAAATATTTTAACGTTGATTTGTTTTTTTACTTATTTAAAACAATTACTATCTGACACTGTGTTCTGTCTTATTATATATTTATTTAGCCTATAATAAGCCTGCCATGTTAAGTACAACTTGAACATACATCATTTGATAAGAATAAAAATGGTTATTTTCTTTCAGTTTTATATTTTGGTTCTCTTTTCCTGGTTTAGGATTTTCTTAGTACAATATAAGTTGCTTAATCCAACGTGATATGAACGTATATGGTTAGAATTCTACACCTATATAACCTACACTAAAAATTAACACATATGTATTGCGCTGATGTCGTCTCACTCAAGAAGCATTTATAATATAGATGTGAATTCTATTGCGGAAAGCTAGCTTGGTGGTTCCAAGCACACATTCTCTCAGTTTAATTGCCCTCTGTATACTACTCAATAAGTATACAGAGGGCAATTAAACATAATTAAGCTTTAAACATAGGTTTAGGTTAATTCCAATTCCATTATTTTCTTATAATAGCTATAATGTATAGAGTGTTTTATGAGACTTGAAGCTATTTGTACCACATGTAAGTTAAACGCGAGCGCGTCTTCCGTCTGTCGCGACACGCGGGAGTGACAGCCGGTGTCGATGTCAAAGGGACGCCGCGCCGCCTTCCACCAGACACCAGTGGAGCGTGCGACCACGTCGTCTAAAGTATCGATACTCGACTGAAGTGTTGCCTTCGTTATATTTGAAGACATTTTAAGCCAAAAAGAAATTCATTATGTGGCATTATTCTAACACAAATAACAATTAAGCAATTGTCATATGATAGAATAAAAAACTAATAATTTTGACGTGTTCTATGTAGACTGGTACATGTTTTGCAAAAAACGCAACATTACTGGTTGCTTGCAAGTGTTTCTGGCACTTGCACCAGTATACATAGGACCCGTCAATTTTATATAAATCATTGAACCAACACGCGAACTTAAGACTTTGGACTATTATTATATAAATAATGCATTAGATATATATCAAATAAATATTATATTAAAGCAATCCTGCAATATAATGGAAAATAACTTCAGCACAGTTTTCTCATCTTAGTATTGATTGCTCATCCAAACTCTACATACGGATATAGATAAATGTAAATTAGGATTAGGCGCCTTATTAAGAATTTTATCGATAATTCAGAATTGACATCTCTACGGACATCGAGACTAGTGCTGCGACTTGTCACATGGGATTGATTAGTTGTATGGGGCGCCGTCTCGTATTGTTGTCAGTTTGTTTCTAGAAACTAACTCCACTTTGTACATAATGTGTAATACTAACTGGTAGCGATGGATGTCACTCTGAACGCTGTTTTAAATATCAAAAAAAGCTATATACAGGCTGTTTAATCGTGGTTTCTTTTTAATAGTATATATGTGGCGTGGCAACATTTTGTCGCTTTTCCTAAACTAATATAATTTAGATAATACTTTAATTTTTTTCTTTATTACAGTATCCATATAATTATAAGTATTTTGAATAAACGAAGTCTACTATATTCATTCTACATACTTCATTCACCTGTGTAGGTAAAACAAATATTTTTTTTAACTAGAGATCTTAATTAAGCGCTATTAATCTCTCTCTTTTTAATTTTTTCAACTAACTAAATATTTTTGTACCATAACTTTGTACCTTATATAAATAAGCCTTATATAAATAATACTAGACATAAATGAGCCGGTCGCTTTCCACTAACGCTTAATAATGTAATTTCATTAAACTTTACGTAAAACAAAGGTAGATTCTAGACCTGTATCGATTATAACCTGAAAAGCACAAAAATAAATCGCTTTTCGAAAAGAAATAAAATATTAATAACCATCTCGTTTGTAAGAATTATAAAGCATTTGCGATCGAAACAACAGCTAGGGATGTACAGAAGTAAATAATTTTACTTAATATCTCCATAATATATGGTATTGTAAAAATCTAGGTAAAATAAATTACTGTATCAAACTAAATTTTACATAAGTTCTTTTATAATTGTTTCAGCTTCACGCTTTTTCCTGCACAGCAGGTTACTCTGAAAAACCTAGTGAGACATATCGTTCTCCATTACTGAAAACAGTGCCACGGTTTGTTTTGTCATAGGAGCGAACATTTGGAAATAATTTAAATACAATCCCCTGAGAACTCTCCGTGCGGGAGAAAGCGTAAGAAAAAAGAAAATCAGTTCTAAATATACATAGTGGCGGTACTTAACACCGCTACAATCTATGTAAATTACAAATGTGTAGAAATAAGAAACTCTTGAATATTTTTAACATTTATTATTCTCGAGTCTTGGTCTCTACGTAACTGACCATTCAATAAGCTGGCTACATTAGCATACGAGTTTAAAGCATAAACTCTAGCGGAAGCAGCCCTGTTCGCGAGTGAGTTAGGTAAATTCGATACAATGCATTGTGTGCGGAGCGTGACTTAAGCCCAATTGTTGGCCGCAGGTCGCGTCGCGTGAATACCGCGATATCTCCCTTTACGATCGATTATGCTGGCCTTTGCTGAATGTCCCGGAGGCACTGGCGCGTGCAGTTATTGTTTCGACTTCGTTTTCATTACATTTTGATAACTATTTCTTGAGATTGTGCTATTTATGATATAATAGCTTTGGTTTTCCGAGATTGTAAATAGCAGGGCCGAGCCCAAATAACATTAATCTCTCTCTCTCTCTATATATATATATAATAAATGAGTACAAAAGTCAATTCTGAAATGAAAGATGAAAGATTTAAGATTTTTTTGAAATAGGTCATATTGGTCAATTAAAAATATATGAATAACAGAAGCGAATAAACCACTCAGTACTGTTTTTGCCTGCTTGTCTGCCCATCTCTCTACTGACAATACAATATATATTGACAATAACAATAAACAAGAAGTATTGGACAGAAATAATTGAATTTAGGCATGGTAGTATTTTATAGTACCTACATACAGTCTTGCTTTATCGATGTTTTTATTTTGAAATTCGATGTAGTTTTTGAAGAAAAAATTATAAAATGTAATAGTCAAATTACTAAATACAAGTTGCTTTGAGTCTGAATATATGGACAATTGTTTCATCAGATTTTAAAATATAAGTATAATCGATTTTAAAATTTAATTGATATATTTCATCGATCCATAAAGTAAGAACGCACCATCTTCTTATCGGATAGCTGACATTGGTGTTGTATCAAAAGTAATAATATTTAAGTTAAAATTGTGAGTAACAAAGTGTGAATAACACTTTAAAATGTTAAAAATATTTAATAAATAAAATTCTCTCTTGCCAAACGATTGTTCGTAGAATAACCTTTGGAATGGCAGGAATATGTAAAAGTCTCGGTACGGATATGCTAACAAATAGTTATTAGTCGTGTTGTGTACGCAGGCGAAGCCGCGCGAGTTTGTTGCTAGTAGGTATACTATATACAAATAGCTATATATATAAAATATCTGTAAATAATTTAAAAAGTAAATTTAATTGAAAAACGAATCCATATTACTCATATTAGATGAAATACGAGTAGTAAAAAGTCTAGTTGCTTAGAACTTACAGTTTTACATCCCGTATCTTCTCCCCATACAAAATATTAAAAATAGCAAAAACTAGCAAGTATTATAATAACTTTCATGTTTACCCCCAGTTTTCCAAAGCTCGTCGGTACGTTTGAGCCGGGAGTCGGGAGCGACTGCGAGCCACGCATCATTTGGGGCGCAGTAATTTGTAGTGCGCCGGCGCAGGCGGCGGCACAAAGAGCTTTTTGCAAACAAATCACATATTCACTAAAATTAACGTACATTTTCAGACGTTTTACGCGTATCTGACATATTTGGGGTAATTAAAGCCGGCGGCGTGTTTGTTTTTTCATGCCAAAGTTTTTCAGTGGCAATGTGATACATTCATAGATATTTTTAGTAAAGAATTATGAAAGAGTATACATAATCTAGCCATAAATACTATTACAATAAAAATAAACAAATTATTACTTTTCGTAATTGTTCTTTTCGTAATTGTTCTTATATGATTGTTCATTGTGTTTTCTTCTTTTCGCACAAATATATTGTACAATATTTTGTAAAAGTAAAAAAACAAAATCATTGTATTTATGCTTCAAGCTCTAAGGAAGCTTGCCTACGTCTACATGAGCATTATCAAAATCAAAATCAAAATAGTCTTCATTCAAATATTCTACTACCAAGAGCTCGGAAGGCAGTTCTGCTGAGACGAGCCGGCGAGAAACTCAACAGTTGTTCTATTCAAATATAATTTTAAAATAATGTCACAACTATGGTTAGCCTCTCGATTGAGCATCAACAGCATTTAATTCCACACATTAATATCAGAATAGTATTCCTGGACAATATCCACCTTCAGTGACAGAGTGAGTGACTGAGCCATAGCCATGTTTGTAATAAAAATATTGAAACATCGACACAGGTGACATCAAGATACCATTCTCGAGAAGGTTACTGATGTAGCCCCTTAACAACACCATGTTCAATAACCAAGAATGGTCCTTTCAGCAAAACTCGGCGCCGGATCATAAAGCTTGATCCACCCAATGTTGGTTAGAACTGGACTTCCTCAGAGCTGAAGACTAGTCGTCATCTGGTCCTGATCTTAATCCACTGGATTAGGATTTATGATAATTTGGAGTCCCTAAAACAATCCATACGATGTGAAGAAGTGAAGAATTTTCCCATGAAAAGAGGGCTTGCTGCTATTATGTTAATAAATGACATGAAAAAAATATGGTTTCTCTTATGGCAAGACTAAGTGTACCCTTTTTCAAATAAACTTGATGATGTAGGTATAGGATGTACACTTTTTTTACAGCTTCACACTTTTTCTCACACAGCAGGGTAGTTAGAGAGAATCCAGTGTCATAGTGTGTTTAGTAGCGGAATTTAACGCCGCGCTTTGTCTTCATATGGGTATTGAATCTACGACCAATAGTGTTTGCAGTCCTACTGCCCCACGATGGCCGCATCGTTTTAACTGTTATTAAATATTATAAATTTAATTATGGCACCTACTAGTAAACGCATTAATAAATTTGTGTGAAGTTAGTATTTTTAATTTATATTATTAATTTAATGTATGTATTTCTAATCCATTTTTGTAAATTGTCTAAGGGTTTTACTTCATGTTTTTATATATTGATTTATTCATTTCTTCCAGTTGTACCACATGTCCTATTCTAGTAGCGTGATATGAATGACTAGATATGACCTAGTCACAAGCTTCCCTTCTTCCGACATCGCGAAGCCAGCCGAACAATTTACCTGCTCTAGTTAGGAATATGTTATAAATATAAAAAAACTATGCAACGACATCTAAACTAATCAAGCGAAGAAACGACTAAAGTGTGCATTCATATTCATATTATATCACTTAAAAGTTTAGATACATATATAACAAACTTGTAAGGATTTTTGTATTGCAATGAAATAAAGAAATATTAGTAATTATGTAAGTATAAAAAGCTGCATTAAAATATGAAAGCACCTTTACTGCCTATAGAAATTGAAATGAACAAACTTGATATTACAATGTTGTATTTTATTTATATTGCACATAAGTAAAAGGATTTTAATTGGGAGCGATAGCCCTAATAAAACGTGTAACAAAAGAAATCAATATCAGCTTAAGCGACAACACTAATGTTAATTCAAATTCAAATTCAAATATCCTTCATTCAAATAGACTTTTGCAAGCACTTTTGAATCGTCAAAGGAACGTAAAGCTACTACCGGCTCGGAAGGCAGTTCTGCTGAGAAGAGCCGGCGAGGAACTCAACAGTTGCTCTTTTCAAATACAAAACTTGTCTTTATACCGGCTTTAAATTTCTGGGGTTGCAAATCTAACATAGGTTGTAGGATCTTATTATATATGCGTATACTCAGACCCATATAAGACTTATTTACTTAATTTATTTTGGCATTAATTTTATTAATATTTAATTGATGTTGCCGAAAAAATATTAAAGAATCCCTATTGCTTGTTTTAAGGCTATGAACTAGGTACTTAGACCCAGGTCTATGACCTAAGTATATTCATATGTAGTATGTAGTTAGCATGGTGTTCCTTATGGGCATATGCATGTTATGTAGTAGGTACATATGAATGTACCAATATGTACATCTTAAATCCCATTCGTCATATTGTGTTTTAAAAATACAAATTTCATTACAACTGATTGAATCGTAACTAACATTGCAAAGCTGATCAAAGTTTCAATCTAAACTCAAGCTAGTACGAGAGGCAGCTCATAAACTATACATTAACTGTTAACAAAATTAACAAACGTAAAATATCAATTACAAGGCGTGTGCGACGTGCGTACATAACTACATAGCTCTACATAACTCCACATAACACTATACAGGCTTATATAGGTCTACTTTTCCCTTCATCAACACTGCCCGAGCGCAGCCGACCGAATGGGAAAACAGACACAGCAGAAACAAAATACGCATTGCAAGATACACTTTAACCCAATACAAACAAAGTTAAAACTCTTTCACCAAAATCGGAGACGCATCAGCACGCATGAAATAGACGGCGTGACAGAAAAGGAGAGCGTCTGAAATGGGGCGCGGTGATTGGCTGTGACGCGCCAATGGCGGCGGGGGGCGGGGCGAGCTCGCGGGCGGCCGGCGTCGCGGCGCGCGCGCACATGTCACCCTCGCGCGGCGCCGGGCGCACGTGTGCATTAGCGACACCACCGACACTTACGACACTGCTGACACTAGACGCGAGACACAAGGCAGACGGTGCAACAAAGAAAATACGGAAATACGAGTGATATTAAAGATTTCTTACAATCGCGGTTTTAGTGTTGAGATCTCGCTGAAAATTGTGAAAAAAGTCTATCAATATAAAATTTACGATATTATGACCATTTAAAAAATAAAACAAACAAAAGAAACCCACCACTACGCTGGTTCTCGTAAGCCATAACTCCCAATAATAGCTGCAATTACAAAATCAACTTTCCCTGAACTGGCTGTTACCCTTTTCGATTCAATAGTAGTAATAAAAGAGACAGCATTCGTAGCTGGTGGGGAAGTGAGTGTGGTATGTGAGTGCGTGTCTGTGTCTCCAATGATGCTGGGCGGCATGGACGGCAAGGAGTACGGGGCGCTGCATGCCGCTGCAGCCGCCGCCGGGTACGCCATGGAGGCTGGTGAGTTCCCAGTTGTGCATTGGCTTATTTATTTAGAACCATCAGTGAAAATTAAATCAAAAATGAAAATTAAAGGCTATATGCATTATGTAATAATATGCAAACGGCTTGCGTTATACCTACTTGTAAGTACACATATTATAAAACTTAGTAAACAAACCAATGGAAAAGAACCTGACTGTCTTAGGTCTTATATTTTAAGACTTTACGTACATTTTTGTAAGAATCATAGTGAGGTTAATAAGTTCGTAGTTCATTTAGTAATCTCCTTTAATTTCTTTTTTAGAATTTCTTATTATATGTTGAAAATTTAGGTTTACAAATTATTTGTGTAATAAGTTCTTTGATTTTCGCGATTATTACACATTTTGAAATAAAACTATTTTAACCAAGAGAGAGCAAGAATCCAAGGCAGTACGCGAGGCAACTAAGAAACCTTTGGCGGTAGTTTGATATAATAATTCTATCAAATGACAGACAAATGCCACCTCAGTCTACCTGTGACCACGGACTACTGTAAAGTGTCCGAAACGTCGGGTTTTAAAATGTATTTTCGAATACCAAATTTATACGCGATTAATCCGGTTAAAATAGTTTCATTTCAAAATTATTTGTGGTCACAATACTCAAATTATCAGGCACGCATTTTATATACTAATATTTGAGTCTATTCTCTTAATCATTTATCGTATGTAAAAAAAATATACGTAAATAACCAATATTAGCCAAAAAGACATCGAAATATTTGTAGCGTATTGTTTAATAGTGGTCGTTTGATAACGATTTGTGTTATCAAACGAGTAAGAGTATATTTATATATTTGGAAATTTAAAACCTAGATATAGATGCAGCAGACCCTTCTATATCTAGATCGATCATCAGAGTTATTTATGATTTTCATAGCCCGCAACGTCGCGTCGTCTCCGACTGTTTAGCGCTAACTCTACAAAATAGAGGTCTGCAGGCACCCAGCAATATTTAACTTAACCAATTTAAATAATACTATCTTTGTATCGTTTCTCCTTAAGGTTTCCATAGTGCAGAGCTTTAAGTGTGACGTATTCATATTTTCTTACAAGGTAAGGTGTAATAATCAAAATTCCGAAAAGGAAAACTATTGCCAGAGGGAAAATTTCACAGAGGTGACATTTTCCGCAGACAACATGTCCAACAAAGTATATTGAAAAATAAAAAATATATATTTTGATTTATATAAAATTGTCAGCTGAAGTAGTCCTCAGTTCTTTTTTCATTTTTTACAGTTCTTGAGAAAGTCATTTATTTTTTAGAATATATATAAATCTGTTATGTTATGTTATGTTATGTTAAAGAGAAGCAAGAAATCATCTCCACGCTTTACTTGCGTAGCATGGTAGTCGGAGAGAACCTTGTGTCAAGGCACCCCGTTCTCCATTTCCTGCCCTAATTCGAGACATGACGTGTTGAGAGGCGCCAATAAACGAATATATGAAAACAAATTTAATATAACTCTTCCTCCAAGTAGAAATCACGTTCCTACTGCACCACCATGGCTTCTATAAATCTGTTAGGACATAAAATATTAAAAGAGGGAATGAAATGGGGACGAACGAACCGAGTTAAATAAACGTAAAGATTGCATATGAATTGCAAAAAACTGCATTGCAACGCACGGGTCTTGTTTTACCATTTTACGTAAATATAATATCGTTTACTTTCTAAACAAATAGGAACACGTGTAAAATGGACCTATAATAGTTTTATCGGCCTTGGGCCAAGACGATAATGGGGGTCGCAGGGGGTCGCAGGGGGTCGCTTGGGGTCGCCGCGGGTCGCGTCTAAACGCTAAGTCAACCATTTAATGGCCACGAAGATATTGATCTTTGAGAAATATCGTAAACAAATATAAATAATCAATTAATTTATTAACTAGTATGTATGTAGCAAAAGGAAATGTTTGTAGCGTAGTAATTAAACTAGTAGTACGAGTAGTATACTACGAAACGAAACGAAAGATTGGCATTCTTAGGTCTGTTTGAGTTTAATATTTTATATTCAAATCGTGTTATATGAAAAATAATGTTACTTATGAAGGAGATGCACAATGCATATATCATAGTTAATACATTACATTTACCTCAGAGCTTCTTAGTACTGTTTTTATAAAAGCTACTTTAGATATTATTTTTGCATTTGCACCTTCATTTTTCATTAATTTAAACAATACCTATACGTTATTTATTTAAACAATACGAATTTAATAGTTAGTGTTAGTAAAATATAGTAACCGTATAAAATATACCTATACAGTAGCGATTACCGATCCGTTTTGCCTCCGTGAATACGCATCAATGTTTTTATTATATCAATAATGCCAATTAAATATTATATAAAGTTTACAAGCTTACTGAAATGCTACAAATTTCCAATTATAAGCTACAAATATATAATGTTAAGTGTAAATGCCCCACCCAAGTGTTTCAGAATTATTCAAGAATCACGCCAAATTTCGTTGAACCAGTTCAAATAAAGAACAAAAGGTGACAAACAGACATATTTCACATAAACATTATTACAGTGTATGAGCTATGAGTTAACTACACCGCGGTACCTGTTTCCACGCACAAGTGTAACCGCAGTAATGCATCGAGGCGGAGCAGTTTATCTTAGTTCAAAGGGCGCTAAGGGTTATCGATTACCGATAATTTGAGCGTTACATACACTATTTAAACCTACCATTAAACTGCCTAATGAGAGCTGCAGAGGAATACAAATTCACTAATTTATTTTTTCTAATCTGGTATTTTTAATTACAAGTGAAACGGGAGCGCTGATATACCTAACAGTGTTAATTAAACAGTAAATCAATCAAGGTCTTTCCTTTGAAAAATCGCTGCGTTTTGTGGTCTCGTCGATATTGAAAAATATTGTTAATTTCAGTAGTCATATGTAATTATATAAATCATGTTATTGCTGCAAGTATTGATATTATATCTGCTCTCTTGTATTAATTTTTTTCTAAATTTAACAGAACTTCAATGATTATATATTATTTTTAACTGTAACTTTTAATATCAAAAACCATCGTCGTTTTTTACATTCAGACATATTCAAATCGGTCGACAACATCTAATATTTTGAAGTGAAACTATTTTAACTGGATTAATCGCGTATAATTTTGGTATTCGAAAATACATTTTTAGAACCGGACGTTTCGAACACTTTACAGTAGTCCGTGGTCACAGTCTACCTGTTAAAGTAATTTTAATAAGTTAATCCGGTTAAAATAGTTTCATTTCAAAATGTGTAATAATCGCGAAAATCAAAGAACTTATAACATCTAATATGTAATATGTAGCTACTAGCCGAGTATTGGTTGTAGTACTCGTAGCGCGCGTCAAGTGGCGATAAACTGTTTTTACATTCGACCGATAAAACCCTAATGATCGGTTCCGCAAAGCTATCGTACGAACCCCTCGTTAATTACAAACATTATTATAAATAATTAAATTAGAAATCTTTGTACAAGCGTCTCTATTAGATAAGCTTTTATCATTGAGGCTATCGTGGCGCAGTGGCGCAGCGCTTGACTGTAAAAGCGGTTGTATATTCGATACCCACTTTGGAGAATGATTATATATAAATTTATGTTTTTTTTAACATTTTCTAAAGTGTTATTCGCGCACTTAAGAAATTTCTCAAGTTCAAATCCAGCTGCGATCAAAATTTGTATACGTTTTCTAAATATGTCTTTTATATATATAAATTGTGTCCTTATTCTTGCTCTGGTAGCACAAAGCGCGACGTTGATGTTTCGCCACTCAACACGCTATTTCTTGAATTCAGGCGCGAAATCCACGACACTAGGTTTTCTCTGTCCAGCCTCTTGCTATACATGAAACAATAATTTTTTAATTTATTTGATAACATTTTTTTATTTATTTTTTACAAGATTCGCAACTATAAGTGCGTATGAGCTGCATATCTTATGTTTAAAAAATATTAAAATTAATAGATTCTGTGCAAAATGGAAGTTGTGAAGTTGAATTATATCACTTTATAATTATTTTATTAATGCCTACATGAAAAATCCATGTGTTCGTTTTGCGGGAAATTGTCTAAAGATATATACTTATTATTTTTTAAAAAATTTTGAAGAGTTATTTACACACTTATTGAATTGAAAAACATATTCTTACAAAACATACAAAATGTTTTATTTCAATCTCGCTCCGTTCAAATTTTTATGCGTTTTCTAAAAATACGTAAGTACTTATTAGTTAATATCTATTATATTTTGCTCTTTCTACCCTAATGACTGACGATATATCAATTACATTTAGATAGATCAAACCCTAGAAAGACCTATCTTTAATAATAAAAAAACCCCACCAACTGACAATGGAATATTTTAGTAAATTGGCGATTGGAGAAATGCAATTCACATTTTTTACGTCTATTGCATATCTTTAAACTCTCCAATATTAATTTCGAAATATGTCCATACGACAAGTGGTCGGTCGGCGGTGGAGCGGTGTTTGCTCGCTTCGCTTTTTATTTGCTGAGACGGCGCGGCGACAGCAAACACGCCGCGGCTACTGGAAATAAAAAAATATTCTACAACAACAATATGTACTTTGCCTAATAGAGGCCCTTTATTTTATAAACCGATTCCAGGTTTAGGAATTTTATAAAACGTTTACACATATATGACGATACATAGCTTTCTCCTTGGAACAAACTTATTCACTTTATTTGTTTATTATAGTTTTTGAACTTTAATTCCAGCCTTGTTCGTATTCTCGACTGATAAAATATATTTTTAACATCTTCCTTGGAACTAGTCGACTGATGTCTCGTTACAGAGTCACCCTCCATTCATTTCGAGTAGCTAAAAATATTATTGTATATCAAATGGGAAAATACTATTTTCTTTCTTATTGATCTGTAATTTATTATCTGAAGGTTTCCGTCCCATATATTCTACAGTAGTACCAACCTAACTTATCCACGCTTAGTATAATGGTTGATTATAAATATTTTACTTAATAATGGCAAAACTGTTTCGTGCTTTATTTTTTTTTTATTTATTAAAAACTAGCTGATAAAGAAAATCAATTAAATAGTGTGGAATAACACGTTTTGTAGCGAAATAAATGTAATTTAATATGACTTGTATCGTGTATTCGATTTAAATATTTTATAAGAAGTTATTGAGAATCAAAATTTTTATGAAATATATTATTAGTAGCACGGCTTTGGCTTTGTGAACTATGACTATTTCGTACTTTATCGGAAAACAATGAAATCCCTAAAAAACTAAATAAAAAACGGGAGTAAAAGTAGCATATGTCCTTAAACAGAAAAAAAGCCTATGTCATCCCAAAGCCCTCAATTACTATATAAAATTTTATCAACCTCGGCTCAGCGGTTTGGCCGTGAGGACGTCACAGACAGACAAAGTTACTTTCGCATTTATAATATTAGTATGGAAGTATGGATATATACGTATTACGAGTTGTCATTTATCTTAAAAAAAAGTGTAGATAAAAATGTAGTTCTACGGTCGTTGATGTTTGCAGTGGCAAACATATCGTAGAATGTCATGGCATAAGTATAAAAAAAAATGAGAGAAAAATGAACGGAGTGATACGTCTCTAAATTGCCTCTAAATTGCCATTTATCGTATGACCAAATTTGCTACTATACTGGAGACAGTATACCTGAAGAGAATAAAAAAAATCTACAAGACAATAATTACATTTTGTAACAAGACACTAGCGCCGAATAAGTACAAGAGCAAACACCGAATAATGTTACAATTTCCTTTCAATTAGACATGTTTGTTTTGTTTTAGCCCAATTTTGGTTTTTGATGAGCAAATATATGCTCTAAGTCGTAATTATAAGATACATTGTTTAAAATTGATCCGAGATTCAGCTGCAGTCTGTCAACAAAACCGTCGCCGATTTGTAAACTTACGTGTCTATTAATCGTATTTAAAGATTTACAATTTGATCAGTCAGGCAGTGGCTGTTGTATTGCCATCGTATTATAAGGAAATATATATACATTTGGTGGTGGGATTTTCTGCTGAGTCGAGGATAGCGTCCTTGTTGTAACTGTAAACTTGATTGTTTGTGGGTTTGATCCCCACTCGGAGGAACATTTACATATTTTTTCATTTCTCCGCTCTGGTACGACAGGGCTCAATGTCTCGTTTTCCTGCGAGAAGTGGAGAACGGAGTGAAACGGCCTGAGTACTAGGTTAACTCTGCGTTGAGCAGGATAATCTAGTGACAAGTCACTCTATTCTACACTGCTTGTCCAATTTAAAAATACACACTTCTGCTGTTTATATTGGCGGAAAATTGAGACAATTTTTACAAATTTCCGGTACTGGTTTTTAATAGATAGACACATCTGACAACTTTATGTTGAATTGATGACTGATTAGTGGATGTGAAATGCTTGAATACCTAAAGTAAAAATAAATAAATAAGATAAAAAGAAACTATTTTTAACCGAATTAATCTCATATAATATTGGTATTTGAAAATACATTGTGGAACCCGACGTTTCGAACACTTTACAGTAGTCCGTGGTCACAGGTAGACTGAGGTGGCATTTGATACATTTGTTATATCAAACGACCATCAACGATTTTTTAGTTGAATCGCGTACTGCTCTGGATTCTTGTAGAATGAGCTGACTGTATCTTGCTCTCTGGTGTGATCGGATTGAGACTTCAAAGTTTTCAGTATTGGGCCCCAGGTGGTAGAAAGTTAAAAATAGTTTCATTTCAAAATGTGTAATAATCGTGATGTAATAACTTATTAAGACAAAAAGAATTGTTTAATTGTACTGATTTCTCATATCCGACTGTATCCGAAACGTTTATTATAATATATAAAAAGCGTCAGCCACTTTTGTACTCGCCAACTACACGGCGTGTCACTTTGGGCGACGCATTGGAGTGTGTTTGTTTGTTAAACGAATGCAAGCGCCACCGAAATCGAAATGCTATAGATACTGAGAATACTCCTTGCTATGTTTTTGTTGTTTTAGTACATTCGAGTTAGTGTCCGCTTCGGTTACGTGGATATTTTGAGCCGTGCTTCTATTTTCCGTAATCTGAAGTATACAAAAATGTACAAATACACGACTTTTTAACATTTGTAAAGAAAAAACACTTTTGAATTCAATTAAGAACGCATTTGAAAACTTCTCGTAAACCGCATAGCTACTAAGCGTTTTGCTTAATAACTTTAACTTTAAATTTTGAATCCGTAATCACTTAGTATGATGCGTAATTAGCAACCAAATACTGGCACTGCCACTGGACCTCTACAAGACACCGGACAATGCACAGTGAAGTGTTCAAAGGTTATTACCCAGCAAGGCACAGTGGAGTCTGCGGTACGGTGTTTACTCACGCATTAGCGTTGAGTCAACTTGCTGACAAACAGCTACCGATCGGGGGTTTGGTTTTATAACTACTAGCTTTACTTATTATTGTTACAGAGATTTATGCATTTTCCATCCACATTCAATGTATAAAGTATTGCTTTATACAATACTTGGCAAAAAAAATCTACTAATTTTAGGTCTCATTCTTGATTCTAATTCGTAGGATGGTAAAATTAAATTTTATTTATCAATGTTATAAAATCTGTCTTATTATTTTATTCAACTGGTATAGATATACTCTATATTATATTATAACAAATTTGTGTATATGTAGAGTATAGAGCTAACTAAATTTAAGTTAGACAATACTTTCTGTCTATTGCAAATATATCAAATTACAACGAAGAAATTCAAAACATCAGGATATTTTAAAGTAACTAAGGGACGGAGAATTTAAGAAATGCCAAAAGCAATAGTCGTTCAAACCATTTGTTCCCTTAGCTATGTCACTTATTAATTAACCTCCACTCCCCCAATGACATACGTTTTACTGTTTCATTCGAAATATGTGGGGAATTCGTTAAATATTTATGTCTAAGATCCACGTGTGAATAATATAGCAGCGCCTATTTATAGAGTCACATATTCAAATGGTTGACAGTTCCACACAAAGACGTCAATTAATTTTTAAACTTATAATAAACCGTGCATTTGTAACGATTTGCATACAGTGTTGTAAGCTAGCTATGTTGTAATTGACATTTCCAAGTTCTCAGGATTTAATAAAAAAATATTTTAATATTTTAATTTTTTATGTAAACATGCAGCTTAGTAGTTTACCCTTTAAAGTGTTTGGATCGTAATTCTAAATATTGTAAAGTTTAATTTTAACGATACCTAAAGGACACCTCTACCACACATTCATTCAAGAGGAGAAGGAATCTTTGATCACTCAGGGATACGGCATGGGAATGGGTCCAAAGGTGCTAACCATCCACGAGGCCCTTTCCCTGACCACCACCACGGTTGTAGACGTGAACACGAAGTGGACGAAATTGCAGCTGCATTACAGCGTCTCGCACACAGTCGTCGCGATAACCCGCCACACCAACCACTGCTACTAACTTAGCAGTGGAAATTAAAGACTGCTACGGAAAAGGTATTGTGGAATATAATTTGAAGATGCTGGTAAAATATAGGAAAGAAGCGGTCATATCCTCTACCATAGCGGTAATACGAGTGGTATTGCGTTTCTATCCTTAAATAAGAAATATATTATTGATAAATATTTCTTATTTATATGGTATGGTCTTATATACAAGGTATATGTAATATGACTTACGTGTTAGTATTACTTAAACTGTATTGTATATTATAATTTAGATTAATTTCATTTACTTAAAGTTTTAAGCAAGTCAACTAACTTACTAACTAGGTACTGAAATTGATAATAAAGAAAAAATAATTACAAGCCATATGTCCGTATTTTAATTAAAAAATTAAGCTTAGCGTAATTTAAAAAGATAAAAAATGATGTAATTAATATAAAAAAGTTTCCTTCTTGATTTGTTAACATAAGAAAAGTTGAAAGAACTCGCACTGACCACCAAATGTTTAAAGGTCATCGTACCAAAACAGCGCAACAAACATATATGTGTATAAGACTGCTAATGTTATTTCTGCCTATTCCACACGTGTAGTTGTTATCATTCACGGAATCGGCCGAAAACTTAGTTTATCTTAGAATAGGTGAAGGTTCAATTACGTATTTAATTGTGTGCCTCGTGTGGAGTCTCCTTTATATCAATCAAGGAAGCAGTTCACTAGAATTTCTTTGTTTTCTAAAAAGTCTTAGGACCAGTTATTTGGTATTTTATCTCTTTTTAAAGTGGAGGTATATATTTTAAATATTTTTCATTTACAATTATTTTCGAGTAAATATCTATTATTGATGAATATGGCGACTGATAGATAGATAGATATAGGTACGAATATACTATTTTTTACTTATGCTAATACTTTTTAGCTTAAAATATGAATGTAACAAATATCAGTGACAATTGTTTATATAAATGATATTGTATTGGTCCGTAGAACATTTTAACTGTTAGCCTGAGAGGGATTTATGCTTTAATTAATGTTTCATTGATGCTCATTCTTTTATTCTCTCCAAAAATTAACGTAATAAAAAACTTATTTTAACATTTTTTTTAAAGTGGTAATCTCACACTTAGGAAATTGAAAAAGCCATATTTAGCTTGAACGGTTCCCAAGAGGCGCGGGTTCAAATCCCGCTGCGTTAAAATTTTTATACGTTTTCTAAATATGTCTTTTTCATATAAAACTTCTTTCCCATATAGAGAGAGGGAACATCATACTCACTTTGTTGTATGCACTTCGTTCATACAATATCGCATGTCGAATGGCGGAACTAAACGCTGTGCGCAACAAACAGACACTATCAGAGACGAGTCTCTACTATAGCAAAAATAAATCACAAATCAATAGAAACATTTGTTTTTGTTGAAAATGTCAAAGATCATCCTCAGAACTATTAAAACCAAATGGAGAAGGCTGGCACGCGCCGTCCAGTAATTAGCGCGACATGAGTTATAGTACAACACTGGGGTTAATAAAGGCAGCTGCCTAAGACAAGCCCTTTTGGAACAATCTGTATTTCTCGTCACTCCTTCAAATCTGTCCTATATGATGTTTAGTATCGCAATATAAATATATAGACTTAGTTTGTTTTATACTTACTGATTTTAATAATTGACGTTGTTAAAAAGTCCACTAAATATGGTCCACATTTAGCGAATTCGGTTTGTATATGATTTCAAATTGTATATGATTTTATCTAACTTAAATAGAATAGATAAAGCTAACGACGAGATGTACATTTGGCAGCATGCTATCCTTTTAAATGGGTAGAAAGTGTGAAAGAAAAAACGAATTTATACTTAAATATTGCACTTAAATTGGTATATTGCTGATGTTTTAGAAATATATGTCATAGTGCTTATAAAACTGCATAAACATCTAAAAATCTGTACATAATGTGTAAAAATGAATATTTGTAATCTTCGACTGGTCAAGGGAATACGATGCTACAAGCTTTGCGTCATAGCCTTATAACTATTTATTTAGAACTTAAAATGGAAACACGACTGTCGTGAGACGTTGAATAGACCCTTCTTGATGGGACTTAAGATTGAAAATGGTGTGGTGGAGTCGAGGCCACACACGGCGACAGGCTGCCGACAAACGTTCCCGCTAAGTAAATACGGCTACCACGAGACGAGCACTTCTCTTTGATTGTCACTGAGGTCGGATGCTGCATGACCGGCACTACTGGCTACCTTAGAAAGATAAGTTAATACGCAGAATCGAAATAAAACGGCAGTTTTAAAATATATATATATATATTCAAACTGTAAGTCAAAGTGCGTCTTTAAATGGATATAAAGTGTTACTTCTCTCGACTTACCGACGAAATATTGTATATATATATATTTATAAGATCATTATGAAACTTTTACTTCAAATTAAATATTAAATATTTATTTTTAATTCAATATTCAATCAATATCCATTCGATATCTATTTAAAGACGCACCTTGACTTACAGTTTGTTAAAGGCTCCTATTTTGAATCCAATTTTTTTTTAAATTAATCTGAACCTACTACAATGTCATTTGTATTTAAATACTTTAAAAGATTTTAGTTCATGGTTATATAAAAAGAGTGAACTGTCATCTGCTTATTATATTATCAATACCGCGAGTGTCACATTAAAACAAGCTTTTGCTCAGGGCGTGCTCTCGAAGATTTTTGACTGATTATCTAGACACATAATAAAAATGTAACTCATCGCTGTCTGTATATGGAAGATATATGAAAGAAAAAATTAAAGGCATTTAATTATCAATATAATAATGATTGTTTTTTTTCTGTTGTCTGTTTAACTGTTTATCTGTTTGTTTGTGCACGCTTATCTCAGAAACGGCTTAACCAATTTAAATGCACTATTGTATTGTAGTAAGCTTCAGAACAAACAAAAATCTCACAACCATTTAAATTATAAATTTAACAAAGTTGTGATTTAAGCCAGAAAACGGCACAACTAAATAGTTTAGTCGTGTACTTAACCCAGGTAAAACCGCGAGCGGGTCGCTAGTACGTAATGTATTTTTAACAACTCTTTACTGTTATTAACATTTAATCTCTAATTCATTACTATATTTATCATGATCTCTTAATTCACAGAAAGTGGAAAACGCATTTCATTCTCACACACCCCGACCCCGCACACTACTTATATATAATATGTTAATATATATTTCTTATAACTCTTGAATTGAAACTCTTGAACTTATCCTAAAAGGTGTAAGATCTGCCTTTTGTCAATCCCCATACATTATCGTGGTATATTTTAAAACAATATATATATATATGTCGAAGGCTATTAAATATACTGCCAGAAAACAAAACATGACCAGGTTATTTAAATTATAATATAATAACTTTCTTAATATAATATAATACAAAATACTTACTATACTTTCAATTCCTCATTTAAAGTTTCGACATGAGAACGTAAAATAAATAAAACTTTGCTGCGTTGTCTGTTAGTTACATAATGAATAATGGTAAAGTTTCGTATATTGATTCGAACATGTAACCGTCAAAACAGCAACGGCTAGCCTTACTTTGCACCTACATACATACAATTATCAATGCATGCGGTATGTACATACTTGAGTTTGTAATTATTTCATATCGGCCCACAAACAGCTCACGTGGCGTGGACCGCGGATTGGTTGCCGCGAGTCGTTAAGATGCTCGTAAAGTAGCCCTCTGTTAACTAACAAGGACTACTTTCGAATAAACTTTAAATGAATGGGTTTTATTTTTTTTTTACAGTTTTTTAAAGTGTTATTCGCGCACTAAGGAAATTGAAAAATACGTATTTAGAAAACGGTTTTCAAGAGACGCGGGTTCATATTCCGCTGCGTTCGAATTTTTATACGTTTTCTAAATATGTCTTTTTCGATTTGGTTTTATGTTGGCAACTGAAGTAAAACATACTTCCGGTTTACCGTTTCATATACAACATTTTGCGGTAAAGTGCAACGGTCGACATTGTCTTGGAATAAGAGAGCGGAGCGACAGCTCGAGTTAATTGTATATTACCTATATTAATTTTCGTTTGTTACATCCACATAGTAGTGTGGCGAATGTGTCTCAATGTACAAATTAATTTGCGTCACATGGTTTTCATAAAACATTTATTTATAAACATTCATTAGTTAAAAGAGATATTTAGTAAACGTTTAAAAATTTGAACGCAGCGGGATTTGAACACGCAACTATTGAAAACCAATTATTTTGTTCTGTTTTTATTTTAATTACTAAAAGACTTGCTATATGTAATGTGTGTAAGAGACACATGTCAGGTAACGACGGCGATGGCAACAACAGTTTAAAACGAGATGCGCTGAAAGAGTCGGTTATTTACTGTAAACAAATTATTAAGACGCCCAATGCTCGCGTTATTTATTATTACGACACCAACAAGTGATACGGCCAACTAAAATATTGTAAGGGATTAATATATAATATGTTAAAAGTTTAATTTGTACTGGAAGGAATGCTTTATACTTATAAAGTATTTTTGTAATGTAAATTAACATATTGTAGCGGACGGGTTGTCGGTCCTAGGTTGCACTTCTAATGTTCTTTAAATACGATATTGTTTTATAAATCTTTAACTGGTCTATCATATTTTTCACACCATTCTTGTAAAGTCACTCGAATTGTGGTCAAACTTTTGGTTTTGCTTTTATTTTAATAAATGATACAAATAAGATCAATGTTTTAATCCAGCACATGTTTAAAAAAACTTTCTTTCTTTGTTAAAACTTACAAAATATGTTTTTTAATAACAGAGTTAAACACTGATAATGAATCTAATAATCTACACTTTCTACTGATTGAGTGAATTGAAGCACTCTGTACACCGAAAGACATCGTGACCGCTACACGACTCCTCAACACTGGATATTTAGTTTATAAAACAGATATATAAACAAATAAAGCAACTGTAAAAATTAAGCATATTTCACGAAATCCATCCAACCATTGCCGCCTTTGTTCTGCTTCAAACGGATACTTTTGGTGTGGAAACGCAATATATTTCAAATAAAGCAAAATTAATGAGTGGTAGTTTCGACGAAAACACTAGTAACTGTCAACGGTGGAGCGTCAAAGGCGCGTCGTAAATTAAACGTGTGTTGAGAAATGTATCCCGACACCCGCGCTCCCACTGGCGGATTTCCCCGGCATCTCACTTTCTAAGCAATTAGTGCCCAAACGATCGTTTTAAGTTCAATTTGAAACAGTTTTGGGTATAAATTAATAATGTTATGGATTTATTTGAAGTTTTTCGGCACGATATCGCACATCAATGTAGCTTAGTCGATAAGTTATTAATGAAGGAAGGACGGTTATTGGGTTTACGTTTTTTAAAAAAAAGTTTTTATTTTCGCTTGTCATGAGTTAAATAGATTTAAATGTATTAACAGGTTGATATAGATGTTAAATTAATATGAAATCTATTAGGTGCTTATTAGTTTTGTATATTTAGATACTAGTAGCCTATAAATTAAACAGCTGTTGGTTATTATAGCATTCTTTACGACGAAATTTGGCACTACGAAGCAACAACACGATAAGTACAATATAATTGTTAAATTTGTAAGTTTTGAACAGATAACAACGTTACCGGATAAAAGAAAACTATTGGAACTAAAACTAATTGGTATCACCACTGGCACCATTTTATGGTGGCGTTCTTTTTATTCAATTTCTTATTTTTTTCTTATATATTTTGTGATACAACGCATAAAGAATACCGATTAGCTTCTTCGCAGTACATTACACTAGGTTTTTGACAGTATTTGCTATACAATACTGCAGAGCACCTTAATCTTTGTTTTAATTTTGAATTTTGGTTTGAATTTAGTTTAAATAATGAACGAAACCTCATAAAGTTGTCTAAATATCATTGTTAGTTTTGTTAGAATCATATTTTATTTATATTTCTTATTAAATATTAATTTTTAGGCCATGTCATTTTGTATAACAACAGTGTTAAATTGGTTGATAAAGATTTGGGATACCTGATATATCTTTAAAATTTATTGCACTCGAGTTCATTTGTGAAAAATATTTTTTGTTTCTACAATATAAATAAAGAAAATGGTCACTGAGATGCTCGTGATAAGTTCGTTCTTCTATTTTTGCCAGTTTTAGAGACTATGTCAACAGGTTGGTGAAACTCAATATAGCGCTTTTCTTAATCATGATCGGAAAATTTATATATTAATACGTATATGAAATATTTTGAGACCATCGTGGCGCAGTGTGGAAGTGTCTGAGTGTATACGTATAGGAGAAAGATTATATATAAATTACTTTCATTTCTCGGCTCTAGTGACAATACAAAGCAATTCGCGACATTGAGCTCCGTCTCAGATTCAAGCGGAAAGTGTAGAACTAAGTGTTTGGACACTACTACCAGGAGAGGATCAGCCTCACTCCCAATAAAAAGCCAGAAAAAAGAGGGAAGCTGAAAAAGCCTTTGGAAACCCTTTTTAGAAAATTATACAGACGGAAGAGTATGAAATTCGAGATTAAATATTTTGCATTATAATACATTAGAAATACATGAAATCATCATCATCAATATATAACACACATTTTACATGTGTGTGACACTTGTTTATAAGCGTTGCTAAGGCAACGCGTACTTCGCGCGTCAACTGGAACTTCCGGAACGGGAACATTAACTATAAGTATTTGTATATAAGTCCAGTATACATAAGAAATAATAGTTATTGATGGATAAATAAATTAAATTTTATAATAATTTCTCTCTTTACAAGAATCTTTTAAATCATATTATTTCTTTACAAAAACAGTTTAACTCAGTAAAATGTAACTGCGGAGATTAAATATTAGCTACGGACTGCGACTCGCGCCACATTATAATTTATAACGCGCTCTGTGATAACTTGTGGTAGTAGGTGTGATAATAGTTTCGATATAATTTAATTACGGGACTCACATATATTTAAAGTTATTTATTTTAATTTTGACATAAAATATTGGCGCCACATCTACGCCGTGATTACGAGTATAAATCAATATGTAGCTTTATCATTTATGATGCTTTGCAGCTCTATCTAACCAGAGCAAAAAGAGTCTAAAAAAGACATATTTAGAAAACGTATAAAAATTTGAACGCAGCGGGATTTGAACCCGTGCCTCTTGAACACCGTTCAAACGCTCTGACCGCTAAGCCATGTGTGCGGATAACACTTTAAAAAATGTTAAAAAATAAAAAGAGTCTAGTCAGATAGAGTTATACTCGTATGTAGCTTGATGAGAATTTGCTGAAAATTAAAGTTATTTTTTAACGAAACTTAATGCCGTGCTTTGGAAAAATAAATGAAAGAAATCAAAATAATTGGAATATCATTCCTTCGAGTGGGGATCAAATTCGTAACCTTCGCGGTTACAGTTAGGCGTTTATATCATCATATGAGTTAAATATTATTCTTTATTTGTATTTATACTATTTCTTACAATAAATTAAAAAAAATCATCAAAGCTTCATAATATATACTTGTTCTTTGTACCGCTACTATTTGAAATATTAGCTCTACATTGAAGTTAAAAGGCGATCTTTATTTCGGTACCGCTCAAGTCACGCCTCTTCCCGTCCGTTTTTGGCGACTCACGTGTTGACATTATTTCAAACTTTTTTGGTTCCGTAGTTATACATGTAGCAGGAGAAATTTTTAAAACTATTAAACTATTAAAAAGTCGTATAAAATATTTAATAAATTAAAGTGTGCGGATGCTATTAAATAATTTACAGATTCCTTTTTAATTTATTAAAAAACAACATTGACGTGCTTAGCTTGTTATATTTTAAAAACGCTTCAAATTCAACGCTATTGTCACACCTTTTAAGAAAATACCTACTAGAATACTAAGCATAAGTTATTTTGATGAAACTGAACTAAATATGTTGAAACTTAACTACAAGACGTTAAAGAAAACACTTTAGGAAAACTTAAAAAGCGTATATGAGACTTCTTTTTAAAAAAAATTGTGATTTAACATTTTCTACACTTTTTACAAAAAATGCATGCAGACTAAAAACCTTATTATTAAGTTAAACAAAATAATAAATCCTTATACCTAGAATTGCAACCAAAAACGACACCATTATAGCGCAGTGGGACATCATCAGACTGTAAACGCTGTTGGTTGTGGGTTCGATTCTCAATTGGTGATGACCACATCAAACGATTATAATTTTAATTCTTCTCATTTCTCTGTTGAACAAGACAAAGCGCGATGTAGAATTCCGCCACTGAACGCGCAATGTCTCCGATTCATGTGGAAAGAAGAAAATGGAGTGACTTGACACTAGGTTCTCTCTGAATCCTGCTATGAGTGCAAAAGCGTGAAGTTCAAACCAAAATGAGTGCTTTGCAATACCAACTGTCAAATCAATATGGCATACTCATATGTGTATTTCAATGTAAAATGACAGTTAAAATGTAGTCAAATTTATTACAATAGTTACCTCACCACAAGCTCGGCCCCCCGCAAGTCGGCGGCTTTCATCTCAAAAGGCGACGAGTTCATGGAAGCTGGAAGCTGCGGATATGCATACGGTGTAGGGGCGTGTCTCGTTTACCCCCCACTTGACGGAAATTTATATAAATTTAGTCGTATAGAGGCTAGGTTATTCTTTAAATAATTAAGTCTACATGATATAGACATGGATTTTAGGTGAAGTTGTGTAAAAAAAGCTTTAATAAACTGTAAAAAAAAGCTTTAATTAAAATAACTTTGAAGGAACTGCACTGGAATTATGTTAAATCCGATTATGTAATTTTATATAAATTTAAAGTAATATAGATATTTTTATTGAAAAAAATCGTATTTATACGCATATGCAGCATCTTTATTCAACCTAAGCTTTTTTGTAAAAAAAAAAAAAACTTGACACAATAAATATGAGAAATATTATAATTAGTAATACTTATAAAACTCACAAAAATTTAGTCTCGTTTCAAATATCCTGAAAGTATTTAAAAACTGTTAAAGCAAGATCCTGTTTCGTTTCGGCGTCGCGGTCGACTGCACCTGTCACGTGTAACATGGACAACGTAGAGTTAGCTTATTAAAATTGTCTACATACAAGTATATATCATTTAAGCAGCATTCCTTAATTTCAGGATCCTTTAACTAAAGAATTTCTAAACTATTTTGCTATTCAACAAAAAGCATTTAAATTAAATTTTCAACGACTGCCCTAAATCTCATCCGTATATTTTAATCATAAAGGCTACAACCATTCATCATCAACCATCAAACCAAAATGCTTTAGAGAGTTTCAAACAAAATATACAAAATTAATAAAAACTGAAGTGTTTAGTCATAATTCTTTAAATTTTAACCCACATGTGGATTAGTGACGTCACTCACCGACGCGTCCTTTGACACTCGACACCGGTCCGTGACATTGTGAGTTGTGAACGGTCACCAACACTCAGCTCTGCAATTTCGTGCTTTGTGATTTGTCCTTTATTGATCCTATCGTTGATGAAAAATTGTTTTTAAAATTATTAAAACATAAATTTATTCTATTATATATATTTAATGATAATAAAATATGGAATAGCGTTAATTAAAGTCTTATGCATTAATCGAACTTTTACCACGATCCATATCATGTAAAAATGTTAGTAGTTTAAATATCAGCTCAATCTATAGCAGTACGCGAGGCAACGAAAACATCTGTGCGGTAGAGGTACAAGCGGTAGTTTGATATAATAATTGTATCAACTGACAGACGAATGCCACCTCAGTCTACCTGCGACCACAGACTACTGTAAAGTGTTCGAAACGTCGATTTTCCTAAAATTTTTTGTCGAACGCGATTAATCCTAGGCTAAAATAGTTTAATTCATATGTTAATTTATTTCCGGATTATATTTTTATCTTAAGCCATAAAATTATTTAAAAAGGATTGATTTAAATTGAATTTTAATTGTTATAAATAAATTAGTTGTCAGTAATGTTTGTTGCCATTTATAACGACTGTAAATGATAATCAATTCTTTGCATTAACTAAGCTATCTTTAGCATTTAGCTTTGAGTATGTGTTAGCTAAAAAAAACAAGAGAAAGGACCTGCCGTAGCCATTCTTTGACTGAGAATTGTATGATTTCATTCATAATATCATTTAATATATTATTCGAAAGGCCAGGATCATAAAAACCGTAAAATAACATATATTTTTTTAACATTTTTTAGTGTTTAGACATTTAGAAAATGTATAAAAATTTGAATGCAGCGGGATTTGAAGCCGCGCCTCTTGAAAACCGTTCAAGCGCTCTGACCGCTAAGCCATGCGTTCTACATGCAGCTACGTCGAAATTCTTATACACTAACAGAACAAAATGTGCCATCGCCATTAAAAATTTAATTGCACCTGTGACCGGATCTAATAAGAAGTCTTTTTTATTGAATATAATTGCGTACAATTACAAAGGGTTTAGTAGGAAATATTTCAACTTGAGCATCTGCTAATCATCACGTGCCTTACATTATTCAGTCTATTTCGGCCGCATCTCGCGCAATAAGACAATACGGTATTCGGTGGGTGCGGAGACTAATTTGCACGGCCGTTATATATTGCCTCTCCTCGTTTTGTACAAATACTCCTAATTTAAACACTTGTATAGAATTTGAAATGTTTTTATTTCTCAATTTGTCGTCACTTTCCCGCTTTCTTGTGGATAGGCATCGCGGATATTTCTCGACTGCGCCGCGATTGCGTCAGATATTTGACCTCGATGATTCAAATTATTAGATTAGATAAGTTTAGTCAAAAGTATAAAAGTGTTATAAATATCGGTTTTTGAGTTCTTGACAAATGTAATATTAACGCAATTTAAAAATGGGGGTCTTGTACCCGTAGAATCAATATTTATATTTTATAATGTCATAAAAGATTCATTTTGGTATTGCAGAAAACATTAAACTCTTAATGAACTCTTAAAATATTATAGTACTAAAGAAGTACTGTTCTCTTCAGAATAGTTCTTCCTGTTTTGTATTTTTCCTTATAATTAATTTCAAATTCTGAAGTTCTTTTATAAGTCTATGGATGTAAATTAAAAGGATTGATTTGTTTGTTGTTTCATAGTAAAAAAAAAAGTCAATTTTTATATCTTCCCATCGTTGATTTTCGTTATATAACCAGACTTCAAATTTTAAAATAACATCAAGTGGAAAAGACATATTTAGAAAACGTATAAAAATTTGAACGCAGCGGGATTTGAACCCGAAGAGGCGCCTCTTGAAAACCGTTCAAGCGCTCTGACCGCTAAGCCATGCGACTTGAACGGCTTTCAAGAGGCGCGGGCTCAAATCGCGCTGCGTTCAAATTTTTATACGTTTTCTAAATGTCTTTTTAAATTTTCTTAGTGTGCGAATAACACTTTAAAACATGTTTAAAAAATATAACCTCAAGTGGAGTTTGACAATTTACCTATAATCGACCAGTCTTCATAGTGCCAATTACCATAGTTTAATTAACTTCTTTGCTATACAGATCCGAATGCAGCGGCGATGGGCAACCACGGTATGGGCGCGGGGGCACAGCAGTATGGCGAAGTGAACCAGCTGGGCGGAGTGTTCGTAAACGGCAGGCCGTTACCGAACGCGGTCAGGTTACGCATTGTGGAACTAGCGCAGCTTGGAATTAGGTAAACGATAAGAAGGATTGAAAGTAGTATGATACGTTTGGAATAAAACCTTTTTGTCTTTGATATTGGCTTTAGCCTTGACTTTATATACTAATTCAAAACTGAAGTTTATTTTACACAGTAATTAAAGGCGTGATGAACTTGTAGATTGGTCTTATCTCAATGAATCCCATAATTCTGTATTTTTTAAATGCTTAATGTCAATTATCATCTACTAATTAATGGTATTTAAAATATTTTCAAAGAATTTTCTTCTTATCTTTTAAAATTGATGGAATAAACATTTACTATCTGCTATCACAGACCTTATCTGCCTTTTAACTGTCATAAAATTCTTACAAAAACGCAATTTTGTTTTAATATCAAGTTTAAATCTTTTCGCCTTTAAGAAAATGTTTTTATTTTATTCATATAATAAATATTATAATACCTATGGGACACTCAAATACTGCATAAATAAAAAATCTGTGCTTATATAGCGATAATTGAAGTATCTGAATTCGACTGTTCGGTTAAAGTCTACAATAGAATGAAACTCGTACTTGTAATAGAATATATTAACAAACTAACACAAATATACTAACTTCTACATCTCCAGGCCCTGCGACATCAGCCGGCAGCTACGAGTATCTCACGGCTGTGTCTCCAAGATCCTGGCGAGGTACCATGAGACAGGCTCCATCCTGCCTGGTGCTATCGGTGGGTCCAAGCCACGAGTTACTACGCCTAAGGTAGGGTAGGGCGGGGCTTATAAGCCCAATTTTCAGTCTAGGCCCAAAATTGTTATAAGATTTTTTTCACATTTCAGCTTAACACGGACGGACGGACGGACGGTTATAAAAGTGCGATTATTAATGTGGTTTGGGAAAACAATTGCGACAAATGTAAAGCGCAATTTTGTACCTTTTGCTCCTCTAACGGTGTAAAAATTCAGTGCATGGGGTAATTAATTATGTATTTACGATCAATAAGATCAAGGAAATATCATAGTTTGAAAATCTAAATATTTGTTACTAATCAACATAACATTTAAACGTGAAACAATTAAACAAATATTATTTATTTTAAATAAAACATCAATTAATTTGAACAAAACATTAGACAATGCTTTTAATCAACATCAGTCTTTCTTCTTAGTCGTTCTAATCCAAAATTATCTAGTAAGATTTAATCATCATCGCTATCGCAATTGACACAAACCAAATTAAATTTTAAATTCAAATCCACAGACCGTTCCCACATGTTGGATAAAATGTTATATAAAGAAATAAAATTCTTCAATGGTCCTGATAATTTTTCCTAGGAAAAATAAACATAGGGAGCCTACTACTATAGAGAGCCTATAGCCGAGACAACTTCCACAAGAGTGACATTAATGCCTCCATCTCCAGGCGTACCTAAACGCAAACTAACTCGCTATTAAATAAACATATCCGTACAATAAAACATAAGGGGCCAGAAATCCCATCAATATACATACTTCTTGTCCCATATACACCTCTAGTGATTACCGAAGTTATAAAACGAAAACGATAAACAATAGGTTAAATTTGCAAGCTGAAAGGGCTAAGTTAAGTAATACGCCGTTTTCTACTTTCCGATCTTAATTTATTTGAAAAAAATGTTATTTTTATATAAATATATAATTTTCACACTCCACATCTAAAATAAAAATATAGGTAAAATCTAATAACAACTCTTCAACTTCTTGTATAGATTGGGTTCTGTGAGTATCTGAACAACTGTAACTTACTAAATCTCTCTCTATTTCCACCTCATTCTAACAAATATTTTAATAAAGCTTAATATTTGGCCCTAAGTACTGACAGGAAACAATGGTCGTAGATTTGAATCCTACTAGGAAGAGAGTCTATATTTATGAAACAGGTTTGACTTTCGTCTGGTTACTTTGAAACAGCCTGATTACGGATTTTACGTTACTTTTTTAAATTTTATTTATAAAATGAAAATTGCTATTCATTTCATCACATGGTAGAATTGACTCAGTTTACAGCAACATCTACATTTTTAATTTCGACATTTTAGCTCCCAAATTTATAACTCTATAACATTTTGAACATTGCAAGCATTTATCACGGCCGTTAGATATAATTTAACTTCGTTTATAGCAGATTTGGAGGAAAAGGGAAGCTATTGCTAAGACACTCCGTTTGCTAATTGCCACCCAATTTTGGAGGTACAATACCTCCAATTGAGTGGCGGAACTCAACACCGCATATTTTCTTAAATATAATCACTTAAATATAATCATTCCTATTTTGTTCACATTTTTTAAAGTGTTAATAATCGCACACTTAGGACATTGAAAAAGACATTTAGTAAACGTATAAAAATTTGAACGCAGCGGGATTTGAAAGAACGGTTACCTATTATTGTAGTGTTCTAAATATGTCTTTTTTATAATCATTCCTCCAAATGGGAATTGAACCCACAAGCATCGTATCTACAGTCGGGCGATGGCGTCACGGTTAAAAATACATAATACTATAATAATCCTTAATAGAAAAAAATAAGAACTTCGTGCAGTTACAACAATACATACTTAATCAATAAGCTGTAGAGAACTCTTATCAGAATGATGTCAGTACAAAATGAACCCACTATCTCATTAATGGACAAATGTACAAAATCCGATATCCGAATGATTATATAATATGCGGTATTATCTAGTTATAACCGCTTAGGCGAGCTATTGCTTATGGATTTTATAGACACCATCCAGAATATGTGTACATTAGCATTTTTTGAAAAAATATTATTTGCGTAATTCTTAATATATTCTTTGTAAGATATTAAAACTCAACATAATATTATGTCCTTAATGCGAAGCTTAGTAGTCATATACCTATAGACTGTACTCGTACACGATAGTTATGGGTTCATATGCTTGTAGATGTTTTTTTAACTTTATAACACTTAGATATGTCCCCAATTTGGTTAGACTAATCGCGTAGCGATTTCACAACGAGTGCGCTATCTTATCCCAATAAAATTAGAAATTACCTGCTATCGGCCAATTGCTTTAAAAAGTCTGGATATTGGCTTAAAGTCACTTGCGCTTATGATTAAGGTTAATGTCACGCATGTCTATAACCAAAGTGGTTCCATTCATAATCGACAGACGCAGCAATTACAGCATTTCCTATATTTTGCATTATCTCGATAAATGTGTAGGCCTAATATCATATTGGATTGTTTTTTTAAATTGAATTAGACAATGAATCAGACTGATTTATCGTTTGATAAGAAACTCAATTGAAAGTATTTATCATGTTCTGCAAAATTTTACTTTTTTTTTATAATATTAATGTAAAATATTCTTTTGTATAACAATAGTAATATATGATTGAAAAGTATTGAGACCATTGGCTGAATTATCATTGTAATAATAATCTTTGAGGAAGCCTCGCT
Source organism: Podotricha telesiphe (assembly GCA_038994665.1). Lineage (NCBI taxonomy): Eukaryota > Metazoa > Arthropoda > Insecta > Lepidoptera > Nymphalidae > Podotricha > Podotricha telesiphe. The sequence goes on along the minus strand of JAOYRR010000319.1, from coordinate 1,033,956 downwards.
TTCTAGTGTTTTAATAACAACAAATGTTTTGAAGCCGTACAAGATAGTAGAGGTGACGCGACAAGAGCTAATAATTTACTAAACTAGAGCTACTACTAGGGCGGTTTCCAAACAGCACGGGTTCAAATCCCGCTCTGTTCAACTTTTATTTGTACTTAATTTAATATTTGTTTACAGGTAGTCTCATACATAAAACAATTAAAGGCAAAGGACCCAGGCATATTCGCGTGGGAGATCCGCGACAGGCTCTTAGCTGACGGGGTCTGTGACAAGTACAACGTGCCGTCTGTCTCCAGCATCAGCCGCATCTTGCGCAACAAGTTAGGCGGGACCTTGTATCCCGTACCACCGCTGTACACCGTGCCGCCGCAGAGATGCTGGCCGCTACACCAGCCGTACGATTATTATGTTTATTTACAAGTGAGTTTCAACTCCTATTTTAGACATAATTAAATCTAAAATTGTATTAATCTATAATTTTGTTGTATTTTAACATTGTTAGATCTTTTCAATAAGCTTATATATGTATTGTATGCAAATGGAACTATTGATAAAAGAATATCAGCTATTTTATAGTATTCATTTTATGATTAAATTAATAGGATTTTATAATGACTCCTATCGATATTATAATATGTACATGTAAAAGATAATGGTTTTTTTATAAACAAAGGATATAAAGTGTCTATGTATAGAATAAAACATTTTTCAAGCCTGCATGCCTTTTTAAATTTTCGTCTGCCCATTCTTCAACTTCGTAGTTACTGGATCGATTTGAATGAAACTTTTCCGTTGACTACCTTTTAAGCCTGGTCAGGACTTAGGGTATAGTTAGGTTTTCAAAGAGTGGAACCCTGATGTAGAACTATAATAGATCTGCTAAACTATAAGCAATGAGTAAAACCAGCCTTAACAAAATGTGCTCAGCGTGATGCGTACTCTGTCTGTCAACATATAAAAGTTTAAGATCCGTGGCAGCTGAAGAAGAGTATTAGGTCTAAACTAAAAGATACAAGTAAATGCTTTATTAGTAAGAGTTATTCAGTATGGTGGGTAGTATTCGTTAACAAATAAACATTATTGAACTTTGTGGCCACCGTCGCACAGTAGGATACGTCTGACAGTAAACGCGATGGTTGAAGGTCCATTTTCCATTTCCGAGAATGGGACAAAGATGGGCGTTGAGCCCAGGGAAGTTTCGGCATTGCTTAGAACGTAGTGTCACTAAGTCCTTTTTGCCGAGAGAAAAAAGCGTGATACTGAAAAAAAATGCAATCGTCTGATGTGGAAGACTTGGAGACAAAAATATATATATTATAGAATATTAACTAAAATATATAAAAAAGAAATAAATTTAGGCCTACATGTACATTTTTCAATTTTCCACAGGGTCGCCAACACGCAGCGAGTGCTCAGCACGCGTTGCCGCCGCACCCGCCGCCGGCGCCGCACCATGCGCACGCGCATGCTCTCTGACCACGTTCTAAAACACTGTAATATCAACAGATTTCGTTAAAAAAACTTAGTACTGGTAGAGACAAGAGACTTTTTAATTAAAATTCTACTAGACTAAGTTCATCAGTTGGAAGTGAATATTCTAGTGAACATTTTATTTATTTTAATGGTCTCCTATTTTATGCGTTATTTAAAGAAATAGCCGTTTGTTAGCGAGTAAGTTAATATTTCTCAATGTTTTCTGTTTTTACAAGTGTCTTGCATAATCTAGGCAAGAAATATGTAAAAGCCTTGATGCTTGAAGATACCAATCAATTAGCTTTATATTTACTTAAACTGTATTATTTACTTAAATATTTACATAGAATATATATTTGAACGATAATATCGCGATTCAATAAGAATGTGCATTTATCATTTGTCAAAAAGAAATGTTTATTATACTAGTATTTTATAACACTTTAGTGCCATTAAAAGACTAATTATTTTAAATGAATTTAAAATTATACAACTTCTTTATGATGTATTCGTCTTCATACAATGTCAGTGCTAGACTTATTTTAATATTTTTTTTAGTTAAGTATAAAGTAAGTTATGACATATCGATTACTCTGATTATGGTCTAAATATCTCTTAGTAGAATAAGTGGCTATTGAAAAAGTATTAATAGTTTGTATATATTAAATAAATATAAGATAATTTAATTAAATTTCTATAAATATTTTATTATAATTAAATAAATGAAAACGACGCGAGCAGGCCTTTTGCTAAAAATGAAAATATTGTGCAAGGTTGATGGAGTGCATGGTTTAAATTTTAAGAGAGCTGCAATGATGTAAATAATTATTGTTAAGTTAATTTAGAAACGATATGGGTACTTACTTTACATTTCTTTCTACTTATATATCATCTGTATTATGTTCGTCTCTTCTATATGTTTTAAATTTAATATTGGTTTTATTTACAACTGAGTTATTTATGTATCGACTTTCACATTAAATAACTAAATTATAAATTATCTGCACAATAAACAGGATATATTTGTGTTTACTTTGTGTTTTATTTTATTTCGAAATGTTATTTTTCCATCGAAAACAATGAAACGGATTGGCTAATTGATTTAAAAACGTCCCCTGGCATAATGGCCCGCAGCCTTTGCCTCAGGTTTACAACACAAAACAATAACGCTGCGACGAAATATCGGAACGGACACGAATTACCAATTAAATCCTTGCTTTGTTTCGAATTTAATACCACCTAATCTGAAATTTTACTGTATTAATAATTTTTATGGCTGACCGTCGCGTCGCTGCAAAAAGCGCGGGAGCAAAAAACAAAATGGCAGTTAAAATGACATTTGACTCCGTCCGCTTCGTCGTCGATGGTGAAAAAATAAAACTTGCTGGCCAGTTCGGAGTTGAAACAGCCATACAAATATTCTAAAATAATAAATTATTATACTTAATAAAGGAATCAACCAATTTATTTATAAGAACGAATTTCGAGTAAGAGATAAGCATGCATAAAAATAGCTCCTTCCTCCTCCTTATATAATCTGACTTCCAAAATAGTATTTACTTATAACAAAAAAAGATAAAGCAAAGGCAAAGCTATTAAAGTAGCTTCAGTGTTGGTAAGTATACTTATTGTATAATTGACTAGATTTAATATGGCTGTACCCAATAGTTCTAGTCTCGAGAGAACATTCACATATGTCCATGTTTCTTGGCTCGCAGAATGCAGGGTTTTTACTAATTCAAACAGCAATTACGGTACGAGTAGAACAAAGTCTATATAAACCCTATATAGGTTCTATATAGACATTTAAGAAAGGCATAAAACATCCTACTCTTGCTTTAATGAGCTTCTTTTGACGAGCTTTATTTATTGTTATATTCTTCATAAGCACCAAGCATTTATTGTACGTGCTCTCGCTTACAAATTTATCCTTAATAAATTTATTGAATGGAAATCCTTTCTATATTGTTACATTAGAAACTCAAAAACATTTTCATGTAATGTAAACTTTAATATATTTTTCTACATATACGTTCTTAAATATTATAAAGGCTTGAATTTTGTTTACAGTCATTTAACTGTAATATATAATAATAGTCGTATGACAAACATTTTTGTAACATTTATTTATCTATCACAATATTATACCTGTTTTGGAAACATGAATATTTGTCCGTAAAGGTGGAGTAGCGAGGTGTGAATATACACACGGCTGTGGGTACGAGTCCACTCAGGGAAGCTTAACAGGAAGGAAAAACAGTTTTCTTAGCCTATCCTGATGATACGAGCCTATTCTGATATTATAAAATAAAAAATAACAATGTCTTAATTTTTGGTTATATTCACTCCCCACTGTACCTCGAGGGTCACAATTTAATAGCGTTGACAGTTAAGTTTACTTTAGTAAGTATGGGCGTGGCCACTCGAGTTACAAAGCGATGCGCCTGCGCCGGTGTCACGTACCCCAGTTTGTTGAAAGGACAAACAAAAAAATCAATACAGTAGGAATTTATTGTGTTTTGATCTTTATTTTTAATCCTTAATGTTAGTGGTCCACTATATTAGACGCTAACTATGAAATAGTGAAATAATTAAAAGTATTACTAAGATTGTATAGTTCAAGAAAAATCCGTATTGTTTTCTTTTAGTTTGGTTTAGTAGAGATAGGAGCTCGAATAGTAGAGGCGAGATACTAAGCATTTTAAAGGGCACCCTTAAGCCTACACTTGGGTTACAAGTTCCAAGCACTACCCGAGCTCCACTCTCTTGAAGGCGAAGGCCTGAGTTTCTTCTATTTATCAAGTTTGTACGTATAAATAATGGATGAAAAAAAATAATTACGCATATGTTTATAGACTAATTACAACTCTACTTAATATGTCCATTTTTATCTAATACTAAAGCACTGGTTATTTTTTAATTGCAGAACGAAGAATAATGTGTTGTATGATAAACTTAGTATTTTTGTATTTAGCGAAATGTATATATTGTACATATACATTTTTGTTGTGTTTCTGTGTCTTTACTTTGGGTGTACAATAAAGTGTAATTATTCTTATCATCAACAACTATATGGTAGGTAAGATGGCGCTCTTTTGAAACAATCGGTCGTTGCAAAAATATAATTGAACGTTTCAATATCAAATGTTTAAGGCAACTCATTCACATGGAGACACTCATAAGCCTCAGTTTCATATATTAAAATTATTAAGTTATAAAGAAAGAACAATATTTTTAAATAAGGTACCTACATACCATAAAAATATATTAAATTACTTATATATTCTCTGTAAACTTCTCATGCAAATCTTGAATAATTGAGCATTATTACATTCTTCTTTGAGCGTTCCTATAGCTCCTATACTTCTCGACACCCAGGATTCGTCCAAATCTTCATGTCCTATTAAATAACTTCATGTATATCGATTTGAAATATTGTTTATTGTCAAATTTATAAAAGAAGTCTCCTTATCATCTTAGAGCATACAAGAAAACATTCCTGTATTTCATGTATTTAAGTGCGCTACTTCGATATAAAATTATAAAATTGATAAGTTAAGATTTACTTGTACTTAGAAAAAATATTTTTTTCAATCAAAAAGTGAGTCAAAATATTGAAATGCTTTTACATTAAGAATAAGAAAGAATACCGACATTTTTAGTTATAATCGTCCGTGTCTAGTACAACTGCCACGTTACCTATATTGCTTTAAGATTTTTTTTTAAGATTGATTCTCGAAGTTGATTTTGTCATATATTTCTAAGAGCCTGAAATTCATCACTAATGGGAAATATTAGATGTAGGTATTTTACTATGGCGTATACAATGTCTAAAACGTCTGATGTGGAAGTCTTAGAAACAAGAAAATTTCCTCATCAACGGAAGCTTTTATAATTTTGAGTTCAAGTTTCATGCCTAATTGATCAATTCCCTAGCAAAGCGAGTTGCGGCCGCCAACTAGTGTGTAACTTAAAGCTTCACCTATTTCTAAGATCTTTATATCCACATACGCAACGATGGCGCTAGATATTAGAAAAAGAGGTTTAATATTAAATATAAAGTTTTTTTTAAGTATTCACGATAGTTAATTAGCCTCTAGTAGACGAGGGGTGTGGCGAGTCAAGTTACAAAGCGCCGCATGCGCCTGCGCAGCCCGGAGACCCGCTTTATGTGGTCGTCCTAAGGAATGCAAAAACATATTATTGGAGACTAATGTATTGAGTAAACTTTACTAGCGGATATAAAAACAGGCTCGTTTTATTAGTTGCATGTATGTTTCATAGTTCCCAACAAAATTAATAATTATCAAACAGCTATTCTCTGCCAAGCAAACTATATGAGCGTGAAGCTACAAAAATGTTGTAAGATATGCTGTCAAATGCAAAGTTGCTTCCTATCGTTCGATTATTATGATAATAATTTGAATATTTGATTTTTATAAAAAGACGACGCATAAAAACGCAAAAAATGTTATAAAATATGTATTAGATTTTTTTTGAGGTTCTCTCTGTCTGTCCGGCAACTACAATTTTAACTTGTGGATCTATATTAAGCTTAATTTATCTCTAGTTCGATTTAGATGACGCTGAACGAATCCTAGCAGATACCGATTTCATCTGAAATGCAGTAAAATGTAATTTGCTAAAACTACCTTCCAGCTGTTAGCCACAAACTTTTCTTTGACCATAAGAAAAATGAATACTTTCAGTTTTACTAGGTACCTTTTTTTATTAATGGCCTGATTTTGCGACGACAAGCGCTAATCAATCTGTCGGTTTCACGTATAGCAGATAAAACACCAAGGAGATGAAGCAGTAAATTTTGACGAATTTACATCAATAAATGTGAAAATGTGTAAGTTTTCATTCTCCTCGCCTTATCGTGCCAAGTCACGCTTTGGATTAAATTTGAGACAGAGGTAGGGTCGTTTAACGTCAACTCAGAGGAAAAAAAAATTTATTCCCGTAACTGCTTAACAACCTCACGCAATTACTAGTTTGTTGAAAATCATATTGATATAGGTAATATTAAAATATAAACTTAAATTCATACTATTGCATAATAATTATGAACAAGTTATTTGTATTTTACGAGAATGCGAATATACATTTATACGTTTATTTTATTTTTAATTAAATTATAAAGTAATATCTATTCATGTAACTTACATTTCGGATGTTATAATTTTGAATAATAAATATTCCATATAATAATACTTGCTAATAAAAAATATTATAATTAACAGATGTAGCTTCATATTATTTAAATTAGAATACTTCGCAGTGCTGCCACCTAACGAAGAAAAGCTTTACATAAAACATTAAAATGTCACTACCGCACGCAAGGTGTCGTTGCCATCTATGCAACTAGACGAGTAATTGCGAAGAATAATTAAAAATATCGTTTGTAAATTATAAATAATTTATGAAATTAAAATAATTGATGGTAGCAAATCAATTCGATAAAACCAAACACGGACGTGGCTATCTCAAACGTATTAAGCGATCAACAATCCTAAATAATCATAATTATTAGTAGACGCTTGTCCCTATCAATTGAAAACAATATAAGATAATGGAAGAAAGCCTTTTTGCACGCGACACCAATTCGCTAGTGCCGTGTGAACAACACTTAAGAAACAGCTCTCAAAAAATGATATATATTATATTTTTTTAATTTCACGAACTCGCCATATTCGGTGAGTTACCGACGTACAGGAAAACAACTAACAACTCAATTTAGAAATTTCGATCTATATTAAGTATTGTTCGAAAGAGGAAACTAAACTGTCTGTTGAAGTGAACTTGTAAATAACCATATATTGATAGGTATATTTGGTATGTCCCCAGTATTTTATATATATTTATTTGCACCTTCCTGGGTTTCTGTAATTAAAGAAACTGACAAATATACTTCGGAATTAAGCAGACGTTTCATTAACTTTATAGTACTACATACACTCGCTACTAGGGAATCTGAGCTCTATGAAAAACATTTTTAGAACATATTCTTAGAAAACGTATAAAACTTTTAACGCAGCGGGACTTGAACCCGCGCCTCTTGCGTTCTACATCCTGCTAAGTCGAAATTCTTTTACGCTTAAAACAATGAATTTTTGTTGTTATCTCTGTAGAGAGATTGTTTTTACAAATTTCAGCTATGCTTTCAAAAATTATTTTACGAACACGTCGTCGTTTGGCAAAAGAGAATGCTATTTATTAAAAATTTAAAAGCGTTATTCACTCGCTTAGGAAATTGAAAAACACTTTTAAAAACGCAGATTAGCATTTTTATACGTTTTCAAAAATATGTTTTCGAAATTTTGCCTTATTTATATATTATAAAACAGAGCTGGACATGGTTAGGAGTTTGGTATATGGGTCATTAAAATGAAAGAAATCCGTTATAGATACCAGCCCCATTGCGGACCCGGACGTAGTTATATGGGACTCCAAACTGGCAGATGAAGGCCTTCCGTATACCCACTAAAACCACACGGTGCTCCTCCCCGACCACCACTAGAGTCAAGGGCGGTGGATCCCTGTCGACGACCTGCCCAAAGTAGGCCGCGGGAGTGACCTGCGCGCGCCTACTCGGGCCAAGACTACACCATTAGTTTCCTTAAACTGACCGCCCTCTGGCCGATTAGGGCGGAAGGCAGTGATAGCGAGGTTGGAGGAGGCCTCCCACGCCCGTTCCACCGCTTCTTTCTCGAGCACTACTGCCTTGCAGAAGATCACACTCTTCTAAGTCATATTTCTTGTCATTTAACTCCTATGAGACAATAAAGTTAGCTCTTAACTGACAAATAAAAATCTATTAAAGGTGCTTTTTGAGTGCATTCTTACATAGCGTGTAGTGTATATTAAGGCACTTCTCCTTTCTTAGTACTGGATGCTCCTTAAGTAGTTTGCACGCGGCCCCAATGTGTTTATTATCAATTACTATCGGTGATAGCGCAATGTCTGACAACGGCGCTGTCGCGACGCGCTCTGAATTATCTAAATTGTTCCTAAATAAAGTTGTAAATAAATAGTTGCCGTGGAAACCTAGAAGTAGATTAGCATTTTTGATTGATAACCATTAACAATAAATAACAATCTATAATCTAAGTCAGAAAAATCAGTAAAGTAGAGTAAGGAGTATATTTTTTAACATTTCTTAAAGTGTTATTCGCACACTAAGAAAATTGAAAAAGACATATTTTAGAAAACGTATAAAAATTTGATGGCAGTGGGATTTGAACCCTCTTGGAAACCGTTCATCCCGCTGCGTTCACCTTAGCTTAGCTGTCAGAGCCTTGAACGGTTTTCAAGAGGCGCGGGTTCAAATCCCACGGCGTTCAAATTTTTATACATTTTCTAAATATGTCTTTTTTAATGAGTAAGGAGTCTCAGTCAATTATTACAAACAAAAATCGTGGCGCAGCCGCGAACTGACTATCCGCTATAGTCATATTATATACCGCTGTAGTTATGTGTTAAATATCACCTGAAAATATCTTTCTATATTGTATGTTCTATGTTAAATATTTCACTAGACTTCGCCTCCTAGAACGGAGTTTACGACCCGTCAAATGTATTGATCAAACAAAAAGCCACCGCAGCGCAGTGAGAGTACGTCGGACTTGTACAGCCCGAACGATAGTTGTGGTTCTTTATTCGAAGAATTTTACATTTTGACATTTAGTATTTGTCCGCTCTGTTAAGACAAAGCGCGGCGTAGAGTTTAGCTACTTAACAAATATACTAATATTGTTTGTAAAAATTTAACTAATGATGAATATTGGGTAAAAATAATTTGAAACAATTTTTATATTTATTAAGCTCTAGGTGACCCGGCGACCGTTGTATCGCCTCTGAATTTAATTAAATTTCAGAATCAAAGTGATAAAATTCAATACAAGTTAACAGAAAACGAGAAATAAAAAACACGCAAGGACATTCTCCACGAAAAAATACATAAGCATTTAATTTTCATGGTGTTTGGGTGGGACAGGACAGGGAAACTTTGTCTACCGAGGCGTTGTAGTAGTATGCAAGCGTTCCTGCAACGTCTCGCCGGGGTGGAGAGGGTTGCCGTGGGTAGTATCAGGTATACTTGCTGATGAGTCCCACAGTACCGTCCGTTTCCGCAAGGGCCTGCACACGGACGGTCTGCGCAAAGGCCAAGCCAGGCCAATTTCCCACCGTCTCAAAAAAAAAGGACAGGGAAACTTTACTCCCCAAACTTGCAACTATTGGCCCTGCGATTTGTTTATCAGACCGTGATTTTGATGGAACCATCGGCATGGGTGGGATCGGGATGTCTCGAACTCTTCTTTTTTTTTCCCTCTGATAATCGCTGGCTCGATCACATTAGCTTATTAAAGTCAGTCTTGTTTCTTTGCACAATCAAAGTGCATTAACGCAGCATGATGATAACTGAACCTTCTTTTAAGTATAAATTATGAGTAGAAGTCTCCTTGACTTCCTACCTACTGGTTTACAACGGTGCCTACTGATAATGGAAAGAACTATTCCAGGACCCGGGGTCATTTATTACAGATTTTTAAAAGTTAATGACATATTTGTTGACTAACATTTATAGCTCGTTCCGAAACTTAATTAGAATACATTTTAAATAAATATTAATTGATTAAAGCCGTATAAATTTGAGCATGTATGAAACCCGCGCCTCTTGGAAACCATTATTGTAGATTTTACTAAAATATTTTTGTAATGTGTGTAAAAAACTTTATTAATTATTAGGAATTAAAATTCCATTTATTTGTTGTTAAGACACTCTGTTCTGTTATCGAGCCATTGCGTGTTGAGTGGCGGAATTTAAAGTCGCACTTTGTCTACAGCAAGCACCAGAGCGAATGTCTTTAAATAAAATCGTTCCTACGAGTGGGAATCGAACCTGCAATGAACAATCAATAACGAGTATAAGCTTTAACACTTAATGTTTTTCAATACAAAAATAATAATAAATGTACATTAACTTTCCTTACATTTTTCATGAAATTGTTGTATTATAAATGAAAAAAAAAAAAGAAATATAGATAAAAAAAAAATATTCAAATATATGTAAATAAATTTAAAATGCTTCAAAATTCAATTTTCGCATGCACGCGATACGAAATTACGAAAGATATATTTTCTTTTGGCGTAAGGCAATGTATTTCGTATACCTAATGATCAGGGTTTCAGTCCAATTAAAATCTTTAGATATATAAAGATAATTTTTAAATAATAATAAATAAATATTATAGTGGCATTTGAAGGTCATTCAAAGGTCACATTCTCCACTACGATGAGTAATTTACAGCTGTTCTTACATGTTGGCGTAATAAAGATAATTTATATACTTAATATTAACGTTTTCTTATTTGTCGCTGCTTTTGTATTGATAAAATAATAATAATATAACAAAATACAATAATTAATAATAATGCATATAAATGTGGCGAGCCTTTGGGAAGTGGGACCCCACGGACCTGAGCTTGCCTTTATTGACTGGCAGAGTCAGCGCAAGAGCTATATGAGAAGTAAGATGGTGGTCAATCTGCGTAATAACGAAGAAACCTGCTCTCGAGCACTCTCGCGATGGTTCAACCGGTGCACACCACTCGACTCCCTCGAATCAGGATGGATGGTACATTTTCATGGTCACCTCACGTTTCTGAACTTAGTCGTAAGATTTTCTCAGCCAGATTCTCAGGCGGATTGAGAAGCTGGAAGAATCTCTTACCCTTAAAAACCAAAATATCCTTAGCCCATACTCTTCTCCTTCCTATCCTAGATTATGCGGATTCCAATTATTTAGATTTGTTTCAGCAACTAGTTAATAAGCTCGAGCGCATACAAGCGAAGTCAGTAAAACTATGGAATGCGCTGCCAGTGATGGTGAGACAGTCCCAATCGGTTGCGATATTTAAGCAACGTCTCAAAGAGCACTATATCAAACAATACGAATAAACTGACTCCCAATGTATTATTATATTATTGTTATTATATTATTTATGATTCTATACAAGTATATTTCTTCTGTCTGTCATGTAAATTTATTATATTTAAGTAAATAAAACACGTTATTATTATTATTATTTTAATTTTTTGACCAAAACTAACTCGCTATCTTTAACCAGATAAGATTAAATATGTGTTTACTGTAGGTCTTAAGTACCCACACGTTAATTATTACTTCGTAATGCCTTTACGTTTCGTAGCCAATAAGAACACTGGTATTTTTATTATCTAGTAATTTAGGCACACAATGTTTTTAAATATCCTCTTGGTAACAACACTAACGCTACTAAGACAATTCATAAAAGATTAAAGAATAGCTTTTGCTTGTAAAAAAATACTTTTGGGGTCAGTAAATAAATCTGTAAAGATTTTTTTTAAAGTGTTATTCCCACACTAAGGAAATTGAAAAAGACATATTTAGAAAACGTATAAAAATTTTAACGCAGCGGGATTTAAACCCACACCTCTTGAACTCCTCTTTCTCTTGAACGGTTTTCAAGAGGCCGGGTTCAAATCCCGCTGCGTTCAAATTTTTATACATTTTCTAATTATGTCTAAATCTGTAAAGAACTTGTACTCAGTATAAATTAAAACGAAGACCAAACACAACTAACTGAAAAACAATAGACATAAATACAAATCCTAATTGAAACGATTCTCACTAATTAAATTTCGCGGATATACCTGCGTAAACTAAGGTATATCTCATACTCCAAGTAAACATGAACCTACGGCCTCAACCTGCATTCACGTTTTTGAGATCAAATCAATATTTTCTTAATTAGTTATATTACCTATTTAATTAAATACAGTGTTACATTCATTTGAGATAAGGAACAAACTGCATCTGTCACATATAGTGGACCACTGTAAGTCTATTTTATTTATTACTGTACAGCCATTGAAGTTGAATAAGAGATTGAATTTATTAATTATCACTTTATTACGCATTAGCGTAAGCTGTGCTTCTATCTCAGTAAGCAGCTTCTTTCAGGCATGATGAAGATGGCAAGTTTTCCAAAACATATTTTAAGATTTTTTTAGAAATGCTAAATTTAAGATTTTGTTATAATTTTTTGATGATTTCCTTTAGAAGTATAGTTTGCATATATTTAATAATTATTTGTAACTATAAATATATAAAAATATGTAAATATAAAAAAATTAAAGCCATGAAGCATGAACGCATGGCTTCTCGGTCCGAATGCTTGAACGGTTTCCATGAGGCGCGGGTTCTAATCTGCTGCTGCTGCGTTTAAATTTATATACGTTTTCTAAATATGTATTTTTAGATAGACATTCATAAAAAAAAAAACGTGAATAACGGATCTATGTATATTATGTCTCATATCTCACGTCCCATATACATAAACTTTTGTAACTTGATCATTACCGTTTTTATTTAAAAAAATGTATTAATCTAATTTAGGCAAATAATTTAACAAAAAAGTATAAGTATATTTTATCATTATATATTTTAAATCTTAATCTAAAATAACTAAATAATTTAAATTTTATTTTACTTCTTTTAAATCGTATCGCATCACTTTCGTTAACTTAACAAAGAAAAAAAGAGAGAGAGAGAAAGAAAGTTGCAAGATATTGAGTATAGACCTAAGACCAGTGAGTGACCACAAGGTCTAAGTATTTTTTGTACTATAGAAAATATATACCTATGTATATAATAGAGATGTATAAAATAATCACCTAAATTTTCGATAACCATTCCAGTACTAACTCAAAGCCCTTGAACAGAGCTCTTGCATCAAATATCAATAAAGTCCGCTAAAACTGCGTATTTTATGCTCCTTAGCAAAAACAAAAACGTGAAACCCCAAGGACTGTGCAAATTTAACTTTGTATAAATCTATTTGTTCATAGAAACTGCGTACAAAAATATATCATTCGGCGATTGAAAGATGAATGGGGTATTTTTTTTTTATTTTTGCAATTCTCATCACGAGTCGCGTACGAGCAACGAGCTTTTGAGTATTCAGTGCATTCGTATCGGAATGATTTATCATTTAATATGTTATTTTGGTTTGTTTTTAGTCTCTAGTTCAATGTTAAAGCATCTTCTATCAGAATATTTCCATACTCCCATTTCTAAACATACTTATGTATGAGAATATAGCGAGTAATAACTTTACTTTCAAATATATTACATTTACACTGTTTATTAATCTTCTCATTAGTTGAGGGAAGGTAAAAACCCTTTTTTTACAAGAGGAAATCCTTTACGATATCCCCGCGATTGGGGACTCGGGCGGATTATGTCGGAGTCAGGACTGGCAGATGTAGGCCGTCCGTCTACCCACTGACCAGGGGGCCCCGGGAACTGCTCAATCATACGTAAAAATCGGCGAAGGTGTAAAAACAATTTACTGAAACATTACATCGTTATATACACTGCATACTGGAAGGCAAAATCCGATGTTTAACGAAACCAGGTTAACATTTAAGTATATGTAACATCTAAGACAATTAAGCTTTTGTCTTGGAAATGTACGAGAACAATATTTTAAAATATCCAAAATAATACAATCAATACAAATAGCACACGAAGCTATGTATTGCGTTTTTTTATTCATTTTACTAATTTTGAGCATACTACGATTATGAGTCAGGCCCAAAGAGTTCATGGATAGAATTCCGTATATTATCGGCAGAATTCCGTAACTTAACACATAATGTCTCGAATTTATAAGAAATCGGAATTTCACATCATTAATTCAGTGGTTTCCAGGAATACACCGCAAACTGATATCATAGATAAATAGTAGGTCCTTGTGTATTTCAGTTAGTAGAGCCGTAATTGGCTACAGCCACAGGTAATGAGTTCGATTTCGTTTTCAGTCATAAAATAAATACTATATTATATACTTGTTTCCGTATTTAACACAGATGGTCAAATTAATTTCATACGCATCAACCTGTGCCATATACCTACCTGCTGTATTATATACCGGACTTTACCATTCTTTTCCATTGTCAATCTTTTTTGACATTGCAAATTGCGCAGGTTCGAGTCCCGTTCGCGAGTTAAAATTTTTACATATAATGAAAAATATATTAAAATATTGTGACCTAATATTGAGTCAGTTTTTACTTTTTAATTTGATTAGCCTGGATTTCGATCTTTAAACTGTTTTTTTGTACTGTGTATTGTTGTTATCCGTCCTTAATAATTGTTCAAAGTTTTGAATAAATCACCATCTCGCCGTTTGAAGGGGTTAAAAATCGAGTCCAAAGATTGGCTTCATGCACAAAGGCGTTTTAATGAAGTAAAGATAGTAATGGCGTTTACGTCTTGCATTTGCTTTTCAAAGACACATTTTTGAGAACTTAAAATTTCTTGCTTCTACCAAATGTGATTATTATTCTCGTATTTCGAAATTAACTGTTTACAGTCTTAATAAAGATCGATCTATCTAGTACACCGTTGCCCTTTTTTTTGCCCGTTGCACCGTTGCATTATACGATTTCAGCAAAAGTTTCTCGAATGTAGTTCGATACAAAACGACCTTCAAGCTTGTGTTTAGGTAAATGGATGAAAGGATTATTTTATATAGGGGATTAATATACAATGTTTTTATAACTACCGAATGTCGAGCTTAGTTTGTTAATTTTCACGCGCGAATGAAATCAAGATAGTTGGTGATTATATATTGTAGAAGATAGAACACAAATACGCTATTCGTATTACATAAATCGGTGCAACAAGTCACTTGAATTGTGTATTGTATTTTGGGCTCCGAAGATTAGACGATCTATTCGGTAAGTTTTGTGTTTTATTCCTATATTCATTTACGTTTAAAAACATTAACCTCAAATAGACATCGAACCTACGAAGACGAAAACCGCCTTTACATCTTTATATTTCGCAACTGTGCTTGTTAGAATAATATTCATTTTTATTAAACGTATTTAATTAAAATTGTAGTAATTTCTTATAGTTTGTTTTCATATACGTAATATGTTTGTACATTGTGTCGATCAGTTTTTATTTGCCATAGGATGATGGGGCCTAATATCCTTTTGTAACTTTAGTAAATCATCAATTAAAAAGAAAAAGAAAAGACACTAAAAAGAAAGGTTACTGCTTCTAAATATATTTTCTTGTCAAAAGTGTAAGAGCCGTTCACATGCACCAAAGATGTGGTCAGGAACAAAATTAAAATATATCGATCTATATCCATGCTTCCACATTATCAAGCAAATAAAAATTCTCCGTGTGACTTTCGATGGTTCCAATACTATTTCTCATTTACGTATTTGACCTGACCTCCCTTGCAATAGATAGAATATAAACTGCTCTCTTTTTTTAATTTCCCTTTATTAAATTTTCGAATAACAATATATTTTCTTTAATATATTGTACATTTGCGGGGTAAGGCACAGAGGCAGAGGCATTGGGTATCAAATAGCGGAAACTAGCGCCGCGCTCTTTCAAACTTGACACAAAGCTAAACATTTCATACCAAAATGTTCTATCAAGACAGTTTCGAACTTACGAACAGCGTGTACAGCTCGACAAATCAAATTCAAACTCCAATATTATTATTATATTAAAATATACAGGTAATCTTTATTTAGAACTTAATTATTCATCTAAGTTACATCATCCTCATGTGTACAAACGTTTCGGCATGCGGTGCGCGCGCGCAGCCCCGCTTTGATGTTACCAGTGAAGACCGACGCGCAGTATCGATAAAATCTTGTCTATTTTGCACACTTATTTTTTAGCGGCAGAACTTAACGCCGCGCTTCGCCTTAAGTACCAGTGCGTAGGAATGGAAATATTTTGAATAATCGTTCCCCCGAATGGTAATCCAACCCACAATCAGATGCTGTCTCACTGCGCCACAATGGCCTCACTATTTATAATATATATTTCGTATTGTAATCGGATATTGTTATTAACCCGACACCCTGTACGGCTGAACACGATGGTTGTGCATTCAAAACCCGGGTGTCAAATGTGAATGTAAATTTGAAATTTCTGACGTGTTTTGTTTTTCGTTTCGTATCGATTCATATGACAATATTTAAATCCTAAAAGTTCAGACACATCCATATTGCTTATTAACACTGTGATTATTGTGTGTATTTGATTTCGTGAATCTATCGATAACTAGTGATGTTATTATAAATTATTTTTCCAAACATAAAACGCATGACCGATAACATTCCAGAACATTTATAACCTTTTTGAATGTATGAAATTCTAGTATGCTTTTGAAATATTACGTTCACATTCTTAAGTGGCATTTATTAGATCTGCTAAACACATAGACTTGCTTTTTGAAATCAAAAATAATAATATAAATAATATGAAAAATGCTCGACCGTTCTAAGGCAAAGCCTAAGCTTCTGCTAACCGAAGCCGGTTAAAATGATTAAAATAAATATACTTAAAATATATTAATAAAACGAATTTAATTTTAAGTTCTGTCAAACAACACTTGTCTTTAGAGTGTCTCTTGTTTCAGAGACAAGAGAATCACACTAGATAATCACTATATATTTTGCTTAATGATTAAAAAGTACAAACACAGCATATATTGCCCGTAAACCTTTAAATAAACACGACTAATCTAGTTAAAATAGTTTCATTTATAGTGTCATTGCAAATTAGAAAACAAGCAATCTATCTCGAGTAAACACGTACACAAAACCCACGACCTTCGCGGCAGCTGTAGTTCTAACCACTTCACCAATAATCTTGGCTTAATCAGCGAACGGAATTACATTCTAACTTAAAACTGATGACAGTAAATATGTCAATACCGTGTATATAATACTTGTAATACCCAAGATAACTCGTTTCCGACTCTACATAGCGTGATATCTTATAGAAGTGACATATGTGCATTTGTGATAAATGCATAGATATCAATTTCATTTATTTTTATAGATATACAAATAAATAAACTTGGATTATATTAAAATACCAGAACTTTACTAGATTCATATGTTAGTATACACGGTACATATATCAAAATAATATTGATTACTATTTTTGTCTGTCTGTCAGTTTGATTGTTCCGCCTAATTCCTGGAACGACTGTACAGATTTTGACTGAACTTTAACTGGAAGATATCTAATAAATAAGGAGTAACTTAGGATACTTTTACTTTACAATTCAAGGCGGATGAATTCGCGGGTACAGCTAGTCTTTTATAAAATACATTTTGCAATGTATAGAAAGAGAAACTAAAAGTGATCGGTTAGTCGTCTATTATCTTTTTGTTTGAATATTATTTCACGTGTTTGTACTGGTTGTGTCTATATTTTAATGTAATTTATATATTATTTTATTTTGAACCATATTTTCCTTTTTACACGTTTTCCTCGCAAACTTTACTAATGAACAAATTGTAGGCTGAAAGTCGTTAATTTAAACCGGTATTTAATTACATCTTGCCTGTAACTAGTCAAAAAAAAGAAAAAAAAACACGTAAACAACGAAACCTCATTTTAAATAATCCTATTTATTACATCAAATTAATTATAACGAACAATAAAATGCAAATCGTTGCTTAAGATTGGGTTAGGTGATATTTAAATAAATCTAGATTAGAGTAATTAAAGCGGCTTTTGATCGCTAAATATCTAAAATTCTTCAGTCCCTACTTCATATACTATACTATACTATACTATAAATGTATAAACGAATCATGACGTAACCGGCACCAAAACATTGTCACAATCAAACTCGAAACCCGACCAACAGAGCGAGCATTCCCGCGCTAGTCGCTTTGGAGAGAACACGTTCGCGCCAAAACTGACATTGACATTTGTTGACAGTCAATTACGATCTCTATCACGTGCCAGTGTTGACAAATTTCGAGTATTATTTTTGGAAAATATTATACAGACTTTTTGTTATTTTTTTTGTGTTTGCTTAAGTGTTATTGAAGTTACCGGTGAGTTTTTTATTTTTATTAATTGTAAATTTATGTATAGGGATAAATCGCTGCGATATTCACTTTGATTTTCAAGTCAATTAATGCATTATATGGTGCAACCCAACCCTGTGTTTTGTATAAGCGAACCGAAGAAACAACAATAATTTAAATCCAACATTATTTCTAATAAAAAAATAATCTATAATCATCGTTTACAGTCTTCTAAGACTTCTCTACGTTACTATAGAGTCTACTATTAAACTATTAGTATTTTGTAAAATAATATTATATGATAAATAAATATATACGCCTCGCTTTCTCCGCTTTCGGCCTCAATTCGAATTCGGGCAGAAAGTGGAGAAGGGTGTGTCTTGACACTAGGACTCTCTGCCTATGCCATACTGCGGAGAGAAAGGAGCGAAACTAAAAAAACACTTGCATAATATTTCTGTTATCTTTGCGGTTTCAAATATCATTGTCCTTGTAAAAAAAGGCAGTTGTTATCTATTCATACAATTATAGGGCATTCATACCATTATTTAGAACTAAAATTGCATCCATTGTTACTTCGCATTATACATATTTATATAATGTATGACAGTTTAGGCCTCTTTATTTTGACGTTTGTAAAATATTTTACTAAAACTAAAAATGATATATTATATGATTATTATTTAATAAACTATGTCCCTGAAACATTTATGTTAGAAAACTAAATTAATTTGCCTCAAAGCACAGTAAACAATGAATTTAATTACAACATGCAAAATCTGTAAGAAACAATCAAAAACAAATCATGTACACTAATTATTGTAAACAAAACACATGAATGGAACAATGTACTTTACGTAAATTTAAGTATGCGCACGCGCAAGTAATATTGACCTTTGTTGTATAACCGCTAACGTAACAGTTGGTAAAATTTCAATCAATTTGTATTAATTAACGCTTAGTATATATTGTGACAGAATCTGATATCTCTAAGTGAGGAGAATGGAGAAGGTAGTGTCTTATCTTAATAGTAGGCTCGTCCTGCTCGCCCCGGTGTCACTTGACATTTAAGAAAAAGGACAGTATGAAGAGGATAATACCTTAATAATAATTTATTATCTATGTGCACAAAGTAGATTGTAAGTTTTTAATTATAGTTGTAAGAAATGTTTTAAATTTGAATTATTTATAACTATTTGGGTACATATATTGGATTGAATGGATTTTATCATGATTTTAGAGTTATTCATTATTCATACATCGGCATTGAAGCAATCGTGGCACAGTGGGATGTCTTCTGACTGTGAAGGGGATAGTTGTGGGTTCAATTCCCACACGGGGGAATGATAATGTTTAAATTATTTGCGTGGATCCGCTCTGGTAAGGAGAAATAGCGAGGTGTTTAGTTCCGCCACGTGAATCCGCCACCTGCATATTGAATATTTAAGTGTTTTTTTTGTCAAAAATATGGAATATAAAGTTACATAGCTCTGTTTAAATCCAACAACCAGTTCTTAATATTCTGTATCCAAAGTAAATAAATAAATATTTTCAATAAGTATCCACTTCTACTATGACAAGTGACTGTTACCTATATTCTCAATACAAGTAGGTACTATGGCTGTTATGCAATGCTATTAACGTTTCACTTACTCTGTAAGGCTTTATACTGGTTTGACTCGCGTTTAAAGATATTAAGTAAAAGCAAAAGTAAATTATGAAATTGAATTAGTTATTACTTCAATAAACATAATTTATCGACATGGTTATAAGCAACTCCATGCATTCGTCTGTTACTACAACTTTGTTATCATTGAAATACTTATTAGAACTGGAAGCCTCATTGACGCATAAAACAAATTAGGAACGTGTGATTCATTTTACACACAAGTGTATACCAAATAAATAAAAAAAAATTACCAAATAAAAAGAATTACACACATTTAAGCATATGGCTTAAATGTGATATACATAATATACGTCTAAGATGCCAAATATCATTTAATATTTTGCAATACTTAACAGGCAGTGCACTGCTATGTACTGTCTATTTAATCTCACAATACATTAAACAGTTTAAGATAAAATATTTAAATCTATTTTGAAATGAAACTATTTTAGCCAGATTAATCGCGACGGTACTTTTTAACACCTGTGGCCTACCCGTGGCCATGCACCACATCAGATTGTCTAAAATGTATTTTCGAATACAAAATTAATCCGGTAAGAATAGTTTCTATCTATATAAATCTAGATAATCTTATTATATAAATCTTATCTGTATTTACTCAAATCGCAAGCAATACCAAGATTTAGACTTTCACATGGTGTGATTGATAAATTTTGTTACATCACACGCTCATATCGATGCATAGTTGCCCAAAATTATCTCAGATGTAACGCATGTAGTACAGCGTACCGCAGCCTTGTCCATATCTTATATAACTTGGCTTCTCGTACACTTGATACTTGTTATAATATTATTCTAGTATACCTGTAACACGCTTAGCGTCCAGTGTAAGGGAAATTTGTTATAGTTATTAAAAAAGCGCGTCTATTGCCAACTTTAAGGCCGGCAACATCCCTGTAGCTCTGTAGGTGTTACACGAGGTCGTGTCAGGTGGGCACCTGCTCGTTCACGCTCGTTTGCTTTGTCTATAGTATAAAAAAAAACTCAACACCGCGCTTTGCCTTAGAAACCAGTAATCATTGCCCTGAATGAGAATCGAACCCACAACGAATCGCGTTTACAGTCCGATGGTGCTCCAATGCGCCACGGTGGCCTCATAATAACACCGTTGCTGTGGGTTATTAGCTTATTTATGAAATTTCATTCAAAATGTTTGAATCAGCTGATCACTTCGTTGTTGATATATTTATAGGTAAGATGTTTTGAATTCTTGAGAATAAAAACGAATACAATATTTATAATGGAATTAGATACGAGTTACCTTATCTGACCTGATATGGAATTTCATACGTCCTGCATCCAGCACACAGACGGCAAGTACAATAGCTTGAAAATGTAATAACAATAATAAACATATGTATCTATATATAAAACAGTTTCGTAGGTACTTTAGGTAGTGTAAAATAATACTATGAGAGAATCTCTTGAAAATCCTACTTAGAATTTAACTTTCGGGCCCATGAACCCGATGTTGAAGCCCACTTGTATATTACAGTATACCATAATTAATGATAGATTATTCGGAAAACTAATATCAGCTCATCTAAATAGAATATCTAAAGGATAACCAATCTCTTCCTTCGTCATGTACTTTAAATATTTCAGTACCCCTTTTTTCCTTACTTTTGGTATATATCAAACTAGTTTCAACCTCCAAACAGCTTAATATTAAAAATACTTATACAAGGGCTAATTTCGTCAGCAACATCGAGTCGCATCAGGTCAGTGTCTTACTGTAAACGTAGTTGGTTGTGGGTTCGATGCTTACTCGTCCAATCTTCACAATTCAACTCGAATTCGGGCGGAATTCGAACAACGGAGTGTCTTGACATTCTCTACTATGCTTTCACTATACAATATTAAATAATATGTTATATTTCTATACTCAAACTAATACTTAAATAGGTCTAAAGCACTCAGCCCACTTTGTATGAGTAACAAAACATAATGGCAGATATCCTTTCACACTGCAAACTGCAAATCTGTCCCACTTCGCACGGGATCTTTATTGTTTTAAATTACATCAAATAAGCCGTACTAAGCTACTTCATCTTTATAAAGAACACATGTCCGTATACACTAATGCATCTTTATTCTGTATATTTTTTATTTTCACGCACTTTTGCATAAATAAAGCTCCTGCATAAGTTTACTCGTAGTTTTTGCCTTCAGAGGGTAAATTAATCGTTTACGTCACAAGGCAGACGTTTGTAAAATAAAATTCCACACCTGCCATTTGAACAGTTCAAAGTCAAGATTAAAGACAAATTATTGAGAAAAGTATATTATTCTATCGAAGAATACTTTCCTGGTGTTAATGTGTGGAATTAAATGCTATTGATACACTCTCGGGAGGCTAGTCATACTTGGAAGCTATCAATATTATTGTACAATTTTATTTGAAAAGAGCAATTGTTGAATTTCTCTGTGGCTCTAAACAGCAGAACTGCCTGAACTAATAGCTTCCAGTAGGACTGGCAATACTGACGTTTTTATATCAATCGATTCGAAAGTGCATTATTACAAAATAAAGCTTATTTCAATAAAGAATACTTTCATTTTGATTTTGGATGTATGGAAAGAAAACCTAGCATTAAGACTCAATTTTTGCATCTTTTAAGACATTGTAAGTGACAAGTGGCGTAAAAATCAATCAGATTATATATTTTTTATTTTGTCTATGAATCAACGCTCATATTGAAATAGGCTTAGTCGATCAAATCAGCCTGTTCCTGTCTACCGCTGGACGTGGGCATCCCTCAGGGTGCGCCAGATCCAACAGGAACGGAGAGAATCATCGCGTCGGCAGAGAGACGACTCTATTGATATATTGTCCGTGATTGCTATATTTATGATAGCTAAATTTAACGTACACTTATTATAAAATATCTACAGAGTGTTTAGTTAACACCAACCAAGTAAATTTACAAGAACTATTACATATATTATATTTGAACCAATGTATGGCATTTATAAACCTCTGCCTCTTAGTAATTTATCATTTTATCTGCTTCAAGTGATTACCGTCGTGACGTGATGTGAACAAAACATTTTCCTCGTTCATGTTGTATTGTGTTAAGTTTCCTGTCATTTTCTATAAACCGTTTATATTATTGTTATACGATTTTATGCTTGAAAGTTATAGTTGATTGCAGTGCGACTGCCCGCGATGCGTGTGGGTTCGACCTCATTCGGGGGTATGTTTATGCTTAAAACATTCATATAGAGGAACTAGGATAGCATTTGGCATTGGGTTCCGTCACCTACCGAAAACGAACAGAGTTATTCATCACTGGGTTGTCAAATAGAACAAGGATACTCGATGAATTGTAAATTGTAGGTGTTGTGAAAATATCGTTAAAATTATTTTTTTTTCATTCGTCTTATTTCTATTTGAAAGCTAAGGCTAGGTTTTGTGCCCCAACCAAACTGCATTCAGGTCAGACAGGCTGGAGGTAGGAGGCTGGAGCTGGGATGTGATACCGGTTTGTAAAACTAGTTAGCTAGCCCAATGCACTGTTTCCTCGTGCAGAATGGAGCACTTTAGTGAACTTTAGTTCAACAACATGCAACTTTGTATGGAAACTGAATTATCCTTGTCCTTAATATTATACATATATTATTAAGAGATAACTCTCTGCTCCGGTACCTAATACAAAGCCATTCAACATGCAATGTCAGGCGGAGAGTGGAGAAAGGAGTGTTACGTTAACGATATTTTCATAAAACACACTAAACTAGGCTTTCAAAAAAACTATGTCTATATTCATTCCAAGATCCTCAATTGTCTTAATATAAAATTTCATCACAATCGGTTCAGCGGTTTGACCGTTATGACACAGTCAGACATACAGAGTTTTTTTTTTATTTATAATATTAGTATGGATTAAATTTAAATAAAATAATCCATTTTATATCTCTTTACGTATACTTTACATTATGTAAGTTTATGAAGCATAAGAACTATATTTCACCCGATCTTTATCAAAATTTGTTTAGTTGTTTCTAAGATACAAAAGTGGAACAGAAATGACAAACAGAACTTCTTGTATATTTAGAATGTTAATATAAATAACTATTAAAGTCTGCATTTAGATAAATAAGCCTAGATAACACATTCTTCTAGGATAAGCGAAACATATATATATACGCTTAAATTTTTATACGTTTTCTAAAAATATTTTACAAGAAAAGAGTTTTGTATATTATTGTCTGTATAGTAGTAATTACTTATATATATTATATATATACGGGTTCAAATACCACTACGTTCAAATTTTTATACGTTTTCTAAATATGTCATTTTCAATTTCCTTAGTGTGGGAATAACACTTTAAAGAATGTTAACAAAATATATATTTAAAATGATGTTGTTCTATATATACTACTTCAATAATCAGATTTTAAGCAAATACGTTATTTCTCAGACATTTCCTATAAGATTAGATGTTATATAAATACTAACTTCACGATTGTCAGGGTTTTCATTGTTATCTTTGTCTTAGGATATAAAAATATCGTAAAAGATTTTTTTTTATTAGTATAGCTATATACAAACGCTTGACGTATGTCAATACAGATAATAAGGCTATGGGCAAAATTGCTCTACTGTAGCGCAACTATGGCTACCAATATATTTGTGGGTCACTTGGGGGATAGAAGGGGGAATGTTTCTATATTATGGGATAATTATTTTATTGGACTGGTTGGCGTCATGTTCCACAACACTATGTCACGGCTGGCTGGAAAATAGAGAACGGAGAATCTTAGCACTAGGTCTCTCTCGCTAAATTCAGGAGAAGATATAGAAGATATACTGTCTTTTTTTTAGAATAGTATTCTCAATTAGTTACTAAATTGAGCTAAAAAAAAAGTTTTTAATTAAACTGCACATCAAAACTTTATGTACATTGTAAAAAATCCTGCATTGTGAGAAATTTAAGTCCTTATCAAACACCTGTATTGATTGAGGTAACTGTTTGTCCATTTCGATAGTCAATCAATTTGTTTATCTTTGGTGTTGTAACGCGGCCTCGGGTCGGTGAGATTGCAAGTCTGTAGGGCGACCAGCTTTGCGACACTTAACGGAGTTCACTTAAATATTGCACTTTACGCTTAATCAGTGGTTGAGCAAAGTGTTTGCAATTAATATTATTTTGTATTAGGGTTGCGGTTCCGAAGTAAATGAATTTACTTATTTCTATAAAGAAACAAGCAAATACACTTGATATCGTTTTAGTTTATTTTGAGTTTTACTTACGAGAATTTAAATTTAAAGTATTACCGTTTCACCCGACTTGTTTGAGTGTGTCGCCGTGCTAGGTGTATAATGTTGAGTTCAGTCACCCAACATGCTACAATTAAAAGGACAGAATCATTATATTCCAATTATTGTTAAACTAATTTTCATTAAAAAAATTAATTATTTAAAGAATTCCGTTTTAAAATTACATGCAGTGATAGCTAATTTGATGTCTTTCGAACAAAGTAAGGGATTGCAACTTGATTTTAATACCTGATTCATTATAACAGTACCTTTTTATGTAAAAGTCCTTGTCTTAAGTCACGTATAGACCAGAGTTGCTCAAACTTGTCCCGTGAATCCGTTACATGTCAATAGAACTGTATTTTTTTTCACTTCCCAGTTTTGAAAACCCCACACATTCGTAATGTATTACATAAAAAAACGTTGTTTAATTCCTTTAAAAGACTGAAAAATAAGATTCACTCGTACATCTGAAATAACCTCTGAATTGATAAGGGCTATCACTTTGTCAATCTAAAGTCTACAGTTTGAACCCATAAATATCTCTTTGAACCTGACATTTAACAACTATTACATGATAGTGTAAAAAAACTAAAACTAGTACCGGTGCTGAAATAGCGAAACACTTTCGAAAACCCTGACGGTGAGCAAGTGCTTTCAAACTTACTGTTGCAGTTAAAGGCCGTTTAATCGATGATATATAGCCGTTTTAATATTTAAATATGACCGCAACATTACAGCGCAATAAGCAATTTATCTGCATTCTTGGCATTTTATTATTAAAATCCTCTTAACTTAAAAAAGTTGTGTTAGTCTTTTAATATTATTTACATACATATTAATATTATTTAAATACTATTTATAGATTATAAAGTTCATTAACCTGATTGTAAGTTTAACACCAAAATTAAATCAAAAAATGATTAAATAATATACATTTATATACAAATACATATGGGAGATAAACACATCAGCTATCTGCCAAACAGACAGACAAAAATTGTAAAAATGTCATATATATATATAAATCATAATGTGTTGTAGTGCATAAACACTTAAGAATTTAAAATCTACTTCAGATATTGTTTTTTTTTAAATAGCAACTTCGAAGATAAGCACATAGCACAGTGGTCCTAAAAATAAGCGAAATATGGAAAACATAGAGTTGTACCACTAGTCACTCCGTCTTACAACATCTTGAACGAGAGACATGTAGAGACGAAAGAATAGAAAAAGCACTAAAACACAACATAAAACTAAATACTCGTCCAGACGCAATCTCACTTAAAACACCTGTACCTCGTGCAGTTTAACAGGTTTAAGATTATTTAGAAGATTGTTAGACTTGCTCTTTCTACGAGCTCTTATTATCTTATAATAATATAGCATTTTTATATAGCATTTTTATACGACATTATTGTTAGTTGAGAGAACCTAACAGACTGTAAAGTCAAGACACTTCTCGACTTTCCGCCTGCCACTCAAAGCCGCGCTTTGTCTTGTCACCAGAGCGGACAAATGAAAATAATTTAGATATATCAGTCCCCCGAATGGGAATCGACCCCACAACCATCGTATATACAGTCAGAAGCTACGTCACTACGCCGCGATGGCGTCAATACTTAGAACGCAAATTTCTTAAAATTATAATTTTACCACATAAAACCTTCATTCATTTACGTCCTTCATCTAGTGAAAATCCATATACATTATACGTTTAAAAAATAGTATATTACTTTTAGCGTTATATGGTCATCCTCATTGGTCTTATTCAAAATCGTGTATAGAACGTGTGGCTTTGCGGGCAGAGCGCGGATTCCAATCCTGCTACGTTTAAATTTTAAAAGTTTTCTCAAGATGTTATTCATATACCAAGTCTGTAAATAACACTTTAAAAATGTTAAAATATAATCTAAGTCAGATTACCTTATTTTTAAATATGCTTTACACTTTCTGAAAATTTTGAATATGCATATATTTCTACTTAGACACCGTTTGGCACCTCGTCGTTTAGTTACGGTCTAAGTCAGTCTGAATGTACTGAAAAATTTCACAAATATATTGTTTTATAAAAATATGTCACTTGTAGAAAGCGTATAGAGAATGCTTGTTTTGGTGTAATACAATTTTATGAAAAGGCCTTTACGATATGTAAATTAAATATTTCTTTTAACAGCTTCGCGTATTTGCCCGCACAGCAGGTTAATCAGAGAGCCTTTAGTGTCGTTAAAATTCCATATTTAATTTCCGCCCGAAATAGAGACAGACCTGAGCTTGGAATTGAATATCATTGAAATAAATTTATACTCCTAAGACGGGATCGAACCCACAACCATAGCCTTTATTGACCTCAATGGCATTCTACTGTACACACATTATATTAATTTAATTTCTATTAAACATTCACTTGGAAGTCTACTGCCTAAATATTTATAACACTATCAGTTCAGTGTTGTGTCACACACAAGGTAGCTGATAAGAACAAAGATATGTTTTGATTTTAATCAGTTATTAAGGTCATTTAGCTGCAATTATTACTATTATGATTAATACGAGAACGACATCATAATATATAATAATAAACCTCTATTTTTTATAATTTTCAAAATCAATTCTCGACTCAACTCAGTTTCCAAGTATGATAATGCAATCTATAGCGAATAAAGGAAAATTGTCCTAAATTTTAGAACGTAAGTAGAACTCGAATAAGCGCCTTCATGGATCCAAGCATAATATCGTGCAAAACTATACATAAATTATTTTTTCTAATTCGATTTCCACTCGTGAGAACCGGTTCCGGCACTCAACGTACAATGTCTCGATTTCGGGCGGAAAGTGGATAACGGAGTGATGTGATACTACTATATATATTCTCTCCACCCTGCTATGCCGATAAAAATAATATTTATATATTTATAAGATATATAATAGATAAAAGCGATATTTTTATGTGGGTATAATATTCTTTTACTTATTTTTTTTTAACATTTTTTAAAGTGTTATTCGCACACTAAGAAAATTGAAAAAAACATATTAAGAAAACGTATAAAAATTTAAGCGCAGCGGGATTTGAACCCTCGCCTCTTGAAAACCGTTCAAGCGCTCTAACCGCTAAGCCATGCGTTCCACTATTCCACAAAAGAATTTTTTATACGTTTTCTAAATATGTCTTTTTCCATATTCTTTTTGTCGTCATAGCGACCTCAGGCATAGATATGGCGATACAACTGGACAAATCAAAACATCCGTCCGTTATTGTCTACTAAAGAGTTACGTAGTTTACCAAATACCTGTGATATGGAAACCTGGACACAAGCAAGCTTGTTAAAACAAACTTTATTGGTTGAAACAATTGTTTCAAACAGTTATTCGATTATCTAGCCGTTTTTGGTGCCATTGTGGCACAATAAATGATTGTATACTTTATAACAAAAATATTAAACGGCCAAGTAAGTGAATAAGCAATCATCTCCTTTTTTTCTACCCTTGAAATGAGAATAAGAATTTTTGTTTAGATGGGATGGGATGGTATGGGATATCTGTAATCTACTCAATAAAAAAAGAATTATCAAAATTGGCCTAATCTTTCAAAAGTTATGTGTGGTCTTATATAAATACGTGTTAAATTGATACGTTTTTTTGTTAGTTAAGAAATTTAATTAATAAAGTAAAAAATAAATTGCTTTTTTTTTTCAGACAGAACTGATAAGTCCAGTATTTTTTTTGTCTATCACAAACTGCTACTACTAACATCTATCCATAGCTTTTAAAAAATATATTGCAAATCGCTTATATTTTTGTATATATATATATATATATATATATATATACTACCTCAGAATTAATTGAAATTCTAATACAAAAAACGGAAGATACGTGTTTATTAGTTATATTTGATTTCACTTTTTTCATTACTATTCATAGCTTTCAAAAAAGAGAACAATTTCTTCACAGCGAAATATTTACTTAATAAATATTTTTATCAACCTCGACAAAAACCAATTTGATATTTTATAGGCCAATTAAAATAATCGCTTCGGCCATTCAGAGCGACCTCGCGTTACATTTTAAATCTATGTAATAATTAGTGGTCCAGTATACCGTACCTATAATACAGTCTTGACAAAGAGAAGATGAGCCTGACCGACGCGATGATTGTAGCCTTAAATTTTATTTATTTGTTTAACAAAGTAAAGCGTTACATTTCGGGACCGAATAAACAATGTTAGATACATTAGGAATAATAATTAATAGCCAGAATGAAGTGAAGTAATAAAATTAAGTAAATTATATATTTCTCGCAAAAAATGTACATATATATTAAGCAGCTAACATTTTCCCCGCAAAGTAGGCATTAAGAGAGAACCTAGAGTCAAGACACTCTGTTCTCACATTGTCGCTTTGTCTTCCCATCGAGGCGAAATGAACATTTTAAATAAAATCGTTCCCTCCTAGTGAGGATTGAACCCACAACCAATCGCATGTGAATTAGACGCTATCCCACTGTACCATGGTGGTCTCAAAAAGTGTGAAGCTGTTAAAAAACATCCTTAATCTTTTACTTATTTAGTTCTCCACTTTCTGTCAATATCGAGACTACATGTGCTAAGTAGCCTTCACTTAACACTGTTTTCTAGAAACTCATAAATAACATGATATTTTATTAAAACATCAATCTCAATTTTCTATGCTGTCAGCTTTCTTAGAAACGAATAATTTTAGAAATATGTAATTGTATTTAGTAATAATAATTATGGAGACAAGAAAGTAACTGCCGTAATTCCATTTACGCAATACAATTAAAATGTGAAAGCTTAACTTAAAGCACTCTATATCTTTATAACTTTATAACACTAGTTTGAGTCGGATTTATCCAGATTCATCCGGTGGTGGTGGCCATGGTTATCATCGTGACTATCAGTAACAGGATGGTAAATTCTATTCTAATGTTCAGTTTCCAGAATCTGTAAGACCCATAATTCAACAACACTCAACTCCTCGTTGTGCAGAAAGAACTTCAAATCTTGTAACTAATGTCAAATCTTATTTGACATTCTTGAATTATTAGTTTATATGTTTTAGAGATTTTTTCATTTATAATTTGAGCGTCTCTTAACAAAGCAAAATAACGATTTGCCTTGTGAACTTGTGAATAGATTAACATAACACTAGGTTCTTCTAGATTTAATGTCGACCACGGTAACATATACTATATTTAAACTTCTTTTAAGGAAAAATTCTAGAACATTCTTCACTTTACCCAAAAGTGATAACTACAAGATTGCTGGATTCCCCCAACTCTGCGTGCAGATCCCAATTGTAGCTCAATTTCATTGCGGATGAAAGCCATTGTCTCATTGCTAGTCAATTATTTACAATTTAGTACAGAAAAAGTAGGTATCTGGAGACTTGCAGTTAGATTGTATACAGATGTATCAAAATAAAACGAATTAATGTTAATTTATTTATTATAATGAAATATTTTTTTCTCCAATCTAATTTTAAACTATTATATAATAATCTTCTCGTCTATACAATATAGCTAACATTCACATATTCAATACGCCACCTCGAACCTTGAACTAGACTGGAGAAACATTTTCGAATTTTAAGTAGATTTGTATGTTCCTACTTGGGGATAATTGTTTCCTCGTTGCATCAACCCTTGACCTTTTAGGACGGAACGTATCTTGACACTTGGTTAACCAGCTATGCGGGAATGCTTGAAGCTGTCAAAAAAAGGCGAGTGACCACATACATTGTCAATGTAAGTAGTCTCCTTCGCAAGATTTGAGCCTATGGACCTGGGCCCATAATGTGTAGTCAAACATATCTAATCAGAACCGATGTGGTTATTTTTACATATATATTTAATATTAAGGCTCATATTTTCACTGTGTGCCAGTTTCCAGCCACCGAATGTTTTGCCTATACATTCATGAGTCAGCCATTTAAATAGCAATAATGTATACAATTACAATTTCGTTGGAACGAACAATTTTTAACGCTTCTGAATATAAAAGAATAATATACCACGCGGCATATCTTTATTACCGTGTCCAATTTTTTGGTGAAATAAAAATATGTAGTTTCATATGTATATATACAATATGCCAGAGCTTTTTCTTAATTTATGAAGTAAGTAGTGATTCGTCCATTTAATCTTTTTAAATAAATATTTTAATAATATCTTGTATTTTTGGGCCACATTACGTTCGTAGTGAATTCTAATTAAATTTGAATTTTTAATAAATAACTAACGTGAATTCGCGAATAGTAACTTAATAGTTCCTAAATTATAAAAATGCACAATAAATCAAATCTTTTCTCTCTATAATAATAATGAATAGAAGCACTAACGTCAGTATGTATTTATCGTAAACAAGCCTATTACATCGATCGCCGGATATAACGTGTCTTCCTGTGGACGCCTCGCCTTGACACTGTGTGACCGTTAGGGCTACATCACGTGCATATGCAAATAAATATGGAAACCTGCACAATATATTTTGAAGTCATATATCGTACGAACAAGGCTATCGTGGCACAAAGGGCAGCGTCTGGCGGTAAACACGGTTGGTTGTGGGTTCGATTCCCACACGAGGGCATATCAGTTCTCCGTCCTGGTAAGACAAAGCACAAGCTATAAGAGAGAAAAGTGAAAAAGGAGTTTCCATAGGTTCTCTCTCCCTACTTTGGAACAGGTGGGAAAAAATAACTAGTCTCCTGTGAGTAGTCCTCCTATAAGCCGCTATTAAAACAATTCAACCGCAGTCTAATCATATGTGATTAACATCTTTTAAATGGGGATCGAACCCTCAACCATCCTACGGTACCGCTCAACTGTGTCACTGTGAGAAATTAATTACATAATAGCGTTACCTATACGTGCCTAACATTGTAAATATAAGTTTTTAAACATTTTTTAAAGTGTTAATCGCACACTAATGAAATTGAAAAGGAAATATATTTGCGGACATTTTATTTGCGGGTTCAAATCCCGCTGCGTTCAATTTTTTATACGTTTTATAAATATGTCTTATTGAATATATATTTATTGTGTATTAACATTATCTCTTAAACGTTAATTGAGGACTATTCAATTTCTCAATGTCACTTTAAATGTCAGTACTAAACATATCTCTTGGTAAATTCTTAAGTCTAGAATCTATATCTATCTATACATATAACAAAAATGAAACTAATCGCAGTCTTTGTTTATATTTCTATTCGCCTAATTGTTTGTGAACGCTAATCTGTGAACTTCCCTTAGTGTTTATTTCATTTCAATCGGTTCATAAACAAAAAAGTTACAACCATTTAAATTATAAATTTAAGCAAAGTTTGTGATTTAAGTGAGAACGCGGGTTTATGAAAAAACTAATCAGTTTAATTATGTAGTTTACGCAGGCGAAGCCGCGAGCGGGCCGGGGGTAAGAAATATATATCAAAAACGGATATATATAAATAATGAAGTGGGTATTACAAAGTAAATTAACTTTAAATATAATAATGTTAAAATATTTAGATTTTTGTATACTTCTGAACTTTTTTTTTTCGTTTAGTAAATTTAATAAATAACACATTACAATATGATGAAGAGTCGTAGCTTAATTAATATTTTGTAAACCAATGTCCCTTTTTCCAGTTCAAATGCTATAGATTTTTTGATACTTCCCTTGTTAGCTTCACGAACTTCTTAGTAACTAAATACACATTAGTTATCAGGTCAGTTTTATGTATCTATTTAAAGATATAATAATTATTATGTAAATATTAAATAAGAGTAATATAATGTAAGAAAGCTATGTCGATGATTTTGTTGTCTCAAAATTAAGTGTGTCGATACTAGGTTCTCCCTGAACACTGTCTAACGCTGGAGATGCGTTAAAGCTACCCAATATATACACACCCAATTACTTCAGCTAAATGATTCAATTCACTAAGTTAAAAGTAGTACTAAGCATACGCCATTGTTCTTGTTGTATCACTTCCTGCGCAATCGCAGGTTTATTGATATTCATGCAAAAATGGAGGATCAATTCTAACATTCTTTTACTTTATCCTCATGGATCATTTATATAGATTTTATGATTTAAAATATATTTGTTTTTATATATTTATTGCTTTATTAAACAATAACAGCCAAATCAATTTGGCTTACAAATAATTTATACGTTTGACAATTTTAATTAATACTAATTGACAATTGGTATTTAATTATTTCTCATCTTATATATATTAAATAAACAAAAAAAACCGATGTATCTTAATAAAATGTTAGTCTGTCCATTTTAATATTGTACTTAAGAGGAGGTAGGTTCTAATCCTAATGCATTTATATAGCATTCAGCTAAATACAGTTTTCAGAAATGATTCTTTGAAAG
This sequence comes from Podotricha telesiphe, assembly GCA_038994665.1. Lineage (NCBI taxonomy): Eukaryota > Metazoa > Arthropoda > Insecta > Lepidoptera > Nymphalidae > Podotricha > Podotricha telesiphe. The sequence goes on along the minus strand of JAOYRR010000319.1, from coordinate 1,000,223 downwards.
TAAACGTGACTAAATACAAATCGTATTTATAATTTATATATATATGTTTGTAATATAATTTTGTTATATTACAAACATATATATATATATATATATATATATATATATATATATATATATATATGTAATATAACATGTATATGTGTATGAGAAACGCAAGCATCTCGCGCAGTCAAGGTGAACCACAAAGTGTACTTGAAAAAACCTTAATTACAAGTGAACGGTACGCTATTCGAAGTTATGTTATATTTCTTAATTCAACTTACTTACTTACCTGACTTTTGATGGGTAGAAGACTAAAATCACTGACACTTTATGTTTTTAGAATGAAAGGCAGACTTACTTTACCTTTTTGGGCCTTTTGTATGTAGATAATGGCTGTCAGGCGATCATTGTTATTCACTATTCGTCTATTTAGAGGACACCCATGTTTATACTTTGTTTAATCAAAGCAGAAAAATGAAAACATTTTAATAATAAATTTTACGTTATAGGGATATGATCTCAGAACTGCTGTGTGGAATAGAACACATCTACTGCGCATTCGTAGTGTTGGTTTATATAAGCTTTAATGTACAACACGTTTCGTTGCAACAATAGGAACTTAGAAAATATAAATAGTGAAATAAACATCTCCAACTGCTGTATTTATTTGATTTATTCTTATATGTACATACAATGTAGCAAAAAATGTAAGTAAAGTAAACTAAATATTTACTTTAGATATAAAGGATTGAGATCCAGTGGGACAAAACGCTATTGGATGGGGGTTGCATTCCTCGGGGGAGTGATTTATTACATTTCCCTGGTGGTCCATTATCTGGCGAGAAGAGAGTTGAGTCCCGCAACTGAACACGCAATGTTTCGAATTCGGGCTAAAGGCTAGACCGGAGTCATTACTCGATTCGATTAATATGAAAATGGCAAAAATACTAATAAATTTTTTATTTCAACTAGACTATAATTAATATACAATATAGACAAGATTAGAATTGCGGAACACATACAAAATTACCATAAACATCTTATTTAGTAGCGGCAATCCGGCAAATACCGATATTGAACGAATTGTATTAAACCCTGCGAGTAGAACTACACTTAATCCGGTCTTATTATATATACTTACGATTTGCTATAATGGATACCATTCATTCATATGAAAATAATTAAGCAAAATAATTAAGCAAGGGGGCTGTTGGTTGTTGGGCATAAGGTATATGTTAAAGATATATTTAGAAAACGCAGAAAAGTTTAAACGCAGCGGGATTTGAACCCGCGCCTCTTGAAAAACTTGAACGGTTAAAAAAATATAAGGTATTATTTATATATTTTTAATTAAATTAAAGAAACATCTTGTTCTTATTATCTTGTCTTATATTATCTAAATATACAAACGAACATCCATTAAACATGTAGTAATATTTGTTAATTATTTATTAAAATTAAATTATTAATGCATTAAATAAAACTAATTGTTTATTATCAACAACTAATGATGCGAACGAACTGTCATAAAAAAATATTTAGGTATAGGCAGTCTTATTTCTCCTTATCTGTACAAGTCTTTGTTCAATAGATAAACGGGCAACAGTATCAAAGCAGGTTTAATTAAGAATAATGTTAATTGAATGATAAAATTTATTAGTTTGATTTTGTCTTTCCAGCTATGGACCACTCGCACCACGTGCCTGATACAATCATGGGCAGCCACGAAGGTCATGACCAGGGCACTGACAGCCACTGCGGAGGACACGCTATGGTGGTAAGTCCTTTTTTTCAGCTTCTCTTTCCCTCTTAGCAGGCTAGAAAGAGAGAACGTAGTGTCAAGACACTCCGCTGACCGCTTTTCGCCCGAATTCGACGCGCTGTCATTTGGATGAGTGGTGAGTTGCGGCACTCAACACGTGTATCGTGTTGAGTGACGCAACTCACCGCCGCGTTTTGGCGTAAAAGAGCGGAATTAATTTATCAGACTTTACATAGGTAATTGTCATTTTCAAACGCATAGTTTAAGAAATACTGTTTTATAACCATATACTGTATGAAAAAATATATTTTATATAGATAAAAACCCATTAGTAGATAAAAAAAAATACTTCTCTCTTCACGTGTTATTGAATATTGATAACGTAAAGCAAATTTTGTTATATATCATACAGTTCGCTTCTTTCCGTCCAAGTGGAAACTTTATTAAGATTATCATAGCGGGACACATATAATGCCGCCGGGTTTCACCTATTAATTGAATCCACCTCCATCTGCCCTCTGAATCGATTTGTGGAGCATCATTCTTTACGATTTTCATGCCACTCCTCAAATCCACTGAATATTTTTTTATGTAAAGCATATGACTACTTTGTTAGAGTAACTTGCAATTAAAGTTATCAACAGTGAAGTACAGCCGCGTTTTTTCCATCCATCGACAGAAACTTTCAGACAATTTGCATTTAGCTCATTTTGGACATTTTTTCCTTCCTTTGACAGTGTTTTTACAGACACTTTCAAACATTGATTTCATAAGCTTAGTAGAAACGCTCTAATATTTTATTAACTATTGATTTCGCCAAACCCTTCACGAAGACAATTGGTATGCTTATTTCAAATTTGACAATTGGAATTTGAAAATGTGGAGTTTTGCTTACAAGATCTGCATATTACCATGCCTGAAAGTACTGTCATAAATTCAATTATTCGATAACATTAACCTGAGGCACATGATTTTATCGGTCGCGCTGGCTAATTTTTTCGCACTGCTACTGTTTGTGTTGGATTCTACATCGCCTGGTTCACTTGTGAATTGATTTCCGTGGAATCTGCGTTTTCGCGGAACGATAACAATCTAATTTACCATGTTTGGGATAAGATGACATTGTATTATGGCGATCTGCATTCGACATAACCCAGAGCAAAACTAACAGTCGACGTTGGAAACAGCTCCGTAGAAACACGTACACAGAGAGGGAATATACAGTTACTATCTGTATAACAACTCGCCACGATACGAACCTTTTTCAATATATAGCTTGGAGCTATTCGACCAAGGGGACGAAAGGCGCGCTCCAGCTGCCGGAGATCTTGTACACTCGGCCACGTTTACTAGTGAAGGTACTTTCAAAAATATCTCGAATCGGTAATAAAAAAATCGATTTTTGTGCCATATTTGCGACGCGATACTCCCCCCTCAAGTACAGTTAGGATTTCAACCCACGACCCAAAAACATTACAATACAAATACTACCCTTATTATTGTAGTGATAATATTATTTGAGAAGCATAAATTATTTTAACAGTAGGTAGTTTAAGTGATAACAATGTTATCATCGACCGCAGTTTGATTGCGAGACCCACCGTGCTTCCCCACCGACCGCAGATAACTAGTTACAGAGCGGACCACTGACAGGACTTACGATAAGCATGTCGAAGCATTTTGTTAAGGGTTCTCATAGAACTTTTTCATTTGAACGTAGCCAGATGTGATCCCATACCTAATGGAATCGATTTACGGCATATATTACTAAATACATACGAAATATAATGCAGATTGCAGTACAGAGGCCATCATGGTACAGTGGGACAGCGTCTGATTGTAAACGGGTTGTGGGTCCGATCCCCACTTGCTGTAATGATTATATTTAAATTTATTTCATATTAAATTTCTCCCTATTTCTTCAAGTTCCCCTTCTCAACACGAAATGTCTCGATGTTTGTTTTGGGATATTAGCTTATTTAAGTCACCTTAGTAAATTTTCCGCGACATATTTTGCGAATGCTGAGTGTAGATTAATTTCCTATTCTATATTATTTTTAAGCAGTTAATTGTAAAAAACGAGTCGTCCAGTAACGATTTGACTGTCATTTAAAAGATACAAATAAAATACATGTAGAATGTTGTGAACGAGTAACGGGCGCAACTTAACGCCGCACTTTGTTATATACCACACCAAGGTAATAAATAAATTCTATCAAGTGGATTCAAAACTAACTAACTATCATTTGTAAAGGCAAGCTTTTAACAAAACTGAATATTTCTAAAATTTCAGTTCCACGCCGACGTCCACCAAGAGATCCTGTTCCGAGGATGGGAGACGACCAACGCCCTAGAGCTCTTTGGCTCAGCGGTTGCCATCTTCCTCGCTGGTGCTATTTACGAGGGGCTCAAGTACTACAGAGAAGCCCTTCACGCGAGGGCGACCAGCGCGACGGGCGACTCGCAAGTTAATATTACGAAGAACGAATGCGGCTCTAAGGGCGCTTGTGGTGGAGCAGCTGTTGTGAAGTAAGTTATTGCATTACTTATAGAATAAGTTAATCAATACTTATTATTAAGAGAGGCGCGGGTTCGAATCCCGCTGCGTTCAATTTTTTTCTATTTTTTACGAGTAAAAGATTACTCTTATATCTATATTCTTTCTTTGAACATTGTGTGCTTAATGACGAAGCTCGGCAAAGATGGCGCGGGACTTATCGGGGCATTTTTTTTTAGGCAAGTATTCCTCGGTTTGGTGTCTCGGAAACGGAATCTCTTATACATAGATGCTTATCTCGTAAAATTTAAGGCAGTGAAATTTATTAAAATCGTCTTAGCTAGAGGTTACTCAAAAATGTCGATTTATTTTTGTATACAATTAATATAAAACAAATGAAACTAACCCACCAACCTCGCCAGGTACTCAATGCTGTCCTCCGCGCACATCGTCCAGACGCTCCTCCACGTGATCCAGTCCACCGCCTCCTACGTCCTCATGCTGGTCTTCATGACTTACAACGTATGGCTCTGCATGGCCTTAGTCCTGGGCATGGCGCTTGGATACTTCTTCTTTGGCTGGAGGAAATCCTCAGTGGTGGACGCTACGGAACATTGTCAGTAATCGAGGGCATAGCACCTTGCAGATTTATTCGCTGAAATGTTGACTTTGGGTTTAAATAAGATTGATATTAATTATTTTGTGCCTTAGTTATAATGGAATCTTATATAGAATATCTTATATGTCAAAGTAGACTCAGAATGTAAATCATAGTAAGTTACTAAAGACAAACTTAAAACTTCAAATATTACGTTAAAAATTTAATAAAATTTTCAATGTACATATCTCTAACTGTTAAAAAATAAACTTACGGACAGCTTCATGTGAAGACAACAAAAAAAATGGTTATCCTTTCGGCGATACATACGCTATCTCCAGTATTTTATATATATGTATATGTAAATAGATTTAATGTTTATACGTACAAATGTTATATTAATATACGGTACAGTTGCCGGTTCAAAATTCGTGCAGGGGAATACTTACCTATATATAAATAATGTAGATATTGTCCTCGTAACGGCGAATAGAGAACCGGGTAATATGTCCGTAGGCTCTCTCGCTACAAGGCTAGGTAAAGTTATCAGTTAATTCACTGTGTTTACAGAATGTAAGTTTTCTAAATATGGCTTTTTCAAAAACAAATTATGTTTGTGAAATAATCATGAATGATATATAATTATTTATAATTATTAATAATATTATTAATAGTAATATACAATTAGTTTCTAAAGGAGAGTCAAGTGCAAGTGGCGCCATCTAGCACGGTATTGTGTTATGTTCGTGTGTCCTTACATTTTGTCTTTTTAATGAATTTTTATTATTATTTACTTTTAAAATTTGTATTGCGAACAATGTTTTCGAAATAACAGTTCTAGTAAATGAAGAAATTATGTTAGACTGAGATGTGTACGTATAGTATTGCTGCTTAAAGAGGCATATATTTAAGAGAAAGTTAAATCAAATCAAAATATCCTTGAAATTTACTGACAATTTTATTCAAACAAAATGAACTTACACTGAACACTTATTAACGTTATATAAAAAAAATTATGTTTCCATTATAAAATTTCAGGCTAATTGAAATGTTACAAGTTATTTATAAAAATGCTTATGAAAATTTGTGTACGTGTGTAAAAAAATCATTCCATACTAACAATATCAGTCTATATTGAAATATTAATATAATTCGCTATATATGGATATACGTACTTTACCATATTGAAAATAACCGAGCAACGTCATCTCGTGTTGAGCAGGTACACTAATACTAAATAACTATGCTACAATCAAATAGATGACGCTAGTTGTATACAAAGTAGTAACTGGAGGCTAGTATAGTAAATAAACAATCTATATCTTGCCCTGATATATCTGATGTGAGATGTAAAGAAATGTACAATGTTGGAGATGGAAAAAATTGAACCATACGACATGTGTGGCTGAGCAGTGATTGTGCGTTTGAATCCTATTCAAAAAAATATTGATATGTTATTTTTTTTGTTTCCTCGGTCTGTTTAGAATAAGTGCGTCATTGAATTCAAGCAATCAATGCACAACGTTTCTTTTTTTTTACTAATTTTTTTAAAAAAAATGATGCTAGAAGTATACTTTCAGTATGTAGATATTTCATGTAGTATGTGCATTACGTAAAATATGGTAAAAAAAAGTATACAGCAATAATAAGCTTGTAAAATCTTCCTTAAAAATTGTGATATATAAATATTTTTAATATTGTATTAAAGATATTAGAAGTAACAAAATATATATTGTTGTAATTATGAAATATAATAAAAATTAATATGATTTATTGCAAGGTTTTATTTTTAATATTATTAGTAAATACTTTTTTTAAAGAAACTATTAATAGTTTTTAATATTACTGGCATTCATCTCTACATTTTGAGAGTACAATGTTGTCTGGGAAGGAAGTAAGAGAATGCTGTAGAAATGAATACTAAAAATTGTTTCTAATAATAAACCGAATAAGCATATACCTACCCCTTTCAATTCTGGTACCTACCCCTTTTAATTCTGGTGACAGTAAGATATGTTTTATTGTTATATATAACTGATCTAAATGAATATATATGAAAAATAATATTATTGATGGCGTCTATGATAGCAACAGAAACCAAAACAGTATTTTTTTATTTTCTTTTCTGTTTGTCTGTGCGTTTGTGCACATTACGGAAACGGCTTAACGAATTTTGGTAAGCTCCCCTTTTAAGCATTTAGGTTTTATTTTATTTCAATCGGTTCATAAATAAAGTGACAACCATTTAAATATATATTATAAATTTAAGCAAGTTTGTGATTTAAGTGAGAACGCGGGCGGGCGAAAACACGAAATAGTTTGGTCGTGTAGTTTATGGGTCGCTAGTTAATAATTAAAATTAATTCGAATATATAAGCATGAAAAAACTTGTATAATAGACTTGACGAATCATCTTCAAACAGGTATTTCAATAATAAAATTAAAGATGATCAATCACTGGAAAGGCATTTGGCGTGTGTTTTACTTACGCTAGTAGCGTGGGTATTGAGTGGAAACAGAGTACAGTGACAAACACAAGAGGCATTAAACTTTAGGAGACTTTAAACATTTCCAAAAAATGTTCAGTTAAAGTATAGGAGAAAAATTAAAAATAGACGCACTGAATGTTGCTTTCGACAAGTTGTTTGTGAATTTGAATAGGAGATGCTATGTGTATGAGAGATACAGCAATATATTTTAGTTTTTAATGGACTTACAAAACGAGAACGTGAAAAATATAGATCTGGAAAGTAGAGATGCCATGAATATACGGTATTATTTACCATTTGTAGCAACTTCTTTTGAACCTAAACTTTATGTATTTCAATGGGTTTATTTAATTAATTTATTACGAAATGGAAAACAATTAGAAGAGTATTTTTATAATTTGTACAATCTCTGTCGAGTCGTATTGATTTCTGACCTAAATCCAATACAACGTCTGTATTAAACGTGGTTTATTTACAAGATGGAAATTATTTGACTAATTAAGGAGGCCTCCAAAATATAAATGTATATTGATTTAGCCCACAAGATTCACGGTCGAATCGGTCGATACGAGTACTTGAATATTGAAAACGATCCATGTCCGGTGAATGTATACAAAGAAAATATAGCACACAAACAAACAATAAACAAATTTACTTCACGAAATTTTGGCATATTGCAAATCATTTTCAAAATTCATTTAATTTAGTAATTTTACTAATCTACATGTAGAAGATAGTTATTTTCGAATACCAAAATTATACGCGATTAATCCGGTTAAAATAGTTTCATTACAAAATGTGTAATAACCGTGAAAATCAAAGAACTTATTAAACAAATAGTTACTTTGACATTTGTAATATTAGTAGGGTTGTATAAGTGTATGTATTGTTATTAAAAATGTATATACATTCAAACAAAAATAATATTAGCTAATAGTTTCATTGAATATTATTATTTTTATAACATAGAGAGTTTAAATAGCGTACGCATGAAGCAGCTTTTAATCAAATAAAGCTCGAATTAGAATAACTAATTTTAAGTTTAAAAACGTTTTGGCAAACACTCTACGTCTAAATGTCTTATTGGAACGTAATTTCCGAACGATTCTCTCGTCATGTTATGTCAGTGGAGTGAAATGTGACGGGTGGCCCGTGTTTTGCCTTTTGTATATTATATACTTGTTGATTTTATTAATTAAATCTAATGACGAATGAGTAAAACCACTCACAATTTAAGTTAATTATGCTATAGTGTTGTAAGTGGATGCTGCACTGGACCTAGTTTCCATCTCCGGCTGATTGATCAGGTAACGGTATTTGTTTTTGGGTACGTCAAGTAAAAACTTTTGCTAAGAAATATTTTATTGTACGTTGTCAATTTTTAGATTAAAGCTTTAGTAAATTTGTTTATTATATATTCTCTGTACACAAAGTTGGCAATAGAGTTAGTTTTCAATTAGTTCAAGATCCGTTTCGATTACGACAGCAACAACACGGATGCACGTTGTTCGCACATTCGTCACAAAACATAGAAAAACCGCATACGTAATAACATGACTTAAAATTGAGCGCATTAAATCTTCGAAATTTTAATAAAATATTATTAATATAGTAAGAAACATTTATTAAAAATTTAAGAATATTTTTCTATACTTCATTTTAATTTTATAATTTGCAATTATTCTATTTACAATAAGCTTAAAAAAATAAAAATGTCCTTACTTACTACACATATACAACTTAAAATTTAATACTGATTTAGTAATACATCTCTTTAGTTTTTTTTTTGATCTTATACTAGGAAATACTATAAAGCTATATTATAGGTAGCTATTACTCTGCCAAGTTAATGTAAAACTTTTCATACACCCGATCCCAAAAGACAAATTGTTGTCCCGGTAGTACTTCACTTCTCATAAATTTACCAAATACTATGCAAGGAATGTTGTTTAGAATGATTTTCCCGTCAACCACAAGTGGAGCAAGCGGCTCCCAAATTTCTGTAATTAGCTCTGTAGTTAAAGGTGTTGGGTCCCTGAAAGTTTAAATTAAAGAAATGTTGACTTAATATTTGTAACATTTTTAAACTGTTATTCACACACTTCAGAAATTGAACAACACTTTTAGAAAACATGTGAAAGTTGAATGCATCTGGATTCAAACCTGTGCCTCTTGGAACCATCTTAACACTCTAAACACTCTGACCACTAAACTGTACACTCTACATGTTGGTTATGTAGAAATTACTATATGATTATTACAACTTAGTTTTTGTTATAAGTCAAACTTTATTTTTATATGTTTTTCTATGTTCACTCAATATCAGTATGAAATGTTTTTCAATGTTGACTCAAATCTTACAAATGTGGCTAACAATTTTACAAATATTTATAAAAACAATTTTAAATATTATTGTAAAGTTAATCAATAATAAGTGTTTGTCATGCATTATGAATATCTTTAGACATTTATTATCCAACTAGCAACTGGCTCATGGCTTCACCTGTGATTGTGTGTGTATTGAAATGACAAACTATGCTTAAATTTATAATTAAAATGGTTATAACTTTTTACCAAAATGCAATAGTCTAAATTGGTAAAGCCACTTTTGGTTTTTGGCATCCACAAATGCACAGACAAAGAGAAAAGAATAATATATTTTTTCATATATCTTCCATGTACAGACAATCAGCAATCAGTTACATTTATATTATATGTTATATATTATTTATATGATTTATATTATATGATTTAAAAGATTTTTAAAATTACCTGCTGTTACCAGAGCGTTGTAGATTGTTTTTAAATTATCTTACCTTAGTTTTATAAAGTTAGTCCATAAAGCTATTAGAGTTTCTACAATGACTTCATCTGGATCTTGTAAATTTCTGTTTGACAAGATATAGCTAATTATGTCACCTTGAGCTGAATTTTGACTACTTAAATTGATATTTTTTCTTAAATACCCTTAAATGTATAAATTTCATTAAAAACACTGTCCTTTCTTTTGCACGATATGTTATTGATTTTATTAATGGATATGCCAAAAATATATCATTTACATAGTCTACATAGCTTTGTACAATATTTTCTGCTAAATCCACCTCATTAAAATAAAAATCCTTTACTAGTTTAGCAATTCTGTACTTTAATTCAAGGCTGCTATACACTAAGTTATTTGGGAGTAAGTTTTCAAAATTTTCTGGTAATATCTTAAACTTATCAATATTTTCTGTGATTATTGAAACTTGTTCAGCATTTGAATACATTACCAGCATAGGCACATGATGGTATTTACCACTTTTCAGTATATCTCTAGGATCCATAGTTAGCAAACTGTGTGTTGAATAGTAATTTTTTTCCACACATGGTAACAAGTTTCTAGATGTATTAGTAATTTTTTTCATTGAAAGCTTATAGAAAAAAGTGTATAATCTTTTGGCATCATCTATACCCTCATACCCTATATAGCTGGCCACATCATAAGCATCTGAAAGTGGATCATGACTGATCGACGATGGTGATAAAGCTGACCCTGATTCCAGAATGGCCTTTTGAATAAGTTCCATTGCTTGTCCTGACAAGAGTAGAATATCTATCGAAGCTGCACCTGCTCCAGTACCATAGACAGTAATGTCCGAGGAATTTCCACCAAAGTTCGCGATGTTTCTCTGTACCCAATAAAGTGCAGCTACTTGGTCTTTCAGGCCTACATTGCCAGGCACTTCTTCCAAACCTAAGCATAGAAATCCCAGTGCGCCAAGGCGATAATTGAAAGTGACTGTTACGAATCCTTGATCGAGTAACCTTTCGGGGCCTTTAAAGCTACCCCACCTGCAAAATTACAAATCTGTAATAGATAACTTATATTTATGGCATTGATAATAAATGTATAGATATTAAATTGTAACAACCTCTTTTAATAAAGGTGTTATCGTGTTATAGGTAAATTGTTGAAAGATTTGTCCAACATTCGAGGGATTGCGGTTTTTTTCATATAATTCACAGTTAAAATTTTTTGTTTTACGTAACAGACGGCAAGTTTTATGACTTTATTAGACAAATATGGGTTACCGATATGCACAAACAAATTGAATACATGGCTGTCTCCTCCCATTTCACTGATTGGATGTACACTCTTATATAAATAATGTTATGAACAAGCAGTTTCAGTTTTCCGTTATTGACCTAGGAACACTTGAAAAAAAACTGTATTTATGTCAATTTCTGTCAAAAATGGCTTGGAATGATCTTTGATGGAATGATCTTGGAAAAATTTTGAACTCTGACATTTAGGAGTGATTTATTGATGCAGATAAATTTTAAGAACTACATCTTGTTACTACACAAAATTGCAAAACTACTTGGAAAGTCTATAGAATAATTTCTACGAAAAACAGATATGTTGTAATATTATATGAAGGTTTTGGCAAGCGGCAGTCATCTGCAATGGGCATGATGACAGCTAATTAATAGCGCGATCGCGATATACCACCCACGGATATCATTTTACCAGTCACCCTTTTTTGTGGAATATTTACTTATTTATGTTTTCATTTTAATTATTATTTTTGTTTATTGTTATTTTCGTTTGGTTAGCGGAATTTAACGCCGGCTTTGTCAGGAGGAACACTATCAAATTCCAAACATAAATGTTTTTCCTAGTGACAATTGGACACTTATCAAGTGTGCTAATGTGGAATCTAAATGGAAAGTAGAATCTTACCCTTTTTGGAATCCTCCATCATGGAAATGTACAATAACTGGCAACGATGCGGCGTTTACTGGCGTAAACACATTTACCATTAAGCAGTTCTCCTCTCCTGAGCCATCTGGCTGCGGACACTTGATACGGTGTATAGCTTCGAAAATTCCGGTCCAAGGTTCAGGGGGTTTTGGTGCCTAATTTTTTTTTCTAAATTAATATTTTATGTAATCCTACTGCAGTACATATAATATTCGTAATTTAGATATTATCTACCCTGGTTTGATTACACCGAATGCAAACATTCTTTCGATATATGCAATATGATATATGATTAGAACGATAATACCTCATCATCACACCAAGGAGATGTGTTTAAGTAAAAAATTCTCTATGATATTAACGACGTAGGCGGCACCTTTTATTGCGTTTTGTATAATTAATACAGTATAAACATTAGTTCTTAATTTAATGACAACACACCGCAAATACTACTCCAACGCACACGCGAAGTAAAATAAGCTTTCACAATCAATTAGCGCTCCGTCCCATTACGCGTCACGCCATCGGGCTGACATTATATTGTCTTTGTTATCATCAATCTCTTCACCGGAAATTACTAGCCGTGACAAACATAATGGCTTATAATGATTTTCGAAATGTATGCCATTGAGATTATTTTTTGCAATAGCTATGGCGATACACTACTCTTTAGAGTCTAGACTAGATGATAGGTTTGCAGGTATATGCCTATAAATATGGCATATACCTGCAAACCTATCATGTATAGCAAATACACACAATATTTGCTATACACCTGTATAGCAAATATTGTGGGAAGTTATTTTATACCGCAATATTCAAATAACCTTTTTTAAATTATTATTCTAACTTCACGCTTTTGTTTGTGTTCTGCTTTATCAGGATAGGGAAAGAGAACCGTTCTGCACTTTCCGCCCAAATTGAGTGTGTAAGTGCTTTATCTTGTCACCAGAGTGGTGAAATGAAAACAATTTAAATATAATCAATCGAACCCATAACCATCGCGCATACAGCCAGACGTGGTCACATTACCTCACGATGGCCTCAAACCCTTTTATTAGCGTTGATAAGTGTCGAGTATTGGTTACTAAAATAGCCTAATGCCACAAATGTGTCTTTGTTATAATAATACAAAATTAAAAATCGTTTACTCATATTTCATCATTTATATAGTCACATATCAGGTTCATTCGAAAATGCTTTAACGAATTTTACTAATATCTATTTCATATTAACTTAAAAAATATTGGGCTTTTACTAAACTCTTCAAACACATTTTAATCACGAATATTTATCAAATAAACAAGAGAAAATATATCCAAATGATCGTAACAGCCTTGCAAATTAGATTCGTATCAACAAATGATGCTGACCTTAAACCTATCGTGTCGTGTGGGCGGGCGGGCGTAGGGCAGGCCGAGGAAAGCGTAGTGCGGAGGACGGGGCGCGTAATACCCCCGCACTGTTCCCTGCGTCGTCACCACGACCCGGTGTACCGGAGTACAAGTGCACACGGTCGTCAACACTTGGATGGCCACTAAGGTATCCCTAAACCACCCGTTCACAACCATTGGAACTTTGCAAAAGTGCATTTGCTAATGGAAGCGTTTCTATGTACGTAAGTCTGAACTGTTTAAGTAAATCACAAGTATGTAGGTATACATATATCCTTAGTGTTATCAAAACAATACATCAACCAGCCTAAACTTCCATTCTGTGTTTATATTATCGCGTCATTACGCACGAATAGTCCGTATCCTTATTAAATCAGTTTAGTGTCTGGGTACTTGTCAAGGTTTTGTTTCCTAAAAATGTAAAAATTAAATACAATAGCTCTTATGTGATTATATTTTTATTAGGTAACGTTTGTACCGCTTATAATAAAAACTAAGTTTATGGCGTATAGTCGTGTATTTAATAGAAATATAAAATGTGTAAAAGAACCTTTTTTTCTCGCCTTAGTCGTTTTATTTTTCAATGTAACTTTTAAGATATTAGGAAATTTTTGCGACAGTCCAATAATAATATTAGACAACACATTGTGATGTATATCGAAGGCTTTAACTCGATGCCCACATTGAGCTCAACGTAGTGCTTTTCGTATATTTCATCCCAAAGCTTCATTCTTTTAACGTGGTATCCCTTCTCCATGTGAACAAAGTCGCCTATAGATAACCATTTTTCATCGGTATCTGCTCCAACTGTCATATTATGCCATTGTATGCTCTCCACAGATGGCTCACTGTAATAAAAATATACAATTTCTGTTTTATCTAATTTTACAATATGTTAGTAAAATAACCGGCAGAATTAAGCAGCTATTTTTAATGTTCCTGTAACTTAATTATGAAGTAGCAATATCACAGTGCGCAGGGAATAAGTTGTGTTTTATTTACATATCTATACTTAAAATTAATCAAGGAACATTTATATTGTCTTTAAATCTAATAATAATTATCTTTTTTATCAATTTAATAATAAATAAACTAAAACTTACCCACTTTTAATAAAGCTGGACCATAATTTTAAAATTTTATTTGACATAGTTAAAACATTTGGAGGTGTTTCTTCCAGTTTGTTGAACACATGGGTTAAGTAGTCTCCTCGCTTGGCGCCTACAATATGATCCGTTTGCCCATTGCTATATTCATAGAAAAACGCTTCAATGCCACCATTAATAAATAATCTTGCACCTCGTATTCCAGGATAAACATATTTACTATCGCTTAGACACTGCGAAAGCCTCTCTAAATTATTGGTTGTTATGTTGTTATCACCAAAATAAAAGATTTTTACTCTTTTTCCTATGCTCTCTTTTTCTGAGCTGCTACTAAATTTAAGATCGTGTGGTAACAGTAGCGTTGCATCACTGTTGACTTCTGCTAATCTCTCTTCTGTATACTCTAAAGCTTTATCCATAGCTGCTTGACTGGCCGATCCCAGCATATAGGGTTTTTCAAATTTTTCACCTTTCATGAGTGACCAGGGGGTTTCATTAAAAAAGCCTTCCCCCGATTCAATGCACGGCCGAAAATGAATGTCATTCGAAAGTCTCGTTACAACTTCTATATCTACATTTTCGAAAATATTAGACGCATTAATATGATCACTTACATTTATTTTATTAATTAATGTCTGTGCTGTATTCAATGGATTCCTGTCTTGAGCCCACGGAGAGAGGGCGAAACCACTTTCGGTAATAGCTTTGGATATAAATTTATTGGATGTTTCCGATAGCAATAAGTATTCGACTAGGGCGCCAGCTGCACCTGACCCACTAACTACAATATTAGAAGGCTTTCCACCAAATATCTTCGCATTATTAAAAGTCCACTCTAAAGCTAAAGCCAGATCCTTAAGGCCTGCATTGCCTGGGGCAATCTCATTTCGAAGGCACAGAAACCCCAACGGTCCCAATCTGTAGTTAGGTAAAACTACAATTAAATTCTCAGAAACTAGACGTTTTGGTACATACTTTAATGGGTCGCCACTTCCTTTATTAAATTGGCTATCATGGATATGGAATAAAACGTCAGCATCTTCTGCATTTAGAGGCTTAAAAATGCTTAAAGTTAAACAATCAGTTGTACCGACGTATGCGTTTTCATCAGTAACTTGCGGGCACCGAGATGTGTGCTCCGTTTTTTCACGTGCTATTTCCCATGATGCTGGTTTAGAGGGGTCCTGAAAATAAATATTTTATTGTTTAAAAATGATTTCAACCTATTAAAGATAATTAAAATAAAAAATAACTTTACTTGAAATGGCCTAGTCGCATTAAAAGCTCCAAACGGTATGTCAAAAATTTGTAATAGGCCATTATTTTCATAACCCCTTACAGGACCATTTTCCGTTGCAAAAACGTTCTTCTCGTCAGCTTCCCGAACGTTTCTGTTATCGGCTAAAATGGCATTTGAGCAAACACTGGCTACAAGAAACAATAGCTGCCACATTTTTGTTTGCATTTATTAGAAAGTTTATATAGAATATTATTAGCCTATTTGGGTGTCATGGTGACGAGACTCGTGGGTAATACTACGCCCAAAACTAGTTCCCGCAAAAACCACTCGAAGCTAATACTGCTCGATCAC
Organism: Podotricha telesiphe; assembly: GCA_038994665.1. NCBI lineage: Eukaryota > Metazoa > Arthropoda > Insecta > Lepidoptera > Nymphalidae > Podotricha > Podotricha telesiphe. Next base: position 984,054 of record JAOYRR010000319.1, on the reverse strand, counting down.
CCGAAGTATTATCACGTACACAAGTTATTTAGTCAAAAACAAACAAAAGTAAAAGCTCCTCGGTGTAATGGGCATTTTTTTCAACATACAAAAATTAAAATCTATATATTAAAGTGCCTTACGTACTATATAGAATATATTTTTACATATAATACAAAAACAAAAAAAAACGGGCTAAAGGTCCACGCGAACGAAGTCGCAGGCATCAACTAGTATTATTATAATTTTTTCATTAAAAAAATAATCGAACAAAAATATATGAATATTATAATAATATCGTTTATTTAATCTTTCTAAATCATATTTTTCAAAATTAAACAGAAATATTTCATATTTGCTAATGGAAAAAACTTGTATTAAAAGAAGCAATTAATTTTATATCTGATACGTGAATGTCATCGGTATGCTCATTTTTACGTTATTCCATTGAGAACGGTTCGACGGTTTTAATTAAATTTTCAATTATAAAGATATTTGCATAGACGCTCGTACTTCAGTCAATGTTACTACAGTTAAACCCGCTTAATACGATGTCTTGCGTATTACGCCATTTTACGTCAGTCATTGCGCCATAATAATTTATTTTTTATAAGTCGATACGACTCTGGCATGGCATGGCTTCAACGTTATCGATCATTAACGTATTATGTATTATCTTCTTTGACTGAAAACGAAAAATCGCTTATAAAAACAAACAAAATAAATTATAATTTTGAGTAACATTATATATATATATTTATATTGAAATCTACATACAACTGCTTAAAGAATTGGCACGAGATAAGTTTTACGTTTCCTTTGTCGCTTATAGGTGTTGAAAACGATTTCATAGGGAACCGTCATATGAAATCATCCTATATATAGAACGCGATATTGATGAAATTAGAACATTTTAAAAATATTATTTAATTTTCTTGAAATACTTTTAAAATATAATTAGTGATAAAACCCATGTTACATATTATTATTACCATTACATAATTTTATATATTATCTCCTGAAACAAAAGAAACGCAATATAAACAAATATTTCTCTAAGTTTTTTAAATTACTACATTTTATGATATCCATAATAACGATATTATTAAATTCTTGAATAAGTGTTTGTAATAATACTTTTTATTAAAAAATTTAAAAAGTTTAATTTTGAATTAAATACACACATGGCACTGACCACTCTTGACAAACGTAGGTAACTAGAAGTCTCTAACTTTCACTAATATTTAGCTAAAATGAATTTAAACTGGCGATTACACATTAGTACTTACTGTAAATAAACAAAGTTCGCCATTTTTTCCAAATATCTAACTCTTTAATTCATGCTTATACTAGTCTGTGATTTGTTGTATGCCGTTGAGTCCCGACTTGTCTAGTTGCTATTACTAGCGTGTGTGCGAGAACAATGGCGCCATACGTACTCTATACTAACGAAATACACGGGAATACTTTTGGTTCTACGAATGAACCAAATTTTAGTATCGAACGGTAGGCGGGTCTTCCATGACCCTCTTGTATGTAAAACTACTGAGTGGAAAATAGAATAAAATTAGATATTTTTAATGATAAGTTTATTTTTAAGCTTTCCATAAAAAATGTAACCACCGCCACTGATAAAAATACCGGTATAGCGTTGTTTTAAAAAAAAAAGATCTCATGTGGCGTAAAGCAACCTTGGTTGTGGGTTCGATCCCACCCGAGAGAATATTTACGTTTAAAATATTTCCATTTCCCCTCTTTGGTGTGAGAAAACGCGGCCCAAAACGCTGTATCGAATTCAAGCGAAAAACTTAGAACTTTAAGAAGTTGTATCTGCTACTCTGCTATTCGGGAAAAAGCGTGATCTTTTTTATAATTTATTTTTATTACTTACTCATTTATTTTATTAAATGCGACGTGGCAAATAAAAATCTATACTGTTTATTCTCATTTATTTCCTTATACTTATATACATATATTCAACAACTCGATGGCTGTAGCTTGTTAGAAGCCAAAATGTAAGCCATAGATCTTGACTTAAGTATTAAATACAATAATTTAACATGAAAACCCCCTGTGAGAGAGAGAGAGATGTACGCATTGTCGTAGACCATAGGTTCCAGATCTTGATTGGATTCCAAAAGTTGCGGGTTGAAATTATACAAAGTTTTTTAAATATTTTTCTTAAGGTTTGGTTATATTTTATATTGCAATTTTGTCTCGATAGTACAAACTTAATTTATTATCGGCAATAAGCATTCTTATCAAATATTATCAGTCCCACTTGATATTGCCACAAACACAGCTTTTTGTCTGTTTACTTTTTGTCGATTGGGTAATATGAAACATTGTACACCAAGAATACTTGATTGAGCTTCAACGTGTATATATAGGTAGGTAGAAACTACTGTAGACACCAATATTTGTAACTATGGAGAGAAACACCAATATTTGTAAATATTCAAAAATCTATATGTATAATAGAAAGTCGTGTTAGTTACACCATTTATAACCCGAGAGCCGCTGGATCGATTTTTATATTTTTGGATCTGTCTTTATTCGGAATAGAGTAACAATTATTAAAATATGATATTCATAATTTAAAAAATATTGATAAAAATTATCAGTCTCTCCTAACCTCTCGTTTCTTATACATGGTGTAACATAACGCAGGTGACAGATCACGTGATGTTCTCTTTGTTTTATTTTGACAATAATAAAGCAATACGTTTAAACAGTTTTATAAAAATATTAGATCAATAGTGTAACAAAAAAAAATGCAATGGCTTTTTAGACGTTAAGATGTTGTAAGCCCTTATTATTTCGCAACCTACATACATATACTCTATAGACGTAGTCTGATTGCTATTATTTCTATACATCGAGAAACTTATTTACAAAATATGTAATACACATAAATAAACAAGTTGAACTGGTCATGTAATAATTGGTTACTAAACGTTTTAAAATATTTTGTTACAGGTAAGGTGAAAGAGTTTCACATACAAGAAATACTGATGAAGGTAGGTGCATATGTCATTATAGAGTCACTAAAAATATTCATACCTGACGGACTAGACCTATTTGTAAATATAATATAAATATCTGTTACTATGTAAGAAAAACTGTGTAACACAATATTAAAACACCACACTCAAGAGCATAACGGAACATTAAAATTTAAAATATTTAAGACTAAGTAGTAACATTTATCCCTCGACAAAGAAAATAGAAAATGAACGTTACTTTACAGACAGCTTAAATTCGCCTCCTTTCAAAGTAATATTTATCGTAAATGTCCTCCCACATCTGCGCTTCTTTCTTGTAAGGAAATTCAATAAAATCTAATTCCATATTGATATCCAACATCTTGGGGTCGTTTACATTTACCGGCTCCCACATAATTTGCTCATTGACGCCACTGGGACTCCTGTACCTCATCGAAAAATAATGAATTATAATAGTTGTATAGAGATAGCCGTGCAGGTAGGTATATATAGTGAACGTACTGTTATTTTTACTTACAAATATTTAACAAAATTTGTCCAGAAATTAATTAAGTGATTTTGCACAATCCCATCGTCTCCATTTAAATCTCGACCTTTATCAGGAAATAAATAGGCTAACTCGTCTGAGTGAGCAGCACCAAGCTTACGTACATCTGCCTCCTCGTCCACTCCCACGTCCCCTACATATGAAAATTGGTAATGATAAACTGGGCGACCAACCGACGCATGAAGACGTAAACTTCTATAAATATGACTTAAAAAGTAGGCATCTCTGGAACACATAAAATATTAATTAGGTTAATTATAATAGAGTAATCTCTATTTACTTACACAACAATTATTATAAATACCTGTGGTAGGATAGTAAAGCCGACATTGTCATATTATCCTCGAAGTACAATTCTTTCATTTTCTTTATCATCTGCAATTTCTCTCTTTTGCCAGTTTGCAACTCTATAGGAATTAGAAAATCCATTTCCTGTGACATCTTCCTCACAATATTTTTATCTTTTAGCATAGAAGAAAATACGTAAGCTTCGTTATTGGTATATCCTATCATAATAGGAACATTTGACGAAACTTTAGACATTAAATCCATAGGATGTTCAGACATCAGCATTTCTTCATTCTTTAGAGCATTTTCCATACATATTCCTAACGGGAAGTAAGGCACATTCAGCTCTTCAGAGTACATCACTAGATCGGCCATACTAGCTTTAGCTAATGTAGCCACTACTCTACTATCGTTAAATTGCATTCTTAAAAATTTTGCTCGCTCATCTGCGTCAAAATTGAAAGCCCATGGAGCGAGTACAGTCCCACTCTGCAGTATTGCTCCATGAAATAAACCTTTTGATGTAGATGTTATCAGTAACGTTTCCACCATAGCAGCCCCGAAACTCTGTCCTGCTATAACAACCCTATTTGGATTTCCATGAAATGCGACTATGTTATCTCTTACCCATCTTAAGGCCATCACTACATCTTTCAACCCTGCATTTCCTGGGATTTTATCTTCACTCGAACATAAAAAACCAGCTGGTCCTAGCCTTAGGAAAGGAGAAAGATAAAATTGGTTTATGTTAAATATATAACTAACTTTAAACATATATGTTCAAATATTTTTTTAAACGACATAAAACCACAGTTACTGCTTGTAATGAAACATATTCTGACTACGTCACTATATTTTTCTTTTTAGTTTAGAACTTATATCCCTAAGCATAATAACCTAGACGAGTGAAATGTTCACCTATGCCGGACTGTGACCAAGATAAGTCCTTCTTTGACTATTTTCGTGGGATTATACTGACCGGTACCACCCACGACCCACACTAAAACTGCCAAGGATTTGCCAGGGGGCACACTAACATCCAACTGTAAGCATTCCTCCAATGGAGAGCTCGGGAAACAATGGATGTCACTAGATTCTCGAATACTCTTCCAAGTAGGCGCTATGCCACCACGCTACAACCACAAAAATTACATAAAATTATTGGGTTTTTGTGGAATTTGTTGCTATGTTCATATCAATAGAGACAGAACACTGTCGGACGTCCGAGACGAATACACAAGAAAAAAAAAGATTAGCAATATATTTTTTTAACATTTTTTAAAGTGTTATTCGCACACTAAGGAAATTGAAAAATACATTTTTAGAAAACGTATAAACCTATTGAACGGTTTTCAAGAGGCGCGGGTTCAAATCCCGCTGCGTTCAAATTTTTATACGTTTTCTAAATATGTCTTTTTCAAAGATTAGCAATTCGTTAGCATGTCTTTTAATAGAATTTTATAAATATTATCCATTAGGCCATCATTGCGCCGTGGGAAAGTGTCTGATTTTAAACGCGATTGATTGTCGGTTCGACACTCGGAGGACTGTTAATAATTACTTTTATTAATATACCCCGCTCTGACAAGCAAGACGGCGTTGAGTTCCGCCACTCAATACAATGTTTCGATTTCCTGCGTTCTGAAATTGTAGAACGGAGTATATTGACACTAGGTTTACTCTGACTACGGGAGAAAGCTGTAAACTTATAAAATTTACCCATATTTCTTTTCACCGCATAACTTGAGCTGCTACAAATTATAATTAATTTAAGAACATAATAGAAAGAAAAATACTTACTCTAAATCTTCCAGTAGGGCCATTAATTGAAGTATAGGGGATTCCCCCATAGAAAATAAAGCCGTCTTTGTGAACACCTCGTACTTTACCCTGAGCCATATTTATCACATTCTGGACACTTGTCTGGACGTACAAAGTTATTATGGCTATTACAAATTTTAACTTCATTGCTATATATTATTAAAAAGTAATATTATATTAATGCAAAGAAATAACAATATAAAGATATTTAAGCTGGTTTTTAAATCTAGAGTCGAGTCAGAGTTTCAAAATACGAAAATTATACATGTTTAATTTTTTTTAAACGTTCATATAATGAATTATGTTTTTAGTTAGATCAATTATTAAAACTCCTTTTTATTCTTAGGTAATAAATATATATATTTGTTTTTTTGCAAGTATTTCAGTAGTCGGGCGCTGTTTGATGATTGTTTATAAAAATATTATCGCGGCACGAATGTGAAGTATCAATCTCGCGTCGTTGATATTAACGGGATGCGTTACGTTCGAACAAGCTTGTGAGTACTTACGATGGAATTATGTAGATTCGCAGAATACATTTTTGTTTTTTCTTTTCATTACTTACTACTATTGCAATATATTTATTACATTTTAATAAATAATTATTATATATGAAGGCATTTTTTAAATGTCCGATTATAAACGAAATGTCGAAAGTCTAGACTTTGAATCTCATTCAGAGATTTTATATTAGAATCTGGTCTCTAAATAAATTATTACATGCAATAAAAATCTTGCTATTGAGCTTTAAAAGTTTCGTCCATTCGTAACTTGTAGCTGGTCGCTGTGCCAGCTTTGTAAAACACAAAGTAGCTTTTGAGCTTTGTAGTTTTAACTTGCATATTGAACAACTTTTTTATGTACTTACTTTAAAATATAAACGGGTAAATTCAAAGTTATTCCATACGACATATCCATTTTATCGTCGTCGTCGGGAGGGAGAGATGTGTCTTATAGTATACGCGATGGTTGTAAGTTCAATTCAGCAATACTTGGAGAAATGCCTGTATTTAAATATATTTTAGTACCTCATCCTTAATCGGATGACAGTCAAAAGTTCCGTGTAACTGGCACAATGAACTTTCACTGTTGATATTTCTACATTCACTTTACATGACACAAATCTGATAAAAATCTGCAAATTTATTAATATTTAATAGACCGGTAGTATACCGGAACCATTTTATATAACTCTTTGTGCAATTTGATTACGAAATGTGTTTTTGTTGTGGAAGCGGCTTCAATTTCTTTCTTTCTATATCAAATATTTAATTTCGTTTAGTAATAGACGACATTATTATAATAGAATTCCGCATACAAATTGTCGTGCAAAATAGACAAAAGAGGTGTATGAATTCGTATTAACGCATTCTGTCGAAATATGGGTCCTATTGTTGGCAAGAGCGCTTAGAACACTTTTATTGAAAATCAATTAATAACTTAACCTTTCTTATTTATTGATTTTCACTAAATTCATAATTTCGTATGTACTTTAAGCTTAATTTAAGCTAAGTTTTGGGCTACTAACTTACATTGCAATGGTTGAAATAAAACTAATCAAAGATTGAAAGCAGGCACCTCTAATTTTAAAAATATAATGAATAAGAATCTGATAGACTATTATCAATTATTTTACTTCCAGGTAATTTAATAATTCACTAGGTACCTGCTGTATTGCAAGGACTTTACAAATAGGTTTAATAAAACAAGAAAAAAGATTAAATATAATTATTTAATAAATCTCATTTTGTATAAAAAATGACAAAACATACAAACTAAAATATAGTAAGTACATATTCAGTAAAGTATTTATCGACTATATTTATATAAAATGTAATATTAAATTTACAACACCTTTTACGGTGCTGAAAATCTTTCAAATCTACATAGTATATTTTTTCAGTTTTCCCTCGTGATAAAACTATTTTCTTGGTTTAATACAAGTGTTATAATCGTCTGTATAAATGTAGGTTAATAAAAATGTACTTATATGTCCAACGGTAAGTAACGGTAAGATAAGGACTAGCCAAATTTATTTATAAATTGAAAAAATAACTATGATTGAACAGAACCCTCCCTCACCTTCTAACAACTATATGACTTAAAATATTGATGAGTCGTGGATGACGACACATAATAATGTATTTTATGTACAATTAAGCATACGACATACGAGTATGTTATTGAAACCGAAGTCTGCTTTTATAATTTTCTCTTATTTTAGTAATACCGACTGTACTGCCTTGCAACTTGCACCCCATCCGCAACAAATATGTTTGTTTAATATATAACGAAATAAATCTAGATGTTTGCGTCTCATTTGGATATTTTCATAGCATATCTAATTAATTCTAGTGCCTTACAGCGATTCAACTTAAGTGTCCTTCCTGTCCTTAATACATGATGGATGGGCGTGTGGGTTGGTCGTGATGTTGTCATATAAATAATGAAAATGTTAAATAATTCAACTATATTAAAATATACACTTATTTCTTTATAAAAATAACATACATGTGTGTTAAGTAAATGATTTCCTAATTAAAAAGTAAGGCAGTATTATCCTCAATTTAAAAGATGGCTACAATACAATATAACATTACAATACTACTAACTATTTTGTAGATTATTATAATGATCTATATAATCCCTTGTGTAGAATGCAGAGATCAATGTTCACCAATTGTTCATTTAATAACGTTTTTTTTAATCTCAAATATTTATTATTGCAAACCTTGATAAGTGCTCTTTAGCTGAAAATTAATTATACAGTGAAACTATTTTAACCGGATTATACGCGTATAATTTTGGTATTCGAAAATACATTTTAGAACCCGACGTTTTGAACACTTTACAGTAGTCCGCGGTCACAGGTCTACCTGTTTACCAAAATTATACGCGATTAATCCGATTAAAATAGTTTCATTTCAAAATATACAGTCCTTGTTATATTAATCTTATATAATGCCTGCATTTCAACTGACACTCAAAAGTTATGGTAAAAATAGACTACTTGTTACGTCAGAACGTGGCTTAACTTTCTTAAAAATAATTATAATAAATTATTATTAAACCTAGGGCACACACATCGTTAAAATTTTACCTGAAGCGTAAAAAAAATGCACGTGGGGGGGGGGGGGGGCACGTACTCCAAAAAACTAATGTACTCTGTGCACACAAAAACATGCACGCGAAGCTTAACTGGTATTATTTTGCAAATTGTCGAAGAATTGAATCATCTCTTGTTGGCTTTTTGTGGGTTCCATAAAGCGGTATACCATAGGTGTCTCCATGTGTTGATACTGTGTTGGCAGGCTCGCGCTGGCAGCAGGCCACTTCGACAGTGGTGTTAAGTTGCACGTTGGGTCACTAAAATGAAATACAATTTATATTTAAATGCGTTTGAAAATAGAAAAATAATTTCAAAATTTTTTCACGTTAACTCATATATGATTCAAGTAATTTTCGCAAAATGTTCTAGAAAGCTATTAAGAAGCATTAGTTTTAATAAACTTAAGGGCACCGTGTATTTAAAAAGACATATTGAGAAAACGTATAAAAATTTGAACGCAGCGGGATTTGAACCCGCGCCTCTTTAAAACCGTTCTCTGACCGCTAAGCCATGCGTTCTATATCCAGCTACGTTGAAACTCTTATACGCTTATTACAACTTATATTTGTTGTTAGCATCTCTGTAGAGAGATTTTTACAAATTTCTGCTACCTGTATTTAGTTAATTAACTCAAAGCACAAATTATAATGTTGTCTTATATAAATGTATATAAAGGTTATTCAATGAAAAATCTAATCAAGAATAACTTACTTGCAATCTATAAAATTCTTAACGAACATAGTCATCCAGTCGATCATAAGTTGATCTTTGCGAGTTGAAGGCGAAAAGCCTTTGACACCTTCCATTGCGTTCGCTTTAAAAATAAATGTCGTGTCTTCTATGTGCCCTGCGCCTTTAAAGCGTAAGCCTTTTGAATCCTTAATAACACTAAAGTCCGCTTCATAAGAATACTGGTACAAAAATACTGGAGCTCCATTTATTAATGCCCTGTTCTCGGCTAATTTCATCGCAGGATAAATATAAAATGTTTCAGAGCAACTTTTGACATATTTATCCATAGTCGGTTCTCCGTTGAAATATCTGTTTGCTACTCTTTCAGCTGCTGCTAATGCCATTTTTAAAGGCAGGTTATAAATTAAATTTGGTGATAGAATCAAAAGCGGGTTCTCTTTAAGTTGACTTAACATGTCCATTTTCTCAAACGTCTCCCTAAATGTTTCGCATTCGGCGTTCGTAAATCCAATTATAAGAGGTATATTCTTTCCAAATCCTCTTGATATAAGTATCTCAGGTTCGTTATCTAATACAGTTGTAAAACCAGGGAATGAGCTTTCAACGACTGGTAAAAATGCTACTAACCCAATTTTATCTTGAATTTGTTTATTAGCCTCCATTATTTTCTCGAGGGGCATCGCTATCAATTGCTGGTGAATATGCTCGGGGTTTGAGGCATTAATGCTTAAACTAGATAAGAAAATGTTTGCCACAAATTTTGCATATGCTGGAGATGTTGTGAAGAAAGAAGGAATACCAGTTCCACTCATCAGTATAACTCTGAAACATGGAGAAATTTTGTGTTAGGATAGTTTTGTAAATGTAAGAAGATTCTATAAAGCATTCCATAAATAAATATGCATATGCACCTTTTGAAGAGTCCTTCAGCTGCAGGAGATATCGATAAAATATGTGCACTACTAGAACCAGCGCTTTGCCCTCCCAGTGTCACGTCATTGGGGTTTCCGCCAAACGCCCTGGCGTTAGTTTGTACCCATTTTAATAAAGTTATGACGTCTCTTAATCCGTTGTTGCCAGGAATGCTCGAAGAGTTTAGGGAGAGAAATCCGAAAACGTTTATTCTGAAATTAGTATTTTTGGGAATAAGTCTAAGACTTTTAATAGTAATAGTACTATGTTATGGTATTGTTTTTTTTTTGTTTTATATCTTAACACTATTTTTTAACTTTACACATATAAGAAGACAGAGAGAACCTAGTAATAAGACACTCCTTGCTTCTACTTTCCTCCTAATTTTGACACATTGCTTGACGATTAGCTACTGCTAATCGACAAGCAATGTGTCAATAGTCTGTCAGCAATGTGTCAAAAATTTTAAGTACCCAACGTTACCAGAGAGGAGAAATATTTATTTCTCCTCTCTGGCAAGTCAAATTGTAGGATTACCAGAGGGTAGAAATAAATATAATTTTAACATAGTCGTTACACTGTGTAGGGATCAAACACAAAGTCAACGCATGTACAGTCGGACACTGCCTCCTGTGCCACAATGCCATATGTTTATGTATGTTATATAACCGTTTATATTTTTTACTAATAAGTTAATACTATAATTCGAAAATATTTACTGTTTTCTTGAAATTAAATTAATATTTTTAACATTTATCATTAAGTTAATACTTTTAAGAGACCGTCTTGGCGTAGTGGGACAGCGTCTGGCTATATACTTATACTATATTAAATTACTTTCATTTATCTAGTCTGGTGACAAGACAAAGCGCGTCGGAAAATGGAGAATGAAATGTCTTGACCCTAGGATCTCTCCGAATGCCTGTTATGCAGGAAGAGCGTGAATCTGAAATGTTTATATTTTAAAATAATACGTTGGATGTAATTATTTTTTTTAATAAACTTATGTTTGTTTCTACTAAGTTGTATAATTTACCACTTCTACATTTGACAATTATGAGTGTATTGACATCCGGCTTATGTTACTTTAAGTGTTTTCACGCTGGCAACAGGTCCTGAGTAAAGGACGTGTCTTGATATTGTTATGACTTAAATGAGCGTCGTACTAAAATTTAATGCTTCTAATGTGTGATATATGATACATTTTCTTAGATTGACTTAGCTTATTCTTTACTCAGTGTCACTATACTTGCCCGTGTACAGAGGAAGTTAGAGAAGAAGCTAAAATAAAAACATAAGGAATTGATAGGCAATGTAACTATTCTATCGCTTACAGATAAGATCGTGTTGTCAAATCCAACTGGACAACAAACAAGACACTAAGCGCGACTCGAACACATGTTTTCTTTATTGTTTACGAATAAAATGGTCTTGACCGATTTTATTATGTCCTCCGTCTCGTTATTGACATAATAACAATTTATTGCCTAATCTAATGTTTTGAAGTTATTGATAATTTGGTTTATTAAAAGAGCCTTCGTGAAGGTCGCGGTTTTACTCCCACTCTAGCCTAAGAGAGTAAATGTACATTTATGTTTTTTTACTAATAAAGTTTAATTGGCCATCTATTTATTTCATTTCTGGGCACATACACGTGTTTAACATAACAATTCTTTGCATGTTATATGAGTGATATCTAAGCATATCTTATATATATCATAACCGAATATTTAATATTGGCTATTTGAATGCGGAACTACGGGCAATTCTATTAGCCAAGGCTACGTGTAAACGTCCGCTCAATCTAGAACCGGAATATTTTAACATGGGTTTTAATATGATGTAAAATTTATAGTAATTGTAGTATTATGTACATCGCGTGTCGCATATTAGAATGGTCTTTAATATTTTACGAATTGCAAAAGATACATAAAGAAATAATTTCTTTATTAAGTTGAAAGGTACAAAAACTTACCTATAATTAAAAGTGATGACAATCATGTTTCTTTGCATTAAATACTCAGGACCGTAGAGTCCAGGAGAACCGGAGCCAAAAGCAAAGCCTCCTCCATGAATAAACACTAGAATAGGCAAACCAGTGTCTGCACCGTCCGCCAGACCGCAGTTTCGTATGGCGGTTGTAGATGCCTTGCCGGCCTCAACACTTTGTATTCGGGCAAAGCGTGCAATGGAACATGAACATTTGCGTAGATGCAAGCTTCGCTCATGTAAGTAGAGCCAAGCAATATCCCGTAAATCGGATCATGTTGAGAGGACAAGCAGGTCCTTCAAAGGATGCGTCGTACAAGCAATCCCATGGTTCGACTGGTTCTAATTCCTGAAATTTTAATAAAAAATTATGTTATTATATTATTTTATTATAATGGCACGTTAAAGAGTTAAGTTTTTGTTATTTTTACGTATCATCCACATTATTACTTTACCCTCCGCTTATCTTTAGGGATATCGTTGGGAGGTACAAACGCGTCAATCAAATACCTCCCAATTGGCCTTGTTGTAACTACGATAAATTACGGATATTTTTAGTTAAATTTGGAAGTTTTATGAGAACTACTCTTATACTTAAGATATACAAACTATTTTTTATACACATCATCCATACTAATTATATAAATGCAAAAGCAACCCTGTCTGCCGGGCTGTCTGTATTGTCATCATCGCCAAACTGCTGAACCAATTGTAATGAAATCTTGGAATCAATATAGGCTACTGTTCTTCCCATTATTTTAGTTGTTTTTTCAGGCATTTCATTGTTATACGAAAAGGACGCGCCGGGGGCCGCTAGTATTGTTTACAGTTTTTTACTTTGTTCCACCCAACTCAAAACTCATTAAGTCAAAAACAGTAGCAATATCAAAAAAAAAGTATATACTAAGATTACTCACGCTAAACCGACGTACACCCACAGGCTGTTCAGCATAAGGCAAACCCAGAAAACTGGCGAAATGCGTACGATTCTCAGCTAAACTATATTTCCCGCACACCCATCCCTCCTGTAGACGAACCCGCACCTCGCAATTTGACCCTTCTTTCAAGAATCGTGAACCAACTTGTGCTGTTAATACAAAAATATATGAAAAATTTAAAAACTTTTTTTTTTGGTGTCATTTATTTATAGATAGAAAAGAAACTATGAAACGGAACTTAATCAAAGTGTAACAAAGACTTAGGTTAAACAAGTGTAACTTTGTTTGGTAATAAAAGTATTTGACACTTTGAAAATGTTTTTTTGTCGTCTCGACGTAACCAGGGGCATGTACATCCTCTCAGTATGTAAAGAGACTACAAGGGTTTCCTTGTTTGTATCTTCACCGTTTCCCTTCATTTTAAAGACAACTGTTTGTCTTATTATCAGAGCGGAGAAAAGATAACAATTTAAATATTATCATTCCTCCGAATGGGAATCGAACCCACAACAATGCACTCGCAGTCGCACTTCGCCACGGACTCTTGTTTATATAGTTATGGTTCTGTCTATAAATATCGCGTAGACAGTCGTAGCGTTCCGTAGCTAATGCTACGATATTAAAATGCAGGCTCAGGCTCGTACAGGCTCGTTCAGACACTTAATAGGGATTCCCTTATGGAAAGTGAGCGAATATATTTATTCTGTTTTATTTAGCTATACATACAGTGATGTAGGTCAAACGTGATTTTTTTAACATTGTTTTAGTTTGTTTTTGTAAACAAATGTTTTAGTTTCGTTCGACTGATAAGTCTTGTTGAATTGATATTTTTATATAAGCATTTTGAACAACCTCGTCCATTTTAATATAAATACATATTAAAAATTGGGTGTTACTTTTACTCTTTTCTAAAAACTCTAGACACACAAGTCATTTATAATTATTATACAAAAATATAATGCTTTAGTCTTTGTTGATTGCTATTAATGTATTCACTTCTAAATGACTTTTCGTACGTTCAATAAAAGCAAGCGTCTTATGACGGACTTATGTGCATATATGCTTCAATATGTACTTTTAAATCTATTTGCAATATAAAATACGAGTATAATAAGTTTATCTAACCCGCGTTTATCTTAATGGCGTCTACAACAAACAAACCGGTGACTTGTTATAATAAACTGAGTGTAATTACTTCATATAATAATGTACACGTGGCCAATGCTAGATTACCTATATAATGTATACATAGCAACTGACATAAGTATCAAACGATAAAATTTGTACTTATCTTCCGCAATCTAATTATGTTTTTATATATATATTTTTTTATATTTTTTAAAGTGTTATTCCCCCACTAAGGAAGGTAGAACGCTTGGCTTAGCGGTCAGAGCGCTTGAACGGTTTTCAAGAGGCGCGGGTTCATATCCCGCTGCGTTCAAATTTTTTATACGTTTTCTAAATATGTTTTTATAATGTTATTAATTGACTTACCTATAAAATAGTTATTTATATTTCTATACACGTAATGTTATTGTGGCGCTGTTAGACCTAATAGATAGATGGATCTAATTGTGGGAAAGTTGACAGTTCAAATCTGACGTTTCAGGTGGGCATTGAATTGTACTGCCTAGCGTCGTACAAGTGGACTTACAAGGCATAATAAGAGGAGTAATAATGTAAAATACACATATAGGGGGTGAACTCCGAATTCATCTAGAAAATTTTAATAAACGTTAAAGGATCAAGACATATTTAGAAAAAGTATAAAAAATTGATTTGAATTTGTTTTCTTTTTTATTTCCTAAGTTTGCGATTAACATTTAAAAAAAAATGTTAAAAAAAGTGAAAGGTAAATTTTTTTAGAAATCAAAATTAGATATTTTTTTAACATTTTTTCAAATGTTGCAGTGTCACACACTAAGGAAATTGAAAGACATATTTAGAAAACGTATAAAAATTTGAACGCAGTGGGATTTGAACCCGCGCCTCGTGAAAACTGTTCAAGAGGTTTTCAAGAAGCGCGGGTTCAAATCCCGCTGCGTTCAAATTTTATTACGTTTTTTATATATGTCTTAATTAAAAGTAGTTTTTTAGCAAGCGAGAACTAATATTTAGAAAAAAACGCGTGTACACCACGACCGTGACAAGTACATAGTGGTTCGCAGTTATCCTTTGATTTCATTGGAAACAATTTTAAAGTATGATTTAGCTTTTTTATATCAAGGCCAACCGAAAAATACGCAAAAAATACCTATTATTTTTTTTGTCGAAATAAATTATGAATATATAATGATAAAGACATATTAGCAGAAAATTTGGCGCAGCGGATTGAACCCGCGCCCTTGAACGGTTTTCAAGAGGCACGGTTCAAATCCCGCTGCGTTCAAATTTTTATACGTTTTCTAAATATGTCTTTTTCAATTTCCTTAGTGTGGAATAACACTTTAAAATGTTAACAAAATATATAATGATAATTTGTTGATATATATTTCTTTAAGGAATCAAGTTTTGTAAAGCTATTTACATTCTACGAATAATTTAATATGATTTTGAATATAAAATACGAGCTCGAATTATTTTAATAATCAAACGTTTATTATTTTGGTATCTGAGTCGTGCAAGTCATCTCACACCTCTACATAAGTGGTCTTTACTTCTATTACTAATACACTTGATAAAAATTTACACGTAATGCATGTTTATTGTTTATGCTTTTTGTTTAGCAAAATGGCAATATTCTATTATATATTAATACAATATTCTATTATAACTTATATTTGTTGTTAGCATCTCTGTAGAGAATTTAAGGAAATACAACACTTATTTCTTGTACAATTTTTTTCGTAAACATTGAATTATATATTCAAGTCGTTAGGAAGTGGTTATATTGAACATATGTATGGTAATATATTTAAATTAGGTTTTACTACTACTACATTGTATTATAACTATTTATTAGTTAAAAAAGACATATTTAGAAAACGTATAGAAATTTGAACGCAGCGGGATTTGAACCCGCGCCTCTTGTAAACCGTTCAAGTGCTCTTACCGCTAAGCCATGCGTTCAGCGGTCAGAGCGCTTGAACGGTTTTCAAGAGGCGCGGGTTCAAATTTTTATACATTCTCTAAATATGTATTTTTCAATTTCCTTAGTGTGCGAATAACTCTTTAAAAAATGTTAAAAAATATATATTTATTAGTTACTTAAAATAATCTCTTATTTTCATTTGACATTAAGTTTTTGCAGCAATCCTAATTACAAGATTTCAAATATAGCGTAGCTGAGTACGTAAAATGTGAGAAATAGTTTTAAGGGTGATCGTATCGACTCGTACTTTCAATTAAAAACAGGCTAGTCTACGTATAATTAGATAGACTGAGTGATGTGTGTCTGTGTTTCTTTCTGCACAGCCTGAAATTTATTTTTTAAATCACCGAATCGCTACAAAAGGCAATTGTTGTGATATTAAATGAAGTGTGCTGAGTCAAAATATTTGGTGTTAATTTTTTATATGTTCCTATATTTGCTTTTTGATATATTAGATATATAAATGTTCTTTAAAGATCAATATAACAAACGGATGTATACTGATGGCCTGTGTGTTTAGTCTGACTGTTATTTGTTTAGATGAATGAGTATTTTGACACAGACATTAGAGAGAAAAAACGATATCGTAATTACACTGTAGATTGTAGAAGATTGTGATGGGCTTCTTGATTATTTCTTTATATCAGAAATATGCAGATTCAAATCACACTACACGAAAATTGTTCAATCTTATTTTTTTAATCTTTACCCCTATCGGGTAGCGGGGTATTTACAATAAATTTTCTAGATTAAAAAATCTATGTACGTGTTTAAATCTCTTCAGTTAATATCTGAGTGGCTGACTAGTTCTCTGACTAGTTTCGAAACTATTGAGAAATTTAGTAATTTCCGCAGGTTTTTTCGCAGGAGAAAAAAGTGTAATAAACACTTTGCAGTCCACGGAAGATAGAGTAGAATCTCCACTCAAGCAAAGTTACGGGCCTTATATAATATGGATATAGTATAGTATATAGATGGATGCAAAATTATGGAAAAGGTATAAAGGACTGTTTTCAGTGTGAATTTTTGCTCGATTGAATTTTGAACTCCTTTACTCATGGTAAAGGATATATCTTAATATGTTTCCACTTCGCCAAGGCCGTATTTAATAAACCAAGAAAAAGAACATTTGAACGAATACCATGTTAATAATTCAAAGCTATTGTTTTTTTTTTTACTTAAAAATACATAGAACTTAAACCTGATTACATTGTTCTTACAGTACATTAATTATGTTATACTTTTATTATATAAAAATTGTCTACTTCGGTTTGATTTTTAAGAAAATGCAAATGATTATGTAAAATAAATAAATAATCGTAAGTCCACATGCAATACAGATTTGATTTTTATGATATCTCTTATCAATAGATGACCTTCACTCAGACACAATTCACTAATATTTTCCTTTTTTATTAATGTAATTTTCTAAATAATTATATACACGGTATAATTAAACGAGACTAATTAAGGTCAAATACATATAATATTAAATAGATTATAAAAAGTAAGAGCCGCATAAGTTATACATTACAGATAACTGTGATCTTTGACTTTACACGTGTTTAAGTAAAATTTTAAACTTATAAATGTAATAAGAACGTGCTATGCTGCTAAAAATAAATTGTATGTGCAGTTAAAACTGTAGGCAAAATTATCGGTTTTTGTTTTTGTTACAGCAATTGGGTGCAAAAAACACAAGAATCTTAATCGACGCGATCACGGTGCTTGGCAAATTAATATTTAGATTTTTTTTTTGTGTACAATATTATATTGTCAACAAGTTTTGCTACAAAAAAAAACATATTTAGAAAACGTATAAAAATTTGAACGCAGCGGGATTTGAACCTCTTGCGCCTCTTGAAAACCGTGGCGGATTCAAATCCCGCTACGTTCAAATTTTTATACGTTTTCTAAATATGTCTTTTTCAATTTACTTAGTGTGGGAATAACACTTTAAAAAATGTTAACAAAATATAAATGGTCAATGGTTTAGAAAAATTGCGCTTTTCACAATATTCAATTTAAGTATGCTTTTATTTATATAAAATCTACTGCTTATTTTAAGAAGTGGATACGGTAAGATAGCAATACTTATTTTTTTTTAACATTTTTTAAAGTGTTATTTGCACACTAAGGAAATTGAAAAAGACATATTTAGAAAACGTATAAAAAATTAAAACAACGTATAAAAAAAAACGTTTTATTGAAAAAAAACAAAGTTTAAGCACTAGCTAAATCTTAAAGCACCAACACTTAAAGAAAGCTCGTAAGTCAAGCTGCGTCTAAATGTAGGGTATCGGGCATTGTTTTAGTCCTTTACTGGCAAATAAAATATACCTGAGAATGGGGTCTCTTGCCTCCGTCGTTTTATTTTGTCTGTTACACCTTACGCACGTAAATACATTGTTTTAAAGGTTAACGAATGCAATATACTTTGTTATTACCAAACATTAATAATTTTAATCGATTTACATTTTTAATTCGACACACTGTGATGGCTATTTAATATTTATAATTGGAAATAAGTAAACTTTAACAGGCATTGTTTTAATGTGTAATATCAGCTAAATACACACATTAGAAGATTCTTTTTGATTTCAAATATAAACAAATGTACACATCACATTACAAAATATGCAAAAAAACACTGTAAATACAAATAACTATACACTATCTGTATATTCCTTATATGTATGTATGTATGTATATAAACAGAACTCTCCCGCTACTCACCGTGCGTAGCGAGCGCCGCAGAGAGCATCCAAAAAGCAATGAATACACGCGACATGGTCAACGGTCGCCCACGCACTGTCGCCATTACAGGCTCCACGTCCTTATAAATGTGTACGGTGACTAATGCACGTTCGTTTTCACATTTTGCCTACACGCTAGTATCTCCCAGCGGTCGGTGTATAAGGCTTGAATTTCTGTTGTCTTTAAAATACGTTTACCTGTATATTGTTTTTTTTTAATTTTTCAGAGACTTTAGAGTTTAGACACTCCGTCGTTCTCCGCTTTCTGTCTTATTTTAAAGGCAAGTTTATATGAGTTTATTTGTAAAACAGCAAGTATTAGGCAGTTACGACATGGGTATGGGTATCTAAGAAAGTTTTTATGGTATCGTTAATTAACTGGGACCCCGCTAACGAAAGCGACACATTATAGTTAGAATAAAAGTTTAAAAGCAAGTTATTATGAAACCTCTGTAGTGTTTAAAAATTTTGTATATATTATCTTCAAATCAGAGATGTTAATAAACAAACTCTAAATAAACAACAAAATGTTAGTGGCAATTCTGCAAGCTTACCTTAGTCTATGGTATGAAAAAAAATGTTGCTTTAAAATTTAAAAAAAAAACAGCAAATGTACCACATTTCTTTAATTCTTTTAATTGTGACGCTATGTTAAATTTATATGTATTATTGTTAATCGTTTTGATTGTCAAGCCAAACGTGGGAGAGGCGGAGAACTGGAACGTATCTTTCCGTCAATCTTTCAACTCTATGTATAATGGTTTGCCATGTTATTGTAGATCTATCTTATGCTAGAACCAATATAGACTATATAACTGTACCTATTATAGGCCTCTATTGCCTCTTGCATCTATCTATCAATCCATCTATGTGAGAAAATCTTGCAACGCTATTTTGGGCCACTCCAATCTTTGGAATCCAATGATATTACAATAATAAGAATAACTAGAGAATCAAAGAAAGATTCAAAACTTATTTTGATTTATTTTTTAATTAATTGCTTATTTAGGATTGGGATAAAAATTACACAGGATGAATGAATCTTAAATGAATAGGATTCTCAAACCATAGAAGTGATTAAGTGTTGTTAGTAATGATTTAAATGTCTATTAATAATTTTGATACTTGCAATGTGGGTGTAACACACACGGAGAAAAATACGTGCATAATACATTTGTATTGATTATATCTCACATAAAAGCTAAATAAATTGTTAATTAATTTAAAAACTGTTTATATGCAGGGCAAAGACAAATCAACGAGCGGCCGGTTTGTGATATTCGCTGTTCTACTAGTAAATGAATGAATGAATGAATGAATGAAAAAGTCCGTATAAACAGTTCAACACTTTTCGTAGTACATTTTCTTTCTAAAATTCCGAAAAAAAGGGTTTCCTTTTTAATGTCGAAAAAATTATAATGAAAGAAATATACGTACCTATCTCTTAAGAGAATTTTAACATTATTTATTCAGATGAAATATTGATATCAAACATTCACACTAAAAAGTCATTTAGAGCATACATTTTAGCCGTTAACCATAAAGCGCAATTATGGAAATCCATCGAGCTTTATGACCCGACGCCGAATCTTGCTGAAAGGACCATTCAAAGGACCTTCGTTATTGATCGTGGTGTTGTTAAGTTACTTAACTACCTTCTCAAGAATGGTATATTCTATGCCGATGTGTTAATACCTTTTTCACAAAAATTAGGCTCAGTCACTGCTTCATAGCTTTGACCTCCTCTTGCGTACCGCTTAAGTAGCTGTTTTGATTTTACCACTCCATTCTTTTTTAAATTATTAATTAAAAATTACCAATGCGTCTCCTAAGTCATCTTTTAAAAGAACGACACGGTTCTAGGTGCTATCTTTATCTCCCGGGATGAAATGTTTTGCTTTCGGTCAGGATTTCTTCGAATTCTGTCCCTTATTGCTTTTAATTTTTTCGTACGCACACTACGTGGACGGCCCGATCTTTTTCTGTCACAAGCAGAGGAGGTTTCATTGCACCTGTCAATAGCCCGGTAAATAAACCTTTGACTAATGCCAAGCATTACGTACAAGCGTATGTAATTCAATCACAGGCGAATCGGTTCTTTTTATCACCCCACTCTATATTAATATCTCAAAATATTTTACAGTACATTGGCGCGAAAATAAAAAAACGCCATGAACAATCATATGAAAATGACAGATTCCAAATTGAAAAGTAATCGATTAATGTTATATATTTTAATGTTATATATTTTAATTATTATTTTAATAATTCGAGAACGAGGCCAGTGTCGATGATATTGGAGGAAAAAGAAGTAAAAGAAATGAGTGTGCTTAAAGAGATTGATGACAGTGGACGAGGCAAAGGATGTATACTGTAGCGTTTGGCGTTCGTGTTGCGTTGTCTCTGACTAACCTACTAGAGATTAACTGTGAAGCTAATAAAAGAGAAATGAATGAATGAAAACAAATCTCCCTAAGTAATGAATGAATGTTTTGCATAAAATATTTATTGTTGTTCTGTCCATCGACAATTTTCTTTTTTTTAGTCATACAATTTAAAAAAATGTAATAATTTATTAATGTAATTTATATATACTTAGCCATTATATATACATGTCCATATGTGTCTGTATTGCAAATTGTATTTATGTACGCAGATGCATTTTCAGACTATTTATTGTCACTAAGTCTCTACTTCTACATTTAAATATTATTTTGTTGCACACACGTGTCAATCTCCTATAAAATTCAATAAGTAATAATATTTATGACTTTTTTTGTTTTAATTATTTATGGCTTGAACGTCTTGGACATTGTTGTGCCATTGGCTTAGACGAGATATACATATATAAAAATATTCTGTATAAAGTAGGTTTTGGCAAAAGTGAAAGCTTTCAAATTATAATAAATACTACAATACTACAGAGAGAAATTTTTACATTTTCCCAGGCATGTTTCCGCCACCTGGCAAGTATATATCTTGGCATAGGTGTAAAGGTGTCTATGGTCTTTGCCACCTGGCCAGTATATATCTTGGCATAGGTGTAAAAAAAAAAATCTATGGTCTTTGCCACCTGGCCAGTATATATCTTGGCATAGGTGTAAAGGTGTCTATGGTCTTTGCCACCTGGCCAGTATATATCTTGGCATAGGTGTAAAGGTTTCTATGGTCTTTGCCACCTGGCAAGTATATGTCTTGGCATAGGTGTAAAGGTTTATATGGTTCTTCTCTACCTACCGCCACAATGTGGAGATTCTCTACATAAAACATAGATATAATTTAAATAAACATACTGAATAACAAATCAAAGATTAGTAACAATATTATGATTTCCTTGCGCGTTTCTTCTAATGCACGCAATAAAAGTTAATAGCCGACACGAGTCTTTAAATATCCTCAGAGTACAAACATGCATACTTTATCTAAAACATATTTTCTAAACAATGTAAAGTGTTCATTTGGTTCGTTAGCTTTTCACTTTTTACCGTTCTGTCAAAGAAAGGGTTTATTTGTAAAAAATGGTTGTAAATAGACCAAATTTCGTTGTATTGCTCTTTCAAGTTTAAATTGAGATGTCATTTTCATTCTAAGAAATGATAAGAAAATAAACTAAGAATTTTGAAATATGTCACGTACGTTTTTTATACAATTAGTATAAATTAATAAATTATGATAACTTCACGCATCTCCCACAAATAATAGGGCAAAATTCAGTGTTAAGGCACTCCAGTTTCAATTTCAAAACATTGCGTGTTAAGAAGCGAAGCTCAATGTCACGCTTGGTGTTACTAAATGGGGGAATTTGATATATTTCAATTTACCAGGTAGAAATCGAACCCACCAACATTCCGTATACGTGCCAGACAGAGGGCCACGTCATTAAATTGATGCTTCTTGACATTTATTTACAAATTTTAATTGTTTTGAGGAGTGCGGGTTCGAATCACTGCTTCACGTTCATAATGTTTACATTTTTTTCAATGCGTTTCTTATCCTAATGTGTGAATGACACTTTAAAAATATTTATATAATTTAAACCCATTTTTCCTTCGTTACCTATATCGCTTTAAAGTTAATAATAAAATATATGAAATTGGGTTTACACAGAATTCGTAATCGAATGCATAATATCAGTGCAATGTCAACTGTCTGAGTCCTGACCTGAACCTGTGACCCGCCTATCGTCTGTATCCATACGGAATTATGCATTTTAAAGCCAAGAGTGATTATTGATCCGAATATAGGTTTCGCTGCCATTTAATTAGCTTACTGCTTGGTTTAGTTGTTAAAAGAGTAAATAACAGATCGGGCGTTGTGGGTTCGATATCCAACATAGTAATATATTTGTAATAACAAATGTATTACATTTAGGGACCGGATTGTATGCATTTGCATATATTTTTCTTGGATTCCTTCCTGTTCCTAAATGTTGTCCCATTTCATATTGCATATTTTACATATTTTCGTGCATATTTCAAACATTATTCATGAATATTTGCATGCATATGACAAACTTTTTATGTTGCATATAATCATTAATTCCATGCCTCCATACCAATTTGTTATGTTTATATAAGATTGCATATATACTTAGTCTAGCCATTCTTTAGAGCTTTCAGCATAAATACGTTCATTTTGTTTTGTTTCTTCTTTACGTTTTTTAAAGTGTTAATTACACACTTTGGACATCAAAAAACATATTTTTAGGAAAGATATAAAAATTTAAACGCAGCTGGAAACGAACACGCGCCTCTTGGAAGCAGTCCAAGCGCCATTCAAGTCATTTTGTTTGTTAAAATATAAATTGTAAAAAAATTTCTCATCCGTACACAATATTTTTCTGTGACCTCTCTTTGCGTATCGCTTGAGTAGTTGTTTTGCTATTATCACCCCATTATATTTTACTTTTTTATTTATCACTTAAAAAATAACCAGTGCGACTATTACAAAATACGCGACATGGTTCTAGGTGCCATCTTCATCTCCCAAAATAAAATCTTTTGCTTTCGGACAGGATTTCTTCGAATTGTTTCCCTTGCTGCTTTGAACGCCTTTTTCGTACGACTACTACATTGATGGCCTGATGACCTGTTTCTGTCACAAACAGAGGAGGTTTCATTGTACCTATCAATAGCCCGGTACACAAACATATGAATAATACCAAGCGTATGGAGGATTTTTAAAATTGTATTGGCACCATACCTACTTTTTTTTATTACCCAACTCCATTTTAATATCACAAAATATTTCACAATATGTTGGTGCGAAAATAAGAAAATAGAACGAACAATCATATAAAAATGATAGATTCCTAATTCAAAAGTAATAATTTGTTTATTTTTACAGTATTTATGACCAGATTAAGTATATTAGTATGACTTAAAATCGGATCGTGGCGCAGTAGGAGAGCGTCTGAAAATAAATGCGACTATACGTTGATATGATATGGTTGTGGGTTCGACTCCCACACGGAGGAATGATTACATTAAAAATATTTTCATTTCTTTGCTCTGGTACTTATGACAAAGTACGGCGATGAGTTCCGCCACTCAGCACGCAATGTCTCGATTTCGGATGTAAACAACGGAGTGTCTTGATACTAGGTTCTCACTACCCTGGGTGGGTGACGTGAAGCTTCAGCTTTCACTGAACGCAAGGCTGTACAATAACGAGGAATCTTTCACAATTTTTCCCGCACATCAGGATTTGTGTGAACTTAGTGTCCAAGACAGCATTCTTTCCTTTTTCTGCGAATTCGAAATATTGCGCAATCTTATCACGTAGATCACTTATTATAATAAATAATTATAATTTAGATTTATAAATTTGATTAGCGTTGTACACGTTCCTGCACCACGCAAGCGCCATTCTTATATACTTGTGTATGTATATTATATTTATCGTAACTTAGATAAATCAAACTGCATAGCTGCAGTTCGTTCGAGTTTGTTTACGATACTGTAATATTTAATGGAACTGTTCAATTCATTTGAAACTTGCCAATCAATTTTGTTTTTAGTTGTGGCTACTTGTTGTTGTAGTATTTTTTTTTATTTAATTGACGTGTTTTTATTTAGATTTAATAATGTTACGAATATACTAGTGGTTAATAATAATTATACTTTGGCTTCAAAACTCACATGACATACAATGATTGTTAGTTCATATGCCACTAAGATTAATATTTAAAATAATAAAAAAACTTTTTTATTGTACTACCTAAAGATTAGACGTATATGTAGGTAAGAAAGTTGAATATTTAATTAATATTTAATATATTATTTAATTTAATGAAAGAATGGATTCTTATATATATATACCTAGTAGATGGTTCAGCTTTACGCTATTTCCCGTATTTGATGGTAGGGAGAGAAGACCTAAAAAACACTCCATTTCCCGCCCGAATTTGAGTGGCGAAATTGAATGCCGCGCTTTGTGGTAGTTTAAAATATTCGTATATATAATCATTCCATCATCATCAATCGGGATCGAGCCCACAAACAATCTTGCTTACTCACTGGGTACGATAAACTCAAACATATTATATAAAAGACTGAAATTTAAAGAAAGCGAAGACTGGAGTGCCTGATTACTAGATACTCTATACCTTCAAGCTTTTTTTCCGTGTAGGAGGGTAGAAAGAGAGAACCTAGTGTCAAGACACTCCGGTCTCCCGAATACAAGTCATTGCGGGTTAAGTGGCGGAACTAAACGCCGCGCTTTGTATTAGGTATCAGAATGCAGAAATGAAATTATTTTTAATATAAGCTATTCCCTCGAGTGAGAATCGAACCCACAACCACTGCGCCACGATGGCCTCTAATCTCTGTTACCTTAACCTTAGCTCGACAAATCAGGAAAAATATTACAATAAACAAATAAAACTAAAACAAAGCGGTTAAATGTCGTGACCATTTTTAAATCTCTCACACGGAACCCCCAATTACTAACAAGCATTAAGTGGAACAAATTAAATGTTGTAGATAAAGTTATCAACTGGAGTGTGGGGGTCGTTTCTGTTTTCATAGCTCTGATATCAGCTCCTGATAAATGCGAAGACTATCTGTATTATATATTTTTTTTTGGCTTATTATACCTACCTTGCCTATACCTATACTAGTAAATTATACCTTAAATTAAAATATTTGGATTAAGCAGTTTAATTGTTTCGAATATACAATTATTAGAGGTATAATTCACTTGAGGGTCAGTAATTTATATAAATCTATGTCTATTACTTTTTTTTATATCAAGTGTAAGCTTAGGGCAGCGTGTGATTGGCCTTCCCTCTCAGGCGATGGGATATAGAAAAAAAAAATTTTCATGTATGTCACTCAACACAAAGTTTTCTCTGACAACCTTGTTTCGCTGTTTTGCGGTCAAAAACCATTAAGATACTTTTTTACGTTTTTTACTATTAAACGTTTATTACTAACTGAATCCTGTGAACATTCGTGCTGAGTTAATTTTGATAAAATTGTAATTTAGATAAGTTTATAATCTGTATATTGCACGTGTCGCAATTAAAAACAAAATAGAAAACTGATATAATCCTTATCCTTATCGTAAGTGATGCACTTTGAACAAGATTAACGTAAAAAATAAACAGAAAAATAAAAATACTTTCTTTTTTTTTTAACATTTTTTAAAGTGTTATTCGCACACTAAGGAAATTGAAAAAGGCATATTTAGAAAACGTATAAGAATTTAAACGCAGCGGGATTTGAACCCGAGCCTCTTAAACGGTTTTCAATTTTTTATACGTTTTCTTAATGTCTTTTTATTTTAAATACTTTATTTGCAATAACAGTCTTAACACAAATTATGCCTATATTTGGAGATCCCGCCCTTCCTATAACAAATATAATATTTATAAAACATATTCAACAAGAGTGCAAATAATTCTATGTAACAACGTGTTGTCTTTAGAGAAAACGATTTATTATAATATACATTCATCCATAATAGAATCTTTTTATATGTTAATTTATGTAGAATTAAAATATAGCATTCAAATATATTACTTCATATTTAAAATACACTTTTTTAAGCTACACTTTCACACTTTCCTATCAATATAAGAAAATCTTGCAACGCTAGTTTGACAAACTTCTTGGCATTCAATTGGCTTAAAAATGTGCACACGTGTCCGAAACCAACGATCTGAAGACAATATTTTCATAGCATTAAACTCATTTCCTGTCCTGGACATGTCGACCGAATCTAGAAAAACAAAACGAGATTTAGATAAACTGTTATTATACCTTCTATATACAATTAATTATGGCCAAGTGGCTTTAAGAATATATGCAAGGCACCGTGCATAAAAAAAGGGTAACGGAAAATGTGTAAAAAATAAATGTAAAAGAAATGACTGGAAATCAAACCCACAACACTAACACGTGATATAGAATTGATTTCATAGGATTCAACGATCAATTGACAAATTAATTTCAATGATCAAATATATATTCCAGATGAAACCTGGTGTTCCGCTAGGGTTGTATTTCATAAATACACATTTGAAGCTGCTGCTTATTTCACTCGTTCTCTGACGTTTCAGTCTAGTCTAGGTCACGACTGTTATTTACTGCAATAATATGGAACGTACACGTGTACGCCCCTCGTGTTTTATATTAGGAAAAATATATATAACAGTTGCATGTGAAAAACCTTAACTGAATAAATAGATAAATAAGTTTATAAACATATAAAAGTAAGAGCTTGTATTACTTTTTAAACTTACTTACTTGACTAAGTAACTACTCAAACATACATTATAGTTAAAAGGTATAACTTATAATCGTAATTCGAGGGATCGAGATTATTTTATATATTATATGTTATAAGTAATTAAATTAAAAAATTAAGTCGGATGCTGAGTGGACAGCTCGTGACACGAGGCCCACCTTGAGACATTGAGAGATGTGCGTTTAGCGCTTTCCTCACGTAGCGGTGAATTATTTATTGACGCATTAACAGTGTGTCTCAACGAGCGCCTCGTGTCACGATCTGGCACGTCAATGTACTATTGGCTGGACTTTATTTTCAGCAATAAGGATAATATTTTTTAAGACAGCTGTCGTGTAACTGGGAGACAACACTGGAGTAGTTTGGATCAGATTCGATTAAAAGAACAAAATGTTACTAAAAACTAAATGCCTTAGTATTCCATTATTGATTAACCGGGCCCATTGTGTTGCGGGTAAGGGAGCTCAGGGCTGGAACTTGCGACTCAAGTGGGCATTTAAAATTAAAAGACGCATTAACGCTCGCCTTCTCTGTCCGAGCTCCTCCCGACTCTACCCAACTTAATTTAGAAACATTTTACTATTGCTGCTTTCGAAATATGTTCCAAATGCGTGATAAAAGTGTGTTTTTGCACTCATACCAGTCTTCGTAGGACCCGTCATTTTTGTACATTATAGAGAGATTTCGCTAACACATCTCTTGGGGTAGAGTTAATTTGTATAAGGTAGAAGTAGGCTTCTACCCTATACAAATTAACTCTACCCCTATTCCTGGGCAGTGCATTGATTAATGGTTACTATATTTTTTGGTTGATGTAGTTAAAAATGTATTAATATTATCGCTTTCATAACAGCCTATTCTGGGTGCCTATAAATCGTTATATAAAGATAATAAAACATAAAAAAGGTTAAAAAAAGACATACTTAGAAAACGTATAAAGATTTGAACGCAGCGAGATTTATACGTTTTCTAAATATGTCTTTTTCAATTTCCTAAGTGTGCGAAAAATACTTTAAGAAATATATATATTTAATAAAATAGCATTCTCTCTTGCCAGACGATTGTTCGTAGAATAATCTTTGAGTAGCAGAAATTTGTAAAAATCTCTCTACAGTGATGCTAACAACAAATATAAGTTGTAATAAGCGTATAAGAATTTCGAACGCAGCTGCATG